>CM030007.1:220410809-221010809 GCA_017639485.1 Pluvialis apricaria | reverse complement strand
CTGGGACAGCTGGGGAGTTCGATGTGGAGGTGCGATACCTCCGTTTGCTTTATGCTGTCTTTTCTCAGGGGGCTCTGATGGGTTTCACAGCTCAGCCAGCCCACGGTGGCAACCATAAAACCCCTCTGTGATTTCTGCTGAATGGATGAAGAGTTCCCCGGTTCCCATAGGGCTTCTCGCTGCTGAGAGCCATCTGTTTCCCGGCCAGAGAGTGCCCAACAAGCCAGACTTGGCGGGAGTAGAGCAGGGCCTGGCCAGGTCCCTAGGAGGAGGCAATCCCACACTTGCTCCTGGCCGCGGTGCGTTCCAGCCTCTCCTGCCATAACTCCTGCTCTTCCCTCCTGCCTGCTGAGCCTCCTCGCACGAGGGGCCCCCCTGTACTGTGCACCCCGGGCTCCCTCACCTTCATGGGCCTCTGCCCACACCTCTGCTCTGGGGCAGCCTCTGGCACCCCAAATTCCCAACCCCGCCTTAGAGCAATGACTGTCTCCAGTGGGATCTCAGCCACTCATTAGAGGGGCGATCCGTACGCTGCTGCATCTCATGGAGTGCTTGGAGCCAACGAACAGGGGCGGGAGCTGCCAGGGAATGCTCCCAAAGGAGTCTGTAGGACCCCAAATCACTTCTGCCAGGGACCAGAGAGCACTTTGCGTGCCAGAAAAGGTGCAGAGTGGGAAGCAGACACTGTAGCCCACTTGCCACCGGCAACATCGCGGTGACATAAGCCAGCTGCATTGGCCAAGGGCTTGCATGGCAGATGAGCCTTTCCAAACTCCCTTTTACGTGCTTCCAAAAAACACCAGATGAAACCACCACACAGGGGACACCCGAGAAGAAAGCCAAGGTGATGACAGAGCACTCACATGCAGGCAGGGCTGACTCTGCCTGCCTGGCAAGCTCAAGTCTCCGATTTGAATCTCACAACTGTTTCGGTCAGGGTTTGCACAGCACAGGCGTGCCTGGCATCGTCCCCGGGCACTTGAACGCACCCGAGCTCGGGGGCAGGCAGGAACTCACCATGTTTTTCATGTCTTCTGGTCTGAGGGAGGGCAGCTGCAGCTCCAGCTGACACAGGCTCTGAAAGCGGTCCAGGAAGTCCTGGAGAAGGGCTCTGGGCTCATCCACCAGCAACATGGCAAAGCGATCTGGTGAAAGCAAACGCAGGAGGCCTGAGCTGTGCCACCAGCCTTCCCACCCCCTCCTTATCCCACAGAGCAAGAGAGGAGATGAGTCCAGCCAAGGTCTTCCCATAACGGTCTCCTGGCTTTTAAAAGAAAAGCTGAGCACTGCTTTTTTCCTTTGCAACCACCCCTCCCCATGCAGTGCAGCTTTGAAGATGAGATCTATCGCCCTTTGAGCATCCCGTATCATCCAGCCTCTGCTGTCCCCTCCCAGTCACAACCTGAAAAGCGTTTTAACCACCCTAGAGGCCCGCAGAGGTTAAGAGAGGCTGGGTACAGCCCGGCCTGGGGCTGCAGCCACGGCTCAGTTGTTCATTTGCTGAGGCTGCTCAGAGATGTCACTTTGCCACTGTGTTTTTCATCGTCCACATGAGGGAAAAGGGGGACTGTGATGACACCACTTGCTTTGAGAACTTGAAGAGGAACCACAATTCCTACAAAGGGAGACGAGCAGCAACAGAAAGGGGAAAAAAAAGGGAATAATGCCAGACATGCACTAGCCAAGCTCTGAGACACCAACCTGGGCAGGGGCTGTCCGGCCAGAAGCAGAACTTCTCGTGAGCGGTGCACAAGGCCTTCTTCAGCTCCACACAGCGCTCCTTATCTGCAAGGCAAAGCTCACTTCTACTCTCCTGCGGAGCCACCTCCTCGGGGAATGGTTGGGAAAATCAAACCAGGAGAGGAAGGCACCAGGCTACAAGGTCTTCCCTGCTCCTCCTGTTCAGCATGGCTCGGGTGACAGATGCCACCTGAGGCTGTAGCTCACAGAACCTGAAGCTCTCGCCTCAGACACATCTCCCTCCCCACCAAAAGGAGCTGCTGCCCCTCCAGCCTCCCTGCAGGCAACCACAGAGTGGCGGTTCCTGCGGCAGCAGAGGCAGGCTGGCTCAAGGGGTTATCTCCGCAACAGCAAGCGTCACCAGAGCGGTTCCACCCCCCCCGCAGGTAAAATCCCCTCCTGTTCCTAGGCACGGCAACCACGGAGCAGGGGAGCCTGCCACACTACACAGCAGTGAAGTGGAAACACAGCTCAAATCAACCACCAGCACAAGAACCGCCTGCTCCTGCCAGTTTTACCTCCTGGGCTGCTGCCAGTCCCTAGCTAACTCACCTGACCCCTCCACCCCGGCTGTAGGAGCCAAATCACAGCCACGTCTAGAAATCAAGCTTCCCCAAAAAAAGATTTTATATTTAAATTATTCACACCTTTCAGAACCAAATAATTTATTTTTCAAGCCCTTCTTCCAACCTCCGATTATTTTAGATTTTCCTAAACCAGTACAATTACCAACAGACTAATTAGGCCAAGGTTTATTTAAAAAAGATAGTCTGAGCAAACAGCAGACGTCAGTATTCAGAGTGACCCAAAAGGAAATGCTCATACAGCTCCACATTACACATGACCCACGCTGTGTCTGTCAGCCATCAGGGCTGCGCTCTCTGCTGCCTTCCAGATAACAACAGCAGGGACCCGCACAGTCAAGAAAACTGAGAAGCAGAGATGATGCTTATTTGTGGTAGAGTAATAAACATCTTTCTGCAGAGGACAGACACGGGTAAAGGAAAGTAAAGGTCTGGGCAGGTGATAAAGCACAGGCCTTCGCTATCCTGTGGCTCACGAGCGACACTCAGGTGGTGGGGCTGAGCACACGTTGGAGGTTGGTGTTCCTGCCGCACTCTCAGCCCCGTCTCGTCCAAGGTGGGAGAGACGGGAGCTGTTACTGCTCCCTGCCTGCGCCTCAGAGCGTCAGGAGTGGCCAGAGCTCTGCAGGCAGGGGAAAAACTCGTGCTGAGCCTGAGCAGGGAGCTCAGTGAGGGCAACAGGAGGGGGAGTTTTACTGCTGTCATCCAAGTAGTTCAAAGAGGGCAGTGGAGAAGTTTATTAATTAAATTACAGAATGTGACCACCTGAACAGACCGACTTGGTAACCAGCAGCCACCAACAGCCCCCATGAGAAAAATTTAGTGGAGGATTAGTGCAGCAGACTGAGCAGCCAGGAAACAAGAGTTATAAAAGGATGTTCAGGTACTTGAATGCATCCAGAGGTGGACAACAAAGCTGGTGACAGTGCTGGAATGAATGTCCTGTGAGGAGCAGCTGAGGACTCTTGGTTGGTTTGGAGAAAAGGAGGCTGAGGGAAAACGTTATCACTCTCTACAGATCCCTGAGGAGGGGATGTGGAGAGGGAGCAGCTGATCTGTTCTCCCTGGGATCCTGTGATAGGACACACAGGAATGACTCAAGGCTGCATCAGGGGAGGTTCAGGCTTGATATTAGGAAGCATTTCTTTACCGAGAGGGTGGTCACACACCAGAACAGGCTTCCTAGAGAGGTGGCTGACGCCCCATGCCTGGCAGTGTTT
Organism: Pluvialis apricaria; assembly: GCA_017639485.1. Taxonomy (NCBI): domain Eukaryota; kingdom Metazoa; phylum Chordata; class Aves; order Charadriiformes; family Charadriidae; genus Pluvialis; species Pluvialis apricaria. Next base: position 221,007,265 of record CM030007.1, on the reverse strand, counting down.
AAGAGGCATTTGGACAATGCCCTTAATAATATGATTTAACATCTGGTCAGCCCTGAAGTCGTTAGTCAGTTGGACTAGATGATCGTCATAGGGTCCTTCCAACTGGAACTATTCTATTCTTACCCATCTCTGACAGCAGAAGCAGGAAGTTTTACCACATTCTCACAAACTAAAGGAAATTTATTCAGCTTGCACTTTATTTTCAGAGACATCAAACACCCAGCACCACCCAAGACAAGACTACGGGAGTCATTTACATGCACAGCAAGGCACAGCCCACCCCCTGCACCCACCGGACGCCGGCATACGTACACTTGTTGAAGTCAAAGGCGAGCTGCAGGCTCACGCAGAGGAAGGCCTGGCAGCTGGAGCACTTCAGCATGTCACACTCCACATTGGTCCAGCCGTACTTGGCGCAAACCAGGGGAGACAGCTCGTGGGGTTTGCCTGCCCACTTCAGCGGGTGCTCACGTTAAGGATAAAACCCAGTAAATTACAGGTTGACCAGGCAAAGCTTTGGCCATGGCTTATTTGGCCGAAGGAGAAAAGCTTCCAAGAAGATGGAGCCTGTGGAGAAGCTACAGGGAGGGTGACAGCAAAGCAGGGTGGGGGACGGCTGGAAGCTTAGCGCCAGAAAGGATATGGTGAATGTTTCCACTCTGCTGAAATAGGCTTCCTTGCTGGTGGACTCCAAGGAGAGAGCATCCATTTGAGAAGATCCATTAGCTGATTCTGACCAGTCGGACGTGTCCTTCCTAAAAGGAACAGCAAGTCAGCAAGCACAGCATCTGCACTGTCCTGAAAAGATTTCATTAATAAAAAATGCACAGACCATTTTCTATCCTCTTGTCCTTCAGGCTTACCCTTACAAGAACCCTTTCTCCAGAGCTCCTAAGCCCTGACCTTTAATTACTTTACTAATAAACCAATTTAAAAAATATAATGCAACAAAAAAGATGCGCATTGAACACTTCAAGACAACCAACAACAGTGGCAGATGGGGATTTGACGTGACAAGGAGGAGATAGGAACTTGTTCTCGGAGCCTGGTGAAGGCAGACTGATGATTCCAGCATGTGTCTGAAATCAGGGACACCCCCAAGCTCCCAGCACTGGCATCCACAGCCAGAACGTTGGCCCCTGCAGCTGCAACACCATCCCTATGGCAAATGCTACCCTTTGGCCTCTCCCCAACACCTCTCCAAGGGCCAGAATTCAGGGATGCTTGGGTCAAGGGTGAACTGTGCCTCTGAGGGAAACCACAGCTGGTTGGCTTTAGCGAGGTACCTCCAAAGCTCAGCCACCCAGCGCCCCCAGCACCTTCCAGACTCCCCAACACCCACCAGTAGCTCCTACGACTCTCAGTGTGTCCCCTGGTGTGTGACCCCACACTTTTCAGGTCAGAGCCCCAGTACATGGCCACAGTATCACAGAATGATAGGGGCTGGAAGGGACTTCCGGAGATCATCCAGTCCACCACCCCACCCCCCCCCGCCACAGCAGGGTCATCTACAGCAGTGGCACAGGACGGCATCGAGAATGGTTTTGAATGTCTCCAGAGTTGGAGACTCACCCACCTCTCTGGGCAGCTGTGCCACTGCTCTGCCACTCTCAAAGGAAAGAAGTTCCTCCTCATGTTTAAATGGAACTTCCTATGGTCAAGTTTGTGCCCGTTCCCTCTTGTCCTGTCACTGGGCACCACTGGAAAAAGACTGTTCCCATCCTCCTGGCCCCTCCCTTTAAGTATTTATAAGCATTGATGAGATCCCCCCTCAGTCTTCTCTTCTCCAGACCAAAAAGCCCCACGGCCCTCAGCCTTTCCTCATAAGAAAGATGCTCCAATCCCCTCACCATCTCTGTAGCCCTCTGCTGGACCCTCTCCAGCAGTTCCCTGTCCTTCCTGACCCGGGCAGCCCAGAACTGCACACAGTGCTCCGGCTGCGGCCTCCCCAGGGCAGAGCAGAGGGGGAGGATGCCCTCCCTCGCCCTGCTGGCCACACTCTGCTGGGTGCACCCCAGGGTGCCATTGGCCTTCTTGGCCACCAGGGCACATTGCTGGCTCATGGGCACCCTGTTGGCCCCCAGGACTGCCAGGTCCCTTTCCACAGAGCTGCTCTCCAGGAGGTCAGCCCCCAACCTGGACTGCTGCATGGGGTTATTCCTCCCCAAATGCAGTACCCCACACTTGCCTTTGTTGAACTTCATAAGGTTTCTTTCTGCCCAGCTCTCCAGCCTGTCCAGGTCACGCTGTATGGCGGCACAGCCTTCCAGCGTGTCAGCCACCCCTCCCAGTTTGGTGTCATCAGCAAACTGGCTGATGGTGCACTCTATCCCTTCATCCAGGTCATTGATGAATATATTGAACAGGACTGGACACAGTACTGACCCCTGAGGGACACCACTTGTTACTGGCCTCCAACTGGACTCTGCACCATTAATCACAACCCTCTGAGCTTTATCTGTCAGCCACTGTTCACAGTATCGTCAGGGTTGGAAAGGACCTCTGAAGATCACCTAAGTCCAACCCCCCTGCCACAGCAGGGACACCTACAGCACATTGCACAGGACGGCGTCCAGGTGGGTTTTGAATGTCTCCAGTGTGGAGAGTCCAGAGACTCCACAACCTCTCTGGGCAGCCTGTGCCACTGCTCTGCCACCCTCAGAGTAAAGTTCCTCCTCATGTTAAGATGGAACTTCCTGTGCTCCAGTTTGTGCCCGTTACCTCTAGTCCTGTCACTGGGCACAACTGGAAAAAGACTGTTCCCATCTACCTGGCACCCTCCCCTTAAGTATTTATAAGTATTGATAAGATTCCCCCCTGTGTCTTCTTTTTTTCTAGACTAAAAAGACCCAAGTCCCTCAGCCTTTCCTCATAACAAAGATGCTCCAATCCCCTCATCATCTCCGTAGCCCTTTGCTGGACCCTCTCCAGCAGTTCCCTGTCCTTCCTGACCCGGGGAGCCCAGAACTGCACACAGCGCTCCACCTGCGGCCTCCCCAGGGCAGAGCAGAGGGGGAGGATGACCTCCCCTGACCTGCTGGCCACAGTCTTCTTGATACACCCCAGGAATCAATCCCCAGTTCAATCCACCCCACTGTCCATTCACCTAACCCACGCTTCCTAAGCTTGCCTGGGAGGATGATGTGAGAGAGTGTCGAAAGCCTCGCTGAAGTCCAGGCAGACAACATCCACTACCAGTTCAGCTCACTCAGGCTGCGGGGACACCCAAACTCTCCAGGTCAGTTACCGGCCCCTGCCCTCCCAGTTCACACCAGTGCCTCCCACTGCCCACTACTGCCTCCCAGTGTCCCAGTATCTCTCAGTTTCTGCTACTGTTCCTCCGTGCCTCTTAGTCCCTGCAGTACTTCCAGCACCACCAGTACTGCTTCCCAGTGCTCTTTAGTCCCTCCAGTATTCCCAGGGTTTCCTAGTCTCTCCAGTACTGCCTCCCCGTGCTTCTCAGTGCCTTCAATACTCCCAGTGCCACCAGTACTGCCTCCCAGTGCTCTTTAGTCCCACCAGTACTCCCAGCCCCACGAGTACCGCCTCTCAGCGCCCCCCACCCTCCACTGTCCCCCCCCGTGCTTCCCAGTCCCCCTCAGCACACCCCCAGCGCCCTCTTATCCCAGTACCCCTCTCCCATAATAACTCCCAATAACTCCCAGTGCTCTCCAACACCCCACAACGACTCCTGTCGTTTTGCAGCGCCCCCCCCCTCAATAACTTCAAGGGCTCCCCATCCTCCCCACCCCCCGCCGGTGCCACACGGCCAGGTCGCACCACCCCCCGCCCCCCTCAGGCCCGGCGCCAGCGGGGCCCCGCCGTTCCCCCTCACCCGTCAGGGCCGGCGCCCTCGGGGGCGATGCCACCGTCGATGAGGTCGCGGATCTGCTGGGGGGTGACAGCGGGCGGCCTCCCCCGGGCCCCCCCCCGCCGCCCCGGCGCTGGGCGCCGCCATCTTGGTCCCTCACCCTGTCACGGCCCGGGGAGGGGGGGCGGAAAACGCGGCCGCGCAGGACCGTTCCGGCTCCGCCGCGGGGCCGGCCATGACCCCCCGCAACTCCCGCACGACCTCCCCGTTCCCACCGAGGGATACCGGTGCGCTGCCGCCTCCGCTACGGAGCCCCGGAACCCCCACACCCGCTCTCCGTTCCCGCTCTCGGCGCTCTATTGCTCTAGCCTGCCCCCGCGGCGACGCGCAGGCGTCACAACAACGGCGCTCTCGCCGCGGCCTTCCCCCACCTAGAAAGAAGCCCGCGTTTCATAGGCCGCCGCCCCAGAAGCTCGCTGCTGATTGGTGGGCGGCGGGGGAGGGGGCCTGCCGCTGGCTGCCGCCCTGGGCTCGCCTTGAGGAGGAGCGGACGGGGCCATGTCGGCGGCGGACGGTGCCCGGGAGGGCGTCAGGGAGGGCCCGGGCGGCGCGGCGGGTGGCGGAGGCCTCCTCAACCGCTTCGTGCAGCTGCCGGGCAGGCCGCGCTCGGCGGGTGAGTGGCGGCCGGTTCCGGGGCGGGGTGACCCCGTCCCCAAGGCCCCGGGGTGTCGGGGACCGGCGTACCCCCGTCCCCGCCGCCCTGAGGGGACGGATACCTCGCAGTCCCGGGTGGGGGCGGGTCACCCCCGTTCCCGGGACTTTGGGAACGGGGGCTGGGGTAGCCCACGGAGCCGGGATCGGGGAGGGTCACCGCGTCCCCAAGGCCCGGGGGTGGTGTGGGGAGCGCCGGGATGTCGCCGTCCCAACGGCCCCGGGATGTGGGCGCCCACAGTCGCGGATGGGGGCGGTCACCCCTTTCCAAACGGTCTTAGGGTGTTGAAGGGGACCCACAGTCTCGAGGGTGGGGGGGTCATCCTCCCTCCTACGATCCCGGGGGATGGCGGCTCTTCTCTGCCCATCCCGGCGGTCTCAGCGCATTGGGGGATGCTTGGATACCCCACACGGGCGGTTCATGTCCGTGGACAAGTGGGTGTGGGGGGAACAGGTACCCCACGGTCCCTGGTGGGGGCCAGCCCTGTCTCAGTGACCCTGTGATCCTGGATGGGGCCTGGACTAACCCATAGTGACACACACACACTGTCCCAAATCCCAATGTATCAGATTTTTGGGGTGGGGGCCCCCCCCCGCAGTCCTGGGAGGGGTGATCCTGGGATGGAGGGGTCCAGGCTACCAGAGGACCCTTGGATGAGGCGTCAGCCTAGTCCTATGCCCTGGGAAAGGTGTTTTTGCTCTTTTCCACCTTCCTCCTAGCAGCGTTGGTATGCTCGGGGGGGGGGGGGGGGGTACCCCATAGTCTCTGGATGTGTGGGTCACCCCACCCCAACAGCCCCAGGATATCAGGGGAAGGAGACTGAGGTTATGTCACAATTGCAAGACTGGGGAGATCACCCCCATCCCAACAGTTCTGTGATACTGGGAGGGATGTGGGGCACCCCATGGTTCGGTGGGGTTGGGGTTCCCAGCTGGTTTGGGGTATGCTCCCCTCGTTATCTCCATAGAACCACCTGCCCTCAAGGGCCATATGGTGCTGAGGTGCTGCTGCCCAGCAGGTGGGTACCCCAGGCCCAGGACATCCTTTTCTGCCCCGCTGCCCCTGGCCCCACCACTCAGATCCCTCAGTGGGGATGTGAAGCTCCTTGCTGCCTCGGGGGTAGGAGCCTGCGTTCAGTGTGTCTGGAGCACCAGCAGCGGCTGGGAGTGGGCTTTCAGACCAGGGTCCATGCTTCCATCCCTGTGAAACCTGTCATGGTCTGGATCTGCAGCAAAGATGCCTTCGAGCCTTGTGCAAGACTGCTGTGAATTTTCTAAGTGGCTCTGCACCTTCTATTTTTGGGCAAATTGTCAAACATGTTTCCTTCCTTCTGTGAAAAGGGCTTTTTTTGCTAACACAAGAGCTGATTATCTTCACGTTCCTGAATTTTAATCATTGACTTGAGCAAACCACTAGCACGTCCTTCTCATGCGGTTGTAACGATCCTGCTTTTGGCTATGGATCGTGTCATGACGTGGAATCCTGCCCTCCACCACCTGCAGTGGGGCAGACGCTGCATCGTAGGGGACAAACTTGTTCACCCATTCAGCTCAGCCTTAGCGTTGAAGTCCAGCCTCAACAAACCCGAAGCTGACTGTCAATCTTGCTAAAAAACTACCTGGTGGAAAAATCCCATTTGAGTCGATTGCTGGAGATTTCTGCCTGTTTGACACCTGTTAATGTCCTATTTATAGAGCTCCAGCAGCAGCCCTTAAATAACCGTTGAGACAGAAAGAAAGGAATATTTTTTCCCCCCTCCTTCCATTTCTTCCAACCAGGTTTGTTTTCTTACCTCCCAGTTCTCTTTCAGAGTTTTCAGGAGGCGTTCCTTCATTTTGCCACCACCATTCAATGCCCTGGACTTTTTCCATAAAACACGCTATCTGTGTTTAATCCGTTTTTTATAAGTAGTTACTGTCATGAAATCACACACACAGCTCGTAGCATGCTTTGGCATTGAATGTGTTCGATACATCCCTCCCTGCAGAGCTCTTTTGCTCCTGCTAAGTGGTGTGTCGTTTGAAGTAGATCTGGGTTAAACACAAGAGCATAATCATCGATTTAGGTGCTGCTTTTGTCACATTCTCCTTTTCCACCTACTTGTAGAAAAGATTTTAAACTTCTGTCATTCTTTTCACTGTGAAGAATTTCATTTGCATGGGAAAATGATTACAAAAGGTAAGCAGGTGGGTAGTGGGAGCTGGTACCAGCACTGTACTGCTCTGTTTGCTTTCCCAAGCAGAGTATTTCTGTCGAGCATTTCTCAATAGGGGCATTTCTCAAGCAGCGTCTACAAAAGAGTCTCGTTGATGGCTTAACAGCTCAAAAAAATAAGCAATTTGTTTGTGTTTTTGCTGCCTCGTGATGGGTAAAATTGTATGTTGGATAGGGGAAAGGAGGAGCTATTTTTAGGTGTTTGTAAGCTTTAGAAAGATCAAAAGTGTCAAATATAGGTGGTGTGTGGTTTGTTCTTCTCCTCGTTGGAAATCTTCCTGTCCACATTTAAATGTTTCCAGTGTTTTCATCAGACTCCCGGGGTTAAGTGGATAGAAACAATCTGAAAACGTAAATACATCTTTGCCTCTCGCATGCTCAGCATTTATACTCTTGTCTTGAGCTATAATTTTCCCAGTGTACCAGTCACAGTAGGGTTGGGGTTTTTTTTTGGTATGGAGAGGTTCAGAGTTTCTAATATATATTAAAAAAAAATACAACAGAAAACCCAAATATCCTGAAACCCGTTGTGTCACGTTGGTTAGCAAGCCTGAAGCCAAATTGAATCCTGGGCTGCATCTGCAGGGGCGTTACTAGCAGGGAGAGAGATGGGGTCATCCTGCTCTACTCAGCGCTTGTCAGGCTGCCCCAGGGGCGCTGTGTCCAGTTCTGGTCCCCACAAGTCAAGAAAGACATGGACAGACTGGAGAGGGTCCGAAGGAGGTGGTTGAAGGGCTGGAGAACCTGCCCTGTGAGGAGAGGCTGAAGGAGTCGGGTCTCTTCTCCTTGGAGAAATAAAGGCTCAGGGAAGACCTCATCATGATTTTCCAGCTATGAAGAGGATGGGAGGGTCTCTCTTCACAAGGAGCTACATGGAGAAGACAAGGGACAGACATTTTTTACAGTGAGAACAGTCAGTTGCTGGAACAAACTCCCCAGGGATGTGGTGGAGTCCCTGTCGCTGGAAAGTTTCAAGGTGCGGCTGGAGAGGGTGCTGGATAATCTCATCTCGGCTCCCTTTCCCACGAAAGGTTCGACCAGATGATCTTTCCGGGTCCCTTCCGACCTGGGCTGTTCTATGATTCTCACTTTCCAGAATTCCTTTCTTTATTTTCCTTTACATTAAAAAAACAAACAACCACAACCAAACAATCCAAGGATCACTCCATTTTAGTAGCATAGAAACCCACCACAATCTGTAATAGATATATTTCTGGGGCAACCGTTTCCTTTTTTGCTCTGGTTTCTCAATAAGAACAGTTCACTCGTAAGGACTCCTTATTTTATTCTCTGCTCTGGGATGCTGTCTCATGTATTATAATACGGTTCCTGTTTTACTAATCATGGGAAGTACTGACAAACAACTGCGTGCTTGTAGAAATGTTTGAAATATGTGATTGCTATAAAGAGGGTTGAAAACAAAAGCCTCCGAGAAGCAGGATGAAGAAGCAGACCTGTTCTGGACATTGATCCAAACCTGAAAGCTCTCATGGCTGGATGTGAGGATGATCATTCTCCTAGAAACGCTTCTTTAGCGACTTCAGATATTTGTAAGGCTCTTGGTCGGTGGCCTGCGGGTTGTGTTTGTCATCCTCGGCTGGATCCTCTGCCCTCTCCCAGCTGCCCGTGGCCCCGGGCAGAGTGGTTGTGCAGGCGTCGGGGACCCAGACGCAGCTGCTTTCTCTCCTGGGCGTTTTTCCGGCGCGGGCAGCCTACCACGGATGGGAGCTGTGTGATCTGGAGAGCCTGAATGCAGCTGGATGAACGAACAGGTTTTAAACCTTGTTCTCGGCAATGCATTCGCATCCTGCTTATCCAAACGTTTCTAAGGGACTCTAATTACATGAGTTACAAACTTATTTTGTCTGGCTGGTATGGAGAAGATGAAACTTTGAAGACTAGAGTCAAAGTCAATATTGACTTGTCCTGTTCTCTCTCCCAAGAGCTAGCAACGCTTTGGCTTCAGCCCTTGACCTAAATGTCCTTCAAAAGTCTTGCAGAAATCATAAATGGAAAGGGAGATATTGAAACCTACTATTCTGGATGTTGAAAAACTAGGTAGGAGGGAAAATATTAACACCATCTTTAGAAGGCCTTAAGAAGCAGTAAAGAGGATGCGTACACACACCTTAGCTATTCACCACTGGTATGTTACTTTGGAAAGATGGGAACCAAAAGCCAGACTGTATTCGTTAGCTTTACATCCTGTAGTTACTTAGTTTGTACTTCCAAAAATAGTGCTTGAAATACAAAATATATTGCTAGTAGTAGCGCTAATAATATTGCAGTGTAATATAAGGATTGAAGACCACAGATGGATGGAAAAAGCCGGCCTGGTTGGGGTAAGTCTTGCAAGCAGAAGACCCTACACCCTGATAATATGACAGAGCCGATGCGGTTGCGACTCGGCGCTCGTGCTGTTCCTTTTCCTGTTAGCTCGACAGGAAGAACTTTAAGAAACTCAAAGTGAGGAAACGCAGACAATAGGCAGCAGACCTGCCTAAACTTCATGGAGGCAGAAGGAAGCAAAACTCTGACGCCAAAGCATCTTGCCGTAGGAGCCAGAGGTTCCCTGAGGGTATAAAAGACCTGTCCAAAACTAGTCTGTCCTTCTGAATGAAGACCAACCCAGGAATCGTGGCAAGGACTTGGCAGCTGTTGTCCTTTCATCCTCTGTGCTGTATATAAGTGATCCTGGACGGATTACTTGGATATACTTGGTGCTTGTGGGGATGAGTGTCCAGAACCAGCTTATTTAAAGATTTTGTAAAAATGAAATCCACCTGAGATCTCACATTGAGTTTTGTTGCACTAACTTCTTGCGCCCTTTACTCTGCAAATGACTCTCCGGTGGATATCATCATTAAAATAGGTTTAGAAAAAAGGGAACTTAGAAAAGGCAGTGCTGGCACTGCTGTTCTGGGAGGTGTTTGAGGCTGCACCTGGATATCTCTTGGTTATGCTCCAGGAGTGAATAAAACCATGCTTTGTTCCGGGTGGTCTGACGGAGAGGGAAAGAGGGGCTTGATTTAAAACACTTTAGCATAGTCTTCAAATCCCAATTTGAGCCGCATATTAAATGAAGAGGATTCATGGCTGGACCTGCAATTAGTTTTCATCAGTAAATATGAAAATAGCAAATAGTCCTGTAGTTCTAGGAGGAATGTCTCTCTAGATGAGAATCTTCAACCAGAACAAAAATTCAGAGTATTAAAACTGCCAGTGCTTTGATCGCAGCCCAGGAATCTGTTTTTTCATTCTAGCAATCTATTTTGGTTGAGTTTTCCTACTGTAGCCTGACAGAATGTGATCCTTGCTTTTATTTTGCTGCCAGCCCCAAATGTTTAAACTGGACGAGGTCCTCAACGTTGATCTGTTTCAGATTACCTGATGTGCATGGCAACCTCTAATCCATCAGATTACAGAAGAAAAATGATAGCGTTTTGTTCAAGGAGTGAACTGGGAGCTTGCACAGCGTTAGCTAGTGAGTGCTACAACGAGAGCTTGAATCTGGGTGATTCTCTCTACGCCATGGGATGGCTGCCTTCCCTTGCTCCATCTCGTTGTATAATATTGCTGAAGGAACTACAGGTAGAGCAGCATTTAATCTTCACAGCAGAATTACCTGGCAGAAGCGCGCGATCACCTCGGTAGGTGTGCTCTTTGTGCTGCCTGCTGTGTTGAGCACGCGTCGGAGATGAAAACACGGCTGCCGCAGTGTGTGTTGTGAGCACTGATAGCTGCGGCATGCATAAGTTTTGGTAAATTTGTGCGTTATTGGTGACCTGGCATTGTGTTGTGCAGTGTGGGTGAGGTGGTGCGATCTTAAAAAGGGCGTATGCTGTCGGTGATAAACATTTGGATCAGGCCGTCGTGAACTGACGGTTGAACTGGCGTGATCTTAATAAATGGTGTTTTGGGTGTTTGAAGCAAATTTCCTTTAGCAGTAGGAATCTGTAAGCTTTATACATACATATTTAAAGAACTTTGGGGCTTGGTGTTGATACGCTGCACATGTAAAGTGTTTTCTCCAGATGCATCTTGGTTGGAAAAAACCAAAAGTGGTTGCTTGTCCTTGAGATTCAGAAAAATTGGCAGCTTTTATTGGATAAACTTCTTTTCTGAATGTTGGAAGCTAAGTGTTTCTTCTGACCTTGAATCTCACCTCTGTGTGGAAACCTGACCTTGAGACCAGTCATCATTTTTCACTCAGGTGGCCTGCGTGAGAGGATGTTGAATGTGTACACCTTGTCAGAGGCTGGTAGCGCACGAATACCTTTCACCGATTCCCCTGAGTGCCCAGGAAGGTTTGTTTTACAGGGGAAGAAAACCCTGCCCTGAGCAACCACCTCCCTGCTGCACCAAACTGAGCTTCCAGATGCCAGAGCATCCTTTGGTTGCATCTGCTGCTTTTCCTTTGCTTTTTTGGCTGCTTTAACGTGAGCTGGGCAAAAGGGAAAGGAAAAAAAACAGGGATTTGCTTCTTTGGAGAAAGCCACGTGCTATAAGGAAAATACAGGTTCTTGGGGTCATGTGTGACCCCAAGGTTTGACTGAAACCTTTCACATTGGCCTTTAGTTGTGTTTGGCTTTGAGGATTGTTCCCTGTGTATTCTGAACAGAATAGACAGTTCTCCCTAATTTCTGTTGCCTTTATCTTACGTGCTTTCCTTTTTGTGAATGGCAGTGTCTTTAAATGGCCAAATGAGCAAGCTATAAAATGGTTGCGTGAAACAAGCAGGCAGTACAGGGAAAAACAAATCATAAGTGCTCTGGCTGCTACGTTGTTAGGATCTTTCTGTAATTCAGTGGCTTGGGATGGGGCAAGTGGCATGTCAGAACATTATAATCGTGCTCCCGTTTCAGGTGGGTCTTTAGCGATCCTTTAAGACTGAACGAATAAAGAGGCAAAACTTCAAAATCGACACCTGCAGCTTGAAATCTGCTGATCCGACTGTGCAAAAGGATATTTTTTGCCCCCTTAGGAAGCAACAGTGCGTGGCAGAGTTTAGAAATGGGGCACCCCGAAGCTGGAAAGTCATGGCAGTAGCAGCTCCATGGCAGTAACCCACAGGGAAGGGGTATGTGTTTGCAAGAGGAATATGTTCATTTAGTTCTCCTCCTGCTGTTTTTGCTAGCCACAGCCAAATCTCTTTCTGGTGGCCAAAGAGCTTGAGCTGTTTCAATTTCCAGAGTTGCCTTTTAAGCATGAGGTTAACGCTTTCACTTCCCTCATCGTGTTTGCTCCCAAAGGATCTAGGAATCATTTTTTTTTCTACTGCAGGTTGCTTTGGCGACTCCTCAGCCTCATACCTGGCCCTGACGAGGGATGATACAGGGCTCATTCATCTTTTCCTTTCTGCTCACAGGTTTCTGAGCAGACGGTGGGACAGCCCAGACCCTTGGCCTCTTCCTTCCAAGGCTGGTTGGGAGCGGGAGGCAGCGGTTGTGGATTTGCCACCTTGGCAGAACAGCGCTGCGTCAGTTTGCTGGGAACTGATGATGAGACATAGTAGTGACCAGGGAAAATTTCCTTGAAAAGAAAAATGAAATTCTGCAGAACCCGATGGCATAAGCAGACCTCACTCTCTGCCAAGAGCTTCTCGTTGATTAATAGATTTATTTGGGTGTTTTTTTTTTTTTGGCAGCATGGTAATGATATGAAAAAGCATAGTTTCAGACAGGCTCTCCAAACAACTTCATATTCAACTCTTTTGTTGTTTATTTTTATTTTTAAGAAATGAATTCACCTAATTAGACCTTTTTTCCCCTCGTTTTCTTTTTTTTTAAAAAAAAAGGAGGCCAGCTGGCTAGCTTACTAACTCAAATAGCAGGTACTCCCCTCTTGTTTAACCTAGCCAGTGAGATGATGCCAGCAATTTTTTTCCTACAGTCATGAAAGGCAGGATAATCGAATGGAAAGAAAACGCCTTTGTTCTTCGAAACTTGTCTTTGTGCTGCTCTGTTTGAAGCGCTCCTCGCCTTATGTTTGTGCTGCGCGTGATTCAGTGCAACCACTTGGTACTTCGCAGTTTAATTTTCTTCTCCTATAACTTTATTATAGAGCTATTGAAAAGCAGTAGATAAATCCAGTTAGACTCGAGCGTAGCTGTTGACACACGCTGTGGTTCTGGGCATGCTGGTAGCAATTAAGCTGCTCTATAACTTCACGTAATCTGCTGAAGCCAAGGGATTTTTGTGTTGGTTTGTTGTTTTTTTTTTTTCTCCATGCTTTCCATAGATTTCTGTAGCTGTCAAGGCACCACAGTTGGAGTTTGATAAATTTTGATGCTTGTGTTAGTTAGAATAGGAACAACATTTATGGACTAGCAGGTGCAGTTCAGCTTTGTCCTCCCTGTAAGAAGGACATTTTGAGTGGGATTCTTGCTGGATGCCATTCAGGTCCATTACGCTTTCCTCCTCCAAAATGAAGGGTTTCTTTAAATTTTCATAATGAACATCTCTGTCCTCTCCTCCTCCTCACCCCAGATCTATTCCGTGTTCATAGTTTTGAGGGAGGTAGGAAACCAATGTCTCGTGCATCAGTTGCTGTGCTGCATCACGTCAGGAAACTCAGGAGCAGATATTTGCACCACCTTTTTGCTTACTCTCCTTCAGTTCTAATAAAACCTCTTGCAGGAGAAGTATCCAGTTAGGAATCCATGCTAATAAAGTCAATCTGGGCCATCCGAGCAGCTCCCTCTGAAGTGACTCAATGAATCACTTGAAAAGGGTGAATTTAACAGGGTGTTAACAGGTCAGTGTGTAACGATAGCCAGCAAGCAAGTTTCTATCAGATAGCTTAGTCCTAAATTAGGACTTTCCTTAATTACGTCCCTGTCGCGATGTTTCAACTTCATTCTGTTTGTGGAGCTTCCTATTCTCTGACAGTTTTATTGTTCCCATTTCTGCCCTCAGGACCAAGGAAAAAGGCTCTCCTGTGAATGCACCTTCCCATCCTTCCCTCTGCTTCACTTTGGAGTCTTTAAACCGGGAAAGCAGGTGCTTTCCAAATTATATCCACCCGCTTTAAAGCCATTTGCTAGAACTGGCTTTATGACCTCTTTCCCATGGATCTGTCTTGGCTCGGTACATCGTGCTGCTGCTTTCTGTGTCAGGCATCAAAGAATTCACAGCGGGGCCTGGTGTCTTGCAGCTTTTCGTGGAGATGGTGCCTTGCTGTGCTTTGCTTAGCGTTGGGCGCTGCTTTAACCTGTGGCAGGTTCAGCTCTTGGGGAGATGGGCTTTGCTAACCAGGGGAGGAAATTAGCAAACCCTTGGGTGTTTCCACCTTCCCGCACCCTCTGAAGTTTGCACTTGTGTAATAGGCTCCTTGCACGCCGCTAACACCGGAGCAAAAACAGATCCAAAACTTGCATTGAGAATTCCAGTAGGAGATGTGAATCATCTGATAAAACGTAATTAAATGGAAATGCAGCTCTTTATTGGAGGTGCAAATCACAGAGCTTGTCTGCTGAAGAAACTAATCTGAATTAATTCTTTAATAGATTCAGCTTGTACAGGTCCCTTCTTTAAAAAGACAGAACTGGAGGAATTGTTTTCTAAGACTTTCTTCTAAAGTGAATTAAGGTCCCTTCAGTTCTGAATAGAAGAATTTGGTGACAATTTAGCTCAGTTTAACATCATACCATTCAGTTCATTGATGTATTTGTGAATGCACTTGCGTAGGTGACTCAGAAGATGTGTTGGATACATTTTTTTCCTGTTTTATGGGTAGATATGTCCTCTTCTCTGGGCCTCTGCAAGCGGGAGGATCTAGTCCATTGAGACAAAGAGGGTAGTAAAGAGCGAAACTTAAAACCAGCAGGCTGGAAACGTGAAGCCTCTGGAAACGAGTCAGCCCTTACACATGGAGCACGGTGCTGAGCAAAGGCAGCTGGGGTCTGCTTGAATAGAGCAGAAAATCTGTTATTCCCGAGCAGAATGAAATGAAGTTGCTTATGTTTGTAGCTACAGGAGTTGGCCATGAGCTTTTGGAAACCTTGCTCTGGTCGGCATTTCCAGCCCTCCATTCCCTGGGGGTCGCCGCCGCGTGGCAGGCACAGCGGGAGGAAGCATTTCGGCCGCTCTCATCTATGGTTTGGTGTTCAGCTTAGCGCTGAGGACAGTGGATTTCCCCTGAGCAGCTGAGTTGTGAGTGCATGACCGGGGACAGGCATCGTTTCTCCTGCTAGCTCTGCCGTGAGGATCCCGAGCTTCTGGGAAAGGACAGTTACTGAGTGAGTGTTTAATTAAAAAAAAATTGGTTCCTGTAGTGCACAGAGCCCTTTGGGTTGTTGGTGAGAGTAGTGGGAGTGGGCAGGGAATGGATGTGGTTTGCAGCAGAAACGGCTGCGTGGGAAGGGTGGTCCTTTCCGATCGTCTTGGTTGGGTACTTGCAAGTATCTGACACCAGCACTGGCTTCTGATGACCTTGTTGTGTCTTGAAAATCTCTTGAAAAAATAAAGATAGGAGACAGGTTTCTTGGTAAATGGGAAGAGATGAAACCAGCTGGGCTGTGTATGGGCTTAATGTACCCATCTTGCTGTCTTGAGGACCTGCGTGCATCAAGCATTGATCCCTTTCTGTTGAAACTTAACTGTTCTGGGGCTTTATGGCAAAGTCGGCATCTTCACTTCTTAATTTTGAGAGATGAATGGCAGAGAAGGCCTCCTTGGTTTTGTTTTTTAATTTATTTTCTTTGAATTACGCCTCTTACGCTTTAGTCTGTTTGCTTTATATAAAACTCAGCCGCCTTCTGCCCTCTTTCCTCTGGAAAATTTTCACGGCAAGTGTTATAACTAGAGGGAAATAGGATAATATTTGTAATATTTAAACTCCTAATTCCCTAACACCTTTTAAATTCAGTGGGTGATTAAACTAAATCCTTAGTCCTCTGCGCAGTGTGTGCATCAGTGCTCCCAGTCTTCCCTGGAATTAAGCTCCCATTTCAGTTCTTTCAGGTCTTCTTTGGAGACCTCCAGGGCAAACACAGAAGAAGAAACAATCAGGATGAGCCCCGTTTGGCCGAGCACAGGAACACGAGCCCTTTGCCACGATTTCCTCTATACGCTGTGGGAAGGCATGGCCGCTTCTCAAGCACGGTTCTGTTGGTGGATATTCAAGATCAGATGAACTGCCCCCTCGAAGCATCTCTGATCATAAGAGCCTGAACGATTACCTTGATTGTAAATACCTTTATTGTCAGTGTGTTCACTTAGGAAAAGCATATCCATCTCTTTGGATAGTTTCAGAGTTTAAAATAAAAAAGCCCTAAGGAATGGATGTTTCTCTTTCCCTTTGTGAATCACCCCTAAAGCGCGTAAGATTTGTTTTAACAGTTTAGTCCAGCCCTGAAGCCAGTAGCTTCCTGGCTGCCGCTATTAGTACACGGAATATCCATCCCTCCGGTGCACAAATGTCCATGCCACGGCGGGTGCCCGATGGCACTGCGCTGTCTCAGTAGCCAGGCCAAAGACTACAGGTTTTTCCATTAATTCCTTAACTTTCTTCCCTTCTTTTTCAGCCAGTGCTTATTAGTTTTCTAAGTGGGGATTGCTGCAAGATGCAATTATTACTGGAAACAACCCAAATCTGTCAAAGCTGCACCACAAGGAGTCTGTCTGAACCCTGTAGAGCAGCTTAATTTTGGACAAGAGTTGGAGCTTAAAGCAGCAGCAAACGGGGAACGTGATTGAGCACAGCTGCTTGTGCCGAGTTAAAATTCATTATTCAGTCTGGACAGATCATTTAGGAAAGATGCTCGATGCCTCATTGTTATTGCTCTGTGCTCCTGATTCACTGCTGATGATTGTAACAGGATCTAAGAAGAAAACACGATGTGTCCTAATTAGATGCTTCACTGGGTCCCATTCCAACCTAAAAGTCCGTAAAAGAGCTGTGAGAGCAGGCGGGAGGCAGAGGTCACTGATTTGTTTGGGTGAGGGGTCTTCAGGGATCTTTTGATGATTTTTCTTGTTTGCTTTTTTGTCAGCTGAACCAAAGCAGGCCTGTCTTCAGGTACGACGAGCAGAGGATGTGCTTGAAGGGGTGATGGTTACTTATTGAAATTGTACATTTTAAGGGACTGTTATGTGTCCTCCTTCTCAAGATGAAGCTTAGGGTTACCAAAACACTGTTGTATTGTATACAAAAAATGCTTTTTGAAACCTTCCTGGTTTAGTCAGCTTGAGATGTTCTACACGTGTCTCACAAGGAGGTCCTGTGTTCAGGGGCCTGATTGTTTTCTGTTCCTTTCGTCTTTCTCATTCGTTGCGTGTTCCTGTGTCTCACTGAAGGAAAGAACCCACCTCTGGTACTGTGCTTGGCTCTTGCTGTGCATCGAATTCAGGCAAGCTCGGAATTGCTTTTCGATCACTTGTCAGCTAAGGCTTCAGTTGCCGTTGTCCAACAAGAATATTGCTGTTTGGATTTTCCTGGACTGCATCAGTCTTTTTGCCTATTCCAGTTGAGGTCTGAGCTTGAATTGTCCTCCCCGCTTTTATTTGCATCAGCTTTTAGGGAGGAGGGTGGGTAGGCAGAGGGCTTCCTTTTGGGAAGGGCTGCATCTGCCAGCTGTCAAGCTCAACCTGTGGGATCTCAGGTGGGTTCCCTGCTGCACTCCTGGGTGCAAATGCCTTTATCTATGAGCAGACTTTTACTTGCTGTATCAGACCTGCCTTGCTTAATGTTTGAGGACCCCAGGGGTGTTCAAGGTGAACGAGCCTAGTTGATATACAAGGTGCCAGGAGCAAAAAGAGAAGGAACGGGAAGAAGGTTTGTGTAGGAGGGAGAGCAAATGATTACTTTTCTTCTTTGTTCGCACCAGGCAGCTTTAAATATAAACATTTTGGAACTGTTTCCGAAATTAAATCTGCCATACAGAATGACAGAAGGGGGAATTTGTAAGATATCTCAGAAATAGCTTTTATGGAAGGATGATTGTCATGTGTCGACCTGCAGGCAGGTCTCCTTAGGCAGGTGTGGTCCAGGGGCTAGAGTGGACATGAATGAGATGGTGACACACAAAGGCTCTCCCCATTCCTGCTCGGAGTGGTGAATCTGTGATTATGGAGCCGTCTCCTCCTGGCTGCCGACGTGCTTCCCTACGGTTAACACCGTAGGTTGGTAAACACCAACCGCTCTTGTTGGAGCAGCACTGCTGTGGGTGTAGTCCTCACCCTCAGACACAAGCTCAGCTCTTCTGCTGACATTTCGCTGAAGCTGTTTTACCTTCTCATTTTGCTCTAGGCCATAGATGTCCACCAGCAAGAAGTGGGCATCGTTGCGTGGCAGATAATGCCAACTTGTACGTGTTTGGAGGCTACAATCCCGACTATGATGAGTCCGGTGGGCCGGAGAATGAAGACTACCCACTCTTCAGGGAACTCTGGCGGTACAACTTTGCTACAGACACCTGGCATCAGATGGGCACTGAAGGCTACATGCCCAGGGAACTAGCCTCCATGTCACGTACGTATGGAAATTCAATTCCTATGCGCCTACTCCTGAAGCTATTTTAATCAGCGTCCCTGGTGGAATGCAAAACCAGGCAAGAACTGGGAAATCTGGATCCTGTTTCCAGCCCTTCTGCAAGTAGGCCTTGAGTTTGGGTTGGGTTTGTGATTTTTTTTTTTTTCTTTCTCCTTTCGCTTGGGTTGAGGCAGAGGGGAAGAAAAAAATTCAAGAGGTGGTGTTCAGGTATTTAGCTTGATAGTTGCAAGGCAACTGCGCTTTCAGCAGCTAGGTGCTCAGTGCAATCAGACATCTCAAAGCATCCAAAAATAGATCTCTTTGTTCACTAGCCATTTTTAAAAGTAGGCCTTTGGTTACCATGGTTTTAGCTTGCATTCTTTCTCGTTTAGAGCATTTCAAAGCCATAAATGTGTAGCGTGAATCGTAGCGTATTTGAACAATATTGAACACTCACTGCCTACTGCCTCCAGACCAGAGAGTCGTTCTGTTTTACTGTGTCTCACAGCAACAAGTATCTCTGCTCTGTCTCTCTCTCCTAGTTGTATTGCACGGCAACAACCTGCTTGTGTTCGGGGGCACCGGGATCCCCTTTGGGGAGAGTAACGGCAATGACGTCCACGTCTGCAACGTCAAGTACAAAAGATGGGCGCTGCTCAGCTGCCGAGGAAAGAAACCAAATCGAATCTATGGCCAGGTACGAAGGACACCCCTTGCTGAGGCACATTGAGTGTGCCTGCGTGTGCTGCTCTGTCTCTCACAGAAAAGGGGCCAGAACACGGAGATTTCTTCTCTGCGAGTGACTGGAGTTGTTCTCTATGTTCATAAGTGTAAGGAAAGGCAGGTACCATGCATAAAGAAATAGAGCAGTCTTGGTTCTTTGAGATTTCAAGGGAAAGGAATAGTTTTATTGTAGTTAGAAAAACCAAAATTTGTTAACTAAATGCCAGACACAGCTGAAGGAGAAGGTATGTCTGATTTGAGGAGTGGTTGGTAGTTTCCGGAGTTGCTCTCTAGCCTCCTCAAAGCCTTTAAAACCCCAAACTATAAATGAAAACAGTGTTCAGTAGGTCTTACTTGTATTAGAATAACAATTTCTAGAACTGTCCATAATGTCCTGGATGAGCGTGGTGCACAAAAACCTAGATTCATTCTCATGGGAGGACTGCCAGCTTTTGCTGTGCTTTCCAGTAATACTTCCAATGTACTTGGATAAATTATGTCTTGTGTATATATATATGTCCAATGTGTGTGTATATATATATGTATGTATATATATCCAATGTACTTGTATAAATGTCTGCACAGACAGACATTTATAACCCAACTAATTTCTCATTTAGTTGTGCACCAGACACTTGGGGGAAGGAAAGCAGCCTTCCCCTTGCCCAGTTCAGCTCGAGCTGGCCTTTGGCAAACAGGCACTTGGGAGCAGAAGGAGCTACATCTCTGCTTCCACCTTGGACTGCGTCAGGGAGTGGTGCCTGCCCCACCCTCGCAGTTTCAGTAGGCTGATAGTCCGTGTGATTTAGGCGGTCTCCCTTGTTTAGTCTGACTTATCCACTGTGTTTGGGGCTTACTCTCTTACGCTTAATGCCGCTGGCTATCTGATACCTGGTTTGGAAGATTCTCTGTAACAGTATGTGTATACCGTCAGTGTGGAAGAGATTCAGCGTTAACGGTGCTTTGGTTTTAGCTCCTGGGAACCCCTGCTGCACAGTTTTGTCTTGTCTGATGCCTGAAACTCAGCAGCTCCACTTCTAGGTCCTCACCTTGTGACCATGGAGTTACTTTCTATTCCTACAGACACCCCCCCATCTTTTCCGTATCGTCCTTGTTTGCCCGTCATGTTCCTCCTGAACACGTCATTTTGTAAGTTGTAGGTAGAGCTTCGCAGGCAGTGCCTTACTTTAGGAGGCTGGGAATTCTCTCTTTTTCAGACGCTGATGGCGCGTGTCCATCCTAATTGGTTTCTCTCTGTTACCTTCCAGGCCATGGCCATCATCAATGGTTGTCTCTATGTGTTTGGAGGAACAACTGGTTACATTTACAGTACCGACCTGCATAAGCTAGACCTCAACACTAGAGAGTGGGTCCAACTGAAACCGAACAATATGTCCTGTGACATGCCAGAGGAGAGGTGAGAAGCCGGACAGTCTCAGAGAGCTTTTCCACAGGGGAGTCACCGCCTTTACTGGGAGTCAGAAGCAGAAAGAGCACGGACAGGCTTCTGGGCACTCTTAGAGCAGTGTTTTCGGCTGCGAGCCTTGCACCACCAGTGCTCCAGCAATCTGGCGAGCAGGGGGATGTAGGGATGTGGGATGTGAAGCCTTTGGCAGGAAACCGATCTGGACTGTGTAGTGCCAGAACAGAGCTGGGGACCTGGGGCAACTGATGTGTGCTGAGGAGGGGGAGAGGCTCTGGCTGAACCCTGTCGCTTGTCCTGTTCTGTAGCAAGGCGTGGAGGAAGGAGGGACCATCTTACTGAGAGAAGGAGGTGGAGTATTGAGGGCCATCGTGGTGCTCCATAAATCATTGTACTTAAATTCCATGATGCTCAGCTCCCAGAAAATGCCTTTCAAGCTTCTGGGGTGCTGCTTAGATTGCTCATGAAACCTTCCACGTCTTCCGAATGCACCCAACCTGAGGGACTGATACAGCACAGCCAGGCTTGCGTTGTCTGCTTAAACTGCTCGAATTTGACAGTGCTTTCCAGAAGGCTTTTGTTGTTGCTCACTTGCACTAATTCCTAGTGCTGCTAAATGTCCTTCTTTGCACCTTCAGGTACAGACATGAAATCGCACATGATGGTCAACGGATTTATATCTTGGGAGGTGGAACTTCCTGGACAGCTTATTCCTTAGATAAGGTAAGGCAATCAGGAACCTTGAGTGCTTGCCTGGATGGGATATTTTCTGCAGTGAAGCATAACCCGCACAATTTCTTCATCTGGCTTTGCCTGGAGAGCTTAGTAAAAAAAACTAGATAGCTGGGAGCAGATTGTTCTCCTATTTCTGTAAAAACCGGTGTTGCCACGGACATGTCCTGTTACAGATGCTGCATCTGTGGTACCCAGTGACCATACCGATCTGCAAGACAGCTTCATTTCTGTAGACCTGTTATCAAAGATTCTCATTTAAAACGCTTAGGACATATTTTTAAATGTTGTATTTATGCCAAAACAGGAAAGTGCCAAAGGAAGGAACTCCTTGACGTTAAATTCAGATATTGATATGGTGACTCTTTTCTTGTCTTCTCCCTTAATTGTATGCTTTAATTTCCTTTCTTGTAGTAGCTGTTTTTCTCCAGTACAATTTGGGGAGGGAAAAGTGAATTGATCTTGAACACCGAAATGATAAACAAGGAGACTTTAAATAGTGCTCTGCTTCCAAAAAAGTTGAAACTGCAGCAGTTAACCTGACTTTTTATCTCTTCATTCTCTGCATTTCTTTTCTCCTTACATGCAGCATGAGTTAGGTATTTCTAAATACTTTTGAGAACTGCAGGGTATGGTTTTTACTTGCTCAATTTTTTTTAAAAGCAGTATTCTTTTTCTTCAGCTGTGGGGCTCTAATAGCAAAGCCTGCGATTAAAGTTTTAGTAAGCTGGTACAATTCGAAGGTGATTTTATACCTGCTTAGTCACGGGCTGCGATTAGCTATTTTTGTTTTTACACTTAATGAAAAAGAGGTGTTATTTATAGTGGCTCCCTGGGTCAGAGCCTGTAACTGCGTCATCGCAGTGCTGGGAGAGCTGGGAGGAACTAATGGCTCCTCTTTGTCCCTTCAGATCCACGCGTACAACCTTGAAACCAACACCTGGGAGGAAATTGCCACAAAACCTCATGAAAAAGTTGGTGAGTCTGGAAATTCCCATGTCTTCCCGCGTAAACCAGAGAAGGGACAAGATGCTGGAAGATGCAGCTTTCTGGCAGGCTGGAAGCCTTTTTCATAACCTTGTTGTACAGTGCATGACTTAGCGCTGACTTCAAGGCCCTGCTTGTTTAGAGGTTTAGCAGTGAGGACTAACCCGTCTGAAGCGTATTTAGCAGTCTGGCTTCTCTCCCTCCCTGGGTGGGAAAGATGATAGTGGCTGGCTCTCCTCCCAGGAGAAGATACGCATCATCTCTGCTCCCTCTGAGGGACCACGTGCTGGCCTGGTTAGCAGCAGGGGTTTCCCTGAAACCTTGTAGGCCCTTGGCTGCTGCTTTTCACCAGCCAGAGGTGAGAGCTGGAGTCTGCGGGGAATGAGATTCGCAGCGCATTTCTTCCTTCCCTGCAGAGCAAGTAGGAGTCAAACCTGAAACAGCTGGTTGCTAAATTAGAGATGTTATACCTGTGATTGTAGGAAAGCAGAAGCCCCTTATAAATAAAACAAGTGACTCCTGTCCATGATTATTTGTTGAGATATAATCACCGCTTGCCCGAGCACTTTAAAGCAACTATAGTTGATACTTTTTCTTTACTCTCTTCAGGCTTCCCAGCAGCCAGAAGATGCCATAGCTGCGTTCAGATAAAAAATGGTAAGATCTGCCGCTTGAAAATTGGTGTATCTTATACAACCTAGCAATGACAAGCCCACCCTTCTAGCCTGAGAGATGCCGGCCTCCAACACGTTTGAGAAAACTGCAGGGCACACGTGTCTTTTCTGGAAGAGAATTTCTTTCTTGTTAACAGGCCTTAAGCTGCCCAGTTGGCACCACTCTTCTTGTGAGGGATCTTGCTGCTGTGGGCAAATTTAGTTCTGCACTGCACAGTACTGTCGCTCTCTGGAATTGTGCAGTATTTTATGCAACACCTAAATCTCCTTTGGACGCGTGGCCGCTTCAGTGTAAAATATCATGTATTTTAGCCGCATGTGTCCGTGGTACTTTGCAACTTACTGGTTGCAAGCTCATGAACAGGTATGAATGATGCTACTGCCACAGCTCAGTAACCAACCTGTTAGCATTACAGTCTGCTGTGAAAAGTAAAGTGGGGCCAAGTCCTGGAAGCCAAGTTCTTTAGAGACAACATAGTACAGGGATTTCTTTGATAGTGCGTCCTTTTTGCGGTGGTGTAAATCAGAGATGCTCATATGGAGTGGATTATGAAGCAGTAGCAGAGTTGGCACATGAGTCTTTCCATTCTGTATTAAAGTGAGGGCTATTTTATATATTAGGACCTGCATGGAGCTTAGTAGAGCCTTTTGTTCTTCACTTTGATCCTCCAAATGTTCTTGCTGCAAATCAGTTGCGTGGTGCTGTTTGAGGCACAGCTTAGAGAGGGCTCTGCACGTGCAATCCGTGTTCAATTACCCACAATTTTGAGCGGTAGAGTGTTCCTTCAACTAGTTTTGAACCTCTTCTGTAGCCTTGTCCTCCAAGAATGCATTCCCCCAAACTTGATAAAAACCAAATTGCTCATAATGGACTGAAGAAGCAGCTACAATATTGATCCTTCTTTTCAAAACTCTTCAGATCAATTACTGAATGCTGTATATTAAAGGGTGCTGAGCCGTGCAGAAGAGTGATACGCCAGATTATATTTCTTAGGAGTGTTAATTGTGCCAATAAAAGCAAGGCAGGAGCTGGAAGATGCTTCCAGTCACCTTCATCAGCGGTATTTTGCTGCAGTGCAGGCCTCTGAGTTGAGAACTTGGGTAAAGCCGGGAGCAAGGACCTGTTTCTGGCGGGCAGCAGGACTAGAAGCTGGGGCTGTGGCTGCTTCCCGTGGGTTTAAAGCCACCAGAATCTGATCAAACTCGGGTACCTGTGAACTCAGGTTGGCTAGGGCTTAATACGGCTTCTTAAAGCAGGAGCTGCGCTGCACTCCTGCTTCTCAGTGGCATTTAGCTCTGAGTGTGCCGTGGTGGGGCTGTGATCACTGGCAGGCTGGGAAGCCAACGTGAGCTGGCAATGTGTGCTCGCAGCCCAGAAAGCCAATCGTATCCTGGGCTGCGTAACGAGAAGCGTGGCCAGCAGGGCGCGGGAGGTGATTCTCCCCCTCTGCTCCGCTCTGGCGAGACCCCACCTGCAGTCCTGCATCCGGCACAAGAAAGACATGGGCCTATTAGAGAAGGTCCAGAGGAGGGCCACAAAAATGATCAGAGGGTTGGAAGACCTCTCCTATGAAGAAAGGCTGAGAGAGTTGGGGTTGTTCAGCCTGGAGAAGAGGAGGCTCCAGGGAGACCTTATTGTGGCCTTTCAATATATAAAGGAGGCTTATAAGAAAGATGGAGAGAGACTTTTTACCAAGGCCTGCAGTGACAGGACAAGGAGCAACAGTTTTAAACTGAGAGAGGGAAGGTTTAGACTGGACATCAGGAAGAAATTCTTGACTGTGGGGGTGGTGAGCCCCTGGCCCAGGTTGCCCCGAGAAGCTGTGGCTGCCCCATCCCTGGAGGGGTTCAGGGCCAGGTTGCACGGGGCTTGGAGCAACCTGGTCTAGTTGAAGATGTCCCTGTCCATGGCAGGGGGGTTGGATTAGATGATCTTTAACGGCCCCTTCCCAGGCAAACCATTCTGTGATTCATGTAAGTGGCTTCCGTGGATATGAACAGTGTGCTGGGACTGATTTGGGAGGTACTGAGAGCTTGTGTTGAGGTAGAATAAGTGTTGATCCTAAAACTGTTTTGCAAAGGTGATCGTTGACGTCAGTCACCACACGTTCTGCAGCTGCTGGATGAAGAGGCCTGTAAGCACCATGGGTTTCCTCTCTTACAGATGTGTTCGTTTGTGGAGGCTATAACGGAGAAGTGATTCTGGGAGATGTTTGGAAGCTGAATCTGCAAACTTTCCAGTGGGTCAGGCTCCCAGCTGCCATGCCGGAACCAGTGTATTTTCACTGTGCTGCTGTCACACCAGTAAGTGACTCATTTCTTTCCTATGTAGCTGAAGTTCAAGCCGTTCGTCCAAGCACTCTGACGTTTGTGTGGGCTGCAAATAGAGCTGAACCGATGTTACCAAGGAGGTGACCTCCACTGGATATGGTGTCTTGATGGAGGCTGAGCGCTGGTGTGTGGTCACTGCATTGACTCCTTTTACTCCTGCTGCTGTTTGAGGAGCAGTAGCACTCAGTATGTTCCGCTTTCTAAAAGCAGCAATGCGGAATTTTAGCTTTTAAACTCCCATCAGCTCCTAGGAGTTATTCCACGTGTGAATAGCCGTTCCTGTTTGCAAAAGGCAAAAAAGCACAAATACTCCCCCAGGTTAAACTGGTTTTAGCCTACTGAGAACAGCCTGGGTTGAAAGATTAGCGAGTGAGCAGCCCTCTTCGGAAATCACTGCTAAGGGGAAGGTTGGTATTGCTAGAGCTTTTTGCCATAACTAGAAGCTTAGAGACCCGTGGTTGATAAGCAGCAGGCGGCAAGAAATGCGTTTAGCTGTGGCTTCAGCCTCCTTCAGCTGATCATCACCTTAGGGCAGCGCGCGAGGGCAGCGATTTGGGTTCTTTGGTTATAAGCGCAGGTGTCACCTAGTTTGGAGATTGTTATAAATGCTGCTCTTTCTGGGAGCCTTCTTTCTGCCTGCTGAAGGTGTTTCCCAGGCAGCTCGGTGACTGCAGGTGGGTGCCTGGGACAGCAGGAATGCCTCTTCTTTTCCTGTGTGCTAAAGAAATGCCACTCTTAAAATAGGCCGGGAGCTGAGCTTTTCCTGTCTCTCTGCGTTCATGTGATTCCTGGAGCCGGGCTATGCTGAGCCAGCAGCGGGAATGCAGCATGTCTTTGTGTGGTGTGGGTTTAGCTTTAAAAAATTTTTAGCTAAACCCTGAGTGTGGTTGTATACTAATTTATTAACACTTTGCCCCACTCCTAAAATTGATTTCTTGGTGTTAGAATTTACCTAAAATACAAACCAAAGCACTCTAAGCTAGCAGATACATGTTTTGGGATGAGAGATGTGTCCTTCAGCAGCACGATTCCCTCCCGTTGGCAATGGGAGGAGCCTGGGGCGACTGGCTCAGGCGGTGACACTTCTGTTACTGGCACATCAAGGTGTGTGAGATGAATCCCACCCTCTGATTCTCCAGCTGGGAATCTGGAGAGTCAAATCCATGTTCTCCTGGCAGTGTCACTCCTCAGCACCTTCTGGTGTGTCAGTTTGGGCTGTACCACACGTAACTCCCCTCTCCCCCTTTTCCCATCTAGGCCGGCTGCATGTACGTTCACGGAGGGGTGGTCAACATCCATGAAAACAAACGGACTGGCTCTCTGTTTAAAATGTGGCTGGTGGTACCCAGCTTGCTGGAACTGTCGTGGGAGAAGCTCCTGGAATATTTCCCTCATCTAGCAACTCTCTCCAGATCTCAGCTTTTGCACCTTGGACTGACGCAGGGACTCGTTGAGCGGCTAAAATGAGAACATCTCATGCTTCTGTCCAAGACACACTACGTTCAAGAAGCCCCCTCCCACCCCCTATTTATGGATACCGTGGATGGTCTTGCTAAGAACATGGAGGAACCCGCTCAACGCCTTACTCAGCATATACATTGATGCCTTTCTAGAAATTTTTACTTTAAGTTGTTGAAAATCCACTTTTTATTTATGGATCTCTAAATTACACCATTAATCAAAAATACTCTCTGGGACTACTCCATAACATTCAGCCATCAAACTGTCATCAGCACATGCTTGCAACTTAATTGGGGAGGGCGGGGAGCTTAGCGAATGTCTCAGCCCGTGCTTACATGCGGCGCATTCAATTTAGTATTTTCACATGTATCTAACAGAGGACATGCAATGCAGAACAACAGCCGACTTGTTCTTTTGCTTTGGATAACACTCATCCCCCTAACGCCCAGCTGAGCTCTCCCTCTATAAAACCGAGAACTCCTGCCACTTGAAGGCTTTGCATGTGTTTCATGGGCATGTTCCCATCTCTTTGAGCTTCAGAAGACGGCTGGATCGTCGCGCAGGGCAGTGAGCGAAGCTTTGCCTGTGCAGCTTTTCTGGTGCAGTGTTGCAGTGATTTGAAACACCCCGTGTCTGTGTTCCTCACCGTTTCATATTGAAAGGTTTGCTTGGAAGACTGGGTAAAAGTTGCCACTTAATGGACTACTGTGTAGTTTACTCGGGGTGGGGAGGGGAGGGAAACGGTTTTGCTGAATCCTTTTTAACCCCTTCTGCTCACATCGCACTCTGAATGAGCTAACTGCAAAAACTCACCCCGTAGGTTTCAGAGCTGTCTTTGAACCTGCAGTGTGTTCTGCCCAGTGCTCAGGTGCGAAGCACTGGTGGCAGCTCCGTCCTGGTTATCGGCCTCTGACTCTAATGTCTACCTGTAAGCTTTTTGTTTTCCTCCCTCCCACACATCACGTGTTGGCCTTTTTCTAGTTAGCTGCGTGTTCCTCCAGGGGTGGGGGATGTTATCGCTGCGTGTGGGTTTAGTGTGGCTCCTTGGGAACTCATGGATCGCTCATCCCAGGAAGCGCAGCATCAAAAGAAGGGGAGAGGGAACACCTCTCCCTCTTGCCGTGAGCAGCGGTCATCTCTGCCCCGGCAGGAGAGGAAGGGATGGCTGTCTCTTATCTTGCTGTGCTCCATATACTGTGAAGTTAGCTCTGGAGACCATGTGTAAGTGACCATCGAACTCTGAGCAGCTCCGCTTGGCTGGCAGCAGGTTTGTGCAAAATCCTTTTCAGTTGAAGACCATTTTAAGTGCCTTTTTTTGTTTTTATTTTTTTTTCTTTCTTAAAATCAGCTTTTCCTAGTACCTTCCCCTTCCATCATGAAAGGCAAAGCTTAGACTCTGGGGTTTTAGTTTCTTTTTAAGAGATTGCATTTATGTTTAAATAAAACATAGCACTGTCTTCATGTTGTTAATCTGAACAGCGCTGGCTGACGGAGTCACTGCCACCCATCTTAGGGTTCATTTGAAGCATTACCACTCACCCCACTGTTAAGCTTCCCCTGTTCTTGGGATAGTTTTTTTCCCCCCTGGTTCTGTAGCTTTATTTGCTGCCTTTTTTTCAAGGCCCAGAAAAACAAAGGATGGGCAGCACAGCTGAAATGTTCCCTGATGCTTTGGGCCACAGAAAGTGGTGGCAGTTGTGCTGTGTCTGCCCCCTTGTAGGACATGCGGCTCACAGGGTGAAGCTGGGGCCCTCTGCCTGGCTTTCACAGCCGCCCCAGCTCTCGGGGTTCAGGCTGCCTTCCAGCCTTCGCTCCTGGAGAGTATCCTCATCTTATTTCAACCCCTTCCGAGCCCTGCTGGCAGCTCTGGGCTGGGCAAGGGCTACCTGCTCTCGTGTCCCGGGCTCATGGTGTCCTCTTCTGCAGGACCGTGTTGAGCCAGTGGGCCTTCTCTCCAGCTTCTGAGCTGAACGCGGTGGCTCTCACCTTTTCTCATAAAGGCTGAACGTCCACACTTAGTCTTTGCCTTCTGGCCTCCAGCTCCACTGGGACCTTTGTACTGGAAGAGCCTGGTCATACACATACTGGTTCTTCAATACTTACTTTGAAGAGCATCTCCCATCATCACCAAGGCAATATTAAAACCAGCCGAGCCTGGATCTCCGATCAAGCGGATTCCTTAAGCTCTAACATCTTCCTTGCTCCGACAGTCTCTCATGGGGGCAGCCAGGAGCTTTGCCCCTGATGTGAACACAGAGAAGGTGGTGGTGGGTGTTGATCTGGGGCAGGTCTGGCCTCAGCCTCGCTCCGTACTGACACCTCTGACACTGACACTTAATCTTAGCTTCAAATCTTGACATGGAACATATTCAGCCACCCAGGCAGGACAATGTCCTTGATGTCCTTGTGACACACCAACGTCAGCCCAAGCCTCTTCCACTGGCTGGACCACTAAAGGCACAAGCCCAGAGCCTGCCTGGGCCCTCCACCAGTGGCCTGGAGCTGGTTTCACCTCTCCAACACAGAATGGTCAGGGTTGGAAGGGCCCTCTGGAGCTCCCCCAGCCCAACCCCCTGCCAGAGCAGGGGCACCTCCAGCAGTGGCACAGGACGGCGTCCAGGCGGGTTTGGGATGGCTCCAGAGTGGGAGACTCCCCCACCTCTCTGGGCAGCTGTGCCACTGCTCTGCCACCCGCACAGGGAAGAGGTTCCTCCTCATGTTAAGATGGACCTTCCTATGCTCAAGTTTGTGCCCGTTCCCTCTTGTCCTAACCGCTGTGCCGCATCCCCAGCGCACAGGACTTAGAGGAGCATGGCCAAGAGCGCTACAGAGTAAGGAACACAGGACTTTGCTGCTAGCAGCAGATACAAGCTTTGCCCGCTGATGGCAGTCCAGGGGCCTCTCCTCTCCCAGGAACCTCGCGTGGCTGCTGCATGATGGCCACAAGATCTTGGAGGCTGCTCTGCTGCCCTTCCTAAAAAAAGTTGCTTGTTTAAGCACTGCAAAGCTCACAGCTCCCCTTTGAGGGTTTGCCTGAGTCGCTGCTAATCTACTGCTTGTTGAGCTTTTGAATGCCTAAAAGTTTCTTGCTGGCTCGTGGTGGCAGAGGCTTCACTCTGGGATGCGGCCTGAAGGATAGGTGGCTCCAGGCTTTTCTTGCTCCATCTCCTGCTTGTCTTCACCTCCAGCCCAGGTAGTGCCCAAGTCCTGGTTCCTCCCTTTTAAGAGCAAGTTAACTCCCTTTGTGCAATTCCATACATGAAAGCAAAAGAGGAGAGTGTTACTGCCTCTGCCAGGGCAGGGTCCCCAAGGGAGAGGGAAAGGATTCGCCATCTGCAGCAACTGATGGAGGGAGAGGAGTTAAAAGCATCCACAAAGCTGCCTGGGATGGGGACAGGACACCCCGAGACAGAAAGCCATCTCAGAAGGGGGTTTTGTGGGACAGCCCCGCTGCCACTGCTTCACAACTTACCCCTGCTCCCAGCACCAGGCAGAGCAGCTCAGGGCCACGTGGGAGCTCTTCGGGGCATCCTTGCAGCCACCGGCAGCTACTGGTGGGCTTGTCCTGCTGCAGAGCAGGGCACTGCGGGGACAGCCCACAGTGTCCACGCTTTCCCAAACACAAAGGCTGGATCCAGCTCCAGGAGAAGTCCCAAGTATCGCTCAGCCCAGGGTAGATGTTTTCTGTTCAGCCTCAGGTGAGCGGTAGGAGAAGCTGCTGGGTGCCGTCTTCTGCCCTCCCATCCCACACTTTTTCCATCTCTTACTGCCCTGGGCTGTTGAGCCCATCTGCAGCCATCGGCCAACTCTGGGTACACGCCCAGGAATCTTCCCAAACATCTGTATTAACGACAGCATACTGATGCTATACTAGGAAAACAAAAAATAAATTGATAAAGCATCATCGTTAACTGCTAATGAGCAGCTGCCCTCCTTTGGGAAGGAGGAGGATCCCGAGGCTGCTGCCCAGTGCCTGCCTTACTCTGGGCTGCTTAAAGTCTGGTCCTGTTCCTCCGTTGACTGTGGGACCTTTCCGAATGCAGCATTCGCGTTGCGGGCAGCACAACACTCCCCTCCCCGGTTTTTATGCCGAAGTACATCCCTGTGGGACCGGGCAGGGAACAGGGGCACAGAAGCCACACTGCCTCTATTTGCGTGTCTGCCAGTGTTTTGCTTTTCAGTTGGGTTTTGGGGGTTTGTTTGTTTTGTTTTTTTTTAAAAAAACCCTCTGATTATAAATCGGTCCAAGCCACTCACTTTGTCCTCTCACCTCACCCACCAGCATTTCCCGGAGATGAGCCGGTCCCCAGTGTGTCACACCTCGTACCCTGCGAACAGCACCAGGAGCATCCCCTGACCCTTCTTCGGAGGGCGTTAATGACCTCTGAGCAAGGATGACCCAGGACAGTCAGACAAGACCAGGCTGGAAACAAGAGCTAGAGCGTAGGGAGGGTCATGGAGAAAGCTGGAGCCCACAGAGCTGGCTCTGTCCCCATGGCATGGTGGTGGATCTCCCCTGCCACCTGCTCTGGTGCTGTGACAAAGGACATTGAGTGCTGTCCTCCTCTGCTCCTGGGGATGCTGGCTCCAGCTGAACCATGGCTGGTACCCAACGCCCACCACACTGAGAACCATCCTTGGTGGGCACCAAGCGGCCATCACCCCAAAACCATCACTGACCTGGGTGGTGAGCACAGAGGGGCCCAGACAGGTGACTGCAGGCTCGTTTAAGGAGAAACAGGCTTGTTTCTGATTTGTACAAAACTGCTTTAATGACAAAACAGCTGAAAAATGCTTTTTGGTGCATTTCTAGTACCATCAAGACGCCCTGTGAGATCCCCAGATCCGAGTCCCTTCCAGGCCAGGGATCACCCACTGCTTGGAAGGGCGAGAGGCTCTTCTCAGGCACTTTCTCCCAGTGCAACACATCCCAAGGGAGGGGTCTGTCCTTGAGACCACACGGAAACCCCCTTCAAGACCCTCCACTAAGGACATTTTTCCTTCCAACCATACAAGCGTGGGCTGCAAATACCTCTGTGAAGTGCTCTGGCATTGAGGCTCCTTGGTTCAGGAGTGCTTCCGTTGCCACCACCCTTCCCATCCCTGAAGTCCTATTGCCACTCAAGTGGGGGAGTGACACATCAGTAGGAGCTTCAGCAAACGATGCTTCCAGACTGGAGCCAGCCCAGCCGAGTCCCTGAGACACCAGATAACACCTCGATGGGCACGGAGCCCAACAAGAGCGTTGCAGAAAGCAGAGTCCAAACCTCAGCAACCACTGGGCGATGGGGCGAAGAAATACACAGCCAGGAGGATGAAGTAGACCATCACCAGCACCGTGCCTAGGGCAGACAGAGCAGGTTGGAGGTGGTTACTCCTTGGAGCAAGGAGGAAGGCTGCTCATAAGACTTTCTGGTGTGGTCTGGACTAACCCACTGTAGAGGACCTTCATGGTCCTCTGCAAAATCTCAATCAGAAGGGGTTTAAAACTCCCTCTTAAGGGTGAAAAGGAGTGATCCCCCTTGGAGCTGCTGCAGGATGGCAGCTCCGGCACCTCCCAGATAGTCAACCTAGAATTGCTCAAGCCCCCACGTGCCAAGAGCTGCAGCAAGGAGATGACCCCAGGAACCCCACCCCACCCGCACAGGGAAGGTGGGGACACCAAGTCCCACAGCAGCCTCATGGGCAGGCAGTCACCTTGGAAGTAGTCACATTTGCCATCCATGAAGATGTAGTTCATGAGCACCACGCTGAACATGCTGGCATAGACGTGGAGGTCACTGAAGACAAGCGTGAAGTTGGTCGGCTGCAAGGCAGAGAGGATTTGGGGTTTATGGCTAATCAGGACAGCCCCGCACTGATTGTGGTCGGGGACTTACATGTCACCCCTTAAGCCCCCTCTGCCACGTGTCCCTAGGGCTGGGGACAGCATCACCCAAGGTAGGAGACATCTGATCCCACTTTCCGCTGCACTGAGCAGAGGAAGGGAGACACCGAGGACAGCAGCTGCACCCTTGCCACATCTCATGGCTTGCTGCATGTCCCCAGCCCTGCTGCATGTCCCCAGCCCTGCTGCGGGCGGTCACCCAGGGGCTGTTCTGGGGCTACTCACATAGAAGATGGTGAAGAGCACCAGGATGGGGATCTGGAGCATGCAGACCTGGACAGCGATGCAGTTCCCAATCTCGATGCTGGGGAGGACAGAGGACTTAAGAGCTGCCAACCGCCGGGTCTCCAGCAGCCCTTGGGGGGCTTAGCTTGGGGTGAGGAAAAAACCCCACCTCAGGGGAACCAAACCATGCAGCCCAACCGGGTTCTGCCCCCATTTTTTGGTGACTTTAGGTCCTCTTGAGGGGAAGTTGGCAAGGATCTGACCCACCAGTGGCATGAAGCTGGGTAGCCCATCATTGGCACCAAGGCACAGCTATGGGACTGGGACAGGGCAGAGGGACCGCACTGGAGGAGGACACCCCAAAACCCATCCTTTGAGCTGTCTCACCTCAAGCTCAGGTTGTTCTGCAGGGCAAACTGGATGCCGTTGACAATCTCTGGTAGCTCAGGCACCATTGCCAGCACAGTGACACCGATGAAGTACTGCAGGGAAGAGGTGGCATCAGCACATGCTTCATGGCCTGATCCTGACCACATCCATGCTATGGGCAACCAAGCTTCTTGGTGCACGGAGCATCTCAGCATCTTTTCCCCAGCTTTTGGGGCTCAACCCCACAGCCAGGGCAGGTCCCCATCCCTGGAGGACACAACTTGGTTCCCAGGGTCACCCAAACCTGGGTCACCACCATCCCCATACTCACCTGTGAGATTGTGGAGTTGGTGAGGATGGGGCTGATGTGCTCCGTGGCCAGGTCAGCACAGGCTGACATGCAGAGGGTGGAGAGCAGGAGGATGACCAGGGCCCGCCAGCGAGACCAGTGAACCACAGCGCTGTGGTGGTGGCCAGGCACTGGGGGAAGAGCAGAGACATGGTGGGACACCCCGGGGCAGTGAGAAGAGCCAGCCCTGCAGCTGGGGCATCCTGCTGTTTGGGGGACACTCACTGTGACAGTCACTGATGTGGATGTCGTAGATGTGCGAGTGAGTTTTCAGGGTGAAGAAGAGGCCGATGAGGTAGGCAGCAGGGAGCAGGAGGGACACGGTGTACACCAGTGGTCTGTGGGACATGGATGACACATGGTTCAGTGCCACCAGGGTCTGGCATGGAGACCCCGAGGGGGTTCCCTGCACCCTCTGGGGATGGAGGAGGGGAAGGTGCAGGGTTGGAGCCCTTCAGGGTAGCAAAGAGGAGACCTAGGAGGGATGCAGGGCCACAGCCCAGCCCAGGAGGTGCCACCCCACCATGGGGACAATCCTGTCCCCACCCCAGCAGACACTCACTGGACGTGACTGTAGTAGAGGGTGCCGTTGTTCTCCATCTGCAGAGAGAGAGCCTGTCAACGGGGATGCAGGGAACAAGGAACAGCCCCACTGCCACCACCAAGAGCAGGAGCCAGGTGGGCTTGGAGCATCACTAAACCCCAGTGGTCAGAGGTCCATGTCCCCACTCACCAGGTCAAAGTGACAGTTTTGGCAGAGGTAGTGGCCCAGTGGGTTCTGGGTGACGTTGTGGCACTCGCCACAGACCAGCTTCCCGTACACCTTGGAGAAGAGCGTCGGGGCAAAGACACCTGTGGGGATGGAGGGACAGGGGGTGGGCACCCATACTGGTGGGACCCCCCCCGGACCTGGGGACACCCCTGTCCCCAACTCACCTCCCACAGAGAGGAAGAGCAGGGCCGAGCTGACGCCCGCCGAGCGGCTGTTGAACCGTTGCTCCTGGTGCCGGATGCCCCCAATCACCATACACAGACCCTTGGGGATGGAGAAAGCCCCCCAAAAATCTCCATCAGCACTTTGCTCACAAACATCTTCCCAACTTTCTGCAGAGACCGAGTGCCCTCATGCCACGAGGGTGCCACACCATGGCTCACCGGGACGAAGAGGACACAGCCCACCAGCGTCCCCGTCAACGCCGACTTGACGATCTCAGCATAGCAGCGGTTGCCCTCGCGTGAGCCCTTGATGAGGGCTGTGATGTAGAAGGTGAGCTCTGTGATGGAGCCAAACGTGGCGTTCACCACGGCTCCCACCGCAAAGTTGCTCTGGGCCGAGATGCTGGAGGAGAAGGAGAGCATCAGCAGGGCTGGCACGTGTCCCCACCAAGTGACCAACGCCCCCATCACCGCTCACCTGGCAATGGCCATCCCGATGTAGTAGGAGAGAGGCATGATGGAGAGCAGGGCCAACGTGAACTTGACAGGGGAGCTGGTCAGGCGGTTGTGACTGTCCACGTAGCCCAGCACCAGTGTCACCAGCACCAATGGCAGCAGGTCTGGGGTGGCCAGTCAAGGAGACGACCGAGGTGGAGTGGGATTTGGGACCAGCCCCCCCACCCCATTCCCCTCCAGCCCACGAAAGGATACTGACAGCAAAGACATTGATGCCGTCCACGGCGTATTTGTAGTAGTAGGGGTTGACGGCGCGGTAGCAGCAGAGGATCACCTCCCCCTCCAGCGGCACCTCCGTCTGCGGAGGGACAAATGGGTGACACCGCTCTGAGCACCGCCCCCACCCCAAAACCCACCCCGGAGCAGGGTGCAGGACCCCGGCACAAAGACACCCACCATCTTCAGGCGCCGCACGAGCACCCGCTCCGGGGGCAGCAGCAGGATGCGGGTGGTGGTGCGGGCGCTCAGCTTGGCCACGGGGATGAGGAAGACGAGGAGCCACGCTGTGATGCACACTAGTCCGTGGGCCAGCACCAACACCGGGTAGCCCAGGCACAGCCACGCCACGGCACCAGCACGCTGCTGCGAATTGGTAGTCACCTTTAGGGTTTGCCCAGCCCAAACCACCCACCCCAGGGAAGTGGAAGCACCCGTAGGTGCCATCCCCACCGTCATGGGGAGCTCCTGGGGTGCCCATGCGGAGGCAAAGGGTGTCACCATGTCCAGCACAGGGCTCACCCAGTGTCCGGCATCGGCCCAGCACCATGGGCGCCAGCGGCGCGGCACGGGGCCACCGAGCAGGGCTGAGGTCTCTCCTGCACCGCTCGCCTCTGCGCCGGCCTCACACGTACCCAGCGCCCGGTGGGATTTGGGGACCTGGAGGGAGACGAGGGGTGTCATGGTGTGGCATGGGCACCCCCAACCACCACCGCCCCCCACAGGGTCCTGATTCAGGGCACACCTTTACCTCCACCTTCTGGATCACTTTACCGAAGGGCCAGAGGAAATACCTGGCCAAGTCCCAGCAGAGCCGCCCTGCGGGGACACAAGCATCAGCTCTGTTGGGTACACACATGTCCCCTCCAGTTACAGGGCCACCCTGCAGGGAGGGGACCCAGGAGACCCCCAACACTCATCAGTGCCATTTTGGGCTCAGCCAGGAGACCCATGGCTCACCCAGCCCTTCACACGTGGGTCCCAAATTTGGGACTCACCATAAGGAGCCCCCACAACAGTGATGAACATCACAGCAGCCACGAGGACGTAGAGGAACGAGAGCCACCAGCCAAAGAGCAGCAGGTAGAGGACATTCCCACATGTCACTGTGGACCCTACAGGAGAGGAGGCACCAGATGGGACCTTTGTCACCTGCACCATCCCAAATCCACGCTGCCACCACACAGGGTGTCCCCAAGACCACTCACCTCCAGAGCCCCGGATGACATTGAGGTCAGAGTAGAGCTCCTTGACGATCTCTGATCGGTCCTCCCAGGGCCGCGCTGTCACATGGCTCTTCCATTTCTTGAAGCCAAACTGCACAGAGATTTTTTTGTTTTTGTTTTTTTTGAGGGAAGAGAAAGAGAAAACCCATTACAGGCACCCAGGATCACCCATGGGTGCTCCCACCCACACTGTGAGCACCCACCTTGTAATTGTTGGAGAGCTTGTTGGCCTCCACAACGTTTTCAGCTGTCAGGGTGGTTTTCACCACGCAGCTCTCACAGACCTCTTCCGAGTGCTGCTGGCAGCACAGCGGGGGGGACATGGCTGCAGGCAAGATGGGGGGTGACAGGGGGTGACGTGGGGTGTAGGACCCCCCTGGAGCCCCATTCCCAGCCCATCCCATGGCAAACCTACCTGGGGGCACACGGGGACGGTGCAGGTGGCAGCCCAGGTCACCCAAGTCACCTTGCACGTTGTTGATGGCAGCGCAGTGCCGGTCACACAGGGAACCCCGGCGGGGGCCATCACTGTCACCCCGGGGCTCGGTGGCCTTGGGGACATCTTGGGGGGGGGGGGGGAAGAGGAAGTTGGAGTCACGCTGGGGGCCGCATCCAACCTGGGTACAGCACCTCAGAACACCCGGCTGCTGCTGCACTGGGATGTCACCCTGGTCCCCAAACCCCCCAGGGGACACGCCGAGCTCCCAGGGTGGTACCCAGGTGATGCTCAGGAGGGGGGACCCCACCGGTGCCCGGGATGGGGGGGGGACACACGACACCCCAATGCGCAGATAGGGGGACCCCCCGGTGCCCTGGATGGGGGACACCCCCCTGGTGCCCGGTGCGACGCTCGGGAGGGGGGGACACCCGGTGCCCGCCCTCCCCGGAGACCCCCCCGGCTCACCCGGCGCATCCTGCGTGCAGCAGCGGCGGCGGCGGCCGGGCTCGGCCTCGGTGGCCATGGCGGGGGCAGCGGCGGTCCCGGGGCGAGGAGAGGGGGAACGGCGGTGTGGGTCCGGCCCGGCCCCGCCGCTATTTAACGGGTGGTGCCGGGCATGCGCGGGGCGCGCCCCCGGGAGCCGCCCCCCTTTCCCACCGGGAGGGGCCGGGGCCGATCCGCCTCCCCCGGGGGTTGGGGACGCGCGGGGTAGCGGGGAGCACAGGGACCGGGGTGAGCGGTATATGGGGGTGCACAGGGACGGGGATGTACAGGGATCCGGGGTGCGGGGGGGTGTCGGGGTGCGCGGTGTAGCGGGGTGCACGGGGATGCGGGGGGCTGGGGGGCGTGGGAACGGGGCGGGGGGGGGGGGAGTGGTGTATCGAGGTGCACGTGGAGCAGGGTGCGCGGTATATAGGGGCGCACAGGGACCAGGGTGCACAGTGTACCGGGGTGATCAGGGGCGGGGATGCACGGGGATGTGGGGTGCGTGGGGATCGGGGTGCGCGGTGTACCGGGGTGCACAGGGACCGGGGTGAGCGGTATATGGGGGTGCCCAGGGACGGGGATGCACAGGGATCCGGGGTGCGTGGGGGTCAGGGTGCGCGGGGCTGGGGGGCGTGGGAACGGGGGGACGTGGTATATCGGGGTGCGCGGGGACCGGGGTGCGCAGTGTATGGGGATGCACAGGGACCGGGACACGCGGTGTACCGGGGTGCGCAGGGACGGGGGTGCACAGGAGCCCGGGTGCGCGGTGTACCGGGGTGCGCAGGGACGGGGGTGCACAGGAACCCGGGTGCGCGGTGTATTGGGGTGCGCAGGGACGGGGGTGCACAGGAGCCCGGGTGCGCGGTGTACCGGGGTGCGCAGGGACGGGGGTGCACAGGAGCCCGGGTGCGCAGTGTATCGGGGTGCGCAGGGACGGGGGTGCACAGGAGCCCGGGTGCGCGGTGTATTGGGGTGCGCAGGGACCAGGGCATGTAGGGTATTGGGGTGCATGGGGACCAGGGCGCGTGGTGTATGGGGGTACACAGGGACAGGGGTGCACAGGGAGCGGTGTGTGCGGTGTATGGGGGTGCACGGGGATGCACGGGGCAGGGGCATGCAGGAACCGGGGTGCGTGGTGTTTCAGGGTGCACAGGGACAGGGGAGCGCGGTGTGAAGAGAGCTCGGGGTGCACAGGGACTGCAGCGCACAGGAATCGGGGTGCACGGTGCATCGGGTGCGTGAGGATCGGGGTACACAGGGACCTGGGGTGCACAGGGACCGGGGTGCACGGGGATCCGGGGTTCACGGGGTACCAGGGCACGCAGGGCTCTGCACTGAGCGGGGCGCACAGGGACCGGGGGGCACAGTGTCAGGGGGCAGAGGGACCAGGGGGCACAGCAGTCGGGGTGCAGGAGAATCTGGGGTGCACAGGGACCGGGATGCGTGGCTTATTCGGCTGCACGGTGCACCACGGTGCACCGGGACCGGGGTGCACGTGTTGGGGTACGCAGGGAGGAGGGAGCGTGGTTTATCGGGGCTCACGGGAGCGGGACGGATGGGGACCGGGGCGCACAGTACTATCGGGGTGCACAGGGCCAGGACGCGCAGGAACCGGGGTGTGCGGTGTATCGGGGCGCGCGGGGACCATGGCGCACGGTGGGTCGGTGTGAGCAGGGATCGGGGGGCACAGTGGATCGGGGGGCACAGGGACCGTGCGCAGGATCCTGGGGCACGCGGGGACCCGGAGCTCCCAGGGCTGCAGGAGCCCGGTGCCCCGCGGGATGGGCTCTTCTCGAGAAACACCCATTTTTTTTGATCAAATAAGAAAATTTTTGCACTTAAAGAGCCTTTAGCACCCGAGAGTAACAGCTCATGGGCTGAAAGGCAACGGAACAGCCCCGCTCTGCCCTCGGGATGCGAT
This sequence comes from Pluvialis apricaria, assembly GCA_017639485.1. Taxonomy (NCBI): domain Eukaryota; kingdom Metazoa; phylum Chordata; class Aves; order Charadriiformes; family Charadriidae; genus Pluvialis; species Pluvialis apricaria. The sequence goes on along the minus strand of CM030007.1, from coordinate 220,968,155 downwards.
CCGGGGTAAAGCCCGGCTAAACCCGGTTCTTGAACGTTCCTCCTTGGCACATGGATGGATTTAGTGATGCTGAATCACAGGAAAAACCCAACCAAGCGTTTGATAAAACAAACTCATTTAATACAGGAACCAAACGAGCCATTTTGTTATCACGTCCCTCGGAAAAACCCCGCGCCTCCCAGAGTCGCCAGGAACAGTCGGTTCACACCAAAAAATAGCAGATTCCCTCCCGCAGAGATAAAAAGGGAGCGCACAACAAAAATTCCTCTTTTCCCTCCCGTCGGTGCGCGCGCCTGAGGCCCGCAGTAAAAAATACAGTACAAAAATAGAGTGTCATAAGAAAACACGTGGTGTTGTCGGCCCCGGTAACCAGGCAGTGCAATCCTCACGTCTCGTATGTACACGGAGGGGTTTTTGGCAGTTTATGAGAGGGGAACAAGGCGACACCCTCGTCTTCAGCTCATAAAGATCTTCAGCATCTCGGGGCTTGTGAATTCTTACCCCCCTTTAAAAAAATAACTACTAAAACTAACCACATGCACTTCTAAAAAGCTCGTTTGTCAGAATTTACAACAGATTCTTCATGCTCCAGCCCCCCCGCCCAATATAAAAAGTTTTTTGACAAATACTGAACAATCTCTTCTTTGAAACAAATCCAAGTGTTATTTTTTCTCCAAAAGGTACATCGCCAAAAGCGAGGACTTAAAATTAAGTCCGTGGGTTTACAGAGCCTGGCTTCCCGCCGAGGTGCTGAAGCCACGTGCCACTCCGTAAGGCTCCCAAAATAAGAGGTTACCAGCCAAAAAAAACCCCAAAAAGCTGACGGGAGCTGTAAAACTAAGTTAAAAAGCAAAGGCAGGGTAACGCTGTGGTTGTACTGAAGGCACGCGGTACTTCAGAGCTCACAAGAGTGCCCAGGCTGGATGGCACGCTTATTTTTTTAAAAAAAAAAAAAAAAAAATAATAAAAAAAAAAATTAAAAAATCCTATTTCCTGAAAGCAGTGGGTCAAACACGGGTTCCCCTTTCCCTCCCGCTGCAGCGCAGCCGCCCCGGCACAGCTCGCGGGGTCAGCGAACCCCATGATACCACAGCCAGGGATTAAAAAAAAAAAATAAAGTTTTCTTTATCGTTCATAATAAAATGAACCAAAATGAGTCTAAACTTGATGCGTTGGCTTTTCTTGTGCCTATGTGGAATTTCTTGGATCCGAAGTTGGCCGAATTGCTGTGGCTTTCCAGGTGACGGCTCGCGCGCGGCGGGGCACCACGCCGTTCAGGTGAGGAGGAGGAGAAGCCGACACGGCGTTCGTAGGTAGTAGCATTTTGACAGTGAAATGTTTTGAATAGTTATCTTCAAACCCACACCGGGATTACAAAAACTTCCCCTTGGCCCACAAAGCGGAGCTTAAATTATCCCCTTTCATAGTAAGTCCGTGTTTTAAGTCAAGAACAGAACGATGCCGCTGGGTTCGTCTCGCCAGAGGAGCATCGTTCCTCTGGACCGGCATCCCGCCGGAGGCGTTAGTCTCCAAAAATCCACAGAACGTTGACTCCCGATAAACCAAGATTTACACGCCTGCAAAAAACAAAAGTTATCATAATAAATCACAAGTAAATCAAAGCCCCTATTTAAAACATTGGATGAAAAACTATCAATTCCACACTTCAGCGTTTCAACGCGCGGGTAGGTGTCGTGCTTTGCCGTGAACTGAATGTGGCTCTTCCAGAAGGGAGGGGAACGTGGACATTGCTTTTATTGCTCACACATGTACAATTTATCCAATTTTACAAAAAAGCTGCTATTTTTTCAACCGACAAGATGATTTTAACACCATTAATCATAGAATGGTTTGGGTTGGAAGGGACCTTGAAGATCATAGAGTTCCACCCCCTGCCCTGGGCAGGGCCACCTCCCCCCAGCCCAGGGTGCTCCCAGCCCCGTCCAACCCGGCCTGGAACACCTCCAGGGATGGGGCAGCCACAGCTTCTCGGGGCACCCTGCGCCAGGGGCTCACCGCCCGCACAGGAAAACATTTCTTCCTCATATCTCATCTAAATCTCCCCTCTGTCAGTGCCAAACCGTTCCCCCTCGTCCCATGGCTCCACTCCCTGACCCAGAGTCCCCCCCCAGCTCTCCTGGAGCCCCTTTAGGCACTGGAAGGGGCTCTGCGGTCTCTGCGGAGCCTTCTCCTCTCCAGGCTGAACCCCCCCTCTCCCCGCCTGTCCTCCCCGCAGAGGGGCTCAGCCCTCGCAGCATCTCCGGGCCCTCCTCTGGCCCCGCTCCCCCAGGGCCGTGTCTCTGCTGTGCTGAGCCCCCGAGCTGGAGGCGGCGCTGCAGGGGGGGCTCCCCAGAGCGCAGCAGAGGGGCACAGTCCCCCCTCGCCCCGCTGGCCACGCTGCTGGGGATGCAGCCCGGGGTGCCGGGGGCTCGCTGGGCTGCCGGCGCCCGTTGCCGGCTCACGTTGAGCTTCTCATCCACCAACACCCCCGAGCCCTTCTCCTCAGGGCTGCTCTCCAGCCATTCCCCACCCAGCCTGTGCTTGGGATCGCCCCGACCCACGTGCAGGACCTTAGCATCACCCCGCTGTAGCAATTTCAGTTTGAGATGCCTTCAGACACGGTGCTGTGAAACAGGACGCTCCGTTCACATCTCATACGCAGGACGATGAAGCATAACGTTGGGTACTTACCCCAGCATCCCAGATTCTTTTGTCTTTATGATGTACAGAAACATAAGCAAGGTGTGGAACATGTTGTTTCTGCCCTAAATCCACAGGAAGAGAAAAGACTTTAGAAACCAAACTACGAACAAGAAACGACAGCAATATTTCAGGTAGAATAAGTGACCATAAAGACAGGAAACGGCATTCCGGGGAGGGTTGTCAGGCTTTTTGCCCTAATTCTTTACTTTTTTCAATTAGGTAAATCCCAGAAAAAGACCAGACGTGTCTTTTGGCTGGATTATCATCTCCAAATACTTTAAATGCTGGAGCTTTTTGGAAAGCAGAGATCCAGCAACAACCAGGGATCAATCCAAAATGAAAATTCACAGGAGAATTTCCCTGTTTTGAGACCGGAAGCTCCCCTCCCAGAATCCTTCCGGACAAGCGCCGGGCCTTAAGGGGTGACAACGCACACCAGGGATTACATGACCTGGTATTTTAAAACAAATTGTCAGAAAATAAACAAGAGGAAGTTACTACCTAGGTACTTCTGTATCTTAAATAGATACTAAAGCTGTTATTTAGCAGCAGACTGAGTACCATGTCACGGCCAAAGACCAAGCTAAGGCTCACTTCCTGCATCGGGCCAGCCTGCGTGCAAACAGTCAATAAATGTGGCCAGTTCCTGAAAAAAAACCCTCAAATCAGAGCTGTCAATGATTTCCTGGCAGCAGGAGAACACCACCACCAGCACCGTACCTTGGGCAGGTTGTAAACGTGGCGCTGGTAGATCAGCTCGTAGTGGGGCGGGTTGATGCTGCTCTGGTAGATGCAAAAGACATTTTCATTTGAAGTGTCTGCGAACGAGAAGTTTTGAAAGACGATGGGGATTTCAAGGGCGCTGACGTGATCCAAGAGGCAAAGAAGAGCTAAATGTGAGCGCCAGTACCTGGTTTATCCGGCGTCTGAATGAAGTGTTGAGAAGTGAAGGTTTTGCCATCGGGATACTTGGGGTGAGGTGGCAGCCTGGAGTCGAGGTAAGTGCAGAACACGTGCATAATGATCTGGGCGAAGAAAAACAAATCTCACCTTAGCGTCCTTAAAGATACAGCAGCTTTTGTGCCATCATCTCGGGCATTAGTTACAGTATTTGATAGTCTGTGGTTGCAACATTGACTTAACCTCTATGTTTAGGACCCCAAGGCAGCTCAATGCTTAAAGCAGAGATTTCAGCAGTCCGGGCACGCCACTGGGTGAAGGCAAGTTTATTTTTTACAGTAAGTGAAACGGCGACAGTCACAACACGATAAACCGATGCCACACGTCAGGAGCTCAGTTCGCGTACAAGCATCTTTATCCTGGCGTCTTGCAGAATTTGGCAAAGTCACAGATCTTATTTAGCATATTTGGACCACGAACTCCAAGCCATCTGTTTTAGCGATGGGTTCTGTACGAGCTGCGAGGATTTGGCCGAGAAGGGCACATGAAATCAAATCACAGCTTCGCCGGCACTACACCTATCGAGCAAATTTCTCCTTTCTCCTCATAAAAGGCGAAATAAAAATCCCTGGAAAAACCCAAGCTGGCCATAAGTCTTATTAAGAATGCCAAAATTTTGAAATAAAGTCCGAGAACAAGTATCCAGAACACCACGCCACAGCCTGCTGTGTGTGTTTTAACCCCTCCTGGAGAGTTCTCAGCATTTTATGTGGGCAACCTCAGCAAATTAGCTGTAATCTGATACTTGCTGCATTCATTATACATAGCATGACCTGTTTTCCAGACAAAACAAGAGTTTCTCCGGGCTAAATGCCAGAAGCCTCAAGAAGTTTGGGAGATGCACCTCGGAAATCACAGCTTTGTATTACCTGCAGTGTGATTAACAAAAATGCAAAATTGTGTTGCCTTTTTTTTTTTTTTAATAGTAATTGTCTTGAGTCAGAGTGTCTTAATGTCAAACCTTCATGGCAAGTGTTTATTTTAATCTCTTATATCGAAACTTCTTTCCCAGAATTCTTAGAAATTTAATATATTGCCCAACACCACCTCTCCCAGTGGGTTTCGATAAGACTCAATTCCAGGGTGTGCTACTCCGTCTCAAGATCTTTCAACGCTGTTGAGCTGTTCACCCTGCTGCCTGTCACCACACTAGCCAGTCACTACCAAATATTTAATCATCTTCCCAAACAGAAAATCAAATCCTATTTCAAGACTGATTCTGTACAACTTAAGCTTCCAGCAATCAAATCTCGTTATATCTTTGTCAGCAAAGCTGTGAAGCTCTGACATTCAGATCTCCCGGTTTTTATTCTCCCAAGTAACTGAAAACTTATAGTGGGGGGGGGGGGAAAAACCCACCCTAACTCTACTTTCAGATACAGAGTTCAACAGAAGCCTTGTGCCGTAAAGCCCATTTTCTGCTCCCTGGATTGTTCTGTGGTCTTCCTTTCAATTATTTTAATTACCTCAGTTGAATTTTCAAGTCATTGTTTTACACTGAGATGCTGTTCCTCCTGACCTTTCAGATTAACGGGCTAAGCATCACTGTAACTCTTCTCTCAACTAGGACATACAACATCTTCAGATTTCTCACAAAATATTACTGAATTAAACAGCAGTCGTGCCACTCAATCTGCGTTTTTCCCCTCTGTCCATTATAGTAATGGAAAACGAGAACAAGGTGAAAGGCTTTCCTTGCATTAGAAATTGTTAGGTTAAGGCAGACATTTGGCTTTCTTAAAAATATAGCAAGAGAACTGCCCCAACAAGCTCCCCACCTGCCACGCTGCTCTCCGTCGTTACCTGACAGACGTTTCCGAGGAGTCTAAGTAAGAGCCTGGCCTAAGACTAACACACGCAATTGCATTTTTGTTGATCTACGCCATATCCAATCCCATTTGCATTATTCCCTACAGAATATCACCTACTACAATGGGATTAGTGGTGTAAGTGATGCAAACAGGATTTTACCATGTTTCTCGAAAGACTTACTGGCTATTCTCTCCAAAACCTACGCTGAACGGCAACCCACTTTAAACCGTCATACCAAGACATCTTCAAAAACTTACGGAGGAGTCAGTGGGCAAGTCGGTGTCCCACTTGCGGCCTTTGAAGTCCCCTCCTCTGTTCCATCGGAAGGAACTCATGCATCCTCCCTGCGAAAGCTCTGAAAGCAACAACATTTAGTCAGTTACCGGGGGTTGAAAGTGTATGAAAGCAGTATTTTATGCTAGTTTCAGGGGCTTCATAGGTGTTTCCAGTGTATAAAATAGAGGAAGTTCAGCTAACAAAATGCTTGTGAAGATAATAATACAGGGAGGTAAATTTACAGGATAATTTTTATTTTTAGTTAATGAAGAGATTAAATCCAGCACTTTGCAGCCTGAGCACGCAGGAGGAAAATGAAAAATAAAAAACATTCCTGAAGTGACATCCAAGTCTTGCATCATTACATCACTACTAAAAAGGGACGTTACAAAGAAACATCTCTCCTGCTTAAAAGCAGCTCCCACCCCTGCTGTGACGCCTCAAACATCTCCACTGAAGGAACGTCTGACGCCACCAACACTTGACTGTGGTAACCGAGGTGCTTTAACGTCAGTATGGTGACACCACGTACCTTTGATCCTTTCGACCAAATACTCCTGGTTTGGTGTAAGATCCAAATACTGCACTATAGTGTTCAGAGTTGGAATGAGCGGAGCTTTAACGAGCGCTGCCTGCTTCAGGCTGCTGATGCTGGCTTCTGCAACACAAGAAGAGCCAGCGCAGGTCAGCTATGACCACCACAGAACTCCAAACCGCCTCCCTTACCAGGCATCGCTACAAAGATGTCCCGTTTTCGGTGCACCATTTAATGTCCTAGAAACATTTAACATGCGACACTACCCCAACCACTCATTTCAATTCCAATGCAGCAGCAGACATCTGCTTTACATCACAAAATACAAAAGCTACAAGGAACCAACATCTACTTCGAAGAGCAGAGGGAGAGTAACGAGGTGGGGACAAGGCCAGCATCCATCAGTTTATCTGCAAGCATCACAATGGACATAGCTCTTGAGGTGACACTAAAACAAACAGCCCGCAAAAGGTGGATTTAATTTAAATGCAGCACATCAAATCCACTTCTTGGTTAGGGGGACACAAATCTGAAGCAACAAGAGAAGCAGTTCCTTCACTTTTGTATCATGACATGAAAAACAGAACGCTCCAGTTCATCAGAATTTAAAAAAAATAGATCTTTCACAAAGCAGCTGATTTTAAGGAAGAGTTTGGAAAAGCACACAGGACTGGAGACACTGAGAGTTTATAGCACATCCATCCTTGAAATGTTTTCTGACACTTTAATATGCAATAATCAATGGTAATTTGAGCCTTTAGTTCCTCAGCTATAAGTTTAGGGAAGGGAAGAGGAAAGAAAAAAAAAAAGGCTTCTGAATTTATGAATTTTACACGAGACAAGCGTCAGTGTGACATCACCAGTATTTCCAGAAGTCTTATGAAGAACCGTTCCAGCTTAATGACGTGGAACAAAGACCACAGCAATACAGAGTGGAAATGGAACAGTAATATTTAACAGACCTAATTTATGTAACACCTATCCAACGCCCCAGCTATGGAGCGGCCGGCCTTCCAGGAACCACCACCGGGAACCCCAAAGCCTCATCCCTACCTCCGATCTGCAATTCTGGACACCCCATTCTTCTCAGCTGAGTGCTCACAGACTCGATCTCTTGGACAAGTGGCACGAGAATAGTCTCATTAATCCACTAGGAAAGAAAAAATGAAAATTCAAGAGGTCAGAAGCAACAAAAATGTGAAAAAAATCCCAGCCTTTAGCTTACATCCCACTAATTGTCACCGTTACAATCACAAAGAAGGTTAACAACTGAAACACTGAAGGCAACCAAGGAGGAAAGTAATTACGTTAGAGTATCAAGTTAGGCAGAGTTTAAATGACTCTAATACCTTCTAAAAAGCCAGAAAATTCAACGTAAAGGAGTCAGGAAAACAAATCTGTAGAAGTATCAGATAAAGCTTTTCTGAACAATGAGGACGGGGTATTGTGAAGCACAGCCCTCCCTCCATAAAGATAATTTATACTTTGATGGGTCCACTCCCTCTCACATTTGTTTCAGGAAATCAGGGAGCTGATAAACACTACGTGTGGGATATGTACGTGACAGGATTTGGGAACTGAAGCAAGCTGGCCCTAGGTTTCTGAACAGATGCTCAGGAATCTGGCATGGATCTCATACTAATCTTTGCTTTTCACCAATCTTATTACTTTAAAAACAAAAAATCCCAAAACACCATAAAACACACAAGCAAAACTACATACTTGTCAGTTGCTACAACTAAAGGGATAATTCAAAGTAAGATTTGCTAATTATTTTGCCACTGTGTGCAATTAAGTCTCCTCTGCTACAGCAATTCCTATTGATAAGACCAAGGTTTTTCTTTTTGCTCTTTATTATGCCACTCAGGACTGTCAGAAATTCAAAGTCAATCATTGGGATGGAATTTTTCATGCTTTGAGCCCAGAAGAATGAGTTAGAAATACTGCAGAAACATCGATTTAGCAATCTGAGTTACAGCAAGGAAAACCAAATCTTGTCATATCCCAGCCGCTTTGGTTTGTCATTCAAAGGTGGATGAACTTTACAACTGTGAAGTTTCCAGAATACAAAACACCGAGGTCAGGTCAAAAATGCATCTGAGTAATCCTCTCTTAAAGCACATTGTGTTTTTACCTCCTTGTGCCAGCCCACCCCAAACCACAAACAGACGCTGCAATTCTTCCCACCTCCTTCGGCATACTGGGGACACGGAGGTGATTTTCCACTCTGCTGCACTTGTTCTTAAAAACAAGGCAATCCTTAGAAATGGGACTTACGTTTCTGAACTTAGCCGTCCAGGAATCCATGTGATCAAGGAGCTGTCGGTTCATTGTCACCCGTGCCCAAACCTATGGAAAGGTTTATTAAGCACATAGAATAACTTAACAGAATACCAGGAGTTTTTAGGGTCTATAACAATTTCTGACGCCAACTACAGCACCTAATTGCATTTTTCCCAAAATTCTTAAGACATCTGCTGGCTGTATCATGTGACTTCTACAGCAGTTTCACATACAACACTCCCACTCCCTATTCGTGGTACAATCATCTCGCGTGAGCCCAAATTCAGTTTTAAGCTCTCTGCTCTATTAGGATGAAATTGGTTGGAATCATAGGATTGATTTAAGAGGTATTTGAATGGGAAGCTTCATTAGGTTACTGTAGGAAATAAAGAAAATTGATCAAATTTAATTGAAGCCACAAGAATTGTATTCCTTTGCATCAGACTTCTTTCAGACGCAAGCGCAAAGGCTTCATACTTTATGTCCTTCAGCTGTTCCACTGATCAATTTCAACCCAATTTTTATGTCACACGTACGCTATCCAGAATACGCCTTCCCCTCTAATGGAGAAATCATTTTCCAACTAAAATTCAGGACTTTGAAGTCATACAGTGAAGCTGTATGAAGATGGTTAAATGCTAGAGGATTCCTCCAACATTTTTCGATACAGCTCAAATCCAAATCCTTGAACAAAGCTGTATATTTTAGAGGCCTGTTTCTCCCTCTTGACCACTTTGCTGCCAGATTTACCTCTTCTGCAGCCTGTTTCGAGCTCAGATCAGCATCGTCCTTGTGTGCTGACGGAGCCTGGGACCTGCAAGCTGGCTGATACTGGAACTTTCTCAGCATCTGTGCATTGTCTGCCATGGACCGGCTGTAATTCCAAAAAGTTGGGCTGCTGGAAGGAGAGCTGGAATCTGAACTTCCTAAAAAGATTCATTCATTACACACTCATGTAAAATTATTGCCAAGGAATTCTGGAAACAACAGTACAGGCAATACGTCAGTATATTAAGGCTTTGACAAGAGACACGAACACGAACTGCCACGAATACACACACACTGAAGTCAGTCTGCACAAACACTGATTTCACCCCTATCTCGATTGGCCCTGCGCAGGACAAAAACTGCCTGCAGGGAATTCACCCCCTTTATCTGAAATGCCTTCTCCACAAGACAGCCCTCTCATTAAAGTGATAAAGCCCATCATCTTGTCACGGTCAGCCAACCATGCTACAGAGATAATCTATCAGCACATGTTCCCATATGCTGCACCCGCAGCATACACCCTATCCAAAGGAGTCCTTTGGAGGAAAACTTTCTAAAGTTCCTAAGCCATGGAGACGTGTAGAAGCAACGGCGTTCTACCTCATGTCCTAATTACTCAGTAGAAAACTAAACTGGTCAGCAGCCGCCTTTACGAAGGTCACAGGTGACTACCATAGACGAGTTGGGTTCTATTTACTAGTACAAGTATGCTGGAATCCTTTGCAACTTTTCTCACCCACAAAAGCCAATCTCGAATAAAACCAACACCATCTCCTTACCAAGCTTTTCCACGCAAATCAGTTTGCTCATTTACCTAGTTGAACTCTGTACTGTTTCTCTTCTTCATTTCGAAGGAAGGTGTCCAGTGACTTGAGGTCTGTCATATAGTCGTCTTTGCCAGTAGGCGAATTATAGGGAATGGGTGAAGAGCGGTAACGAGACCTTAGCCCGCTGCTTTCCACCGGTCCAATACTCGTGGGGTATGGTGATCCCCCGGGAGAGGGGCTGAAGCTGGAGACCTTGGGCGAATAAAAACAAACGGTTGTGTCATTTGAGGAAGACAGAATTGCAACTTGATTTGTAAATGACATGAATATAAAAGACTTGGGGTTTGGGTTGTTTTTATTTTTCTCCTTTGTATTTACATTTCAGTTTCTTATTTTTGCTTTGTACTGAAACAAACTAGCCACTCTAAAACAAATGAAGTGAGACTGGGGGAAAAGGACAAATCACGGTATGACAAATTTACATCTAGTTTGCATAAGGAGCAAACACATATATACACAACTCTTTGCTGGCTGCTCCTCTTCTTCGATGGCACATGGCACAACACAACAACCAACTGTACCCTTGGGAGCTGTCGTGGTCATTACCTTATTGTAGCTGCTGCTTGGTGAATAGGTTACAGCATTGCCATAAGAAGCGCTGTTGCTTGACAGAGCCTGTAGCTGAGGGCTGTACCCTGTGATACAACTGGCAGTAAACTTTGGACTGGCACTGGGGGAGCGGGACGGGCTGTAACTCAGCACACTTTGACCCTGGATCGGAGGAGAAGGTGTCGAAGACGGGACTTTCTTTGCTGCCAGCTCACGCGGTGGAGTTGTTTGTACCGCTGCAATAAGGAAAAAAAGAATTAGCATTGTGGATGCAGCAGCCCCAAACTCTCCTCCCCCTTTTCAACGCACAACAAAATGCATACACAACACTATCTTAAGGCAATTTTATAAATATGCTAGAAGGGACACAAGAAAAATCTGGCCCCTACAGAACTCAGCAGTTAATCCACCGACAGGAAAAAAAGGGGAGACTGAGACACACGACCACAACTCAGTGCAAATTCTACAGCTTCAGATTTCAGTTAAATGTTGCCAGGCACCTTGCTTAACCCCAGGGGCTCCTCTAACCTGTTGCATCAGCTGCTCTACCTGCCTACTTTATGCATCTTTACCACATTGAGTGTCTTAAATTTATCTGTGCAAATAAACATATGAGATCCTTGAACTACTCCTGTCTGCATACCATTTTCTAGGGGCAGATTAGCAGCGTGTAATACTACTGCGCTAGCATTTTGCTTTTGGTTTATTTACCTTGTCAGGTTCTGCTGTATGTTAAAACTTTGCTTTGATCTTCAAGAGCTTTCTGAGTGACTGCTCTCTGGGCTGTCATTTTCAGACTTCACATGAAGGTCTGTCTGTCCCTCTAATATGGTTCTCGATACCCAGCATTGGTATTAGTAGGATATCAAAACTATCAAACATGCACTCTCTGCCTTACTCCTAGTCCCACGTATAGGTTACAAACCCCTTGTTCAGCCTCACAATGTTCGAGTGTCTCACTGTCCTTCAGCAGCTGCTGTCATCCTGTCCTTTTTCACCATGTGTGTTTGTTTCCCCTCCAGTTCTCCCCACAAACACTCACCAAATTACCACTTGATTTTGTGAATTTTAGTATGCTGCAGGTAATTTAGTTTACCGCTCATGTCAGATGATGTAATTCAGAACTCACTTCACTAAAGAATCCTACCATTGAGAAAGATACTGTCTTGAAACAAACAAAAAAAAAGAAATAAAAAGATTGCCAGCGATATTTAGTACACCCACCTGCATTCTGCAACCCCAGCAGGGTCTGCTGGCCAGGACTCATGACCAAGCTCGTCGGTGCCACTGTGTATTTGAAGTACATCCAGAAATCAAATAAGGCATTCAGGCTGAACAGAGATGCAAGTGCAAGTTCTAGAAGAAACACAGAAGTTTTTACCATTGCTTGAGTATGGGGAATAATAAAAAGTATATTATTTGCAAAAACAGGCATACGCCCATCAAAAATAGGTCATTATTAGTGCTATCAGTAAGTACTAATTTGTGGAAGTATCCAAGATTTCTTCACCTTCTTATGCAAGAACCATTGGAGATGCTTTTCCCTGCTACATTGAGACTAATTTATATCACAAAAATTGATTTTTTAAAAACAGACAGTACTTTTCTAAAAAGGACATGAACTACCACAATGAAGTTTCAAAGTACTTCTCAAAAATCACCTTCCCTCAAATCATCTGTCACTCATCTCATGATTTTTCTCCCTCTATTGCTTCATACTCTAATAGTATTTGATGCAGTTAGCTTATAGTCATCTGAAACAAACTTTAATTATTGTGAAATGCCATTCACACCCACACAGTATACAACACAGTAGTGAAATCTGCAGTGTTCTCCACACATTAAATAAATTTAATGCACCAAAAAAGTTCTTCATGCCCTTTCGTGACATATCTAAGAAAGCTATTAACACTCCTTAGCTGTCACTAAAAAAGATGAAATTCCAACAGTTTCAAGGGAGATAACAGAAAGCAAAACAAAGCTTTGGTTTAAATTAAAAAAAAAAAAAAAAAGGCTAGCTTAAAAATGACCATCACAGCAATAAAACTGACAAGTGAAAAAAGAACCCTGAAAATTAATTGAAATGCTGCAGCAACTCACCAATATACCAGAGTGGCCAGTATGTGATGTTGTAATACGAGCTTATGAGTTTTCCAGTCCTGAAAAGAAAAACAAGAAGTTATCATTTTGCAACTATTCAGTCCCGAGAAATATTTAGGGATATCCAAAGTAGGATGCTTTGCTTGTTTGAATCAGATGGAACAATTAACATACATTTCAGTATATATCATGCCTGCAACCGACACATTAAGGAGTCCCCAGGCCCAGACCACTTTCCGGGCTTCAGTCTCCTTTTTCATCTTGATGGTCCTGTCGATGAGGGAAGTTGCTGGGCTCTGTTCTGGCGTCATTATCTGTAATAACAAACACAGAGAGAAGACAAAATCTGTCAACTTTTATACGGGAAGATTCCCAGTCAGCACGACATGAAAGAAAATGCAGCAATCCAAAACGAACGATATAAATGTGCTTTACCTTTAGCCACTGAGTCATGTTTAGCATATTAAAAAAAAAACAGCAGATCCTTTTTACCAGTAAAAATAGGTAATATTTCTTTGACGAACTCTACTGTCAGCACTGTCACCTCATTACTGAGGAACAACGCCCATCTTCTCTAGTGAGGTGCAGATAAGAGGACACATTCCAACATCATTTTTGAAAAATAACGTCCTTCAGAAGCGAGAGGCAAAGCTCCTGCCTTCTCCAGGCAAAGGAAGCCAGAGGAACAAAAGGCCTTGCACAGCTCTGCAGTTTTCCTATTGAAAATTCCCACTCATTTCAGTCGGTAACAGAGTATTTTCAGCCTGTACAGCCACCTCCTCAGTTCAGTACACCTGAAAGGTAGCTACCTTTATGCCCAGCAACACCTTATGTGAAAGAAATAACCCACGTGAATTTTTCTGCCAGTTCCGTCACCAAAATATGGTACTGTGCCTTTCTGCCACTTGCTTAAAAACTTGTCACATATTTCTTCACTAGATGGGAACATAAATAATTTGCTTTTTGGGACAAGTACTTCCAACTGTACATTACTACCTAAAAAAAAAAATAAAAAAAATAAAAACCCCAAATCACATTACCTGCTTCTTACTGGTACAATGATTCAATGGTGAAATAGTTAACATCAGGATTACTAGAAGACTTATACAAGAACACCTTGCCTGGTTTGGGGTTTTTTTGACAAGTTTTTCACCCAGTTTGAGCCCCAAAACTTCCCTTCCCATGCTGACAAATGTAACAGGCTTAACCAGAGATCCTCTCCCCCATCCTCACACTCCCAACCTCTCTCCCTGAACTACGTCCTCCTGCAGAAGCAGGAGTTACACTGCTAGAGTACTAAAATAAAAGTGGGATTTGGTCCTATTCTACTCACTTAGGAGAGACAGGTGTCAGGTTTTCACCTCCAGACTGTGATATGTCCTCCCCATACCCCCTGCCCTCTTCTACCAAGGCACAGTAATGAGGGAAGGCATCACCTTGACAACCCATAAGGCACTGACCCCAGAGCCACACATGAAGGTCCCGTCCCCCCCCCTTGCCCCAAGCCTCCCAGCTTCCCCCACACATGCCCCTCCGCCACACACAGCCCCAGATCCCCTTGCCCAAGACCCCACAGCACCCTCCACCCAGATCTCACTGTCACGCACAAAGAACCCCCACAGCTTCGCCCACCACGCACAGAGACCCTCAGAGCTCCGTATGCCCACACCCCAGTGTCACACACAGGACAGCCTCCGCATCTCCCTCTACACAGCACCCCCATGCCACCCCGGGGGGAACCCCACAGCTCCCCCCACCCAGACCCCACTGTCAGAGAAACTGCCTCCCCGCTCCCCCCGCCCAGACCCCACCGTTACACACAGGCAGCCCCACAGCTCGCACTGCCCACACCCCTGTCACACAGAAGGGGCCCGACACCTGCCCTCCTCATCCTCACCCCTGTCACACGGAGGCGGCCCCACAGCCCCACCCGCCCACGGCCCTGTCATACACGCCTCGCTGCCAGACACGGGTCTAGGCAGCCATCCCTCAGAGCCCGCCCGTGCAGGCCCGAGGAGGAGCCAAGCGGTGCTAGGGGGCGAGGGGGGGGCAGTCACAATACCTGCCGCAGGGCTGAGGGCCAGGGGACGTGAGGTGACACACAATTACCCTCAGGGGCACCCCCCTTTCCCCAGCCGGAGGTGAGGAGGACGCTCACGGCAGAGCGCTCCCCTCACACACCGCCCGCGCCGCAGCAACCGCACCGTCTGCGCCTGCGCCGGCGCCCGCGCGGCGTCACCGCCTGCGCCGCACGGGGGAGGCGGGGCCTGTTGCTATGGGGACAGCGGGGGCGCTCGCGCCGCGGCCCTTGTTTCGGCGGGAAGGGGCGCGTGAGGCGCGCGCCGGCGCCGCCATGTTGGGCCGCGTGGCGGATGGAGATGGCGGAGAAAGGGGCTGACCGCCTCACTCGCTGTCCCGTGCTGTGTGGTGCAGGGCCACACATTGCCGTGTTTTTCTCACTTATTTTTACAGCTACATTAATTAATTATGCATTGTAATCAGACCGTACCTTGCCAAGGCCAACATTTAAAACTAAGATTTTGGGTCTGTTTGCGCACTGTGCAGGCGTAACTTTATGTTCCTGCTCTGAAATACTGTAAATAAAGAGGGTTGTGTGAATCTTGTGCTAAACTGGTGTATCCAGAAGGTATTCTCTGAGGTAAAGGTGGTCCAAATTGTTGTAGTGGCTTTGGGTGACCTGCTTGTCTTGCCAAGTCCGGGTGATAAATCATGCAACATTGTCTGTGTGGTGATATACTGACTTATTTCAGTGACATTTTCATGTGAGACGTCCTTTTGAGGCAAGAAGAGCAGGGTACGTCAGCAGATGGGAAGAATCGTGAGGCAGCAAATCGAGAGGAGCTGGATAGAGGAGCCGGACCTGGCAGCGCAGGCATATTGAGCTGAGGTGGCAGCAACAGCTCGTACAAGACAGGTGCAGCAGCTTTGCAAAAGAGAAATTATCTGGGATATTCTGATTATCTGGGATATCCAACCTATTTCTTAATTTTTCCCACTCTGCTTCCAATTTGGGTATGTACGACAACTTCCAAGTTGTCCCAGTGTAAAAATTGGTGGAATGTGTTATTCTGCTATAAAAAGCCGGTTATAGGAAACATATGGTAATAAAAATACAGTTGGAGAAAGGGAGGAGACAAATTTAAACAGGATGAACGTTGGTTCAGTCGATCCACGCCAATGGGCAATTTCAGTTGGTTTGAAAGATCTCTTGACTTCGATTCATTTCCTAAGCAAGAGGATGAAAACAAGAAAAGCATGAAATTGAGATAATATTGAAGGACTGTTAAAAATCTAATTTGGCCTTCCAGTCTCAAACAGCTGTTTGAGGATGGGGTGAATCGCCCGTCCTCAGGTACAGAGGAAGAAGAGTCTTGTTTTGGTGCGATTCCCAGCTTTGACACAGCTTGAGTGAGAGGAGATGAATCCCACCCAACATCCCTCAAACACTACGGACCAACAGGACTTGAGGACACTCCAGCCTTCCCCAAATCGCACCTGAGGGACTTTAACGGGCAGAAAAGAGGCTATTTTGTGATGCTGTTATCCCCCGTGGCTCCTCCGGCGCTGTTGTCTGACATGTTAGGGCTTCCTGAGATGGTTGGCTGGACAATGGATTGCCAAGGGGCCGCTCCGAACACAGGAATTCTTGCCCCACATCCAGCATTAAGGCTCCAAGGGATACCCTCTTTCCTCTCTTTAGTGGTGGTACTGGCAGAACGACCCTTTGCTCCCCGGCACTAGTCAGAAACCAGATGAGAGGGAATATGATGAGGATGAGGAAGGCTTTGGGGGGATCAGAGGGAAAATCCTGCTCTGCTCCTGCACTGGCATTTTGATTATCTGTCTTGTCTGCTGCGCTCAACATATTATTTAATTCTGTGTTTTCTGCTGACACCTGCTGGCCCTTAGCAGAATGTTATTGTGGGCCTTACACAAAACTTTCCTGCCTAAAAGGCTTTCACAGCCTCGGAAGTTATTATTATTATTTATAACTACCTCATGGGGTGATGTCACTGTTAGAACCAGTCTTTAATCTCCAGGCATAGGCAACTGATTGTATCTCTCCCAGTACCCTTCCCATCCCCTTCTTGTTATTACCAGTTACAATTCATCCGTGAGCTTGCTGTCCTAAAATGCAAAGCTACAGCATGATCCGATGGAATGTGTGATGCGGTATAAACTGCTGTGTGACTCAGACACGTGAAACCTGGGGACAACCCTGGAAACTTAGAATCATAGAATCATAGAATTGCTGAGGTTGGAAGGGACCTTTAAGATCATCAAGTCCAACCATTATTGGTTGGACATTAAACTTGACACATTAAACTTGAAGGTCTCGGTTTCCTAATTTGAGGAAATTTGAGTTAGAAATAAGTAACTCCTCCGCAGTCAGTGTTATTACACTGGCATATAGCTGCAGATTTTCTGGAGAGATCAAAATGAAGATTCTGCTCCCAAAATGATGCCAGTCACATCTACAAATGGTGAGCCACATACTGAAATCCCCACTCATTCTTTATCCAGGGCATTCCCAAAGTGCCTGGCAGATTAGGGACATGGAAATAATCCATTACTTACAGAAATAGTAGTTCTCTCACCAGTAATCCAAAATGAATTGCGTTACAGCCAATTAACTTTGGTCATCCAGGAGACGGAGCCCTTTGCCGCATCGGTGTTACCGGTCTCTCTCGAGAAGATGAAAAAAGAAACATTTCTGTCCTTAGGTGAAATGTGTGTGGGATTTCTGAGGAATATGGGCATGTTGAGAGTCTCAGCAGAAATGCCAAAGGCGTGAGGGCTCCTGTGTTTTCCTGGGGCAGGGGCTGGCACAGCTCCCTGTGCTGTAGCTGTGCGAGTGCCAGTCAGCCTCGTGTCTCAAAGCCTCTCTCACAAGCTCACGCACGCTGTGAGGAATTAATGCTTATATGTTGTTCTAAGTAACATCACGTGTACGATGTTATTTCCCTGAAACAGATTCTCCAGAAAGCACAAGATAAAAGATTATGTTCTGACGAATGGGAGAGCCATTCAAAATATTAGTATTGTAATGTATTGTATTGTATGTAATACAATAAATGTAAATATTAGTGTTGTAAGTTATGCATAGAATTCAAAAAAAGCAGCTTAGAAAATCCCTGGGACCCTGTGAGAGAGCAGGACATGATGCAGAACGGATGCGGAGAGGGCAGAGGGGACAAGTGAGGCACCAGGAGCACAAGGAAGGCTCAGTCCAGCACGGGTCGTCTCCCCTCTCCTCCCCTTTCCGAATTACTGAACGCTTATTTTGAGAGGATGGCAGACGAGGGGCACCTCAAGCCGTGGGCTGTCTTACCCTTCCCATGTGATAGGAGAGACTACTATGCTGTATTTTGGTTGCAAAAACTGTTTTTAGATAGGGGGCAACAACAGAGGATTCATTTTCAGAAAAGCAGTGACTCCACCTAAATTTGATGACCTTTGAGGCCTTTCTAGTTGGCGGGAGGGGTCGTATCCACTCTGTCCCTCTGTCAACGACAGCACAGGCAAACCACCTGTATATTGTTAAGGCAATTTTTAATGAGACAGAGTTTGGTGAGATGAGATTCATTTAACCTTTCACTTCTTAACGTGTCACCAGGGTGTTAGTGATTCACTGCGTGATCCCACATCCTCTTCGGGCTGTGCAGAGGGTATGTCCCACCCTGCCCACATTAGTGTGCCTGGGCCCTGAGAGCGCTAATTGCCCTGAGCGGGCTCATGCGGGGCTCTCACCCACACACCCTCCGCCCCTTGGCGTGGGAGCTGCATTTAAGCTGAGGCCATTTTTTTTTTTGGTCCTTGTTTGAGCTGCAGTGGGTGGACGGTGGACTTGGGCTTGTCCTTCTTGACGTTCTGGCTGTGGATCTGCTGTGTGACTGTGGACTTTACCTGAGGATCTGGACCGTGGCTGTCCTTGGTCAGTGCCACCAGACCAGGTCTGCTCCTCTCGTTTGGGTCTCATGGGGCCGTGCTGCTTGTGGTGAGGTCTCTACCCCCACCTGCCTTGCTGTCACCTTTGGCTTCTGGCTTGCTGGGCGGTGCACCTCTGCCCTTGCAACTCCCTAATTTGCTCAGGTGTTTTGGGCCCCAAGCACTACCGAGGCTGACTTTCAGCCTGTGCAGGACTTTGCCCATAGGGTTACCCTGTGGTTCAAGGCTGATCTCCAAACCCTGTAAGACCTTCTGGCTACAGCAGGAGGTGACAGTGCTGGATGCTTCTGTAGCCCCTTCAGTGGGGATTAGGAGTGGGTACGAAGGTTTGGGGCTTAAACACAGCTCCTTAAATGCAATGGGTGGAGGCCCCAGATGAGGCTGGTCAGGGCACTCGGAGCTTGTTGGTGTACTTTAGACCCTGACATCATGTTTGGCGGGATCTCTTGGCAGCCTTTAAATCCATGCAGGATGTAGCATGAGTAATTTAGGGCAAAATTATAGCTTGCTTTATTAAGTCCCTCCTTCCTGTTTTCAAAGAGTGTATCCACAGGAGGTGGTGTGGACAGTCTGTCGGTTCTTTATGAAATGTTGAAGGCCATAAGCTACAGGTGGGATTTGACTTCCAGCAGAATTACTGTAGTGCTAGAAGCAGGAAGTTCTCATGACGGTTCCTGTCTCTAAGGATAAAATTGCGTTATCTGATTTACGTTGAGGGGAGTGGAGATCTGCTTGTTTCCCAAGGACTGGGTTAGGTTAAGCGTCAAAGACCTGGGGACTCGCGGGAACATACCTTTTCTCCCTGCAGAGAGTATGTTCTCCACGGTATGCCCCCAAGTTACAACAGTTGCAGGATGACTAATTCCTCTATGTCAAAACAGGCAGAATTCCTGCCTGAGGCTCCCTTTCTTCCCCAAAACATGAGGGCTGGCCTTACAAAAGACTTGCTTGGAGTCTGCTGTGAATGCGTGACGAGAAGCCACTGCCCTGGCTGTGGAGGGGTAGGGTGGGAGTGGAAACTGGGGAAGTCTCGCCGGGGAGGTGCTAACAGATGTTGAGAGTGGTAAGGGTGAGATCCTCTGGGGATTCTCAGAGACTTCCTTTCCTCGATCTCCTGAGATTGATTGCAGAGTAGCTGAACCATCTCCCTTCTATCCCTGTGTAAGGTCCCAGGAACCCCATCAGGGGTCAGCAGGTTCAGCACCTGGCTCTTCCTCAGTAACATTTTTAATGAGACAAACAAAAAGTGCATCCAACAGTCCTCCAGCTCTACCTGTTGTTCCGGGACAACCGCAGCTGGGTGTTCCCACAACCGAAGGCAAGCGAGGTGGTTCCCAAAGCTCAGCCAGGAGAGCGCCCGTCGCTGTTAGTCCTTTATCATAGATAATGACAACTCAGATATCTGGGCACCTTTACGGAAGGCGAACAAGATGGACCCTATTCCCCGTGAAGTGAGATGTAGACAGAGTCCAACACAAGAGCAAAGGGACCCACAGAGCTACTGGGTCAGGGAGCAGTCCTGTGGGGATTGAGAAGCTGAGAGGACCCGGCAGTGGATGTTCCAGCACTTCTTCAAACCGGTGTCACCTCTTCCTGAGAAGGATACTTCGTTAGCAGAGGATTTCTAGCAAGCCTGTCCAAGGAGAAGGGTCCAGCTGCAAAACTGAGCTCTTAAGTTCCTGTTCACCCAAGGCTTTTTTTCTGCCCCTGCTATACAACTTGCTTTCATGCGGATCTTGCTGCAACCTTACTTTGCTTGAAGCACTGGCTGGCTGGATCTGTGTGAAACTGTCCCGACTGAAGATTGGGGGGGATGCTAGTAATTTCAATAAAGAATATATTTAAACTATCTGGCTTATATCTAAAAGTGTGTAACTTGTATGTGAGAGCGAATTTATAGCATGGCCTTGGCCTAGTCTATCAGAGAGAACTTGTTGCATAGCAGGCAGGACCCAGAGCTTGCGTGCTACCACCATAGTGATTATTTCCTCCAATTATTTCACCAGAGTGATTATTTTGAAGAAATAATCACTCAAATCGAGTATTTCTGCTGGGAGTGAGATCTTCCTGCTGGCTGCCTCTTTGTAACAAAGAGTGGGCTACTAGAAATCTATCGGAGGAAAACCCATGACCAAGAATTGACTGGTAGAGCTCCTCGACCCCAGTGAGTCCTGGAATGACATTCGGTTTGACTCTGTTTTCCTCTGCCTATAAAAATGTGTAAAAGGACACCGAGGAGCTCTGTGGGCAAAGCTTGAAAAACAACTCCTCCCTTACAGGTTTGAATGTGTCAGTGGAAAATATTTTTTTGGGGTTGAAATCGGCCTCCTGTCTGTTGGTTGCCTTGAAAGCTCTGATAAATGTGAGAACTTACTCACATGGAATACAGATATGTATTATCTGAAAAAGGGTTTCTTAACAAGTCCTGTATAAATTCACCTTTGCTAGGCTGAGTTGAACTTCACATCAAACATGAAGCTGATTTTGATCTTCAGTGCCCTCTTCGGGGCTTCCTTGTGCCTGGAAACTTTTGTCGGGTGAGTTATGCTTTTGTGGAAGACCTTTCATTTAAGGCCGTATTTTGCAGTTGTTGTTTTTCATGATCTTAACTTTACAAAATCTGCTTGGGGCATGTTCTTTACTTTTTATGACTGACTTGTCTCGTGCTTTGGTACTCCAGTATGTGAAGGAACCCCTCTCTTCAGGTTCATTTGAGTTTTCCAAGGAGAGGGGTCTAGCTGCAGAGTTGAGTTCTGAAATTTAAGTTCCCCCAAGGCTTTGACTGTACCTCGGGAGCAGTCTCGAGCCTTGATCTGGAGCTGAACCTCACTGCAAAGCTGGAACGTTCAGCTTGACAGGTCTGGTCCGGCACAAAGCAGAGCTGAAAGACCAGAACCTGGCTTCGGATCGGAAAGGTCACTGGTTTCCCTTTGTTTTTGAAGTTTCTTACTTCTCTTTAAATGCTTAATCCTCTTCAAGGCACATCTAAGCAATTTGCGTCCCTATTTCCAACCATGATCTGTACGTTGCATTGCAAAATCATCTCCTCCTGGTATATTTCCTCACAGTCTCACTGACTGTGTAAGAACCTTAATAGAAGGTTATAAAAAAAAGAATAAATACTTCCTGAGATGTAGTAAGTGAGCACTAGATTCCAGTGAGTAAATATGTCTATAAGGATGTAAGGATTAAGAATAAGAAATTATATCTATAATTTACTAAAACTGTAGGATTTGTAAAGCCAGGAGAGGCTATTTTGATCATTTAATCTGGGCTCTGGCATAACGTAGACCAGATTCTCATGAATTCATTCCTCTGTCACATCCAGTAGCTGTGGGTAGTAAGCCTTGTCTCTTCACAGAAGAATCCAATCCAGAAATAAATCTTATGGTGGTGGAGAATCCAATACTAAGTTATTAATGTGGTAAAGTGCCTTCAGTGTTGATTTAACTCGGTCTGTCAAAAGAATCTTATACCTCAACTGGCCAGACTGAGGGACCTGGTGTTAATAAGTGTCTCTTCTCAGCAGCTGAGGCCACGCTAGTAAATAAACACACAGATAACTGAGCTCATATGCCAAGTCCCTTGTTTACCCTGTCTTAAGATGTGTTTTCCAATTCTGCAGTTACTCATGTCGATTTGCTCTGAGTCATCTCCATTTTTCAGTACTGCTTGCGGTGGGTGCCAGCAGAGCAGCTGGGCCAGGTCAGGATACAGAAGTCTGTGGACTTTTATTGTCTCCAACAGCAGGCAAAGGCAGATGCCTAGGGAAGAGAATGAAAACAAGCACACCAAGTGCTTTAACCACCAAATGCCATTTGCAAATGCAGCAGTAATGCCCAGCTCACTTGCAGTAATCCCCAGGCTATACAGCTAAGGAGCACATCGGTGCTTTTGGCTACGGCATTGATCCCAGGCTGTACTTCTAGTTCTTAATTCATTATGGCTTCCAGATTTCCTTCAGAATCCCCCTTGGTTCTCCAGAATAGGATCTTCTGTCCCCTAACTGTTGCGTACAGTTGTTTGTAGATCCTTTTGTTATTTCAGAAAAGCATTGGGTGGAAGGGACCTCCAGAAGTCTTTGGTCCACGCTCCTGCTCAGAGCAGGGTGTGGAGCTGTTTCCCCTTGTTATCATCATCTATCCCTACTGAGGAGAGTTTGTATTTTTTTTTAAATCCCCTTCAAGTAGTTGTAGGCTGCAATTGGAACAGCCTGAACGAGCCTGGGTTCATCAGCCTCTTCTCGTGGTACTGTTTGCTTGTGCCTGTTTTACCAAGCAGCCTAGAACGTTGTGTATTTGAATGGGATATATATTTTCAGTGATCCAAAAACCACGTGGAGGCTGTATGTTGTGAGCACTGTATGTTGTACAACGCAGTCTAAGTTAATCGCTGAGATTACCTCTATAACCTGTGGAGTGAGGTACTTGCAGATGGTGATTCATTCCACCTGGAATGGTGCAGGCCACCCTCTGATGGTATCAGCTCCTGACGACACAGGGAAGTTTGTCAACTGCCTTTGAATAGACTGAAGAAAGGTGAAATGAATGCTGCATTTGGCGTTTGGTTTGCTTTGCTGTATAGCGCTCCCCAAACATTTGATCATTTGCAAACTCAACCAGAATTTTTTTTTCAAGTTGTTGACAAAAAATTACTGATAGGTGCGAGACTGATCCTTGTAAGCAATTAAAAATTCATTCACTTAATGTCTTGTTTATGATGAAATCTTAAAAAATTGCCATTTAACTAGTTACTAACCTAGTGCACGTGTAGCAGGCTGGCCCTGAAGGTTGTTGGTTGAGCTCTTGGGTGACACTAAGTCAACTGCATTAAAGAAGTCCGTATCAGCTGGTAGCATGCAAATAACTACCCACCAAATTAATTATCTTGATAACAAGCTAGTTCAACCCGTCTCTTTTTTGAGACTGTTTCTGAAGACTTGCTGATTTATTGCAGGCACCAGGTTCTCCGAATCAAGACAAGAAATGAGGAGGAGGTTAAGCAGTTACAGCTTTTGGAATCGCTGGAACACCTTGAGGTATGTTATTACCACAGAGGCATTTTTTGATGTTTCGGACTGGGGTAGGACTTACCAGGTTAGGACTTTGCATCGCATTTGGAAGGTTCTTACCATACTGTGGCTGCTGCTGCAATACTATCCCAATATTTGGTGTTTGATCTGCAATTTCTAGTACCAGCTTGGTATTCAGGAGTGCCTGCATTCGTATTTTATTCCTACTGGGTTTACAGTCATATTTGAATTGAGCTGCTCTTAATCTTAGTATCATAAAGCTTGTCTTTAAAGTGGAGATGCCAATGTTTTTGTACTTATCTCCCAGTGTTGTGGGAGGAATTTATTAGTTTGAGTCTATGCTGTATTGAAACAGGAAAAAACTATAAAATTCTAGGTTATGACTGTTCTTATTGCCATTGGTGAGAATTTTTATTATCACTTCCTTTAAAAACATTGATCTGAATAGTATAGAAACCAGAATTTAGAAAAGCCCTACCAAAGGAGAAATAAAACCAATGGGTTTCATATTAGCTAATACTGTGATACTGAGATTTTTTTTAAACCATTTCTGGTTAAAGGGAAAACAGTAAAATCATCATAGAAAACTAAAATTTCGTCTTGCTTATATGACTGAAGCTCTGAAGTCGGTGAAAAAGCTGACTTTAGCCTCCTGTGAATATTTTGTTATGAGTTTGTCACATTGACTGATACAAGGTTGTGATGAGGCTGAGCTAAAGAGTGGAGCGTGCTGTAATCATGATGGGCCATAATATTGTAGGAGTCATTCAGTTTGGGAGAAATCAGCATTTCTAAAGCTTTAGAAGAGCTGCTTGCAGAACGCTTTCCCCAGACCAAATCCATTTTCCTTTCTCTTTTCAGCTTGATTTCTGGATAAATCCCTCTTCTGCTGCCCGGCCTGTGGATGTGCGAATCCCTGCT
Organism: Pluvialis apricaria; assembly: GCA_017639485.1. Classification (NCBI taxonomy): domain Eukaryota; kingdom Metazoa; phylum Chordata; class Aves; order Charadriiformes; family Charadriidae; genus Pluvialis; species Pluvialis apricaria. The sequence continues at coordinate 220,943,419 of CM030007.1, read as the reverse complement.
AACAATGTCCAAGCAGTCAAAGCCTTCCTAGAGTCCCATGGGATTCAGTACTCCATCCTGATTGAAGACCTGCAGGTAGGCAATGCCACTGGCACGTGATTAGCTTTTAAATCCTGTGGAAACAAATAGTGATTCACAGTTTGGCCTCATTATTTCATGGACTCTTCTATACTCTGCTTTCCATGAGGTCCTCCCCTTATTTTTGTATTCTGTGGATTAATTTCTCAAAGACGATCTGTGGGTCGCTGCTGCACTGGGAAGCTGTGATCATTCTGCAGATGTTATCTGAAACCATGTTGAACAGTGCCATCAATAAACTCATAGGCTCCGTGGGACTCTTCTTATAACCCCTGAGGAATCTCGTGTGGTCTTTTGGCCTCAGATGTTTGGGAATCACAACACTAAAGTTACTCATAATTCAGTAAACTGTGTTAAGGGCAGCTCTGGATCATAATCCGAAAGAACACACTACCGTGTGAGAGAAAAGTCACCCCCTTGGGCACTAATCCGACATTTCTTCATGAGCAGTAGTCCCAAAACGGCACCTAAAATTAGCGTTAACTCAGCAGAAACACTGCCTGTTTTTTTTTTTTTTCCTGCCAAGCTTTCCTTTGCTGTTCTTGTTCATCTTAACAAGCGTTTAAAACTTAATGCTGACCATTTCAACACTGGTATTCTTGCCAACTTTGCTACAGGTACATGCAGCAGAAACATCTGTTTGCTCCGTGGCTGTGGGAAGCTCGGGGCTGGGGCTGGAGCCAGTGTGCAGCTCCACCCTTTCGTTATTTGAGATAAACATTTGGTCCGAAGTTTGCAAATTAAGCAGGTTTTTCTCAACATTTGAATGGCTTCTTTTAGGTTGTTCTAGATAAAGAAAAGGAAGATATGGCCTACAGTGAACAAAGGGAGCGTGGCAGCAGCAGCTTCAACTATGGAACATACCACTCTCTAGATTCCGTGAGTACCTCAGCTTTGGGGGAAGAGGATTCTTTTTTTCTGACCTTTTTTCATGCTGTTTTCAATTAAACATCCTATATTAGGATCTAAAATGTCTTTCCAGCTTCTTTTGGCATGTGGTTTTGTTTTGAAATGGATTAATTTTGTAGTCAGGACCATGAGCCAGGGCTTTCCCTGACAGGGTTTTGGAGCAGACCAGTGTTCATCGTACTTTTTCATAAACTCTTCTGCAGAGTTCTGGCAAAACCCTTTCTTCTGAATCACAGAATGGTTTGCGTTGGAAAGGGACCTGAAAGATCATCTAGTTCCACCCCCCTGCCATGGGCAGGGACACCTCCCACCAGCCCAGGTTGCTCAAAGCCCCATCTAGCCTGGTCTTGAGCACTTCCAGGGATGGGGCCTCCACAACCTCCCTGGGCAACCTGGGCCAGTGTCTCACCATGCTCAGAGTGAAAATTTTTTCCTAATATCTAACCTAAATCTGCCTTCTTCCAGTTTGAAGCCATTCCCCCTCGTCCTATCACTCCATGCCCTTGTAAAAAGTCCCTCTCCAGCTTTCATGTAGGCCCCCTTCAGATACTGGAAAGCTGCTATAAGCTCATGTTGAGCTTCTCATCAACCAACACCCCAAGTCCTTCTCCTCAGGGCTGCTCTCCATCCATTCTCCGCCCAGCCTGGATTTGTGCATGACATTGCCCCGACCCACGTGCAGGACCTTGCACCTGACCCTCAAAAGAGATTGAGAAAGAAACAAATCTCAAAATAGGGAAATATAGGAAGCCAGTAGCCACCAAGCAGAGCAGAGGGTAACGTATTTTTACTACCAGAAGTTCTTAAAGAGGGTTTTGAACTTATTCCTGAAATAAGTAGATCTTGATGGTGTAGCATCTACTTTGTGATGTTAGGAAGAGCACTGACTACATTGACGTAAGGTGAGCTGGGGCTTTGGAGAGGTCACAGTAATGAAGGCAAAAGGAGAGAAAAGTAGATTTCATCAAGTCCTACAATTGTTCTGGGCGGCGCTATATATAAATGTAATGTAAATATCATCGTGTCTTTTCATTTCAGATTTATGCAGAGCTGGATCATCTTGCATCTGAGTACAGCAACATTGTCAGCAAGCTCCAGATTGGACAATCCTATGAAAAGCGGCCTTTGTATGTGCTGAAGGTACGACATATTTCACAGAATGTGTGCGTACATATGTGTATCCATATACTAATATACATTTTTATTACAGATACAGCACAATTCAGTCCAAAGCATCCCAGTCTATACAGGATGTTTTTGACTAAAAAGTGCCAGTGAGAGTTTTAAAACTTTCTGTTTTGTTTGACAGTTCAGCACCGGAGGAAGCAACCGTCCTGCAATCTGGATGGATGCCGGTATCCATTCCCGAGAGTGGGTTACTCAAGCGAGCGCAATTTGGATTGCTAAAAAGGTCACTTCAGCAACGATGGATTTTTCTTTTATCTTGGACATGCCTCTGACTATTTGAAAGTATATCACACCTGTATGAGTTTAGCCAGCTCTGCTACCTCTCCTTTACCCCTCTTAAAACACAGCCGACTCCGGAGAGAGTACAGCAGCTGCCTAGACAAAGAATCGAAAAATGCTGTGTATTGTTAGAGCAGCTGGGAGAAGTTTAGGTAGACAAAATGTAGTAGCTCGGGTGAAATTGTTGAGGACTGCATAGTTGATAGTTATACAAATAACCAAGGACTTTTTGAAGGTTAGTGAGCTGCTTCGGCCTGCAGACACAGAGGAACACCGTGTCATTGGATACCTTCCACAAAAGGGCAAAAGCTTCGAGCTCTATATAAATGAGCATTTAAGTTCTGCTGAAAATGACCAAGCTACCAGAGAAGTGCAGCACGGTTGTGTATTCCCGACCCGGCTAATCCATCTCAGTCTTAGTGCCAGCCTCGGCCCATTCTCTGGGACAGGGACAGTGAAATACATTCATTGCACTCTCCAAGCTCCATGTCTAACGACAAACAGTTATGGCCAGCAGATAATTAATGTTTCTTGTTTGCCTGCCCTGAAAGCCAGACTTGCCCCTGTACCGAGCTGTTAGAGCGTAAGCATGCGGGAAAGAAATATGCTGATAATCACGATGTACCGTATTGTCTCTGCTTAGATTGCCTCCGACTACGGGAAGGATCCGTCCATCACCTCTCTGCTGAACAAAATGGACATTTTCCTGCTGACAGTCTCAAACCCTGATGGATACGTGTTCACTCACACCACGGTGAGGAAGCAGGCCGTGTGGCTAAGCTGATTCACAAAGCTGTCATGCTCTTCCAAGCAAACAATAAATGCGAGGGAAGTAGGCTCTGAATGTCCATTTCTTAATGCTGTAAGAAGGAGGTACAAAAGAATTGGGCAGCCAAAGATACTAATTACTTGTCTAACCTATCTTACCCCTCTGTAAATTCACCAGCCCTTCGATTTTTGTCCATTGGCCCATCTTGGCAGTCAACCCATCAGAAATAATCTTTGGCTCGTGCCTAGGATCACTTCCTGGTGAATCGCAGCTATTTCTGGGTAGCAGTTTTAATGCAAGGATGAGATTTGCTCTGTTTTGAATCCGTAGTGTCTCTTTTTTCTTAGAACCGCATGTGGCGGAAGACGCGCTCCAAGAATGCAGGCAGTGTGTGTGTTGGAGTTGATCCAAACAGGAACTGGGACGCAGGTTTTGGAGGTAGGAATAAAATTTCTGGATTCTGGCTGTCACTAAGAAGAAAGTTCCCTTTGGTGTTCCCGGATCCTGTTACAAAGGACCTGCAGTTGTCTTAATAACATAAGGGGTTTGGAAAGAAAATGGTCAAGTAGGATGGGAGCTGTCTTTTGTAAAGATAATTGCTCATTGATTAATTGCCAGTGAGCACAAGATGAAGGCAGTAATCTGTATCACCTAGAAGTATGTCCCTTGAGTATTCATGCTCTGTCGCTGCTGTTTGAGCATTTATCATCATTTAAGGCCTTGCCCTTGGCTGAAGACCTGTTCTTCGGAAAGCCCGGCTTTGTGTTGGTCTGCTTTGACCTTTCATGAATGCCAGTTCTTACCGGTTTGCCTTTGTTCCCCCTTTTGCACCGACAGGTCCTGGAGCCAGCAGTAATCCTTGTTCTGACTCTTACCGTGGGCCCAGTGCCAACTCAGAGGTGGAAGTTAGATCTGTTGTCAACTTTATTAAGAATCATGGAAACATCCGGGCTTTCCTCACCCTCCACAGTTACTCTCAGCTCCTGATGTATCCCTATGGCTATAAATGCACCGAACCGGCAGACTACGCCGAGCTGGTGAGACATTATCGCTTGGCTTTAGCTTCCCCTGTTCTGTCCAGCTGGCTTTTTAGCCTCAAGTATCACCGTGAGATAGCAGGGTGAAAACAAGAGGCTGAACTCCATCCATAACAGTAACCATGTGTAAGAGCAAACAAAAACCCCATGCAATGCAATGCCTTTAAAAGAGAAGCCTTGGTTGTACGCGAACACGTGTCATCCCCACCCGTTCTCAGCCCTCTTTGCTCATCCGCCTTTCCTTCTTTCTGCTTTAATGACAGCATCGCAGCTGTAACGATATCTTTGAGGCGATACGGAGCTCACAATCATAATTCAAATGGAAAGGACCTCTGGAGGTCTCCAGTCTCACCCTTTGCTGAAAGCAGGCGGGCTTTGGAGTCAGACCCAATGTCACGGTTGCACTGGGTCGCTTAGAGCCTTGCCCAGCTGACTTTTGATTAATTGCTTTGATTTGTTTTGATATTTCTCAAGACAAATTCCACAGCTTCTTCGAGCCCGTCCCAAAGTTTTCCCACTGTCATGGGGTTTTTCTTTTTCCCTAATACCTAAACGCACTTTTCCCCTGTGGTGATTTGTTTGCTGCCACTCGTCCTTTTGCCCTGCTCCGAGAACAGCCCGGCTCTGTTTTCTCTACAACCGGCCGTTACGTAGTTGAAACGAGCGCAAAGCCGACCCCTGAGTACTGGAAGTTCTACAACTGCCTTGGGATTTTCTGCTCTCTCTTGAACCTTCTCTTGACAAGAGAGTTGGTGAGATGGAACACTGGATGATCAGCTATAGAACCTGCTAGGGTTTAATTCACCCACAGTGTCACCTCCCCAAAATACTGTGGAAACTGTGAGTGCTGTCACTAGAACAAGTGATTAAGAAGTGGCTTGATTTGGCACTGGTTTATTGGGGTGGTGTGAAAGACTGGAGATTTTGTGAAAGATTGTGGAGGTTTCCCTGAGTGTGGTTCAGGCCGGCGAAATCGTAACATTTAACCCATTGAGGGTGGCTCCTTTCTGACCCATCCTTCATCTCCTCCTCTCCAGGATGCCTTGGGAAGAGCTGCCGCCAGCTCCATCCGGTCCCTGTACGGCACCACCTTTACAGTGGGGAGCATTTGCACTACTATCTGTGAGTATTTTGCTAGTCTGAGCTTTTATGGGCTGTCCCGGGGCAACAGTCTCTGTCTCCGCCCCAAAAAAGGTTTCTCCCTCTTGGCAGCAGTGATGCTTCTGCAGAGTGACACCACCAGTCAAACATCGGCGCTGAGCGATCGCGTAAAAACCTAATACTTGTCCCTCACGAATACGGGACAGCAGAACTCAAATCGATCCTCTGTTCACCCCTCTGGCTCTTCTCCCTTTCTCTTTCAGACCAAGCCAGCGGAGGCAGCATTGACTGGAGCTACGATTATGGCATCAAATACTCCTTCGCCTTTGAGCTGCGAGACACGGGTCGCTACGGTTTCCTCCTGCCAGCCAGCCAAATTATCCCAACTGCAGAGGAGACCTGGCTGGGTCTGAAAAAAATCATGGAGCACGTGCGAGACAATTCGTACTAAAAGCTGGGGTGGGAACGGGCTGTCTGCAGCCGCAAGCTCGTAAATCCTCTGGGTGTGCTTGCGACAGCTGTAATGACGGCACCTGGCTGAATAAAAACCCTGCGTGCATTCCTCCTACAAGCGATACGTGTCTGCGTGGAAAACACTTTTAACGCTTGTCTTGTTCACCGCAACTCTGTGTGCGTGGCAGACCCTTGAAAAGATTTTTAGGACGCGGCTGGGGTCCGCCTCAGTGAGACAACAGTAGGAACGGTGACAAGAGGAGGATGGAAGGTGTGGGCACTTGGGTGGCTATGGAGATGTCAGCGTGACCTCCGGTGAGAGGGAGAGCGCCGGCCTTTTCCCACCCGGCTGAAAAAGAAGTCAGCTGAGGGACTTGGGTCAGCGCAGAGGCTGAGGGGGGGTTCAGTCTGAGGGCGGAAAGGAGGGTGTGCTGGGAAAGGAGGCGATGCTCGTCCCCTCGCTCGTGACTGCTGCAAACTCTCCTGCCGTGTGCCTTCTGCAGCTCCATCTCTGTTAGTAAATGCAAAAATGCGTTTGCTCTGAGCAACGCTGGCCTGCAGCAGTGTGTTGGACTTCTGCAAACCCCCCTGCCCGCACAGCATCACACACAAACACACACACACCCCCATCACAGCCGGCCCTGTCCCCACTGCAGAAACTGCCTCCCGGGGCGCGATGTGGGTGCGGGTTTTCTAAAGTATTTCTGAAAACTGTGGATTGAAAGTGGTGTGAGCTCTTCAGAGCCGCTGAAGCTCTTGAATGATAAACTAGATCATCCAGAAAGTTGATTGCTCCACTACTGGAGCGCAACTACAGCGGGGGCGATGAGGTGAGCCTGCCTTTTTATCCGCTCCGGTAGCGTCCGGTGGCTTTTTAGGGGAGAGAGGGAAGAATTTGGGTTTTTGTGCAAAACAACTCCGTGTTGCTGCTCTTGTGAACTCGGGGGCTGCAGCAGCGCTCGCTTCTGGGGGCTCATGCGGAGGCCCTGATGTTAAGCAGCATAATCCAGGCTGTGAGACTGATTAAAGGAATTTAATGTCCTTTATTGAGCCTCAGGACGCTGCCAGGCCCCCGAGCGCTGGTGAGCGGGAGTTTCCTGGCCTAATGTCCCCAAATATTTCTCCTACCCCTCTTCTCCCTCCCCAATTTGCCCAGTGGGCACAGTTGGAGCGTAGAGGTGGGAGGACGCCCGCTCTCACCCAGCATGGCCAACTCCACCGTCCCTCAAGAGCCCGCCTCCCTCGTTCTGTTGTTCAGCCTGCTAATTTCATGGGGATTAAGAGCAAACAGCTCAGGGCCATGCGCGGGAGCCACTGAAGGATCGGAGATTAGCAATCCCTGCTGCTGCTGCAGTGATTAACGAGTCTAACAGGTTTATCTCGCTGTCCCGTGATCCCCCCAGCAGCTGGTGAGGTGCTCACTCCTCCGTGAGTTGGCAGGAGAGCAAACACACCTGATGCAGCGGGTAGAACATCAATTCAGACTCAAAGGACACGCGGCTCTTGGCAGGGAAAGGAAGGTGAAGGTGCAGCCGAGGCATCGGGAGGCACCACCTGGGGTTGGTTCTGAGTTGAGTGCGGCCGTTTTGGAAACCAAATCCGACCCTGGGGCAGCCGGTGCTCCCTGCACGTGTCCCCATCCCCTCTGCTCACGGACGGCCCCAGCTGGTGGCACCTGCTTCCCAAACCCACCCACCCTGCCAGAACCCTGTCCTCCAGCCAGCGATAAAAACACCTCCGGTAAAACCCTGCTGATGGGGAGGGCCCAGGGCACACGGTTGGCTTTTGGACCTGGCCAACCTGCTGCCGCCGGAGTGGGGACCTTGTGGCAGGCGGTGGGCAGGAGCTGCAGAGCCCGAGCAGCCTCAGCCGGGGTTGCAGACCCGTGGCCTCTCCCCGGCTTTGAAGCTCATTCCAGCCATCCAGGTCTTGAGGCCACCTGGCCCCTCTGCTTATAAGTGCGTGGCTTGATGGCAACTGCATCCAGTTTTTGGACCCCCCCCGGCACCAAAGAGACCTGGAGCAAGACACATGGAGGCCACCAAAAGGCACAGCAGGCTGTGTCCCATCATGGGACGCTGAGGGAGATGGGCTGGTTTGGCCTGGAGATGAGACAGCTTTGGGGTGGGGGGGACCTAATGGGGACCCTCCCATCCTTTTGAAGAGGTTATTGGGAAACCGGAGCCAAGCTCTTCACCACAAAGTGTGGTGGGAGAGACAACGGCATCAGCTGAAACAAGAGAGAGCCAGGCTGGACACAGGAGAATGCTTTTCCACCAGGAGGACAGTCCAGTGGGACACATCGCCCAGAAGGGCTGCGCAGGGACTCCAAGACCCAACGTGGAGGGACCTGGTCTGCGCCCAGAGCTGACCTTGCTTCGTCCAGGAGGTTGGATACAGACCTTCTCCAATCCCTTCCCACCGCAACTACCCCATGACCCTGCCTCAACGAGAACCTCTGCCCTGGCTCCACCGGCCAGGAACAGCTCACCAACATCACCGGTTCCGCATTATGAAGCCGTAACAGACGCCCCGACCACGGCCCCTTCCCCGCTGCACAGCCTGCTGTGGGCGCAACCAGAAAGACGACCTGGTTTTAGTGGGGAAAAAAACCCACAGATAGAAGATGTCTGCTAAAATGGTGACGGAGATGATGTCTGCCAGCCTGGGAACCCGGCCCGGGAACCCGGAGCATCCTTGACGAGCGCAGGTGGAAGCTCAGGGGCATCGTAGATAAGCAGACAACAAAGACACTGCTATAACCTGGGGAACAAAGACGCTGCTATAACATGTGGAACAAAGAAACCACTGTAACAAACTGACCTCCTAAGACAGCAGAAATCAGCAACGACTCCTCCAGGAGCTGCTGTCCTGCACCCACTCGTGCCTATACTAAAGACATAAAAATAACTTACTGTCTACCCAAAACCGAGTCCTGCTTTCTCTGTCTCTCCGAGCATTAGCCCCAGGTGAACGTCCTTGTGTCACCCCTCGGATCCTCGCCGGGGACGCCTGGCTCCGGTCTCCGTGACGCCCATCATCTTTGAAGCGAGACTTCATCCATCGTCAACTGGCCCCACTCCTGGGAGCGGTTTGATGAACTTCACCGGTAATAATTTGAATGATATATTTCGAATTTTATAGATAGATAGATAGGTGTGCATATAAGTAATTAATCATAAATATATACATACTTGCTTTTCTGCCGGTAATTTTGCAGCAACTTGTAACATACACTTGCTTTCCTAACCATAATTATACTTAACTTACTAAGAGTAACCTGTAATAAAGACATTAATGGAAACAAAGTGCCGTGTCCTTGTGTACTATGGGGTCCTACGAGCCCACTGTCGCCACCGTCCCACGCCCATGGGTTGGGTGGTGACTGTGCCCATGACACCTACTCGCATCCAGCTGGGCGCGCAGGCACGCTTCCTCCTGAGCGCCGAGGAAGACGTTATCAGATCCTCCCTAATTTGGCTGCTCTTTCATTGACTTCGCCAAATAAAGCAAACATTTGGGCTCCCGGGAGCCGTTCCTGGCTAATCTGTTTGTCGCTGCCGGCTCCGCAGGGACAGCAGATGTGGTCTTGGTGAGAAGGTCCACGAGTGTCCCCGGAGCACCATACAGGGGGGCTATATATGCCCTCGGGGGGGCTGAGGGTCATCTGCATCCGCTCGCCATGAAGATCCTCCTGGTCTTTGCCGCCCTCATGGCAGCCGCCTGCAGCGAGCAGCTTTTTGTGGGGTGAGTCCGGCCGAAAGTAGGGAGTGGTGGGGCACCCTGGGTGGGGACGGGGCCCAGGGTGAGAGGGGACCAGCCCCATCTGCCCTCTTTTGGGGTCAACAAGAAGGGCGACATCCCAAAGGAGGGAAATCTGGCAGCTTTTGCTGCATGGACACCAGGAAAGATGTGGTTTCACCCCGGCTTCAGAGGGAGGTTTTGAGCACCCTCCTGGCTGCTGTGGAGGGTAGAAATTAGGGGACGCTGAATCCTGCGAGCATCACCCTGAGCTTTTCCAGGGGAAGGACTGAACTGAGAGCGGGGGGAAACTTTGCTGCTGGGGAAGGAGAGCGGTTCCTTCTCTGCTGGGAGCTGCACCCATCCCCAGGGGAGCCCAGCTGGGCTTGAGCAGAGGCTTTGTTAGAAAATGTCTATATCTCAGATATTTCCTAACATTTTGGGAGCTCTTGTGATCAAAAGAAGGATGGGCTCCATGGGCCATGGGGTCTCTGGCACTTGCTGTTTTTCCCATCGTGGCTGTTCTGAACCTGCATTTTTCATTCTTGACACCAAATCTCCAACAACTGATGCACTTTCCAACCCACTGAGCTGGTGTAGACCTTTCACAGCCTCCACCCAGCCCGTGACGGGGCCACGTCTGCGCTGGAGACTCAGCTCCTTTCCCCCCTGTCCTGTGATCCCTACTGCATGCGCTGATGGCTCTACCTCCCTGCAGGGACCAGGTGCTCCGCGTCACGGCCAGCGACGAGCAGCAGATCACTCTGCTCAGGGTGCTGGAAGAGCAGACAGAGCTGCAGGTGAGCTGCGACGGGACCCCGAGCATCCCCCGGTGTAAAACAGAGACCCTGGTGACATCCAGGGCTCCCCCTCTCTTTTGACCTCACATCCAATTCTCCTTCCCATTATGGATACGTGTAATTTATAACGATGTAAATATACTATTTAGCTTGGGGCACCTGGGGCCCTCCTGTTTCAGATGAAGGGGGAACGCCCCGGCCACTGCAGCACTGTTGTTCCCAGGCTGAGTATTCAGCTCTAAAATGTCATTGCACTTTTTTTTGGCTTGAATTACGACGTAACTGTGCTCCTGCTGCGTTTTCCCTGGTTGCTTCGATAGGGGAGGTGAATCCCAGTGAACAGTTGAAGAGTGGGAGCAGCAGGGGGGAGGTGGGTGGTGAGGAACAGCATCTGCACCGCAAAGCTGATGTTAAGGAGATTCGTCTGTTAAATCAAAGAGCAAAACCAGCACACAGCGACCCCGGTGACTCATCGTGTCTGCTCAGATCACAAGTACTCATCATTCAAAGGGACGTTTGCAGCCAACAGGCAACTTGGGCTGAAAGATGTTTCTATAGAAGATCCACTGAGTGAGGCAAAGGGACCCTGACCCATCCTGGTACCCATGTGTGTCCCAAAACTTGTCCAAAGACCTTTTTAAAGCCTTCAATGGAAACTCTTATGAGATGCCTTTTGGTGCCAGGGAGCTCAACGGATGAACACCAGCACAGGATGGGGTTGAGCTCTCTTCTCTTTTCCACACCAGGTGGACTTTTGGCGTCACCCCACCAGACCCGGTCACCCGGCCGACTTCCGGGTGCCCTTCCCCAGCCTCCAAGCAGTCAAAATCTTCCTGGAGTCCAATAGCATTTCCTACAGCATCATGATCGAGGACGTGCAGGTAAGGGCTGCGGCAGGGAGCGGCATGAGGTCCCATGGCTCAGTCCCAAAGAAGGCCCAAAAAGTTGGAAACCATGAGGAGATGGAAGAAAAACCCAACCCCCTGCTCCTTCCAGCCTGTTGGTGTTTGTTGGTTTTTGTTTTCTCCTTCTAAACAGGAATTATTGAATGAGGAAAAGAAAAACATGACGAAGCCCAGGAGGACAGAGAGAAGCACCAGCACGTTCGATTTTGCCTCCTACCACACGATAGAGGAGGTACTTTGCTCTGCAGAGCATTTGCTTTGTCTTGCTGGGGTCACAAGCTCAGCCCATGCCATGGTTGCATCCCTGTGGTGATGCTCATGGTGGCTGTGAGGCCTCTCCCAGGACACGTCTCTCCTCCTTGGGCAAAGATTTCAGCTGAGCCGGGAGACCAGGCATCCCTCCACGCGCAGTGTCGCCCCTCCTGGCACCTCCCCGTCTCGCTGGAAGACATCTTCAACTTTATTTTGGGGGTCAAACCCTGTGGTTGGAACCCAGTGGGTGGCTGATGGAGGCTGTGATGGTGTTGGGGAGTCTCAGAGCCTTTTGTCCCCCGCCGTTCATTCTGCTTTTGCAAAAGCCTTTGCAATGTGTGCCTCCCTGCTTGCACAGAGGTCTAAGCACCTGGTCTTCTCCATGGAAGCACCAGATCTTCTCCAGGGAAGCTCTGCATGATGCATCTGGTGCTGGATACCCTAAGAACCAAAAGGAGAGCCAGAGTGACCCTCGTGACCTGGTGACTCCTCCTTTCAGATCTATGACTGGATGGACATGTTGGTGGATGATCATCCCAGCCTCGTTAGCAAGATCCAGATCGGGCAGAGCTACGAGAACAGATCCCTGTACGTGCTGAAGGTGGGTACCGGGGGCACCCTCGCCTTGCCCAGCCCTGGGAGGGCGCAGGGCTGAAAACCCCCATCTCTGTGCAGTTCAGCACTGGGGGATCGAATCGGCCGGCCATCTGGTTGGACACTGGCATCCACTCACGGGAATGGATCACCCAAGCTACCGGTGTCTGGACAGCCAACAAGGTAACCACATGCCCTGGGACATGGGACCACAGTTCTTACTCCAGCCCTTTTTTAACACCTCCCTGTGGCATTGCTTGGTCGTATCCCTCTTCCCCGAGGGACACCAAGGCAGCTCCCACACCTCTCCCTGTGCAGATCGCTGAGGAGTATGGCCAGGACTCCTCTGTCACCGCCATCCTGGACAGAATGGACATCTTCTTCGAGATCATCACCAACCCCGATGGCTTTGCCTTCACCCACAGCTCCGTGAGTGCAGGGACATTGTGGAAGGAACTTGTCCTGGAGCTTGGCTCCGGCAGCCATGGCTGGCCATGGTTTTTGGGTGGGGAGGGATGTTCCTTCCTGCGTGGGATGGCAAGTTGGTGGAGGTGGTTTTCACCCATCCGTGGAAAAGCTTGGGCAGGAGGGTGTCATCTGTCCCCCAAGGCGGGGGGATTAATATCCCTGTGACAGTCTCTCCTCAATCTGCTCCTAGAACCGCATGTGGCGCAAGACGAGGTCCATCAACGCCGGCTCCCACTGTGTCGGTGTGGACCCCAACCGAAACTGGGACGCGGGCTTTGGAGGTGAGAGCTGGGCCACCGGGTCCCCATGCTGGGCATTGCTTGTGCCTCAAACACGAAGCTTCTTGCTAGAGGGGAGAAACCTGGGGGCTAGAAACCCTTCCCCAGAGCCTCTCTGCATGGTGCCTCCTCCACCATGTCCCAGGTTCCGGCTCCAGCAGCAACCCCTGCTCCGAGACCTACCGCGGCCGCTACGCCCACTCCGAGAGCGAAGTGAAAGCCATCGTGGACTTCATCCACGGCCATGGGAACGTGAAATCGGTCATCTCCATCCACAGCTACTCCCAGATGCTGCTTTTCCCCTACGGCTACAAGAAAGTTCCTGCGGCTCACCACCAGGAACTGGTGAGATGGCCCCAAAACACAGACATGGGGCTGCAACCGCCAGCCTCACTGGAAGAGTCAGGTTGGGTGATCCCTGCTCCTCTCGTTAGATGCAACCTGCACATTGAAGCCCATCACCTGGTTCTTAGAGGGAGGGTGATTGCAAGATGTCTGTCAAAAATTAAGGGCGTTTTGGGGAAAAGCAAGATTGGAGTGGGTGGGAAATGATGCTGGAGTCTAGATCCCTCTGCTCCAGGGTTTCTGCTGCCCCAAGGTCTTGGTCCACCAGGTCTCACCACTTTTGGGCTCTCCCTTGCAGAATGAATTGGCTAAAAAGGCGGTGAGTGACTTGGCGGCCATGTATGGGACAAAATACACCTACGGCAGCGTTGCAGACACCATCTGTAAGTGTCCCTTCCCCTTCCTGTGGCATCGTGTCCATCACGAACACTCAGCATTGGGATCACATCTCCCCTCCTCTCCCTGCAGACATGGCAGATGGCACCACCATCGACTGGGCCTACGACAACGGAGTGAAATATTCCTTCACCTTCGAGCTGAGGGACACGGGGCGCTACGGCTTCCTCCTGCCCAGCTCCCAGATCATCCCCACCGCTACCGAGACCTGGCCAGCGCTGCTCGACATCATGGTCCACGTCCTGGAGCATCCATACTGAGCCCGGTGACTCCCACGGCGTCCCCTCATCTCAATAAATAATGCTGGAGACTGTTTACGGTTTAAGGCTGGCACCTTTATTTTTTTTCATGCTAGGCTTCCAAAAAAATGGTGGAAAAGGATTCCCAGCCCTGCAGGTGTTTATTCCCTGCTCCTCGTGGCTTTGGTCCTCCAAGTTCCCATCCTTTGGGACCAACAGCCCTGAAGGACCTGGGAGGGGACGGGTGGTTTTTTTTGGCAACCAAACCCACATTAGTGGAGTTTTGGGCAGTATTGCTCCATTGTTCCTTCCGCAGGGGCTGGGAGGGGGGACACCGGACACCTTCGGGTCCATCACTGGGTGCAGAGTCCTTTCAGGCATTTGCTACTTTATTTTATTTCCACCTGGGATGACTGTCACCCGCTCTGACCTCTGTCCTGTGCCGAACTCTGAACCAATTTCCTCACCACCACCCTCCCCCAAACGCAGCCACTGTTTAGGCCCCCGGCTTGCTGAGTGCCCCCGCCATGTCAAAATCCACATCTCGCACTCTCTTGCCCCAATTTTGCCCCTTTTCCTCCCTACAGCTCCAAGCCGGAGCCGTGGGCGGTGGGATTTTGAAACCTCCCTGCCTCTCACCCCGTCGGCGGGTGACTCACCGACGGCCCTGGCCGGTTCCTGGGATGGGTTTGGCCGGGACCGGGAACGCCACGGAAGGGGGGGGGGACGACGGGGCTGTGGTGCCCAACCTTGGCCAGTGCCAGCCGGAGCCTTCCCACGGCCCTGGGAAAGGGGACAGCTGGGGGGGCCGGGCTGGAGGCCACCATCCTGATGGGATTTAAGAGGCCCCGAGGTGCCATCGGGACACGAGACGGGCTCTTTCGGCTAACGATGAGGGCCCTCGTGCTGCTGGCTGCCCTGGTGGCAGTGGCCGCTGGCACCGAGACTTTTATTGGGTAGGGGGGGTCCAGCCGGTGGGGGGGTGGTGGCCGGGATGGGGATGGTGGCACTGGTTGGGGCAGAAGGAGCTGGTTCAGCCCTGAGGGGACACAGACACCCTCGGGGAAGAGGCTCAGTGCAAATTTCCTGGGGTGAAGGAGGATGGATGGGGTGGGGGGGGGGGGGCAGAGCTTGGTCCCGCACCCCCAAACACCCCCTTACCCCACAGGCACCAGGTGCTGCGCATCGTCCCCACCAGCCATGAGGAGCTGCAGAAGGTGCAGGAGCTGCAGGACCTTGAGGAGCTGCAGGTACCGGGGGCAGCAGCGGGGGTGGCTTTTGGGGACATACCCCCCAAGCCCGTGTCCTTTGCTTTGCACCCTCCTAAGTCACGCTGTAGAGCAGGGATGGGGCTGCGGGGGGCTGGATATGGGATGATGAGGTTGGATTTGGGATGGTGGGGACCAGCTGGTGAGAAGCTGGTGTTGGGGGGGCAGCACAAAGCTGGATCCAACACCCCCCCACCCCGTCTTGCTTTCTCCCCCTCCAGCTGGATTTCTGGCTGTCACCCCGTGGCCTCGGGCACCCGGTCGACATCCGCGTGCCCTTCCCCAGCCTGCAGTCCCTCAAAGCCCACCTGGAGGCCAACGGCATCTCCTACTCCATCATGATCGAGGATGTGCAGGTCAGCGGCGGCGGAGGGGAGGCGGGTGAGACATGGGGGGCTGAGCACGACAGGGAACAAGATCTGATCCTGCCCTGTGTCCCCCAGACGCTGGTGGACCACGAGCAGATGGAGATGCTTCGTAGCCGCCGTGGACTGCCGCTCTCCACCAACACCTTTAACTATGACACCTACCACAGCCTGGATGAGGTGAGAAAGCACAAGATTTGGGGCATTTTGGGAGGAAAATTGCCCTTGCAAAGCCCTTTGCTCCATATGCAGCAAGGGCAGGGGATGAGCCGGGCATGACGTCCCCATCCCTCTTCCCCACTTTCAGATCTACGCCTTCATGGACCTGCTGGTGGCCGAAAACCCCAACCTGGTCAGCAAGCTTGAGATTGGCCGGTCGACGGAGAACCGCCCCCTCTACGTGCTCAAGGTGAGGATTTGGGGTTCTTGGGGTGATCAGAGGGGGGAAGGAGGACCACAGGAAAAGCTGACCCCCCCCATCTCTGCTCTTCCAGTTCAGCAAAGGGGGGACCAACCGCCCGGCCGTCTGGATCGACACCGGCATCCACTCCCGCGAATGGGTGACGCAAGCCAGCGGTGTCTGGTTCGCCAAGAAGGTACGGGCAGCTTCCAGATGTGTCTTACGTCCCCGAGGGGCCACAAGGTCCTGCAGCCACCATGGGTGCTGGGTGGCTGACCCCACGGAGAGGACAGTGCTCCAGCCGTGCCAGGGAACCTCAAACGACCGTTCCCCTCTAGATTGTCCTGGATCATGAGAATGATGAAGGTCTGGCCTCGATCCTGGACAAGATGGACATCTTCCTGGAGATCGTCACCAACCCAGATGGCTTTGTCTTCACCCAAACCCAGGTACTGCTCTGTCTTTCCTCCCCCCAAGTCCTAAAGCCATATTGCATGGGGCTGGGGAGCAGGATTGGGGTGCTGCACATCAAGGCCCCCAAAAGGTCAAAGCCTCCTTGTCCACATTTCCATGGGATGGGAAGGGGACCACCATGACCCATTAGCCCCCCTAGATGTCAGCCCCCTTGTTCGCCTGAGGCTGGCGGAGCTCTAGCCCTGGACACCAGCTGAGACGGCTCTGCCCTTCCAGAATCGCATGTGGCGCAAGACCAGGTCCAGGCACTCAGGCTCCATTTGCGTCGGTGTGGACCCCAACCGCAACTGGGACGCAGGTTTTGGAGGTCAGAGCTCTCCCCCTAACCCCACAGAGGGGCTCTGCCCTCCAGGCGGAGGCTCTAAGGCCATTTCTGGCTCAGAAAAATCCACTAATGTCCCCTGGGGAAAAGATGGGATTTGGTCTCCGTGGCAGACGCGCGGGTTTGGGCTCCACCAGAGCTTTGGTGTCCCCTAGTGACCAGCATGGTGGTGACCACAAATGAAAGTCATCATACAAACATCTAGGAGGAGCCACAAAGCGTTCCTCCCTAGCCACCAAGCAGCTGAGGGGTGGGAAAGCTCTTGGGCTTGGAAACGGAAAAGGTCCTTCGCCCTTGTGACTCTGAGCCACACAACTGCCACCAAAGCCACCACCACACTGTGTTTTTACTTCTCCCCAGGGTCCGGGGCCAGCGGCAACCCCTGCTCAGAGACGTACCATGGACCCTACGCCAACTCAGAGCCTGAGGTGAAGTCCATCGTGGACTTTGTGAAGAACCACGGGAACATCAAGGCTTTCGTCTCCATCCACAGCTACTCCCAGCTCCTGCTCTACCCCTACGGCTACACCAGCACCCCAGTGCCTGACCAGAAAGAACTGGTAGGGCTGATGCGGAGGTTTTTGAGGGGTCTGGGATGATGCGAGGCTGCTCTCCTCATCCAAGGAGGAGCAACCTCCATCCTGCACTGTGAAGGGCGCATTGGCAAGCCAGGAAGAAGCCCTGGCTCCTCTGCCAGCCCCTGGGGACTCCCCCAGGCTAAGGCTGTTGAGCTTTGGCAACCTTTCTGCCTGCACCACGAGTGAAAAAAAAACCCCAAACCCAACAACCTCTCCCGCAGGCTGTATCCTGCAGGCTTTCCCCTTCTCTGGCTCATCTTTCTCCCTTTTGTGTATTCCCAGGACCAGATTTCCGAGCAGGCAGTCGCAGCTCTGTCTTCTCTGTACGGCACCAACTACAAGTACGGCAGCATCATCACCACCATCTGTAAGTAACGGGGGGGCAGCAGTGGTTCCCCCAAAATAAACCAAAGTCATCGTTCGCACCTCAGCTTAGACAAAAGGTCCCATGAAATACCCGTACGATGCAGAGTGACTAAGGTTGCGCATCCCTCCTGTTGTTTCCCCGCTCAGATCAAGCCAGCGGAGGAACCATCGACTGGACGTACAATCAGGGCATTAAGTACTCCTTCACCTTCGAGCTGCGGGACACGGGGCGCTACGGCTTCCTGCTCCCCGCCAAACAGATCGTCCCGACCGCCCAGGAGACGTGGCTGGCGCTGAAGGTCATCATGCTGCACGCGCGGGACCATCTCTACTAACCGGGATCGCGGGCCGAGGGATGGTTGAATTAGCTGGAGGGGGAAAAGAACACAATAAATAAGTGTAAAGAAGGACGAGAAACGCCTTTTGTCGTTTTTCCCCTTTTTTCAATCGCAGTGAAAAGGTGTTTTTTAGAGAGTGACTCAGCGTTCCTGTGGGTGCGCACGGTGGCAGCCAACATAAACAGCACGTGCTGGCCCAGCAGCCCGAAAAGGGCATGAAAACAGTGGGACACAAAAGAAAGGAAGGTGCTTGTTTTCCCTCTGTCAGAGCAGAGGATGGAAGGGGAAGTTCTGTTTGATACTTACTGGGCAAGCAGAGACCACAGCAGGAGGGGTGACCACCTTGCCCAGCCTTCCCAGGGGCCGGGGTGGCTCTGGGACATGAGGCAATCGGGTTAGAGCCATTTATTCTGCATATTTTTGTGGATGAACACCAACTCGCAGCGCTGGTGGAAAGGTCCCTCCTCACCCGCTGGAGTCCTACGGGGAGGGGGAGCCGAGCCCCTGCCGACTCCCGGCTTCTGCAGGCATCGCTCCACGCTCACCGTTAGCCGTCAAAGCTCAAACTGAAAAGAAGTACTCAACCATATGGCGTCATTTACTTTTTATTAAATTAAACAATTAAAACTCCCAGACTATATAGAGTTTGACTCTATCCTCCAAACAATACCAAGTCGAGAGTCCAAAAACATACAAATCCATCAAGATAACAGCAAAGTACATTCAGTTCTTCCTTTGACGCCCCGGATTTGGAGGATCTCAAACGGCTCGGACTAGTTTCATCCGCCCCTTTCAGAAGGTTTTCACGCAGCCCAGAGCAGCCAGGGATTTTGGATCTGTCTCCCACAGCTGGATAGCAAAATCAGCACTTTAAGCCAACACGACGACCCCTACTCTCATGTCCCTTTTCATACAGATGCGTTTTATACGCTTCCAAGCACACACAGAGCCAAAAAGTCTCTCACTCGCACACCAGTGGGACCCCGTGTGCTGTACCAGGCCCCGTCTTTCAAGTAGGTAATAAACGTCTCTCCTGGCTCTCGCCTCTTCTGTGCACGTTCAGCTAAATCCATCAGGTAGTACCATTTTTCAGGCAACGAGCCTAGGCAAGCTACCAACTGAATTATGCAGGAGATGCCGCTTCGTTCAATGTTTTTATTTCACGAGGACATAAAAACGGAGGTGCTGTACAGAGCAGGAAGGAGCAGCGGACTCAGGACATCGAGATCAGGCTGCGCAGCTGTGTGAGCCACGTTATACATTCAAAGCCAAATGTGGCATTTCTACAATGCCGCAGTACCAAATGCCTTTGAAATCTTTATTTAACTTTTATTTATTTTATTAGGCCACCTAATAGCATTGCCTCTCAGTGACTAAAGCCCCAAGAAGTGAGTCAGCTTCCCAAGGCTGTGAGTGAAGAAGAACGCGGACAAAAAACAGGTCCCTCTGGCTCCTACTTTGGGCTCAGACTATTTAAAACCCCTTTTCTCTTAAGAAATGCTGCTGCTGTTCCACCAAAAGCCAACCGGTCTGATATAAAAGGACAAGCTTACTTCATTCAAAATAAACATGCTTACAGCTAAACCAACAAGAAGTCTTCCAGAAGTGTGATCATATGTAGGAAGGTAAGAAAGCAGAGCAGTTAGCAAGATGGTGAGATGCGTCCAGCTGCCTAAGGACGGGCTGAAAGAAGATCTTGAAATTTTTTATCTTCATACCAGCCCAACTCTTACAGTACATACTTACACACACACACACACTCCTTATGGAAACCCAGGACACGCACGATCCTTAGTGGAGGGGCTGGAAAGGCAGTTTGTACAAATTAAGAGCTGGTTTGTACAACTTAAAGCATCCGGGGACTTCTCTGGGAAGCTGAGAGCTTTAAGTTACCTCCCCGCAAGCAGATTTTGTTACATATACAAATATAGATGTGTGTTTGAACACACAGGGGCATTCAGCTTTTTAAAGTACTTTGTTCAGTATATTTAAAATGCCGTCCCTGCCCTGTGCCCCTCAGTTCTTCCCCTTATTCTTCCTCCGGGGGATCCCGACACAGCATCAGAGGTTTGTGCTGATCACCTCACTCTTCTCAGGAGAGGACTGAAGTTATGGCTCTCAGAATGAGACTGTCAGTCCCGGTATCAGCACTCCTCTGATTTAAGACTCATGGAGACACAATAAACATGATAAATGCGCTCTGCCAAACTGGAAATCATCTGTGATTTCTCTCACCTTGCCCTTTCACCAGAATTATCCCCTGATAATTTGCACCAGAGGTGAATTTTGGGGTCTGTTAAAGATTACTCATCTACTTCAAAAAGGGGGGAAAAACCCCAAATCCCAAAAAGCCATGCACAAAAACCACGAGACCAAAAAGCCAAAGCTGGACCAAGCTGAGCAATCCGGCAGGTAAAGGTTAGAGAGCAGGACCTCTCCATGACCACCTCTGATGTCTCTAGCAGGCAACTCTGCTTTGTCACCGAGTAGTTTCAGAAGATTTCTAGGTCACCCAGCCAATACTGGAACGGTGGAATTAGCGATTTGATGAAAGCGGTGATACTTGTTTTCTGTGAAATCTTTACGCCCTGTTCAGTTCCCAGATTCACGGTCCCTGCTGGGTTTCAAGGATGCCAGCGAGAACGCAGAAGAAAATTTCCCTTCAGCCACTCTAACCTTAAAGGAGCTACTCCAAAAACACTGGCGAAAGCGTAGCTGGGAATAAATTTCCAGCTTCTATCAGGCACTGGAACCGCAGAGCTCTTTGCTGCTCCACTGAAGAATACAGTTTGCCTTCAAGTACCACAAAAATCATTTTACGAAGCAAAATGACATTCCGCTTCCTAACCTTGGCTCGCAGCTGCCTGTATGACGGTTAGGGAAGTCAGCCTTGTTAGCGGAAAAGTGACCTGCTCCTCCACGTACGTCGGAGTTTTCTGCAGTTCCAGTGACCAGCAACTTGCTCTGGCGAGTCAGAAAAGCAGCAAACCACCGGTGCACAGTCAAACTAAGGAGACACTCTGCTTGCACACCAAGAAGAGGACCACAGCAGATGATTTTGCCCTAAGACACGTCAGCTAAAACCCTGCTTAGCACATCTGGCAGCCTTACTCACTCATTTAAAACCAAAACCATCACACAGTACCTCTCTAACCACGGCAAGGAACAAAGCAGAAAAAGCACAGTTAGAAGCCAAACCTTCTAGACAATAAGGGAAAACACAGTTATTTTCTCCTCCAGCTCACCTTTAAAATACAGGACCGTTTCACAACTGTCCATGAGTAAACACAGCTGTCAGGTTACAGTGCCACGCTGGGCATTATTTTCAAAAACGTCTTTATTACAAATACTTCTGTTCATTAACATAAAAATAATTAAAGAACAACAACAACAACCAACAACAAACTTATGGAATCCTCTCTCCAACATTTTGGCAAGTTGCTGAAAGTCTGTATCTTTGCTACAAAACACCACCGTTTTTGCTCACAGATGATTTCTGGCCCATTTATCTTCACATGTGTTCTGTTCACACAGTCTGTGGTTCCGGACACAGCACAGAAGGAGTACGTTACAGACAAAAATTCATTCATCCGAACTACAAATGTCACAGAACCATTTCTACTGGTCACAGGCTTTACTACTGGTTTCCTCCCTCCCCTACAAAATCAGTTAGATAACTCCGTCCTGACACTGCACCTAAAAGTCCGCCCTGCCAAAGTGATCCCGTTCCTGCTTCTACGAAACATCAACCGTTCCAGCTCCCCCAGACCTACCCGAGCTGCCATTTATATACCACTGCTGCTTTTCCCTGCGGATTCCTAAAACGACAAATGGGCTGGACTGCTCAGGGTTCCCAGAACCTGGACATTCATTTATTTAGTGGAAGACATCGCTGCTTATTTCCACGGCCTGTTCTGGAGGCTGCTCCTGCTGAGCGAGCGGGCGGTGAGGGATCCCACGTTGCCAGTGGTGCTGGAGAGACTGGGGCTGCTCCTCACAGTTGTCACTTTGGAATTGCGGCCTGAAGAACCACGGCTAAGATGGCCTGGGAAAACAAAAAAAAAGAATCAGAAGCTGTGTGCGTGACGGAGCACAAGGACACACAAATGATCTGTTGCCCCTCAGTGGCTCTCCAGCTCTCCCTGTAAACATACATAGCCATCAATGAGTCAGCGGGGGGTTCTACGCAGTCTCTACCCAGCTGTGCAGGCCTGAGTTTGAAAAACCTACTAATCACCAGTAAAAACTACGGACATTTAAATATAGTGGGCAGAACGGTACATGCCCACCCTCAGCAGGCCCAGGATTTGCCATCATGTAGCTATACAAGATTTAAGTCCTCTGGGATCAGCACAGCACAGGTTTTGGTGGATCTTCTCAGTCAGTTTGGAAAAAATTGACCCTCTCCCAGCAATCTTACGGAGAGAATACAGCAAAGCAGAGAACTGCTGCAGGGCGCGCTCAAGAGGTACAGAAAGCAGCTGCAGCGTTTGTCCTGGAGTCTTACTGGCAGTGTCTGAAGGAATGTGCTCCTCGTCCAGGTAGTACTTTATCTTTTGTAGATCATCTGCAGAAAATCTCCACTTATTCTCAGCACGTGCGGGTGGCGCTCTGGGAGAGGTCTTTCTTCGGGCAGATCCAGGGGGAGCTGCCACCTGGCAGGACGCAGGGAGCGAGCCAGTTATCAGTCCTTCTGGGATCTTCTGTGCCAGGACCTTCAGGCCTGCAGACACACGGATCACACGTTATCAGTGACCACCAGCTAGGATGGGATTGGTGATTTTACCAGTCATAAATAAAACACTCGACAGAGCTGAATATCCAGCTCTTTCCAATCTGCAGCTCACACAACCCTTGCTCTCTGCTCTCACTCCACCCACCCCAGACCTCAGGGAGTCCTGCCCACCCCCACTCACCTCCAGATAACATAAACAAGTTCTCAAAGCCCCTCTCGCACATGGTTGTCGCAGCCTGGCTTGCTAACCTCTCATCGTTGTCATACAAAATGATAATTTTTCCATGTGCGTTTTTCTGATAGGCAGAAGAGTTAAGGATTCATTTGTAAACTGAAGGTGACCATTAATACCTTTTAGAAAGAAAAAGGGAGATAAACAAATGGGACTGGAGACTGCGAGATTCCCTACTTGATTTGCGAGTATCAGGCGGGCGTACCCCTTCCTTTCACCTGTGCTTTAAAACCGATTTCTCTGTAGCTGAGGCTTGCCTGATGCTGGAAGGACACAGCCTAACCCCCACTGGAGTGCAGCCCCTGCAGGAAGCGTCCACCACTGTTGCGAAGGTTGGACAACAGCAAGAAGCACCTTCATTTACAACCTCCCCTCTCCCCTACAACCCTCAAGCTAACAACCCAGGAAATTATCAGCCTAATCCTAGCTAATAATCCTCTTTCTGTCCTCCAAAGCAAAGCCAATCCCCACCAAGGTGCTGAGAGGAAGCCAAAGGATTTGATGAATGCATCCCTCAAAAAGCCCAGCGCTCCAGCAACAGCCAGGGAAGGGGGCCCCCCCCAAGTAGTATGGCTTTGCCTTCCAGCAGCCAAAATCCCACGAAAAGCCAAATTCAGGCAGTTCCCACCAGAGTCAAGAGGCGTTACAGCCTTGAGGAAGTAGAATCCAGCATCTGATGGTGGCAGCAGAGCCCCACCAGGTAACCACAGCCAGCATAAAGGACCTCCCCTCCCACCCTCCTTGAAATCCCCAGATTTTGTTGGTTAAGCATTGTCCCAGTCACAGCAACTGCTATAGCTATAATTGTTTTTTGGAAGCCGCCACCAATATCCCCTCATTTTTTTTAATATTTTTTTTTTTTTTTTTAACTCCAGCACTTTATGTGTAAAGGATACATATTCCAGAATACTATTTGTATATGGATTCATGGTTCTAGACAGCGTTGCAATAGGGTAGGAATAAGCTGCAGAGAAAGAAAAAAAGAGAAAAATTATACAGCGGCTGAACATCAACCATCACACAACCTGGAATACAATTGACATAGACTTGTTAGAGTTCAACAGACTTAAAAACCGACTGAATAAGGGATTAAAGTCAGCTCGACCCCCTCATCCCTCTCCAGGAAAGATGGGTGTAGTGGATGAGTGCTGAGAGCGTTCTGCATCCAAGTGATGTCCCACCTTGGGAGAAAAAAATTGAAGCCAGCCAGAATATGGCACAAAAAGCTGAATATATGATCCCAGTTGACACTAGGCTGCTGTGGGATTCTGGCCCCCTCACCTCCAACAATGTGACATTGGTCGTATGCATCTTGGTCTCGTACGTCCAAAAGCAGGAAGGGGCAGTCAGGATAAGGCATGTCTTTAACCCGAACATCCACTTTCTTTGGAGTGTCCTTTTCTATATCCAGTTCACCGACGCCACTTATCACACTACAAGAGGAAAGAGGAAGTTATGGTGCAAGCTCTCACTCCGAACACTTCCTCTTCACCAGGTCAGTGCTTTTCCATCAACTGTTCCAATAGCCCATTTATGTTCCAGTACAGCCAGACAGCACATAAAAACGGAGGGATTTTATTTCAGGCTTTCCAGTACCTCATAAGAGACTGGTTTTATTTTTATCAATATAAAAAATAAACAGAGTACAGCCCTGCTATGTGAACACACCACACTTTTCTGCATCAGTCAATTCCAGGTGGTTTATGTCATAAGTGACTTTGAGGTGAGGGAGAATAATTCTAAGAAGCTGCCAGTGTCGACGTCTCAGCAAGTCAGACACGCGAAATTAACTGTCAGTCATCTACAAGCAGTGCTATGCAGAGGTTTCCCATTTCATCACTAGATTGGATACAGGACATGAACAGAAATGTCCAGATACTCTTAGTGGTGACTAAATTGATAGCTTTGATACGTGATCGCCACGCCTATCAAGGCTAGCGTCTCAACTCTTCTGTCAACAGCAAGGGAACGGCTGAGACTAAGCTTCCTCTTGCAGAGATCACCTAGTCCAACGCCCCTGCCACAGCAGGACTGCCCGGAGCACATTATTCAGGACTGCATCCAGGTGGGTCTTGAAAATCTCCAGAGAAGGGGACTCCCCAACCCTCCCTGGGCAGCCTGTGCCAGGGCTCTGGCACCCGAACCGTAAAGAAGTTTTTCCATGTATTTGAACGGAACTTCCTATGTTCCAACTGGTGCCCGTTGCCCCTTGTCCTGTCACCGGGAACCACTGAACAGAGTCTGCTCCATCCTCCTTCACCCCACCCTTTAGATACTTGCATGCCAAAATAAGGTCTCCCCTCAGCCTTCTCTTCTCCAGGCTAAAGAGCCCCAGCTCTCAGCCTTTCCTCAGAAGGGAGATGCTCCAACCCCTCAATCATCTTAGTTGCCCTTTGCTGGACCCTCTCCAGTAGTTCCCTGTCTCTCTTGAACCGGGGAGCCCAGAACTGGACACGGTATTCCAGCTGTGGCCTCACCAGCGCAGAGTAGAGGGGGAGAATGACCTCCCTCGACCTGCTGGCCACACTCTTCCCTGTGCAGCCCATCCCACAAACATATTTCCTCGTCAGCCATTCAGACAATCATCAGGTGGCAACAGTGTTGGGTTACAGCCTCAGACCAAACTCACTCAGACAGGAAAACCTACCAACCCTCTTGCTCACATCCCCGGACCTGCAAAATCAGGCTTTAATGAGAAATACAATAAAAGCCACTCAGTGGCAACTTAAAATAACTAGCTGGATAAAAATAATGATCTGCTAAGACAGGAAGAAAATTGTGTATTATTATCAGGCACCTCTGCAGTGTGGACCGATAGGATTCCCCAGCTCCTGTGTTGTTTATGAACAGGACCGGACTACGTGTCCGATCGGGGCTTCCTTTCCCATTTGTCCCTGCTGTGTCTTCAGCATCAGGAGCAGCAGAATCACCATCTGGGGAGAGAACAGGGTGCAAAGAGTTAAAATGCTGCAGGAAATAAACAAGCAGGTTTTAAACCCAGTGCCTATTCTTAGAAGAAAGCGTGTCTCTTAAAGACAGCCTTATCTTCATCCTCTTATAAAGATGACTTACTGAGAGCCTCATATTAAAAATAATAAAGAGCCATATGATTTAAGGGCTCAACGTCTCATTTTAAGAATGCAATAAAAGTCTAATTCTCAATGCACAGTATCTACTGAGTTACTACGATAAACCTGGCAGCACGAGGCCTTTCTTATTTGCAAGCCTCTCTCTTTTAGGAGCATTTCTGTTCCCAAAGTGAAACGGCTGCAGGCCACAGGTTAAGTTATTTTTTCCTCCTGATTAAAAAGACTCGCTGAATAGTCAGCTATGTCTGTCAGGACACAGTTCACCACATGACAGCGATCTACAGCTCTTTCTCTTTGTGCTTACAATAAATATTGTTACCTTCCAGCTTGTGGATCTCCTCATTTGCCACTTCTAAGGTTTCATCAGATAGAGAGGCAACCTGGATGACCTGCAGGAAACAAAAGCAAGCAAGGATACCTTGATAGGCACGCACCATCAGTGAAAGACAGTGGGGATCAGCTTAAGGAAAAACAATCCTCAAGCCAAAACACATTTAACTCAATGGAACTTCTACTGGACTTCAAGGTCACGTATAGGTGCATATAGGACACCTGTACTGCAAGCGTGTCCTTTTATTAAACAAAAGTTGTAGCAAAAAAAGAACGTTCAACCTTAGGATAAAGAAAAGCCAGATGTGCCGTGCTGGCAGAGCGTTTTCTGACTTTTATGAAGTTCAGTCACTGAAACATCTCCAAGCATACACTATGTTGGATAAAAGCGCACACGGTTAATTGGTCTGTGAGAACAGATCTGCAATATTCACATACTGGTCATACTGGTTGTTCATCAACCAGTGAGAGTCACACGATTGGTCTTAACAATCCAGTGGAACTAAACATATGAGTCTGCGGAAACCCACTCCTTCAATATCTGCGAGTTCAACCTTCCCTTTCCTTCTCTCGTCAGAGGAAAGCTTGTCTTTTTCTAGTTTTTACTAGTTTTCTTGAACCAACATGTAAGCAACACACAGTTCATTATGTACTGATCAATTTTTCCATTTCTCAATATTTTTATTCATTTATTTTAATTAAAAAAAATGTAGAAAGCCTTGAAGTCACAGTCTTCCCATCTTCTGCAGTTAAACCCGCTATTAGGGAGGGCTTCAGGCTGTGACTCCGTGACACAAAGCTCGATGAGATCAGATTTGAATGCTACTTTACATAGCCCTTTTCTTTTTTTAAGAGGCTTGAAGATCCTCTTAAGTTAATGGACAAAAAAAAAAAAAGGGAACAAATTTCAAAGACAGAGTCACTACAAACTTCAATTTGCAACTAAAAGCATTTGACTACTCTGAAAACATTTTGCCTGAATGGTTTGCTCTTATGACGGGAAACCTATGAGGGCAGGAAGGAGCCGATACAGAATTACACTAAGGCCATGTAACTCCACAGAAAGCTTTAGGCAAAGCAAAAATACTGTTCATAAAAGATAACAACTTTCAGAGGCCAGAGAGGGAACTATACATACCAACTGGGCAAAAGTAGTCACTTTCAGTCTTTTGAACAGCTCATCCTTTTTATATCTGTAATCTTCAAAAACAAAACAGAAGAGGACAATGTAAATTTTCAGTTAATTGCCAGCTTTCGCAAATACCAGGTAATGGGCTTAGTCCCAGCTATTCTCGCGGACCCTCTTCTCCAGCGAGGCAGGATTTCTGAGCACTAAGCTTGCCCTGAATGATCAGAGGAGCAAACCTGAAGACTTTGTGAAAAGTAATAAGAGTTATAAAGACAGACCTTGTCCAGATGTGTTAAATTGGAGATGGCAGACTTCATTGCGTTTAGGCCCAAATCTGTATTCTTTCGTGCTTTCTGTGCTCACTGGGGGAAGGAAGCAGTTTCACAAATTTATCACCTTGCCTGCTGTTCTTTGAAGCCTGCTGTGGTTGCGAAGCCTCTTAAACCGAAAGATTTAATTTACCTGAATTTTTAATTTGTGTAAGTTAAAGCAGAATCAGGGCACAGGGGCACAGCATCTCAGACTTTCTTTTCAAATACTAAGCTAAACATGTATGTTTAATCTTACTGATTAAAATGCTCCAGGTTTTCTTACTTCATCTGACAAATTCCAATTCCTACAATTTGCTAATATGGACATCTAAAGGCAGGGATAACCCACAGAAGGTGTTTAACGCAGAAACCTGAACAGCAGATCAGTATGGATACCAGCTTGAAGCACACATAATTGCTGCAGAGAAATGGGACTAATTGAGTCTTAAGCCTGAAGACAAAGCTTAGGCAGCGAGAAAACTGAGCGGTCTGTTGAAATGACTGGCAAACAACCAGAGCAGAGATTACCAGTGCTAAGTAAGCGATGACAAGGATGGAAGTCTAATTGCATACAGATACTCGAGATGCACGGACACAAGGAAGAGAGAAGCCTTCTAGTGCGAAACAAAAGGGTGTATGTAGTAGGAGAGAGAAGTTAAGACGAGTATCAGTAGGAACATCTTGATATGAAATAGCCTCCCATGGGAAGTAATGAAAGCCTCATCCTTTGGGAAATTTACAGCTAGAAAGAAGACAGCAGAGAAAGGGAGGGGGCGCAGGAGGGGGAAGATCAATTCTGCACTGGCAAGAAAAGGCAAAGATGAACAAGATTCCTCCCGTGTCAGGCACTGCAGCTGCAACCGAGTTCTGTACGTAGCTCTTGAAGCCACGCTCTAATGAATCTAAGCTGTCCCAAAAAATAAAATTCCTCCTCCTTTCTTTTCCTCCTCCTCCCCTACTAGGCTCCACCTCTTAAGTCACAGATTTTTATTTTTAAAAAAGAAAAGTTTGCGTTTTTCTAACAATTTTAGTAACTGCCGGAGGATATTCCAACCCGGCCTCTCTCCAGCTGTTCAGCTAAGAGGGCTAACAATGGAGCACAGGACCTTTAGCAAATCCAGCCAGTTAAGCAATTCTAAATCCTCTAAAACCATCTGCTGAATGCTGCATGAGCTTAAGCAAGGGAAGATGGGGGAGAAGGGGGAAGGGCTCCAATCCATATTCCTGTAACCACCAGACAAAAAATTACTGCAAAGTTAGCTTATGGAAACTCTCAAGCTGACATGTGTTTAGAGAAGGAGCCACGCGAACGCTGGAGGCTGAGATCTCTTCCCAATACAAGCTGTGATCACACGCTTCCTGAGAGATGTTCTACTTGGACAAGATTCTCCCTGTACACAGGCAACGGACATATGACGGTAGCAGAACAAACACAAGAAGAGATACTGTGAGCTTTCATCTCTGGGTTTTTTTTATTCCTATCCTTTCGCTCTTAAATAAATTTCCTGCTGAGGCAGTCCAATTGATTTTCAGCATTCAGAGCAAGCAGAGTTTCCAAATTCAACATCCTACCCTATATAATGTCTGTTAAGCTGCAAAGCAATGTCTACTTGCTACTAAATAACGTGTCTCATAAAGAAGGAGCCCATCCAAAATACCCCAGTGCGCTGTACGTACGCATTTCAAATGGTGGGTCTGAAGGACAAGACCTGCATATATACTAGACTTCAGAATGTCAATTAACTTGAAAACGACCCTCATAGTTCTTGCAAAACCACCTGGTTTTTCAAGCCTCAAGCTCAGGTTGCTAAAGCCTCGCTTTATAACTCAGAAATAACAGCAACAATTATCTTTTATACAGCCCATTTCACCTGCCTGACACAAAACCCGCGTGTAGCCCATGTCCAAATGATTAAAACTCCCCAGCCATGGACAAAAAGAGCCCTTCAGCCACATGAAGGGCAAGAAAAAGATTTAATTTAGAATGACAAATAAAAGCAGCAAAGCTTGTGAAGTGCTGGATGTATATATAACACTGACAAAGCAGAACTGTTGTCACAGAACAGTTTACACAGAACAGCTGCTGGATGGCTTCCTCCCACCTCACCCAAGGATTATTTACCCCAGAACAAGCCCGCATGACCTAGATCTTGCCTTTACCACCCAAAACTATTTCTGTCAACAAGAAAAAAACCCAACCAAACCCACAAAACTGTTATTACAAAGCCCGACCTGAACCAGACCAATGTGAACGCTCACGCAAGCCTCCCAGCAGTTACCAGAAAATTCAGAAGTGCTGCTTCCGACTACTAAAGCAACACGACATACCCGGTTCTGTCCTGGAAGGTCCATTCAGATTTTCTGACATTTTTTGTTTCAGTGAACTGGTCTGAAGCTGTAATTATGGTCTATTCAAGGAGGTACTCCTCGGGGCTTCAGAAATGAGTGAAGCAACACCAGAGAAAGGGAAGAGACTTGGTGTCTTTCCTCAAGTCAATCCTCCAAAGAACAAATCATCGTGGTTCCAGCTCTCTTATCGTTTTTGATTCCACAGTGGGCTCGCAGTATTAAGTCCCACTCTCTCACATTACACAAGAGACAGAGAGTTGACTGTACTGGGTATTTAAAGTTGTGTCCAAACGGTGTCATCTATCCATGAGAAATCAAGGGGGAGAAGTTTCTAAACTGCCTGGGAACACAAGGTGTCTATTCAGCCCAAATATAATGAGAAAGTTTCTACTGGACTCCAGAACCATGATTAAACAAAAGAACTCCTACATGAAACGAAATCAGATTCACAGCAGAGATTGAAAACCAACTAGACCCATGCAACAAGATTTTCAGCACAGATAAAAAGCGATGGCAATCCAGTGCTAAGCACTGAAATCTTAGTCAGTCAACACAGGATTTCGGAAAGCAAGGCCATTTCTCTTTTGATTTTCCCTAAAGACCTGTGGTGTTTAAAAAAAAAGCCCAACAAACAAATCAGCAACAAAGGACCATTTTGCACGAAGCCAAGCACAAATATATTCACGTGACAGATCAGTGACCTTCCTTATAATCAGAACGCTGCCATCCCACCCAGTAAGTGGGTCTAAGAACTAAAACTGAACATTCAAAATCCTAATTAATCCTCATTAGCGGGGGTGATTTTTCTTTCACATCAATAAATGCAGCTTTTGGGTTTAATAGCTTTCCTAGCTCTCTATGTGAAAATGATCTGGACACAGCTGAAAACAAAGTAGTAAGACATTACCTTTATTAGTAAGAATTTTTTAAAGAGCCTATTTTCAGTGGGGAAAAAGAGACTGAAATAAAAATCAGTTGGGCTTTCATGAGCCTGAACAACCCAAAGTCTTCAAAACATCAATGTTTTTCTGGTAAACTCAATAAGTTACACATGAATAAGCCTTTCCTGTCTTGGAATACTCTAATAGAATTCTAAATACACTACAATTATACAAAAGTAAAAGATCTCAAGCTCGATCATTTTGTTGCCTAAAAGTGAAATGAAGTCTCAGAAGCGCAGTCTGAGCCTTCCCAGATGAGTCTAGTCTTGTTTTCTTAATCCAGAGAACTTCTTCCTGCCTGGTTTCCATTCAGTAAAAAAAAAATCACATAAAGAGGGGTCTGGAACAACTCCTACACCTGCCTGCTAACTTGAGTTAAATCTGTAAAGTGCTGTGAGAAACAGAAATAAGGCACAGGACAAAGTGGAGCGTGCCCAGCAAAGAATCAAGGCGGAAACACCTTTCTAGCCTACTGCTACGTGTTTCTACAGTTCATTCCTGTAAATGGCTGTGGGAATCATCAGAGTGGAGATTTCCAAGCAAATGGAGAGCCTGGGATTCAAACCCCTCCTCAATGCTCTCTCAATTTTGTACTAACCCACTGCAAGTTACATTCTGCTCCTCTCCAGATACTCACTTCTTTTGATCTCTTCCAACCTCTCAGTGTATTTTGTCAAACTGTTTCCTGTAACAACAACAACAAAATCACTCAGTTTGTTACAAGTGTTTATTAGTAGCTTTAGCACTACTAAGGCTTGAATTTTATTTTTTGAACGAAAAGATCAGACTGCGATAACAAATATTCGTTGCAGACCCTCTTTCACCATGACAATGCAAGGCAGCCATAAATCAAAGAGTCAGTCAAAGGACTTGCTGGACCCCAGCTGCCAACAGTCTCTGGGAACAGGCAGCGCTCTGTAGCTTAAAGCCTCTGCACTGGAGAGGGGAAGCCACTGTGAATGTTTGTGACCAGAAAGAGCTCAAATCTTCTGCGTATACTCCCAGCGCTATTTCAGTTCTTCTACAGAACACATCTGAGTTTTACTTTAGAGGATTTTCAGTAAAGGGTACAAAAGTATCCACACCCTGCTAGTCAGAACAGCGGTATTCGCAAAAAAACCCAGCCTCATAGCACCCTTCCCATTTACAAATTCCACACCAAGCCCTCACTACTCAAAAGCATAAGCTGTTTTGGTGATGCTTTGGAGAACAAAGTCATCACCTTCAGAAAGTCACTATGTAAAACTCAGGACATTACAGAGTCCATATGGTACGGCCCTCTCTCTAAGGCAGCTGAACCCAGGACCCTGGTATTCAAATCCTGCCTCCAACACACTGCTTCAAGCACAGCTGTGGCCATGCTGTCCCTTCCCCAATATTTTTACGTTGACACTATAGGCAGGTGTTACTGGATAATATTCAACCACTTTAACAAGAAAAAGATCTCCAAAGACACCCCCTCAAATAATTATCTTGACTTACACCCTTGTCAAGATACTAGTTTATACAACAAAAGCCCATACACAGAATCCCCAAATCCAGTAATTTCTGTGGGAACTGTTACAACAGAGCCTGATGTAATCAGGTGAGACACATCACAACTGAGATGTGAATTCTGACACAGCTGCACAGTCTCTGGGGTACAGCAGCTCAGGACAGAGGCAGTGAAGACATTCAGCATATTTTTGTATACTCATTGACGTTTGGTGTTTTTACCCTACGACAATTTCACTTACCAGTATCAAGGCGGGTTTTTATATGTTGGTATCTGGGATTCTGAGGGATGCGCCTGGTTAAATACTGTTTTAAAAAGGAAAAGGTAAGAGGAAGTCAACATAGTGGCATGCAATTGTTTTAAAGCAAAAAAAAAAACCTCACCAGAAAAGGCTATTTGAAGAGCTCTAAGATACAGCAAAAAGAGGAGTGAGACCACAGGCATCTTCTCAGACATCCTCCGCCCTCAGGCAGAAGGACAGACGTGCGAATCTCCCGGCTCGGTATTAAATCCCCTGCCAAAACCCCCACTTTAAAGCCTCAAAAGAAGGATTTTTCTCCCTTTCTCCCTCCACCCGCAAGCGTACGCCCGGCGCTGGGAACCGCAAGAAACCACCACCACATCCCCCGCCCCGAGTGACGCCTCCGGAGGCCACACCGGCCCACTGAGGCCCCCGAGCCCTCCGGACACCCCACCGAATCCCTCCCCACTCCCCGCAGCGGGGGGACACTGCACCCCATGGGCCACCCAGGGCTGCTCCCCTCAGGAGAGGGGAGGAAGCCGCCTCCGCCCTCCGGCTCAGCCCGACCCCCTAAATCCCTCCCCCCGCTGCCCGGCGGGAGGGCGACGGCGAGGGGAAAGACTCCGCGCCCCACCTCCGGGTCCCCGACACTCCTCCTGCTCGACATCTTAACGCCGCAGACACCCGACCACGCCGCTGTCCCCCCTCGCTCCTGCCGGTCCGACCCGCCGTCCGATTCTGGCGCCCCACCCCGCAACAACACCCGTCCCGATTGGCCGCCCGCCGCGCCCGCGGCCAATCAGACGCCGCCTGAGGGGCGCGAGCGGCTGACAGCGCTCAATCGTCGCCGGGCAACGCGAGACGCCGCGGCTGCACGCGCGGGAAGTGGGCGGGGGGGAGGAGGAGGGGGCGGGACGCCCGGGCAGCGCATGCGCGGGGCGGGGCGCTGGCCCCGCCCTCGGAGCGCCATGCCGGCGCGCGGCCGAAGCACCTGAGCCAGGTGAGGCGCGCGCGGTCCCCCCGCCCCGCGGCCCCGCCCGGCGCGGAGGCTCCGCCCACCGCCGCCGGGGGGGCGGGGCCTTCCCCCAGGGGAGGGGGGCGCGCGGGGGGGGCGGATTGGCCCGTGGAGGGGCGGGGCTGTGACCGAGGGGCGGGGCTTATTCGTGGAGGCGTGGTCTTGCTGGTGTGGGGGCGGGGCTTATTGAGGGGTGCGGCCTGGGGGCGGGGCTTTGGCGGCACCCCCCCCCCCCTTCCGACCTCAGCCCCCCCGATGGGGCCCCATGTCCCCCCTCAGACCCCCAATGGAGCTGCACACCCCCTTAAGCCCCTTATGGAGCCCAAATCCCTCCTCACACCCCTATGGGGCCCACATCCCCCCTCAGACCCACAATGGGGCTCCACATCCCCTCACACCCCCTATGGACCCCACGTCCCCCCTCAGACCCCCAATGGGGCTCCACATCCCCCCTCAGACCCCAAATGGAGCCCACATCCCCCCTCAGACCCCCCGTGGGGCCCACATTCCCCCTCAGACCCCCAAATGGAGCCCACATCCCCCCTCAGACCCCCCGTGGGGCCCACATCCCCCCTCAGACCCCAAATGGAGCCCACATCCCCCCTCAGACCCCCCGTGGGGCCCACATTCCCCCTCAGACCCCAAATGGAGCCCACATCCCTCCTCAGACCCCCCGTGGGGCCCACATCCCCCCTCAGACCCCAAATGGAGCCCACATCCCCCCTCAGACCCCCCGTGGGGCCCACATTCCCCCTCAGACCCCAAATGGAGCCCACATCCCCCCTCAGACCCCAAATGGAGCCCACATCCCCCCTCAGACCCCCCGTGGGGCCCACATTCCCCCTCAGACCCCAAATGGAGCCCACATCCCCCCTCAGACCCCCCGTGGGGCCCACATTCCCCCTCAGACCCCCAATGGGGCCCACGTCCCCCCTCAGACCCCCCGTGGGGCCCACATCCCCCCTCAGACCCCCAATGGGGCTCCACATCCCCCCTCAGACCCCAAATGGAGCCCATGTCCCCCCCTCAGACCCCCCCGTGGGGCCCACATTCCCCCCTCAGACCCCAAATGGAGCCCACGTCCCCCCCTCAGACCCCCCGTGGGGCCCACATTCCCCCTCAGACCCCAAATGGAGCCCACATCCCCCCTCAGACCCCCCGTGGGGCCCACATCCCCCCTCAGAACCCAAATGGGGCTCCACATCCCCTCACACCCCCTATGGACCCCACGTCCCCCCTCAGACCCCCCCATGGGGCCCACATCCCCCCTCAGACCCCCAATGGGGCCCACATCCCCCCTCAGACCCCCCCGTGGGGCCCACATTCCCCCTCAGACCCCAAATGGAGCCCACATCCCCCCTCAGACCCCCCGTGGGGTCCACATTCCCCCTCAGACCCCCCAATGGGGCCCACATCCCCCCTCAGACCCCCAATGGGGCCCACATCCCCCTCACACCCCCTATGGACCCCACGTTCCCCCTTCAGACCCCCAATGGGGCCCACATCCCCCCTCAGACCCCCCGTGGGGCCCACATTCCCCCTCAGACCCCAAATGGAGCCCACATCTCCCCTCAGACCCCCCGTGGGGTCCACATTCCCCCTCAGACCCCCAATGGGGCCCACATCCCCCCTCAGACCCCCAATGGGGCCCACATCCCCTCACACCCCCTATGGACCCCACGTTCCCCCTTCAGACCCCCCGTGGGGCCCACATCCCCCCTCAGACCCCCAATGGGGCCCACATCCCCCCTCAGACCCCCCGTGGGGCCCACATTCCCCCTCAGACCCCAAATGGAGCCCACGTCCCCCCTCAGACCCCCTGTGGGGCCCACATTCCCCCTCAGACCCCAAATGGAGCCCACATCCGCCCTCAGACCCCCCGTGGGGCCCACATCCCCCCTCAGACCCCAAATGGAGCCCACGTCCCCCCTCAGACCCCCGTGGGGCCCACATCCCCCCTCAGACCCCAAATGGAGCCCACGTCCCCCCTCAGACCCCCCGTGGGGCCCACATCCCCCCTCAGACCCCAAATGGAGCCCACGTCCCCCCTCAGACCCCCGTGGGGCCCACATCCCCCCTCAGACCCCAAATGGAGCCCACGTCCCCCCTCAGACCCCCCGTGGGGCCCACATCCCCCCCTCAGACCCCCGTGGGGCCCACATCCGCCCTCAGACCCCCAATGGGGCTCCACATCCTCTCACGCCCCCTATGGAGCCCACGTCCCCCCTCAGAGTCCCTGTGGGGCCCACATTCCCCCCTCAGACCCTTTATGGGGTCCACATCCATCCCTCAGACCCCAAATGTGGCCCACGTCCCCCCTCAGCCCCCCCTTTTACTGCAGAGACCACTTTCTGCCATGGACCTGCCACCCGGGAGATGTGCAGGGTATGGGGACGTGGGAGTTTTGGGGACTTGGAGGTGGGTTATGGGGATGTGGGGGTTATTTGGGACATGGTGGTGGATCATGTGGATGTGGGGGTTTTGGGACTTGGAGGTGGGTTATGGGGATCTGGGGGTTACTGGGGACATGGCGGTGGGTCATGGTGACATGGAGGTTATTGGGGACATGGCGGTGGGTTATGGGGGACGTGGGGGTTATTGGGGACGTGGCGGTAGACATGCACCTCGCTCTGTCCCGCAGGATGAAGGAGTGGTGGGTGCAGGTGGGGCTGCTGAGCGTGCCCCTCCTTGCCGTCTACCTGCACATCCCGCCCCCCAAGCTCTCCCCGGCTCTCCTCTCCTGGAGGTCCTCCGGAGCCTACTTCATCTACAAGGACCAGAAGATCTTCTACAGAGGTGATGGGGTCATGCTGAGACTTGGGGACAGCTCGTCCATCCTGGTGGGGAGCGGGACTAGGGGCTCTGCTCCCCACGGTGGCCCTAGGGATGTCCCCAGGGCCAGGCGGGGTGATGGCAAATCCCTCCCAAAACATAATGGCTTTAAGGGGAGCCGCTGTGTGGATCTAGGCGCAGTGTGGCTGTTCGTTATCAAAACGTTTTAATTGGGTGAAGCCACGAAGGTTGGTTCTCGTGCAGCTTTGGCAATACCTTGGTATTCATGGGGAAGGATCCCGAGAGCCACCGATGGGTCACAGCGAGGAAAAGATACTGAAAAACCTTTTTTTGCTGGAGCAGTCGTTACCAATTGTAGCAACTTAGGGGCAGCGGCAATTAATTTGTGCTAAATAAAACCCTGGATTGCATCAAGTAGTTGGTGCTGGTGGCTCGTTTGGCTGGGTTTCTGAAGCCACACTGCTACTGGGAAGCTGTGGAGCAAGTCAAACCCATGCTTGGTTTTGGGGGAGAGGCAACACTGTGCTGCTGGTTGGGCTCCCAGTGGGAGGGTAGGAAACGGGGAGGAAAAAAACCTGACCTTGAAGTGCCCCATTCCCTCTCCAGACTCGACTGGCGCCGTCGGCAGCTCCGACATTGTTGTCCTCCTGCACGGCTTCCCAACCTCCAGCTACGACTGGTGCAAGGTGAGGGGGGCGAGTGCACAGGGCGTTGGATGCTGACAGCAAACCCATTGGCTTCTCCCTCCCGTTGGCAAGGAGAAGGACACGGGTGGTGCTCAGTCCAGGGTGGGTGACGCTCCGGAGTTTCTGCTGGGGGTACCACCACGCTGCAGGATGTCAGCCCTGTTCCTCTCCCGGTGGCTTGCACAGAACCCAAGCTCTTTTCGTGTTGCCCTTTCCCACACTCCAGCCCAAAGTAGGAGGAAAAGATCCACAACTATTTATTGGGGTGGCTTTTTGGGATGGTCTTGCTATTTACTGGGAAATTTCAACCTCCTACATTTTTTTTTTGGAGCTGGAAGGTGCTGGCTGGGGGAGCAGAGGGGAGCGTGGCTGTCCATGGCTGTGCATCACCACAGAATTTTCCGCTTTCTGCTCCCATCAACTATTTTTTTTTTTTTTTTAATGCATTCCTCCTTTTTCCAGATCTGGGAAGGGCTGACCCAGCGGTTTCACCGGGTGATTGCTCTGGATTTTGTAGGATTCGGTTTCAGCGACAAGCCTGTAAGTAGCCTGGGAGGAGGACTTTCACAGTTGCTTTTGGCCCAGAGATTGTTCTGCCATGCCGGCATTCCCAGAAAATTGGCATTTGCAGTCCAGTTTCTTCTCCCATTTACACCTGGAAAAGGAATAAGATATTTTAATAGCAGAAAGGGTGGGGAAGGTGCATGGTGGAGATCGGCTCTGTCACTGTCTTGCCTTTACTTGGGTTTGCCGTGACTCCAAAGCACACCTTGACCCCTTTGGGACACGGGCAGTGCTCCTGTGGGCTTGTGGACGTAGCTGCTGGCCCAGGACATCCTGACTGCTCTGCCCGGGGTCGCAAACTGCTGGTCTCCACCTCCATTTGGGTGTTTATTCTGGAGTTTGTGGGCTCATTGTGGGTCAGGCTCTCACTGCGGCTTCTCTCCCGCTTTGCTTCACAGAGGCCCCACCGCTACTCCATCTTTGAGCAAGCCAGCATTGTCGAGGGGCTGGTGCGTCACCTCGGCCTCCGCCACCAGAGGATTAATCTCCTGTCCCATGATTACGGGGATACGGTCGCACAGGAGCTGCTCCACAGGTCACTGCAACCACTGATGCTCTGGCTGCTCTTTGTTGTCCCCGTCAAGATGGTTTCCAGCAGATAAGTGGAAGAATGTAGCGCAGAACCTCCTTCCCCCTGTACCTACAGCCGTAACGAAGGCTGGGAGGCCTCAGGGCACATCCGTGGTAGGCAGATCTGAGGTTCCCATCCATCAGTTCCCACCTGGTAGGATGTTTAACTGCCCTCCTGAGCTCCTTCTTATCAAACTGGGGACAACAGAGAAGCAGAGATGATCTGACACTGTTAATTTGACCTGCTGGTCAATCACTTCTTGGAGCCTGGAGAGGTCTAGTGGTGTTTCACCTTCTTCTCTTCTCTCCCCAGGTATGAGCACAATCAAACTGGAAGCATCTTGATCAACAGCCTCTGTTTATCCAACGGAGGTAAGGTTTGCCCGGCGTGATGGGTTGGGAGGGCTGGGGATCCATGGGGCCGAATTGCCTTCCCGTCTGTCTCCATCACCTGAGGGAAAGCACCACCCGAACCCCAAGCAAATTGCAATTAAGGTGCTGTAATTAACCAGGAGAGTCAGTCCTGTTACCATGAAGAAGGGCAGAGACTGCGAGATGCGGAGCAAAACACTTGTGTAACGTTAGAATTCTGTTCTCTGACATCCTTCCAGGGATTTTCCCCGAAACGCACTACCCCCGGTTCATCCAGAAGGTGAGCTGCCACCCCCTCTAGTCGTACTGAATCGCCCCTCAAGCAGAAATCTGACTCCATGAATTTGGGGTTTTACCTGGCTCGGATGCCTGCTGCTTTTCCCGCTTCTGTAATGGCACCTGAGCTGCTCGCAGGCGTCGTTAGAAGCGGTGGGGAGAGGCAGGGGCTGTCTGGATGCGGCTCATCTCATCTGAACATCCCGGCTAATTGCCCTTCGAAGCGCTAATGCCTTTGCTGTAGAGGGCTCACGTACATCGCGGCGTTAACGAGGGTCGGGGCTGAGCTGGGAAACTGCTGCGATATGGGGAGACAGCTTTTCCGGGGGGGAAAAGCCCTCAGGGGAGGCAGGATTTACCCGTCTGTACCATACCCAGTGGTGCCATCTCCTTTTTCCCTTCTGCCCCAGATCCTCAAGGATGGGGGTTTCCTCTCCCCAGTCATCACGCGGCTGATGAACTACTTTGTCTTCTCCAGAGGGTGAGTCTGGTCTCTGTGCTGCTGGGCACAGTCCATAGAGGGGACGTGAGCCAAGTGGGGAGCGGGCAAACGTAGGAATTAGCGTAGTGGGTGGTTGGCAGGTGAGCGGATCCCCCGGCACTGTCCCAGGAGAGATTTGCCCCTGGATTTAAAGGACCTTGATCCTCAAGGCCGTTTCCTCCTCCAGGTTGGCAAAGCGCTTCAGCCCAGTAATAAACCATGCAGCTTTTCACCGTTCGCTGAAATCCTTCTCTCCCACGAGTGTGGAACTTGCAGGTGTGACAGAGGCAATGAAAAAACCTAACTGCACTCTGCATACAGCACGCACTCGGATATCTTTATCGGATGTTGCAAACCCTCTTTTTCTTTTTTCTTTTTTTTTCTTTCCCCCTGCAAAAAGCCCTTTAGACTGGCCGCTAGGTCCAACACTGGGTGCCTTTGGGGGACAATTTGCAGTGCTGCACTTACACCCACATGTTTTGCAGTGGAAGCTGGAAGCGCTCAACTATTTATTTTTGCCCTCGGCTAGTTTTTGAGTCGTACACTTACACAGTTGCTGCTATGCTGCTCTGAACTGGGTTTTTTTTCAGGCTCGGGGCAGTCTTCGGGCCCTACACGCAGCCTTCGCCGGCAGAGTACTGGGACATGTGGACGGCGGTGCGGACCAACGACGGCAATCTCGTTGTTGACAGGTACGTCGCTGTTAATTGCTGTGTGAGCCTAGTTTTACACGCGCGGTGTCCCCCTGTTTGCAGGCAGAGCCATGCTGTGGCTCGGAGGTTACTGGAACTCAGCCAGGTCCCTGGACACTGGCTCTTCAGAGCCTCCAGCTGCTTCTGTTGGGGTCTGGAATCATCATGGCACCCCCAAAAAGAGCTGGGGTGTGATGTAGGAGCGGGGATTCTTGCTGGGATGATGCAAGGCAGGTAAACGAAGTCTGGAGTCAGAAGGAGCTGAGCGTGCACACAGTGGGACGACGCTGGAGGTGTACAATGTGTTTTTTTTTCTTCTTTGGAAAGTAGGGCTTGAATTTGTGGAGTTTTGATAACAACTGGAGCTAAATCTGGTTTTGTCCAGTTTGGGGCTTTTGGCAGGACCTCGGACTGGTGGTTGAGAGTTCAGTGTCCCTGTTCAGTGGGGCATGTGTGTGTCCTTCTCCCCCAGTGTGCAAACTCCTCTCTCCTCCTGCTGCAGACAATCTCCAGACAAATCTCATATCACAGTAACGACCAAATGGCTCAGCCCCTCCAAAGGGCGCTCGCGAACTGCCTCGTAACGAGGGATACTCGCCGAAGCCCAGCATAGGATACATGTCTGACACGCTGCCCGCTTGGCAAGTCCCATCGTGTCAAATTCTTGCAATGTCACCTTTGCCAGCAGCGCAGCCGTGATGGGAAGCTCAGTGCTGAAATATCTCCAGCCCCGTAAGTGTCGTGTGTCAGAGTATCGGTACATTTATTTAGCGCAGCTTCCCAGCCCTGGAAGGCTTTTTATAACCCAACTGACTTGAACCTGCTGTTTAAATTGGAAGCCTCAGCCCCCAAGAGCTGTGCGGAAGCAAGGAGTCGCCCCAAATTGCTGGCTGGGGTGACGAGTCAGGCTGAGGAGCTCCTGGATTTTCACTGTAGGACCTGACCAGTGTAATTTATCTTCTTCTGCATTCCTCCATGCTCAGTAGTTCAGTGTTGACTCCTCTTCTGCGGGACACTGGCACAGTCTCAGAGCTGCTGCGCCGCCGGTGAGCCGAGCATGGGAGTGCTCAGACAGCGCTGCCTCTGCGTTGGCTTTTAGCAGACTGATTTCTGCCCTGTTTTGTAGGCTCTGACTGCAAAC
The DNA here is from genome assembly GCA_017639485.1 of Pluvialis apricaria. Taxonomy (NCBI): domain Eukaryota; kingdom Metazoa; phylum Chordata; class Aves; order Charadriiformes; family Charadriidae; genus Pluvialis; species Pluvialis apricaria. The sequence continues at coordinate 220,902,034 of CM030007.1, read as the reverse complement.
CCACTTTTTGCTCTGCTGCCTGAGCAAGTGTGGAGTTTGCCAAGGGAGTTTGGGATTAACTGACCTTTTGGTGCTCGGTTGCTGGCTGCCTGCAGCCCGCTGTGACTTACTGCACCACCCAGAACAAGGATTATGATGACTCATCCTCTTTTACAACCCAGTGGCACTTGACTGGGGGCAGAGGACCCAAATTTGCTTCCATCTCAGCTGGGAAGGATTCAAATCTCATTCTCCCACCCCCCAAGATTATGGGCTACTTGCCCCTTCCTAAATGAACTTGGGTTATCCTCCAGCAGGACTCTGAACTGGACTTAGGGAACAGAGCTGGCAGGGGTGAGATCCAGAGTCAGTGTCCCAACCTCATTTGCACTTTTATTTGCTGACTACCTAAAGAAAAAAACCAAACTTGGGCAGTTCACTGGGTTCAGAGATGATCAGCAGATTGATTTTTGTCTTGCTGCTGCCCCAGCGAGGCTGTCTGTGGGAGATGCAGATTCCACCTTGTTGCTCAGGCGTGCGTTGCCCCCGAGAACAATTTCCAGGCTTTGCAGCACCTGGAGGCACCATCCACTGCGTTAACAACAGGTTTCTCTTCAGTATTTTGCAGTACATAAACCAGAGAAAGAAGCACAGAGACCGCTGGGTTGGGGCTTTGATGTCCACCTCTGTCCCACGTGAGTAGGAATCGGTTTTCCTCGATTTATTGGTTGGGGTGTTGGGAATCACCCCCCTTGCCTGCAGGCACTGGAGCGTGGCGCTGGCTCTTTCCACTAATCGCTAGAGCCTCTCGTTATTCTGATGAGGACAACACGGCTCAGATCTGCTTTGTGCAGGGAGTAGTGTCACAAACCTCCCTGCTCCAGTTTAAGGCTCGGTTACAGCAGAGAGCTGTAAGTTAAGGTAAGAGGAAAAAGTTTGTTCCACTGAGCAGAAGTAACTTCAGAGGCTGGTTCACAGCCCCCGGTGCCTCCAGCTGCTGCCCCAGGGAAGCCGAGGTGCTTCTCAAGCTTAAGAGAAGTTGCAACCACTCAGGAAAGGTTTGGTGGTTGCAGGAGGAGGGTTGGAGGCTGAACTTCACCCCAGGGCAGAGAAGCAAGAGCCCTTTCGGCAGCTGGCTTGCTCAGTGCTCTGCCGGAAGCTTCCCAAGCTCCGTGCTGGGGAAGGACAGGTCCGCAGCACACCTCCTTGGCTTGGTTTAGGGATGTCCTTGGGTGGAAAAGCTCTGTCTGTGCTTCTCTCTTGCAGTGCATCTCATCTATGGGCCTCTGGACCCTGTGAATCCGCACCCAGAGTTTCTTCAGCTTTACAAGTAAGAACACCCACCACAAAGCAGGAATACACACCTGGGGTTTAATTTTGAGGGAGATTTTGTCTCAGACTTTCCCTTCAATTCCCTTTTCATCGAGGCTGGTCTTAATTCCCACCTGTAAACCTGCACAGCCAGGTGATTCAGTCAGAGCCCTCTGCAGTTTGGAAATTGCTTCACAATTCTCAGCCAAATCAACCATGCATTTTAAAACCGCATCAGATAGAGGTGAGATTTATTGACTGAGGTAGTCTCCTCCAAACTGACCTGAGGTAAACCCAGCACTTGGAAGAGCAGTCAACTGTAGCTGCTACAGGTTGGGTTTGGGTTTTTTGTGCCAAAACCATCTTATGGGCAGAATCCCAACTATGCAAGAGGGCATTGTCCTCCTCACTGGTAGCATCTGTCTGGCTGCAGGCTGAGCTGCAGCTCCTGTGCTTAAGCCATGCTGCATTCTTCCAACAGGAAGGTGCTTCCCATGTCCACGGTGTCTGTGCTGGACGATCACATTAGCCACTATCCACAGCTGGAGGATCCGACGGGCTTCCTGAATGCATATCTGAACTTCATCAACTCCTTCTGAGCTGCTGCAGCTCAGTTCTCATCGTTTACGAGTCAGGCTTTGGGGGCAGGAAGAAATCATGATTTTTATCTCCATATAGAACACTTTGCACTTACACCCTCATCTTTGGCTGCCAAACTGCTGCCTTTATGCAGTTAAATCCTTTGAGTACCGGAAAAGATTAGCCTGCAGGGAGGCAAAACTGTCAGCCTAATTAGATTTACGGTATGCCAACAGCTCTTCCGGCCCTGTGCTCACCTTGCTTCTCGACTGGCTTGTCTCTGTACTTAGAGCCAGGAGGACTCAAGGGAGAACAGGGGCACCTGAAGGGAGTAGAGCATGTAAGCTGTCACTCCAAGAATCCTAACTTGCCTTCACTGCCAGGCTACGCCGCCTGCCACGGGTAGACAGGCCCACTACCAGCCAAGGGTTGACACGCATATTCCCAAGGTCGATGTTGGTTTGGTTTTTTTTTTTTTTGAGTTGCTGCACAAACAGTTTAAATTATATCCTTCTGCTAAGCGTTGTAATACCTGGCCAGCTTGTCAGGACTGAAGAATTTGAAACTGAGTTTGCCTACGCTAAATACACCAGGAGAGCTGGATCAGCAATCTGCCAAGATACAGGCAGTGGTGCTCTGCTGTATCTGCACCTGTGAAGGGGCAATCAGGCACTGTAATGTCTTCAGTAGTCTTTTTTTTTTAATGGCCAGGTACCCAAAGGAAAGATCTAAACCTTATGTTTTTACCACATCCCTTGTTTCTCTGATTTTCACTTCAACAAGCAGAGGCACTTGCTGACACTACACCCTTGGGACTGTCTCAGGAGCTTCTCCAAAGCTCAGCTGTAGCTCGCAGTTCTACCAGGGCAGGCTCATACCTGTTTCACTAGAGCAAGCCGAATACGCAACACTGGCAGTAGCAAAAGCCAAGGTGTTCTTCTGAGCAATAGCTATTCCAGCCACAGGGAGCTGGGATGGGTGTTTAAATTCTCATTAAAACAGTATTCCCTCCTTCCTCACCCTGGCTTGGTAACTAAAGAAACACCAATTCATCAGTGGAGAGATGAAGAACTTCCCTCACAGGGAAGTCACCAGAAGGCCCCTCCTTCCCCCTCACCTGCAGTACAGGATATCTCACATCTCTGAGCCCAGCAAAAGGCTGCACTGTTGTTTGGTATTATCTGACATAAGGCTCAGAGAATTGAATACGCCTTGACAGATGAAGCTTAATTTCTCCCTCTGTACATTGATTTTTCTGTGTGGAACAGAGGAGACAATCATCAAGAAATTGTAAATTTGCAGATTGGAAGACTCTGCAGGTTTAGTGTGGTTTTTAACTGCTTATGTTTGAAATTTAATAGCATCCCTTTAGGAATAAGGGGCTTTTGCTGAGTAAACAGCCATTATAGGTTACTTTTTCTGTACTGAAGCAGACAGAATTAGAACAAGAAATTTCTATTTTATTAACAGTAATTCATATGAATTCCACCACTTGGACCAGTGTTTATTTTCTGTTAATAAAAATCAGTTTTGACAAAAGTCCGATTCCATTTTCTTACCACCTGCATCTTTTATCTTCCCTGCTCTACTGCGAGTGGCCGGAGACGCAATAAGTTAGATGGGAATGTGTAAGTGACAACGAGGGAAGGGACACGAGAAAGGCTCAGTACCAGCCAGCCACTATTGCCACTACTGTAACATCATACAAAATATTTACCAAATTGAGGAATAAAAACTACATGCAGAAGGACAGACAGGCTGCTTGATGTCCGGTAAATACCCAACCGGTGCTTGCAAAGGAGGTTTCCACCACAGCTGATGCGCTGTAACACTCAGCCTACAGAAGCCAAGATGACATCTACGGGCGTTTCTTCTTTGCTCCTAACCGTCACCTGCATGGTCACGCCGTCTCCCAGCGCAAGCCTGGACCTTACCAGCACGTCGCAGCCGCCTCTGTATACACCTGGGGACAAAGCAACATTTGAGTGATTACTCTCAAGAGAGGCTCAGTGATCTACTTTTAACTCAGGAGCCAACAGTCTGGTGAGGGCAAGACGGAGTCACTCTATGGCTGGTTGCAGAGAGGGAGGAAACAACAACAACAAAAAAAACCACACACCAAAACAAAACCAAACCCAAATCCCCTAAACTCTTGAGGCCAAGACTGAAGATAACATACTGTCCTAATTAAACCGTCAGCAAGGGCTGCCAGAGGGCTAGGCTGACTTAAATAGGTAGGAACCAGAAAGCAGGTAGCTGAAGCTCACTTCCAGTTTGAGAAGGCAATGCATATTGTAATTGTGCTCAGCATCCCTGCCGTCGAGGGAGGAATAGTCCTCCTGTGCTTCTACTAGAGCGCTTGGAAGTGGTACTCCTGGAGGCAGTTCAGATTGCAGGACGAGCCACCTCCACTCCCACTTCAGCATCACTACACAGACAGACCTGGAGTTACCAAATCTTCCCCCTGACATAAACTGAGATCCAACCCTTTTACCGGACCACTGCGTGCTACGCTCATTGTGGTTTTCCTTTACCAACTGCCATAAAGTTTTGTAGCGCACTTCCAAGGATTGCCCAGTACTGTAAGCCTGGAGCACAGTCACTAAACTGCAGGCCAATTCAGGGTATGTGTTTAGTGACAGGAACTTGAAAACGAGATGGTCCTAGGAACCCCCTTTCGAGATAAAAACTGGCAAGGAATTTAATTAGGTGTCTGCTCTGGAAGTTCTTCATTCAAAGGATTCACTACTGTTCCCATAGGTAGAATACCTCCATTCCGAGAGACACGGAGCCTAGCCCGAGTACACCTGCAACAGCAGGCTCCACATGGGCACCAGCTGCATTCAACTCACTGGTTCGCTTCAGCTTCCTATCAACAAAAAATTGTCTATACAAGAGCAGCATCTCCTAACCCATTTCCCTTCATTTAGTAAAAATATGTGGGAACATGGAAACACTGAGTTCAATAGCACGAATACTCACCAGCTAAGTAGAGCGTGTGAGAATTTTTATTCTCTGGCACTTTATCTGATCTCTCACAGGGCTGCATGCCCAAGAACTTGATGATGTTATTGACAGCTTCTGCAGAGATTGAAGAAAAAAAAAATATTTACCTCCAGGTTGGTGTCAAGCTTTCTGTGAGAACTAGTTTGCAATTAAAGAACATTCTCTAAGCACCCATGTGGCTTAACCATTTCCATTCATTATCTTGACAGCCACACCAACACACCCACCTTGCCGTGTTCCCTTCTGCTGTCTTAACAGCCTACGAATGCACCCTCCCTTCAGCCAGCCTCGAGCAAGAGAGTAGTCCCAAACTCCCACTCACTATAATCCCAACATTGCAACACAAAGCTGGGACATAACGTCACATGGGAAGGCACCAAATTCTCCTCCTACCACACTAAATATATCTCCAGCATGGCAGATTTACCGGGATTACTATGTGGGTCACCAATATACAAGGAGAGATCATCTCACCGTCAAGGGTTTTAATCGAACTAAGTGCAAAGGTTTCTTCTTTCTCAAAGTCATCTCCCACTTCTTCCCAAGCAGCTGCGAAGTTAGGCTTTAAAACCTTCTGAATATGATCAGACACGGTCACCTCCAAATCTTCCAACTGACAAAAAGGCAAGGGAGATTTTCAGCTGCCAGTTACAGAAACGATCCGAATCTTAGAAAGGAAAAGAAAGACAGCAGCATTTTGCCAAGACAACTCTGGTGTGCTTGGCTTTAATTTCAGGAGAAGCACATAATAATAGTATCTAAAAAGCAGAGGGGAAAAAAATCAGTATTTATAGTGGCCATCTGTAAATCTTAATAACATTGACATAAAACCATCAGTGATACTAAAAGAGAGCAGAAACCAGAGCAATCGCTTTGTGGGTCAAAGCCCATTGTAGCCCTTACTGGGCATCGGAGGAGAGAGACTTTCTCAGAATCCCGAAGGAGCCTTTACGTCCCTCCAAACCTGAAAGACAGGCGATTTCCTGAGATCTGATTTGTATTTCCATGATTGATAACAGGAACACAATAAACAGAACAGCAAATGCTTGGGGCGGAAAGATTGGGCCACAGTCCTGAAAACACACAAAGTTATTCCTTCCTTCCTGTCTGTCCTCACAAATCCTATCTCCATAGGGCACTAAAGCTAAAATAACTTTTGGGAGAAGCAAGGTTTTGGGGAAAGATCTAAAGGTACAAGCTATAGTCTTTTGGAAACAGTGTTTCAGGCAGGCCTGCTGTTCTCTCCTACTGGCTTCAGATCCAAAAGGAAACTGCCAACCCAATGACCACGTGTATTCAGAATTGGTGACAAGGTAAAAAAAAAAAAAAAGCAGTCTTGAACTTACCACATATTCGTCGTCATAACCATCTTCTTCTGGCACGCCTGTGTTTGGGTCACAGTCTCGAACAATGAACTTCATTGTGCAACTGAAAGTACAAGCAACTGGGGAGGAGAAGAAAAGCCCGTACAGGTTAGTGGTGCAGTTTCTGCTGCTTGAACCCTTGCTTCCCAAAAAGGGACAGGAAAGAACGTGCATTAGCTTTTCCCAGGAAGACAGGACATGGGCATAGAGCGTTTTTCAACTTCACATAAAATTTCCCCCCAGACTCTAAGCCAAAGGCCAAAAGAGGATCTCAGGGGAGGAGTATGCCAGGGCCAGAGTGTCACAAGCACAGGTGCACGGACTCAGACTGCTGCAGTGCAATCCAGTCAGCATTGGCTACCAGGAGAAACTCTGCAAGGGTTTATGACAAGTGGATTATGATCTAAAACCACAGTTCAAGGAATTCAGACTTGTTCTAATCTTCTCTAGTATTAAAACGATAACGGAGAAATCCGCCCCACTGATGAGCTGAGTCATGTTAAAGCAACTGCAAATCCAGGGGAGTTTCTTTTAAGTGTGAATAATAAAAAGCAACAAAGGGAAGTTTTTATACCCAAGAAAATCTCTCACTCCTAAATTTCTAGTCTTTTCTAATTTTCTAGAGAGGAAAAATTGCATTAGCCAGATATGTAGAGGACCAAACTACCAATCTTTTTTTTGTTTGTTTCCTACTTCTATTTTCCTTTTACCGATTCTGTTCCTGACTACCAACAAACATCCATGTTTTCAAAGGTGCTCCTTTCATTGACTTCAGATAATAAATTAGTTTTCCTGTATTATCTGCACGCTCTCTAATCCTCTCAAACATCCCATTTTTCATCATCCAATACCACTGATTAGTTAAAGTGTATATATCTTGTAAGAAGTGTGTATACCATCTTGTAAAAAGTGTGTATGCTATTTTGCACAAACATAGGTTTTACATGAAAACCAGCATGTGCAACACATGAGAAAGAAACAGTACTAGAACCTCAGTATGCACTCGCCAAATCCCACACCCGAAGTATTTTTATTATCTGTTCTCCAAAAAAGTTCATTTGAGAGATTGGTCACGCAGAACTACTCCCTCCCAGTGGGTACCTGCAGTGGGGTCATCCCGGGGAATCTGGACGAGGGTGTAGCACATGCCCGGCTGGTTGTAAGCCAGGTTGGGTGCTGGGATGCAACAGATCACGTCGTAAGCATCTGACGGCTCCATCTGCACCGTGACTCTCTCTAACAGCTGATCATTTAACGTGTTTGTGCAATCAAACTGCAGAAGAATAAATTGAAAATGACTTGAACATAGAAGAAATGTTTCTAATCAATGATTTTTCCCCAAAAATCAGCTACAATACTCCACAGCATACAGCAGACACCCCACATCTTTGATCAAGCCTGCCGTTCTCACTAAACAGCTTTTCTTTCCGATTTTACTAGAATTCTTTAACAGATGGGATCATAACTCCCATCCTTTTTTGATCGTTGAGGCAAGCAGCACATACCCTCTCAACTCTACCTCGCAACTCCCTAAAGAGAGAAGCTGTCCTCTCCAGAGCACAGCAACACTGTTTATGCTACATCCAAGCATGTAACTTCTTTTACCTGGAAGACGATGTGATTCGTGAACACGTGTTTAATGCAGCGAACAAAATACTCCGTTTCTGCTTCTGTGAGCTGCACGGCTTCTGAAGACTTGAATAATGGACCCAAGTTCTTAAACTCTGGAATGGCTGCCAGTTGTTCTGCACAGAAAGGAAACAAAGATGACAGACAGTCAGTGACAGGCTTGTTCATCGCTCCTGCCTGACCCACGGCAGTCTTCCCCACACTTCAAGCGCTGGACACCCACTGATCTTCTCCCGTACCTTGGAATATATCCTGACGGGAAGGAGCAACGTTCTCCGGCTTGCTGGTCACTAGGGCAATCTCTGTGAAGAAAAAAAGCAAAGACATCGTGCTGTCAACTACACCACACAGGAGGTTTAAATGCCTTTATATCTCCTTAACCTGTAGTGTTTCACACATTCTGCTGCAAACTATTACCTGCTCGGTTCCTCACTCACGCTGAAATATTTTTTCTGCTAGGCAAAGGTTGGATTTTAAGGAGAGAAGAGGACAGATATTGGACTAATGATGAAGAAACCACACTTTAGTCCGGAACAGCCAGAAAAAAAAAGAAAAGCTGAAAGAAGAAGGGGGGGGAAAAAACCCCAATTTTTTCTTAAAAAGTTGTGCAAAGTCAAAAGTTGTGCAAGATCACGGAAGAAAGCCAGTGAAGTGACTTAGTGCTTCTGGACTGTACTTTTTTCAGCCATCTATGAACTAATAAATCCTGATGATGTACAAACTCCTCTCTGATAACAAGATTAGCAAAATGAATAACGACATTCTTGCCAACGTACATTCCTTTGGAAGAGGCGCTGTCTTCCTTAACCTGTGAAGATCAGACAGTCTTGCTCCTAAAAAGCCAGCGACACTGTAACCTGTACAGCATTCAGCTGAGGCACCTCTGGTCTTGACCCGACCCTCCCAGGACAGCAGCCAGTTTACAGACGCCAAGTATCGTTATGGCAGCCGGAATGCTCATAGCCTTGCCTACAGCTCATTTAAACGAAGCTCGAGTGTTACCTGCTTTCTGTTCAAAGATTGGTGCAGTAGCCAGTGGAACAGTTTTCATATCAAAAGGTTTGTCAGAAGGCTCCAGTGTATATTGGTGCAGGGCTTTCTCCATCCCAGGAACAGAGACGGTCAACCCTGCAAAGCAGAAGCAGCACAGGCACAAAATGTCAGTTTTAACAGCAGGAACTGTTGGAGGTCTACAGGGACTATGATACAGGGTTCGCTAAAGAAGAGCATGAGTTTTGGATTGCCCACTGCACCAAAAGCAACAAGATGCCAGAGTCCGACTGGCAAAACTTCTGTCTCAGTTACCTCCCTTTTGAGATATAAACAAGGAAGATTATTTGAAAAGCTCTTCTATGTAGTCATTGGCTCAGGCTGCAGAGAAAAACTCTGAGTAATCTAGAGTTTACAGCTAGATATATATGTTTTGGACTTTGGTTAATGAAAAACTGGCAAAAACACTTTCTTTGCTCAGTAAACACAAAATACACGCTAAGTACTTCAAGCTACTGGATAGATAAAAAAAACCTGCTCTGAAGACGACACAGAAAGTTGCCATTTCAGAGGGTACCGCACTCTAAACAGTTCACTCAAGAAAAGTCCTCTTGCAATAGTCTTAAATATATGTTAAATGCTCTGCTTGCAGGAACTTTCAACTACAGACCATAAAACATTTTTATAGCCAACCCTGACAACGAGATGTGTCATCCTCATCTTGTAACGGAGAAAATGGAACAAAGGTTAAGAAACTTATCCCAAGTGAAGGAAGAGGCAATGATGAAAAAAGCCCAAGCCATACTCCTGCTCCATTTCCTAGACAATCCTTCCTGCATTTTGCTAAATTTGCCATTCTTAGTTAGCACAAGCATTTCACAGGAACGTGGTAAGGCCAGAAAAACCACATGGTTCTGTCCTTTTGAGTTATTCTGCCCCAAGTTACGTTACAGAAAACTATTCTAACAGCAGTGAAGCCCACCCATAATACAGAATGTGAAGTAACAGTTCAGACTTCTTTCCTTTCTATCACTGACCGTTAAAAATATAGGCAGCGTTCAGTGCGATCTGCCTCTGTTGCAGTACATTCAAGTAGAACGTTGCTCTGTCCCGAACTTCATCATCACTGTCCATCATGCACCTGTTTTGGGGAACAAGAGGACAGCAGTGAGCCAGCTCAGGACATCACAAGAGCGGAGCTAAAAATGGCACTGATCAGATTGGACTCGATCCTGCAACGAGAGTCTGAATTCTCTCAGTGGCTGTGCAAATTATGAAAAAAAAAAAAGCGTTCATACAACAGAGTAGTTGAAGTTCAACTTGAAGTTTATATGCAAGTATCACATCAGAAAACTAAGATTAAGGGAGATGCGTATGTGAATCGTTAACACTATGCACACTTGCTAGATTATAAAATATACACCTGCATTTTATGGTTAATAATTCTGAATGGGCACCATGTGGTTGCCCCTTTTTTTTTTTGGCAGCATTCTTTCACAGTAGAACAAAAGCAGAAGAAATAAACAGATTACAAAAGTAAACATGTTAAAGCTGCTTTCTATTTCAGACTGGAAAAAAATGGCTGTGTGCTCAAGTATTCACCTAGTTTTTCAATTATAGCAGGTGGTTTATAAAGAGAGATTCTCTCTCCCTCCTGGAAACTTCTCCTGCTCCTTGCACTGCTCAAGTCACTTCTTGCAGTTGTAACCTACATTGAGGTTGCTTTCTGCCTGAGCCACTTAATAATCTGAATTATCCCTCACAGCACAGAAGCCAGACATGCCATGGGTTTACGCCATAATGCTATACAAATGAAGAACGTGACATTTACAGTACAGACAATTTAAAGAGCCTGAGTGGTCTTAACAAGAGACACAAACCTGTGAAATGGGAACACCCGAGACCTCTACTCAGCCATATACAAGAGTTATTTATGAGTACCATGGAAATATATTCTTTTGCTTGAAGGGATGCAAAAAACATACACGTATACTAAACCACTGTAGATTTATTACCCACTGAGGAATGTTCTCAGACCAGACTACTATCACATGTTTTCATGACTAATCACATCTTTCATTTGTTTATTTCCAGCAGTGCTGTGCTCCCTCCCAGCCAAGAACGAAAGAAGGAAGGCAACCATGTCCCAACTCCTCTAGTGCAAGTTCTGACCTGGTCTGACCTTGCTTCTTCTGCAGAGCCAGGCCACCCAGTGTCACCAACAAGCACAGCACACGCACAGCTCAGCCATACCCACTCACCTCTGCAAAAGCACCAAGATGCTCGGAAGAAGATTCTCATTCTGGGCACCAAACTTTGCTAGCGCACTTACAGCAGCTAGAGAAGAAAAACAGGGAGACATCAGAGGTGCTCAAGCTATACACAAACACATTCTCACAGTCACGATTCAAAGCACTCTGCGTACTACACAGGTTTTCACTTCCACACCATAAACCTTTTGGCATTATGGAAAAACTAAACTATTTCCATATTTACAAATGGAAATAGTTTTGTGTCAGGGAATACCAGAACAAGATCAGCTTAACAGCCCTGCAACTCTGTTCTGAGAGAACTTTCTAACAGATAAGGTTACTTCAAGCTCCACGGCTCATGCCTGTTGTTGGCCCCTCTGCCATTAGCTGTAGCTCACATCCCCACATAAATCTGTTTCTTACACAGAGGGGTGACCTGTGTCCAGGGGTGACCAGGGCCAGACTGCATCCAGTGACTCTGCAAGGAGCTGAAACCCCTCAGCAACCCCTTAGAGCTGCCTGACCAAACTAGTCTAATTTCAGCTCAGAATTGGCTTGAAGAAATTCCACACACAGAAAGACGACAAAGCTCTGTAAGGAAGTCCAAGCTTTATGGCCTTGGTGGTTAAAGAAGAGTCCATTTTTACAATGACAGTTTCTATACAGTGTACGGTCTCTGGGGATGCTCTTCATGTGCTCCCAGGACACAATTAGGAAACTGTGGCCAAAAGAGCTGACACTAAAAGTCAAATGCAATCTGGACCATGCTGTATTTGTGAGCTTATTTTGCTTCCTCTCTCTCAGCAGTACTTCCTCTTCTAACAGGCAGGAGATCAAGCCGATGCTGACATCCCTCCAATGCCAAGTCCCAAGTGTGAGAAGAGGCTGAATGCCCTAAAGGGTTCGTTGTAAAGGCTCTGCAGGAAGGAAGTATCAGTCCGCAACATGCTTCCAAGGAGGCATCCCTATCTCGTGGAGGGGAAATTTCCATATAAAAAGATGATAGTCTGCAACAGACAATTATGTTTCTTAGGGAAGTAGCAGCATCCCCTCCTCATGTATTACCTCTTGACTTTTGGGAGACATTCAAAGAAGGGACTAGAAGCTAATATATTGCTTATGTTCTGCAAAGCAGGAGGACCAAATGCTGATGCCAAGATGATATGAGGAGTTTAGACACATCGCAGGATAAAATCACTTTCACAGCTGATGCACCTAAGAGCTAGCTCTTCACAGTGTCTGTGCAGTAACCATTGCATCCCACCCCCAAACCCAGGTTCAGCCCCGAGATGTCTACCAGAGCTCACACGTGAAACCGTCGAGCACTTGAGCTGAACTTACCAGCCCTCACAGCCTCGTTCTCCAGCACTACCCTGTTGAATATGAAGCGGATGTACTTGGATGGGGATGGAGTCCTGGGTCCCTCTTTCCCCAGCAGGTGCAGGATCTTTGTGGCTAGGACAGTGTGTTCGCAGTCTTCAATGAACTCGCAGAGGTGAGCCAAGCCCGATTCCTTACTCTCGGGATTCTCCTCAATGATGCTGATTATGCAGTCCACAATGGCTCGCTTGTACTCAAAGCCACCCTGGGAAAGGAAAATCAAGGACACTGACCTGGCAGGCAGAGCTCAGACTGCAATGCTGTTCTGTTCCCCTCACGCTTCAACTGCTTCTCTCCATTCAGTAAAAACAAGCATTTGCACATAAAGAGAACAGAGGAGGCAGGCAGGTTAACCTAACAGGGTCTTCCCAGTCTCCCCAACCCATAAAGGCACATCACCTGGACATCTCTTCAGATCAGTTTTTGATTTACCAGCTCTAATTAATTCATAAGCACGTTTCAGACAGGTCTGACCCATGAGATAAACAAGGTCTTGGTAATCAGTCAGGCCCCACTATTGCTGCGTACCCACTGACGTTAAGTCAGAAGAGACCACTCGTGCTATTATCAGAGCTACTAGCAAATAACTACACAAAGAAAGTTTCAAACATACATCATCCCTGAGCATATTGGAGAGGAAGGTCATCATGACGCTGTGTTTCCGAGGGTATTTCTGGCACAAAGCGCTGATAGCCTGTACTACCACAACCTGCAAAACAACAGAGAAGGACGTTAGTCACGTGCATTTACTTATGAAAAATATAGGCTTCTCACTATCTCAAGTTGTCACCTTGATAGACTAAATTCACATACAAGAAGCATAAAAATCACACGGTGGATTCTCAGCGTAAGTGTGTTAGCAACCTTTTGCTAGCATGCTGCAAGACCTGGCTCTGCTAGAGGGACTGTAATTTAGGATGGACTACATTAATTCAATGGCTTCCCTTCGCCTCCTGCGCCCAGTGATGATCCTGACCTAATTCTCACTTAACTAGTTACATTTTTGTCATTAAAACTCTTTGCAATTTTAAACTTGTTTAATACTCATTTCATTTTCTCTTAAAAACAAGAACTTAAGACCACTGTACGCTAGCAGACAATGACATGTAGAGACATGCTACGCTCCTCAAGGCAACTCCATGGTGTAAAAGGGACGGGTACAAGTGAACTACCATCCTTAACCAAGTTATTACCCGAGTTCATGGTGACTAAACTTGACAAATTAGTGTGAACTGTAAATTTCTACTTATTTCCTGACTACATATCAGACCGCAGTGATATAGACTCAATCAGAACAGTTAAAAAAAATCCCTCTTCCTCTCCAAATAGGCAACCAGAAGGCAGTGCAAGGTTTTGCAGGATACTGCACAGAAGCCAGTAATCCATCAAACGACATTTATCCTTTCCTGGAGTGGTGGGAGGAAATGACACAGGATATTTAAGTTGCAAAGCAGAGAACTATATCTTCTGAATTTCAGGCTGGCTTTGCTCTACCAGATTAAGTCACTGAAGGATTAACAAACGAGAAAAGCTTCATAATAACAAGAATGGGAGAAAAACCTGCAGCTGGAAAGAGCAGAGGCCTCCAATGCCACACCTTAAACTCATCTGATATTTCTGACACGAAGGAAGAGATCTGTTTCATGAGCCTGTCTACACTGCTCTCACTGCCCGTCTTCAGCAGCGTGGTGATGGCGAGGGTAGCGATACTGCGGTTGGAGTCAGTGATGAGGTTTTCCAGGTCGAGGTTGCAGGCAGTGACTGCAGATGGATGCTTCATGGCCACCTGTAAATAATGCAGTTCCAAATTATATAGGAGCAGTAACATCTTACAATTCAAAGCTTTCCACGGGGCAAGGATTAAAGCCCTTCTGTCTGTTTTGGTTTTTTGTTTTTGTTTTTTTCCAAGCACTGCTCTGTTCCACAAGTATTGCAACTAAACCTACATCATATGACTGCTGGTAGGATGCAATCAAAGCTCAGGTTCTTTTGTTTCAGCGTTTCAAATGAACTCCTCTACATGTAAGCTACAGCTCATGGGTTTGACAGTCACAAACTGCTTCTGTTGCAGTGCGCGGCTTTGAAATCAGGATATCTCCTTCACACACATCCTATTCACACTTTTCACAATATTTGATATCTGAAACTCTGCTTCCTTACAGCTGAGAGCTCACACGCTATCAAACTATAGCTTGTTATAGCCCTGTGGTCCCGAAATGAGCAAACATGGCTTGCGTGCAGAAAAGATTTCTGTCACACCAGGAAATTTGGCATGGAAAAGCCAATTCTCCAACATGGAGTATTTCCAAATACAGTAATCACAAAAGCAGTCGCTCTGCTTTAGGCAATACATCAGGCACTGAAGTCTGGCTTCCTCTGATGCTCAGAGATTTATGCTTGTTTAGAGGTTTTGGAAACACTCACTTTATTAAGGGTCCGTACAGCTGCATATCTCAAGACAGGTTTGGGAGAACTACAGAAGAGCTGCAGCACTGAAAATAAAAAAAAAAAAACAACAATAATCAAGAGAAGTAACTCACAACAAAATGTTACAGAATAGAGTGTTTAACAAAACCCAGCCCCAAATACTGCAACTCTAGGGAGCGGTAATGTCTGGGGAGCAGAAGGTGAGCGCTCTCATGACCATACCAGGTGAGGAAAGGGAAATTGCCTCGTGCCAGCACTTTGATATTGAGAGGTGCCAACAGTTTAGTCAGAAATCACCACAGCAGAAAACCACAAGAAAGGCAATATAGAGGAAAGTCTAATGTATCCACATTCAACTACATGCTGCTAAACATTCCCGCAGCTCTATTAATAATTTATCACTAGCTTCACAAGCAAGTTAAAAATAACCTCCTGTTTTTCATCTTGTATCAATAATAGGTGGTTTGTGTAGTCGTCGGTGGCACATCGCCTCTACTTTCCCTCTCTCCCACCCCAACTTCCCACAGCTGGAAAAAGGCAAACATCACCCTGTGCTACTTCTAGTGCCGATTCTCTAAAGCTTTGGATGAAATGGGAAAAAAGGATCAAGCTGCTTCTCATCCAAGAGCTGTCTAACTTGGGGACAATTAGAAAATTCAGGTTTTGAGTCCAGTATTTTAGTTACGTTGTACTGTCTCTGATGTGCTTTACCACCCTTTCTTTCAGCTGCATCGGTGGTACAAAAGATTCTACGACCAACCTGAAACAGCCGGTGCCAGCTCCCTGGCTGTGCAGTTTGGGAGATGGATGATTGCAGAAGCAGCTTCGTAAATAACCATTTCATGCTTATTCCGCAGACAGCTCTCAATGAAGTCAAACAGTGGACTTTCATGGCTACGAAGAGAAAATGTTTCACAGCATGATGCTGAATTTCACACAAACCACTGATACCACATTTCTGAGAACTTGACAGAAAGCACAGCTAACACACTGGCTTTCAGGTTTCCTACACCGCCATATTGCTCAACTCATACCCAAGTTCTAAAATTTCTCTTCACTGTTATTCTATTCATCTTTACATTATCTTCTTCAAGCTAGAAATGCTGCACTCTAGAAATACATACTTTATTATTAATCATGTATCACACACCACTAACAAAAATTTCCATTGATAGAAGAATTTCATCAGGAGGTGAATTTCTCAGGTAACTATACCCTCCTCTGCTAGTGTGAGATCAGAGTGAGACAGATCCTTTTATTTATATCCCCACAACATAGGTAGAGCCTCATTGCATTTGAAACGCATCTAACTAGACAAAGTACAAAACCTCTCCAGCGATTATTCTGCAGTTTTAATCCTACTCTCAGCTAAGTTTTGGTGGTATGGTGCCAAAACAAGAATCTAAACCCCACCATACAACTGCCACACATACTCACACTCAGTTCAGCCTAGCATTCTGCTTCTACCTGCATTTTATTTTTAACACTACAGTTCTCTCCATCTGTGTGTAGATTTCCACAAACTTTAACAAATGCAAGTTTCCTTGCTACTGTTTATCTCAAACTATAATTAGTTTTGTAATTCACATGCTGCCTCTCGCTCACCCCTCTTCAGATTCCTTCAAGAGTTTGCTTGCAATTCGGATCAGCATGCAGTACGCAAACTGGGATTTCAGTCCAGACTTAGTGAACTTATTCAGCATCTTGGAAACCGCAAGGCGATCATTTTTCCTAAGGTGATAGAGCAGCCCCAAAGCATGGTACTAGGAAATCAGAAACAGAGGCATGCAGGTATTAAATACACACCACAGTTGGAAAAGTCAGACTGTAAGGCATAAAAGAGGGCTAATAATCACTGTTTCCTAGCAGGAATAATTTCTAACCTCAAATGATCCAAGTTTCTTAATAAGTTACAAAGATCTGCAGTATTTCCTTCCCCTTCCCGTCCAGCATAAGACAACCTCAACATATTTCTGAAGATGGAAAGATCCATGAAATTAGCTTACTCCCTTTTCTCCCCATTAAATGTCAGAACTTCAAAGGCTTCACCTCACTAAATTATATTGTACAATAGCACTTCCCTTTCCAGTACACTCCACATCCAGGACATCTCAAGTGACAGCTGACCTTACAAAAATCCTCAAGCCATTTATGGTCAAAGTACAAAGGAACACATCTAGCTGCTTGCCAAGTTTTTGGGGGGGGGATTTTTTGTTTGGTTTGGGGTTTTTTTTTTGCCATAAAAATTCAAAGTAAGGCTTAAAGAAGCTGCTAACTGGGCAAGAACAAAGCCAATTTTACAGATTTGTTTCTGATCGTTAGTCTGTAACACTGACTGAACATGCAGAATACTCATTTCCACAACTGTTTGGAATATTTGTGCAAAGATTTTGCTAATATGGATACCTTACTGATATTTGGGCTAATCTCTGTAGTCCTGTAGCAACTGATAAATTTTCTGAAGGCCAAGACAAGAGATGGCAGTGTTCTGGGAGGCAGTGAGAGCTTTTCTTGAGCTTTTTGAAAACTCCGATTCAAAACCCTTCTGCAACAACTACTGTGAAACACTCAGTGGCATCCCAGCTATCAGAAGGTTATCAAGGAAAGGACAGAGGACTGCACTAAAGACCCAACTCTTAATTAAGAATCTTGCACTGGGATCATGGAGAAACTTGTGATTTTTTTTGAAACAGTTGAGTCATTTCCCTCAAGTCACAATTCTCGTTTTTAAAAGAATAAGGGGGAAAAGGAAAGTCAAGTTACTTTTTCTAAGGTTATCTTAAGAACTCACAGGATACCATTGAAACTCCGTCATGTGTTTAGAGCTTCCCAGGGCAACCACCCTCAAACATACCTGCACCATGACGTTGTCACTAGAAGCTGCTTCTTGAGCTTCGTTGATCCACCGTTTGACTACGTCATAACTGATCTTCATCATATGCTGGAAGAAGCCACAAATTGAGACTGCAGATAAACTAACATTAGAAGCACAGTAAAGTCCCATAAGCCTTGCTTTCAGTTTTTAAGTTTAAAGAGTTTGAGACAATCTAGGGCTTTGTTGCATACTACAGGTAACAAAGAGTAACTCCTGAATGCATATGGATGTATGGATGCACTTGTTTCAATAAAAAGTAACTGGGAGAGCTTTTGTTTATGTTCAAACGGGACAGACGACAATGCTCGGACAATTCACCTGCCCACGGTTAGTCCAGCAGGAAGACTTCAGTTGTCAGTATTAATACAGCTTTGTTTGCACCCTCAGGGTCCTAACACAGGCTCCGCTCCACCTCATCAGCTGGAGCTCTTACCTCCTGCTCTGCCACCTTGATTTAACAATGCAGCCAGTCTCTTTATCCTATGCACCTATAAACCACTGTTTTTCTTATGTCTCAGTCTCAGACTACCATGCTTTCACTTGTATTCTCCTCTTTAAGGAAAAGATTAACCTAATGAGATCTTTTCCAGCCTTTTCTCCCAAACAAGGGAGAGGAAAACAGCAAATTGCTTGATCTTGCCCTCCTACTATCCACTAGTAAAACTAATCTTGAATTGCAGTTTTATCAGGGCAGCAATTTCATGGATTTGTTTTTTGCAGAGTACAAAGCGGATTGCTTTTATGACCTGTTACAGAACTCATACTCTTTTGCAGTCATCAACGTTAGTCCTTCCACAGAACAGAACAGGTTGTTTCTACTTACTCTTACCAAACTGATAAGCACTTTCACGGTCATCAGTGAAACTTTTTAAAATAGACAAGGCCCCTCCCTAGAGAAATTAATGTTCTACACTAACTGCATAGAGAGATGACTGACCATTTTGCACTTGAAGTTATTAAAATTGATATACTCTAAAGCAAGAGAACGTTGAGGGAGTTTGAGAAGACAGAGTCTGCTTGAAACAAAGCAAACTCCATTACTACTATTTTTTGTTTATTTTCCAGCGAGGAGATGAAGACCAGTCATCTCAAAGGAAAAGGAGGTGAAGAAAGAACAAAACAAAGGCCAGGCAGAGCTACACACGCAGCAGACTGGCCTTCCTAGCCACAACACAATGCACAGATTTACAATAATCTACTGCTTTACTTACTAAGGAAGACACCAGTGCAGAACTAGACACACTGGGGACTTTGTCCACAATGGCTTGCTTCATGTATCTCTCAATGGCTTGTAACATCGTACCCTATGAAAGAGAAAAAGAAAAGTGCTGATACTTTGGAGGCAGAGCATAAAAGCAGTATAAGGCAAAAATATATGCACAGTGCATTCAAAAGGCTCCCAAAATAGAAATCTTGAACTAATTCTGAAAACACATAGTTCTGCAAGGGAGATGAGAATATCAGCTTCCCAGTCCTGAAGCTTCAGTGACATGAGCAAATTCTACAGCAAAATAAGCTCACATCAGAAAGCAGAGCTCCGAATCTCCTGCCTTCTAACTCCATGTTTACAGTGCTACAGCTCCACAGAGTTCCTCACATCTGCAGAGGGCTTCAGAGCAGTCCTCCCTAAAGCCACAGTTCCATTACTACTGTAATACACCCTGCAAGACAGTAGTTTTTCTACTTTAAATACACCCATCATCTTCCCCACAACAGTGATGTGATTTGTACTTACATCAGTGATCCTGCACAGCGCTCTGATGGCCGGGCCTCGGTATACATCTTCCTTCCCCGTCATGTCTTTAGTCAAACTAAAATAATCAAAGACACCCGGTGAACACTTCTTTAATATCTCTATGTCTTCACCTCATCCCATGTGGCTGTTCTTCCAGCTGTCCCCACATAATTGCTAAGCTCTAGTGTTGGCTAGAAACAACTTCTTAATAGGTAGCTATTTGAAAATTAGTAACATCAGATTCTGTGGAAATACAGAACATTACAAAAATGCATAGTCCATAATATTGCTTTGCCATAGGCCTGGTTTATTTAGCTCAGCCATTCTCCTTCTTAGTGTTGTTCTTCTTCCTACTATGTGAAGTTTGGTTTAGGTAAAAGCAAAGTGTAGTTTGCTGAACAGCTTAAAAAAAATATAAAAGAAAACAAATTACTTGGCACATGCCACAGATGTAATTTTTGCTCTTGCAACAACTGTAACGTCTATTCTGTAGTCAAAAAAATTGATAGTTCAGTTGGTGGACTGAACTGAGCTTTGCTCTGCTTTTCCCTAACTGCTCTGACAGCAAAGTGAAACAGAAGTCACAGCCTAAGTTTTCACAAAACCATTAAGCACCAATAATTTTAAAAAACAAACAAGAAGAAAACGTAGCAACCAATTGATAACTGTAGGCAAGCCTCTTGCTTGTTCAGAAAAGCGTAACAACACAGTAGGAAGAAATTAACATTTCCTATGGTGACACATACTTTGTATCACAGAACAATTTGTTTTCCCTTGGTGTATCCTTTATAAAGCATCATCACAGAAAGCCAGAGCTGCTAGAACAAACGCATTAGGATGCGGCTACTTGTTTCAGAGCTCCGATACTGTGTTTTCTGTAGGTTCTACTACCTGCTTGTGACAATGATGACGTCCTCAGAAATATTGGCCATCTCTTTGATAGTAAGGTAACACATTCTTCTAAGGGTTTGCTGTGAAAGTGTATTGCAGAAAAATCATTAAACCCAGTGGGAATTATGAATAAACACTTCCTAGAAGTTTTAAAAGTTAAACACACTTAAAAAGTTAAATATTTATCTTCCCCACATCTATACAAAGTCATAAACAGACAAGTAAAAAACATGTTTGACAACTGGGTAACAGCCTTACTCCCTGTTATCAACAAACCAGGAGAAGAGTAAGAGATATATATCTTGTAAAATGATGACTAAAAAGAAAAAAAAAATCCATGTTAATTATGAAAGAAATAATACATCATGTCTTTATGCAGAAGCCTCACAATTATCAGTTAAAAGCTTTAAAAACAGCTTCCTCTATTTGTTACTGTAAAAGAATAGAAATATGCCCAGAGCACTGACACTTTAGTTCTTTGAAAGCAAATGACATGTTTACACTAAAAAAAAAATCCTACTTTCTAAAATGGGGATATGAGAAAGGTCTCAAACAATCTGTACTGCCAAAATTTTCATTACATCTTTTAACAATTACACGTGCAACCTTCCTCAGCCGAATCTCTAAAAACCTGAAGTGCCGGGTTTTTTTTTTTTAACAAAAACTAATAAGACTCATTACATGAAGCTCCTCTGAGTTCTTGCGCTCTCAGCAAAAGAGATCAGAGAAGGACTGTACATCGGGCAAAGTCCAAAGTTTAATCCAGCATTTTTAGGACGTTCTCATCCCTTGACTCCATGCTGATTCATGGACAGAGCAAATTGTCCCAGACAATTGTGGTATTTGATCTACAGGCAACTTTTAAATTCTATTTTGAGTTAAGCAAATGAGGATTATTTACAAGTATAAGAAACAGTCATAAAATTACACTGATTTGTATATTAAGGCTTTCTGTCATTATTCACATTCTTTGCAACAGTAAGTCAACTCAGAAAAACACTCCACCACCAAAACCAACCTGCAGCAGTAACTGTATGTTATTATTCAGTGATTTGTTTCCAAACCATTAATTGCCTTCAGCAAGTACTTTGTGTGCAGAACTTGTTCTCTGAAGTACTTGCGTCACCCTCCTCCCACCTCCCAATATCCAACTGTTTTGTAATTACTGCAAATCCAGACAAAACCAGGGAGGCAGCAAGTGGTAAATACTAGGTACTTACATCATTAGATTGAAATAATCTGGTCATTGCAAAAAAAGCTTCTGTGGCTTCAGTGGTTCCAAAGTGTTCACCCTGAAAATAGCACAAAAAATCAGCGAGAGAAAAAACACCGTTATTATCTAGCCACCTCCACCTTTCAGCTCCCACTCATAATACCTACTCACACACGAAGAATCTTTTCTTTGAAGACTTTTTTTTTGTGTGAGAAACAGTCCCTCCCTCACCTTGTGTTTCCTGGGAAGTACATGCCAAGTTTACCACTATGATCTACTTGGTTTCAATATAAATACCATGCACAGTGGTACAGCCATGAAACAGTTTGTCAAGTAGCCTGCATTCCCTCTTTTGACGTTAGTGTGTCAGCAGTTGGGTTTGTGTCGTGCTCGTTAACCAGAAGGATCCCCTTGCTTAAAAGGGATCTGCTTAAAGGTAACTGATGCCAATTAAGACTGGACAGCATAGGTCTATCCTAACTGATTGTAACTCTATGTTAAATACTGCCTGACATGCAGGAAACCTGATCTATATGGATACCTAAAGAAAATTTCCTTCCGCCCAAACAAAAAGACACCTTCCACTTCATCAATTCCTGGCCTATATTCTTACCTCACCTCAGTTATTCTTGTCCTACCCCTTGTTACTACCTCTTCTTGCTAGTAACCAGCAGCAGGACAATGGGAAATGGTGTAAAGTTATGCTAGGGTAGGTTTAGATTGGATATTAGGAAAAAGTTCTTCACAGAAAGGGTTGTTAAGCACTGGAACAGGCTGCCCAGGGAAGGGGTGCAGTCGCTGTCCCTGGAGGTTTTTAAAAGATGGGTAGAGGTAGTGCTGAGGAACATGGTTTAGTTGTGGGCTTGGCAGTATGAAGTTGATGGCTGGACTTGATGATCTTAAAGGTCCCTTCCAGCCTCGGCGATTTTACGATTTTATGATTCCTACTTTAGCTTGGCAAACACAAGTGGCTCTTTAATTGCACAGTGCTGCGGTGAACACAGACCAAACAGCAGCTCTCACTTGGCACTCACTTCAATGGCAAAATTGTAGGTGACAACATAATACTACAGCATAAACACTCCACCTTTTATCTCCTCAAAAGCTACCTCCCAAGTCTGACAGGAAGGCGTATAAAACTTTCACACTGAAAGTTATCAGAAATTGGCTTCCGGAATATTGATTCTGGCTGGGAAGAAATGATAAGTTACCTGGTTCAGCAAGTAAAGGATCTTGGTAAGGATGTGCAGGCATCTTCGTGGATTTATAGGGGTCTCATTAAAGATACGTGCCTAAAAACACAGCATAAGTACTGTATTACACTGTAACCCAAAAATAGTAATTTCTCTTTCACCATAAAAAGTAAATCAATTTGTTTTCAAACAAGTAGCTTATAACTTTTATCATTCTTAAAAATGTGTCCCAACGAGCATACTCCTGTCATTCAGCTCATGCATGTTTAGTTTGCTGGATGAGCAGCAATCTGAACAAAGGACAACAACTCAGTTTATCATCTGGAACTAGCAAAAAGACTTTAAAATAAAAGCATAACAACTTAATTCTTTCCATAGCATCTGTAGCCCCAGCACTACTTAGCACTAGTTTGTAGGAACACAAAATGGAAATTATCAAGTTCCTACTTATAGCTCTTTGCATCTACCAAAATTCCGCATTATTTAACCACACGTTCAGCTCATCATTTGCGTTCTTGGAGTATACAAAGAGAAGCAGCAAAACGCGTTACGCAGTACATTGAACAAGCACAGTAAAACAGGCAGGTCACCTCTTCAGAAAGAGCACACTGAGATCCTGCATGTCCACATGGAAGGCAGAAGCCACATGTAATCTAATTACCATACATAAACCCCTCATAGAGTAACTTCATGTGCACTTAATTTACATACACCGTGATTTAAGTTAACTATATAAATTTAGTCATTCACATTTCCCAAGAGTCACACTGTAAAACTTCCTTATGTTGCTAACACTTACTGATGACAGAGTTAAACAGTATTATATATGATTATTCATACCTCCTGAAGCACAGCACTCTTCTCCAAATGCTGGAAAGGATTAGAGCCACTACCTGAAGAACAGAAGAGACCCCTCAGTTAGGGAAACATGCACTCCGCAAATGCCAGTAACTAAAAACAACGGAACTAAACATGCAAGAACAGACCCTCAACTTTACAAAAACACCTCAATGCTACAATGACATTCCACTTGGAATACCTGATGTTCTCCATCAACAGCTTTGAACCCACTTTCTTAACTTGCATATTCAGAATTACAGAAAAAAAAAAGGTGAGGAGGGAGGAGCAGTTTCAACACAGCTGGAGAGTGAGTAAGAAAAGTTTTTACTAGTAAATTTCCCTTAAAATGCCCTTTACATAAAACTATTTACTCTTTTTTTTCCCTAGTCCCCTTATTTTTACTCCTTCAGGCAAAAAAAGCACGGAAGGCATCATGACAGAGCCTGCTAATCAGCAGCCGAAATAGAAGTATATTGATCAATGCACCACTAAAACAGGTTACTCAAACTCCAAAAACAGTCTGGCTGCTGCACATCACAAAACCATTAACACTAGACTATCTCCACACTGTACCTTCTCAGCTTTTTAACAGCCCAGATCCAGCCGTTGAGAGTAATTCATTTCTTGGAGATGATACTTCTCTGTCAGCAGCACAGAGAGGAGCCCAGCCTTCTAATCCATATACACAGCAAAACCACCTCTTAGGGCCACCATTACAGACACGTAAAACACTCTAAACCCTTACTACTGCTTCTGACCTTTTTCCTCTAGCAGTAATTTTTCACTTTCAGTTCGTTCACTCTTCAGTTCTCACATCCCAAACAGGAGGAAACTGAGAACAAAACGAAACTCAACCCAGCTGGGTGCATCTTGCGGCTCAGAAGACTTCTGAGCAGCAGCATGAGAAAATTCAAGACAGCATCACTTACTACAGGAGACCTAAACTTAGTTTCCAGACAATGTTATGAAGCGAAAACGCGCAGGTAATAACTTAATTCACCACACCTGTACCTAATGTCATGGCTTTCCCCGCCCCGCGCTGGCAGGGTACCTGAACACAGCAGCTCCTGACACAGTCCAAACCACACGGTCTGCGTGTGGGAACGGCTACTGCCACCCCGCTACCG
Source organism: Pluvialis apricaria (assembly GCA_017639485.1). Taxonomy (NCBI): domain Eukaryota; kingdom Metazoa; phylum Chordata; class Aves; order Charadriiformes; family Charadriidae; genus Pluvialis; species Pluvialis apricaria. The sequence continues at coordinate 220,877,243 of CM030007.1, read as the reverse complement.
GGCAAAGGGAGCAGACCTCGGGCAAAGGGAGCAGACCTCGATCAAGCCCTGCAAGCACCGCTCCTCCTCACCACGGCCAGGGCCGGAGGGGACCGCCAGCTCCAGCCCGCCGGGCTGCGGGGAACCGGTTCCCTCCCAGCGCGGCCTCAGGGGCCCGAGACGGGCCCTGCAGCCCACGTACCAGCCCGAAGGGCCGGTGGAAGCTCCGAGGGAGGCCGGGGCAGCGGAAAGCAGGCGGGGCCTCCTCACCTCAGCGGCCGTTACTCCCTCCCTCACCTCAGCGGCCGTTATAGGCCGCGGCGCGCGCTAGGCGCCTAACGACCGCTCCCCTCGGGGCCGTGCCGCCATGCCCGCCCCTGGGTCCACCCCCGGCTCCGTTCCCGCCGCCACCAGCCGCGTACCGGACTCCTCGTCCTTCTTGTCAAACTTCTTAATCATGTCGCCGCCGGTCGCTCCCCTCCCTTCGAGGTCTGCCGCCGCGGGAACTCCCGCCGGAAGGCCCGCCCCCCTCCTCAATCTCTGCCATTTCATTGGGGCGAGGAGCTGTCACTCAACCCCCCTCCGCACTCAGTGGGCCTTCCGTGTCTCCAAGCCACGCCCCCTCTCCCGCGGCTGAGGGGGCGAGGCTGAGCCAGAAGGGGGTGAGGGCGTGTCTTAAAGGAGCCGCGCCGCCATTTTGTGAGGGGATGCTTAGCCTTCAGTGACTGACAGGCGGACAAACCATCTGATCTCCTTGGCAAAAAAATACACATTTCAGCCACCAGCTCCCCTCAGAAAGGGGAGGCAAAGCACCTTTGACCAAATGCTGAGGTATTTCAGCAGCAATCGCCTCACTGCTGCGCCCTGAGGGGGCCACTGCTCCCCTCCTCCCTGCCCCTTTTAAAAATAATAAAGCTAAAAAGGAGCTGTCATAAGTTTTAAATGCCTCGACAAGGTCTTTCTGAAAGATGGGGTGCAAACAGCCTCCTTCACGGTGATGAGACCCCCCCCCAAAAAAAAAAAAACAGTGATGATATGGATTCCCCATTCCGGCACCATTCCCCATAGCGATGGCAGTCCCGTGAGGAAATGGAGGGATTTATTGGGTGGCAGGTGCCGCTGAGCCACTTGGCAGTCGCTGCCCGTGCTGGAAGCCATCGCTGCCAGGCACGAGGATGACGCAGTGGGTCTGGAGAAGGACGGAGAGGGACAAGGGCTCCGGTGGGCAGGTCGCCATCTTGCCTTGCGGCTGGGTTGGCAGCGGGCCTGTAAGGAAGCACAGGCATTTCCTCAGCGAGGCAGCCCCGACATGGCCGCGCTTTATGTCGGAGCAGTCTCGGGTGTGTTATTTGGGCATGTTTCGGGGTCAGTTGCAAAACTGGCTCCTGCCTACCTCAAGCGCCCACCCCATGAAGCGACTGAGGGCTCCCCTGGCTTTCGCCTGCCCCTTCTGACACTTGCTGTGTTGCTTTGCAAGGGGAAGGTGTTCACATCAAAAGATGGTGATCTTTTGGGGCGAGAGATGGAGATACAGAGTGCTTGGCATGCGTTATTAGTGTGTATTATCACAGGTACTTTTCGGAGTATTTCAAACTCCAAAATTCCCTGGAGAGGAGTGAGCCAACCCCCATGCTCCAGGTCCTCCCAGGTAACCAGAGCGGGGAATTTCTGCTGCATCTCAGATTAGCACCACTCGCGAGCAAAATGTTTTCCTCTCCCTCCAAAATGGCTGCAGCTGAAGCCTTGGAAGGGCTGATCCTGGCAGCCCGCTGCTGTCAGTATACAACAATATCCAACACCCGCTTGTGTGTTTTGAGTGGCTGTATTTTTTTTCGTGTCTTCTCCTGCCAAGAGGAAAGGGCCATCCTAGGAGCTTGCTGCTCCTCTTCCCTCGGACATGCTGTCCTTTAGGAGAATCTCGTCAATAAGGCTTTTTTTTTGTGCTCTGCCTAGTACCCTGAGGACAGCCTCATTAACTTTCTACATTCAGACAGAAGAAGCCATCACATCCCTTTTCCCAACGCTCCCACAGACCCTGATTTTCAACAGAGAATCTTCTGCTTTTGATTACTTTCAGAGATGATTTCTTTGGCTAGGGGCCCACCTTAGTATAAAATTAGAAGCCCAGCTCTTGTCAGAAATCCTGAGGGATCAGGTCTTGGGACTGAGGATGGAAATGCCAAGCAGGGAGCTTGGCATTTACAAAGAAGTGAAGTGGAGAGTCCTGTGTACAGGGAAGATCTGTCCTGAAGAGCAGGTGGAATAGGGGGTCTCTGATATTAGTTTGATATAAGTTAGGGGAAGAGGCTGAAAGGAAGCAGCAACACTGAAGCAGAGGGTGGAAGAAAAGGAGAAAGAAAAGCCAGCAAGTGTAGAATTGGTTGCCCCGGTAAAGTATTCAAGGTGGTATGCCACGCTTTACCTCACCTGTGATGTGCTCATGTCTTGTCATCTAGGAAGCGCTGGCCCATGTGCCCATAAAAGTTTAGCTTAATCATCTTAAAAATAGATGTCAAGCTAACATAGCTTCTTCACATGTAGAAAGCTTTAGCTATTACATGGAAGTCTTACATGGTGACCAGTGCCATTAGGGATGATACGTGTGGGTCCCTGCTGGAGAATTGCTCTACGGATTTAGGATGACTACAGTTCCCAAGCAGCTTTTCTTCAGGGGGCTGAAAGGTGTCTTCGCTCACCACCATTAAATCTTTACTGATTGCAGCTTTGCTGCAGATGGATGGAGAATGCCTGGTGGACTTTATAGATGTTGTAAAGAGAGTGGCTTGTAGGAGTCTGGAGAAGGAGAATCTTTTCTTATTATGCATTATTACCCTTGGACTGGAGGGTACCAACACTGTGTATCACCTTCCCCACCCTCTTTGGTCCTCCTCCTACAGCTATCCAAGGATCTAGACATTGGTTTCTGTTTGCTTCTGACTTAATAAAAGCTTTGCAGTAGGTGGTGGCTAGGTGCTGGATTTGTTCAACCCATCCTTCTCCCCCCTTTTCAAGGAACAGTAACTTCCCACCTGGTTTAGGGAGGGTGTAGTAGCGGAGTTGTGGATATTGCCTTTCTATTTGCTTCCTGGCAAAGGTTTTTGAGAACTGTCCTTCAGCCTCAAAATCACTGTCTTTGGAGAACCTAGGGTGTGAAACGAAAAGCAGGCTCAGGAAAGCAGCCTGAGGTTCCAGGGATAGCTTTGTGTTACTCGATTATGCTTCTCAGTACTTAAAAGCAGTAACTCATGCTAATAACAAAATGATCAACCCTTTTCAAGTGTCAGGCAGAATAAGGCAAGTGGGTATTGCATGACCTTGGGCCCAGAATATCCTGTTCCTCAATGGGCTAGGGCTAAGGCGGATTTACCGGTGCGTCTTGCAACCCCAAGTGCTGAAATGACTTCATAACTGTTGACTTAGGGTCAAGTAGAGCTCCTTAAGTGCCCTTATCCACCTACTAAGTGCCCTAGTCCAGCTATTACCCTGCTAGGAGGTTTATTCTTGGGCTTAAGGACCTATTCTGTGCTGGGAGAGACTCCCACCGCAGCCCAGCAGAGCACCATTTTAAAACCAGGAGCAGCAGGCATGGTGGCCTAGGAGAATGGACAGCTAAGGTGGATGAGAAGCCATAGAAATACACGGGCTAAAACATCTATGCAGGATTGGTCTTTCTTATCAATCAAAACTATTTGAGGATCTTCATCACCACTGAAAAACACTCAAATGGCTTCCTTTTCTCCTTGCATTTAGAAGAGGCAAATCTACTCTGGGTGCCTTAGTCTCAGATCAAAGTTACAGCTGAAGATTCATGTTAGTGCTCTGGCAGGGATTATGTAGGAAAGGGAAGGGTTTCAACTGCACCTGAACATAAAATGTTTTCCAGCCATTTCCCCAGGAAAACTTGTCCTTGGCTCTGTCAGCTCCTTCTGTTGTGTCTTCAGCAAGGTAAAGTGAATCTGACTCTTGGGAGCAATCCTCTGGAAGAGAATGGATAATGAAACCAAACTAGATATACTGAGGCAGATTGGAAACATCAACCTTAACACAAGGGCTAAGCTCCTGGCAGGTGTTCAAGTTACTATAAAGAGGTTTTGTAGCAGGAATGAGGAAATGTGGATGAGCGGGGTGTTTTTGTGAGAAAGTAAAAGTAAATGGAGTAACTGCTAAAGGAGGGAAGCAACGGAGGCCAAAGAGGCTAAGCTGTAGGGAAGGCAGTAACACAGCCATCCTAATGCGTGCAAGCGTGTTTTCCAAACCTATCATGTGAAGCCAGCTGAGATATTTGAGTAAATAAAACATTTTTATTTGTTCTTTGTTATTTTCTGATTTGCTGTTTAAGTTCTGCAGTTTCTCTTTGCTGGCACAGAGACCAAAGATCAGTTTTAAAGAAAAACTAAAGTCTTTGTGTAGTTCTACAACACTGAGCCTGGAGTTCATCTCACCTAATTTCATCTGTCTAAAACTTAGGCATCTAGTCTGAGCTGATCATCCAGATTTCTTCTATATTGAGTAGAAGGTGAGAGAGGGAGAGAGAGGGAGACGCTGCACAGAGCGTCCCATTTGGAGATGGAGGGACAACCACAGGATGCCTCTTCCCAGATCTCTAAGCTTCCTCTATAATCTAGTCTAAAGTGAAAGCCTTAAGTCTGAGGTGGCCGTAGTTACACTAGATTACTCTTTCACTTAGACATGAGAGACTGAAGACAGCTTTTGCCAGACCCTGCCCGCTTTTCACTGCAGCCCCCGGTGGTCTCCGGATACGGCATTCGCTCACAGGGCTGATTCTCTCCACCCAGACCACACAGTCCCCCTGAAATGTGTTTGCAAGCCCCAGCTAGCCAAGGTGTGCTGTCCCCTTCCATTGACCACATCACATGTTTTTGTCACTCTCCCTGCCCAAGAGACTTTGTGCAAACAAGCAAGCAGACCCAGAAGGCATGAGTGGAACCTCAGGCTCAGCACTGATCCGAGCAGTGATGCCCATGTTCATTTAGACTCATTATCTCCGTTTTGCAGTCAAGAAATGGAAGAACATGGTAGCACTATGTGCTGTCAGTTCTGCAGGAGATGGAGGTGTTGGGCTCTGTTTTTACCATAACCCCTTAAGCAACAGGACCGGGTTGGTGTTTTATTTTTTTACCCTGGATGTTTTTTTTTCTACGTTATCTGCATACAGCTGGTATATGGCAGCTGAGCTCCCCAGCCAAGGTCATGATGCAAAGGTGAAGGCAAACGGAAAAATAGGGTGGGAATTACTTGTCCTGGCAGCATCACTGAAGTCACTCAGACTTTGACCCTAAACCCAGGCAGAACAGTCCATGGGTATGGTTTCTTGTTATGTTTAATACAGTTTAAGTGAGGAGTGCCCCAAAACCCATGTCCTCGTCCCACTTCTAACTACATGCTCTAGATGACTCCATTGTATAGCAAGGCTAAGGGATCGGCTGGTTGATCACGGGAAGTGGACCCAGTGGATGTGATTTGATTTCCGTTAAGTCATTGATGTGATCTGCCGCACTCAAAACCACACTGTCATCAGCCCGAAGTCCAAAATCAACACCCCAGCACACTGAACTTTACTGCCCGCCTGAGCGGTGACTCTCCAGCCTTCTTCATAGTTTAAAAACTAAGCTTGCTCCTTGTACTGTGGAGTACTTTACCGTTCCAAGTTGCTTTTCGGTGTAAAACTCCATCTGGTTACAGTTCAGCTCAGGGAGGGGATTGTTTGTTACGATTAGTGTTGTCTTAGCTTGATTGAAGAATGAAGATCTGACCATAACTGCCATGCGTCTTCTGCAGCTATTGAGATTTTTCTGAAATGCATCTCTGTTGAACGGTGTAAAGTATCTCTCCTGTACCAGGACGAAAGGGAGGGCTGAATTAGAAGACCCAGCTCCATATATCCATTTTACAATTGCAGAAGTAGGAGAACTGCTCTCCCACACCAACCTTGAGTTGCCTGGGCTCGCTTTTTGCTGAGGGAATAACCTGGAGGGACCCCTGGCTCCAGCAGAAGCACACAGAATATTAGAATAATCACCCTCACTCCAGCACTCCAGCGGTCAGCCGGTTTAGTGATTTCCATAGCTGGACTGTTGTGTTTAATAGGCATTAATTTCTCATGGAGTTGTCTAGATCGTGTTTGAACCAGCTTATATTTATCTGTGACAGCTGTTCTTCAGAGGAAGGCACATCAGGGCTTAGGTACTGCCACTGCTCCAGCCTACCTGCTGGAGTAAGTAATATTTTATCTTGAAAGAACATGCGTTAAACCTTCCGTTAAACTGGTGAATGACCTCCCATGGCTGTCAGATCCGTGAGGTTTGATCCTGGGACCTCCAGACATCAGTATAGGTGTCACCTGAGCTAGAGAAAAAGTGCCCCAAGGCCTGCTCTGCCAGTCCATTTGCTTTTGAGGGACATTAATCCCAGGGCATTTTTTTTTCCAGTTTTTGGTGGTATTTTTCTTCTTATGCAGACTTGATGGCAACAGCAACTTTAATGAGAAGGAGTAATGTGAAAACATAACCCACCCCTTGTTTGGTCACACTGGGGAAGAACCATGACCTTAAACATGGGGACCGTGGCCTTAAACTTTTCTTCTATAGAAAAGATCTGTAAAATGAAACTTTGGTATGTGTCAGCCCCGTAGCTGCGTGGGACCAGACGAACTGCCTCTGCACTGAGTGCTGTGTCCTAAGAGGTGACCAGTTAATATAAACGGTGACATTCAAGATGCTGCCACTTCTGAGTTGAAACAGCAGGAATAGCTTCGCAGAGCTGGGATGTTAATCCACCGGTGTTGCCAGCACGTTTGCTAGCAGAGGAAATGACGCTGCCTTTACCATGTTGGGAGTGTCAGGCTGCTCTTTCTTGTGCCGTAAGGAAAATCTTTTCATGCTTGCCACCTCGGGGATAAAAAGAAAACAAGGCGATTCATTAGCAAATGTGGTAACCAAAGCCTGTACCCTGCTAAATACAGCAGCACTGATCTCTGCAGCCACTTCAGATGATACAGCAGACTGAGATGATAAAACATGAGGTTGTGATTCCTTTTATAAGCAACTTTCTTTTCAAAGTTGGACTTATCTTAGTATTTTAGTAACACAGTCATGAAAGAAATCTTAATTTCATCACAGTTTCCCAACTTCTCCTGCTTATAATGCTGTCTCCTTACTTTTATACGGGGTTTTTCACAATCAAGGACATTATAAAGACTCTTGTATGGTAATGTGCAGGAATTTATACTTAACCATGGTTCTTTCATGGGCTATAGAGCTGCAGCCAATTTTGAGCTAGGAGGTTTAATGGTACACAGGGTAATTTTGGGCAAGACACAGAGTGCCCATTTCTGAAATGTCCTACTCAACTCCTCAAGTGGGAACAGGGATAACTTCTGACAATATTATTTTTTTCCTGAAGAATTCTCAGAGAATAAATTAAGATAAAGATAGTTGCTTTCCACCTAAAAACCCAAATAGACTGGAGGGATGGATGAATTAATTCAGTGTCTTTTTCCCTAGAACTGCAAAATGCATGAGAAGAAAACAGTCTAAAAAAATGTCATGAATATCACAGAGTTCCTTCAAGTATCTGTTTTTCCTTTCCCATACTTTATCTTTAGTATTTTTGGCTGTCCTAGACATCGCCAGTCTAGAGAACTGTCTTGCGTTACATTTGTAAATTGTGAAAAATGATTGGCAGTGCTGCAAAATAAACAGTACTGCTGAGAACCTCAAACGCCATTTTAGATAACTACTTGAGTGATTCAGAAACTTCTTTCCCACCGAGAGCTGCAGTACACTTTACACTTGTTTTTCCAAATGGGAGACATTTGTTGCGTTCAAAAACCCAGTGGTTTTAAAGAATTTAAGCCCCTTTAGGCTGTTTAGAAGTTTATGAAACCTCACTAAACAGCATGCATCGTCAAACTTTTGACCTGTACGAGGAATGTGGAGCTGGCATTTCACTAAACTCTTTTTCTTCCGTGTTGCAACTGGTCTCCAGCTCGGCACAAGTTCAAGGCAAGATCAAGGTGAGAAAGCCGGGGATGCGTTACCTTTCTGGTCACAGGATTGAATCATGCCTGCGGGTAAGCCATGGAGGAGGCACTGCTACCGCCTACGTGAGGCCACCAGCATTCTCTTCCTCGACTGTCTCTGTGACATCCGCGCATTCAGTGCCAGGACATCTGCTCATAACATCAATTACAATTCGCAAAGACAGAGTGTTAGTACTAACATGACGCTGTTTGAAATGTATGTAAGTGCAGGCAGAGGTCAAAAGATGTGGATGGCTGTTACTTGTACTCCCTTTAGCAGCAGGACAGAATTAATCTTCCTGAATGCTTGGTGTCGCGGAGTTTGGCATCCTGTTTGGGCTTCATTTTCAATGGAAAGAAGAATGTAGTTTCAGAGGGTAATTTATCTGAGACAACTGTTTGGGACAGGTTCACTCAGAAAATCACCGATTGTTTGCTGACTAGTTGTGAGATGTCTGCAAAGGGCTTAAAGGCTGCCGTGCATCCACTGCTCTCATAAATTCAGGTAACAGAGTACCCTGTGACAGAAAGTAAAAAATTGTGTGTAACAGGACCAGGGAAAAAAAGCATTTATGTATGCATGCTAAATAAAGCTTTTAAGTGTTGCCCAGAACCTCAAATTGAATTATATGCAGCTGCAGCAAAGGAAGAAATCAATCTGAGGAATACACACAGAATCACAGAATGGTCAGGGTTGGAAGGGCCCTCTGGAGCTCCCCCAGTCCAACCCCCTGCCACAGCAGGGACACCTACAGCAGTGGCACAGGACGGCGTCCAGATGGGTCTATTTAATAGTTTTTATTTAAAATAAATTCACGATATTTCAAACCCTGGCAAAAATGTTCTCAATGGTTTTTATTTATTTATTTTCCTTGCTCTGTGATTCAGCAACTGGTAACACTGGAGCTGTTCACTGCTCCGTTATCAGCAATACAAATATAATTCAAATTAAGTGTAAACCAGTATTTCTTTGGCTAACATTAGTATTATGTTCTTATTCCATTTGATGGCTGGGAAGAGCAAACAATACCTGATCTGGCATAGGGCCAGCTGATAAACGAGGAATCCGTCATCATCTTTTGAACCAACTTCAATCAACAAATTTCAATCAAAAAAAATCAATATTGGGTCAGTGCTTTGCATCAAATAGTTGTAGTAGGGTTTCATTCAGTTTAAAAGTTTTGAAGATAGATTTACTTATCGTTAAACCATGGTTTTAGAAACTGTAGGTTTCTTTGTCTGTGAAAGCGTATTAGAGCTGCTCAGAACAAATTATCAAAGCTTAAGATACGAGTGACCCTGGGTAGTATTTTCTGTGTTGGCCTTAAAACCCCAAATTCTGCTATGTGCATCAGCACAGCGTTACCCTGATAGGTAAGAAGGCGATATAGTAATGATGCATAACATTGCCTCAGCATCCTTTTGCCCTGTTACAGTGCGTAAAGGAACAGTAGTTATGTATAAGTGCTTCCACAAAGCAGCTACCGGTTTTGTGGTTTTTTTTGTCCAAGTTTTCTGCATAGATCGTCATGGCAGAACTGTGGGATTTTACTAGTTAACGTCAACCGCCGAAGGATGAGTATGGCTGTGCTAACAGCCTTTGGTTTTGTTCATATTGTCCAACCCCTTCTCACCTATATCCTATCTTGCCTTGTGAATATTCGAAGTGGATGTGAGAGGGTCGGATTTTAGCACGGTGAACTTGCGAAAAGGAAAGAGGCACCCATAGGAAGATGCGACTGCAACTTCTACTCACCTCCTGGGTAGTTTACTGCAGGGGCAGGGGGGCTGCTGTCTGTGCTGAATAACTTCAAACCTGGAGCAGAGACACTTTTGGGAGCTGTATTTAGGCACCTCTCTACATCTTTAAACACTTCAGTGCTTTTGAAACCTGTCCCCAGAGTCCTCATGTCCTGGGAATTTCGCATTCGTTGTTAACATGATCAACTATTACTCCTTGAAGCTCATATTCTGATTGTTTCACACAAAAATATGCTGTCCAGCATCTTGCTTTCCCCCATCCTGGTTCCCAAACCTTCTCGCCCTCCCTTCACCATCACCACCAACAAACAATATTGTATCTGTCATGAGAAGACCCCAATCTTCACCCAACCTCACCCCACATTCTGCCTTCAGATGTTGCTGCTTCTGGCCTCTCTCCATAGCCAACATCCCTCTTTTTCTTTCCAACCCCACGGCTACATTCTCTTTTAGTCCCTTACCCTCTTCTGCTCAAACTGCTGTACCATCACAGCCTTCCAGGAACACTCATTGAAAATACCACCAGAAAAGCCATCTGCCTTGTCCTCCAGTGTACTCAAGTCAAGGTCCCCTTCCACCACCTTCACTATCTTCCTACGTGCTCTTACATCAAAAATACATTTCTCACCTCCACTGCGTTTTCCTTTTGTAATGTGGCATATTATCCATCAGTCCCCTCAGCTTTAGTTTCCCATTTATAGGTGTCTCACCAATTGCTCTGATGCCTTCTTCATGGGGTCTCTCTGTGCTGTAAGACACTTGCCAAGCTCACCTGCTGGGCTGTCTACTTAATGGAAGTCTGCTTGATTTGTTCTGAAAAAGAAATAAATGGAATTTTGCTGGTCCTCTTTTCAAAAACCTGTTTGGTTTTCATACCACCCGCCCGGCTATCTAGAAACACTCTACCAGGCAACAGTTATATTACCAGTAAAGCTATGTTTACTATCAAATCCTTCTGGCACAGCCAAACGCTCCCGATGAGCTTGATTTATACAATAAAACACATCTTTTCCCCTCAAATACTGAATTAAAAATGCAACTTGAGTTGTTGGTAGACTTGCTGTTTGTGGCTTCCTGCCTCCTGGAGTGCTGCTCCACTGTATAGAATAAAAAAGGGACTTTTTGGAACCCTCCAGGTGGTTTCAGATGGAAGGCCAAGACACATTCTTCTTGTGTCCTTCCCAGCAGAGCAGTAGAAATTGTCCTTTCCAGCAGACCATGGTGTAACACAAGTGGTGGCAAGAGCAGCCAGCTGGGAGGCAGCCAGAGGGCCCCAAGCGTAACGCGCCACAGCTGCCCTGGCTTCGCTAACACAGCAGGAACAAAGAGCTTAATTTCGTAATCCAATGAACAAATTAGCAGAGCGGAGGAAGAACAACCGTGAATCGGGTTGCAAACCCCAGTGGTAGCTGGTTTGCCATCGCCGGGCAGCTGGGACTGTCAGAGCTGCACCACGGTGGCAGGTATCTATTTATCTGGTTTGGTATCCCAGGAAATGTGAGATGGATCAGCCTCAAAGTGTCCCATCTGCTGTCAGGTCCCTGGTAGTGGCCATAAGGAAGAAGATGAGCTCTGTAAAAGGTCATTGTGGATAATCTCTTCCAGGAGCAGCTCTCATTTCAGTCTCAGGAAAATTAGAGACTGGTTTAAACCTTTAGAGTACGTCTACTGTTTTGGATTAAATGTTTCTCTTTAATTCTATCCACGGGCAATACAGTTAAGAGACCAGCTGGTTTTGTGGGTAGATTTTTGTCTGTAAGGACTTCTGCTGTCTAAAAGGGTGTTGTGTTATGTCGCTTTCCCTTTGGGAGCTTCTGGGTTTATTACTTTCTCCTTTCAGTTCGGTCTGCCATGAGACCTCTGTACCATTCCTGAGGAAGATGCCCTCTCTTACAGTCCTCTCCAATGTCTTCAGAGAGTTTTTCTGTATCTCTGAGCATTCAAAATTGCTGTTCTCTACATTTCCTCGAGTTCAGATCATCTGCAAAATGGGATGACCGGTTCTGTTTGCCAGTTCAAAGGCAACAGGCTTGTTTTTCCAATCGCATAATTAATGCAGAGGGATTACACAATATTTCTGAGTATGCTTTTCCATACAATTCAGCAAAGACAAATTTAGAACAAGCTGCATTCTTTCAGTAAAAAGTTTGAATTACTATTTAAGTATGATTAATTTGTCCAAATTCCCTGATACCACGCCTGTTTTTGTGTAATCACGTACAGGCTTCTGTAGGCAAAAAGTAAAATGGTGTCTGCTTGGACCGGAGTGTTGCAATAAAAGTTGTTTGTTTTACTCTTCTGAGCAGCACGAACAGGAACAACAAGCAGGGCTCCTTGGTCTCTGAAATGAGGGTGGGTAGAAAATGTCTTTATTTCTCTACTGGCATCGTAGGACATGCTGCTGAAGCTACGAGGTGGTGTTACCCCATAAACAGTATATTATGGGAGGGAGGGAAAGAAGAGAGTGCTTGCAGTCTACCTAGGTGTTTATATAGTCTTAGTATTTGAGAGAGAACAAATTCAGGATCTTCCACAAACCGAGACTGCATGACATAAGTGTGTTGGAGCCCCCAACATAGGAAAGATATGGACCTGTTGGAGCGGGACCAGAGGAGGGCCACGAAGATGATCAGAGGGCTGGAGCACCTCTCCTATGAGGACAGGCTGGGAGAGTTGGGGCTGTTCAGCCTGGAGAAGAGAAGGCTCCGGGGAGGACTTATTGCAGCCTTCCAGTGCCTAAAGGGGGCCTGCAGGAGAGCTGGAGAGGGACTTTTTACAAGGGCATGGAGTGATAGGACGAGGGGGAATGGCTTCAAACTGGGAGGTAGATTTAGATGAGATATTAGGAAGAAATTTTTCACTGTGAGGGTGGTGAGGCCCTGGCCCAGGTTGCCCAGAGAAGCTGTGGCTGCCCCATCCCTGGAGGTGTTCAAGGCCAGGTTGGACGGGGCTTGGAGCAACCTGGGCTGGTGGGAGGTGTCCCTGCCCAGGGCAGGGGGGGTTGGAACAAGATGATCTTCAAGGTCCCTTCCAACCTAAACCATCCTATGATTCTATGATAATGTGTACTCTCTCCTGTTTACAGGGAGATATCAAGTCTATCAGGTCACAGTGTGTCTTGATTCTTGTCCTAAAATCCCACTCTTGCAAAGCGTGGTGGTCCTGGTTCTTTTCCAGAGGTTACTGTAGCTCCAGCAGCAAAATCCCTTTTTATTAGATTTTGCCAATTATATTAATTCATTGAATGCTTAAATCTATCTCTTAAAACATAAGTTACTCCATTTTGTGAAAGATACGGGCAGCCTTCCCTCTGCAAGGTGGGAGGTTGTAGATAGTTACCATTATCTCCTGCAGTTCTTCCCATGAATGAAGGAGAAATTGTGGACTCTCTTCCTTATCAGTTGCATCCACTGGTTTAAGAAAACAGTGTTTGAAGGGACAGTTGCAAGCCAGCCCGAGCTTTGTAGAGCTAAATCTCAACACCAGCTGAATACCAGGAAGCTGGCAGGACAGAGCAGAGGGCTTTCCATATTTCCAAGGAAGTCTCTCTGAAATGGTGGCTGCAAATAGATAAGTACCCCTTCCTCTTTGTCTCCTTACAAAATGGCCTGTTATCCACAAGAAGCGAGAGGTAGTTGGTATTTTTTGCAAAAATACATCTTGTCTTTTCGCTCGTGCTAGAGCTGTACTAGTTTAGACGTATGAAATAATTTGAAATCTTTGCAGGTATTTTCTAGTCCCGACCAGCACCTCTAATGGAAACTAGCTGAACTGTACCTAGAAAGAGCCAATTTTTCCTGCAGGCTCCAAGGAAATTCAAGGCAACTGGGTTGTGTGGGATTATCTATATTGCCAGTATGTAAAGCTGGGTGAGATGTGTCCTCCTCTGCTAGGAGACTTTCAAATTCAGGATGTTTGTTACAAATATTTCTTTTCTGGTGATGAAGAGAGGAAAGCAACCATCCTCCCAGCAAGGACAAGCTGAGGGTGCTTCCCTGGGAGCAGTGGCCGCCCTACTCCAGCCCCCAGCAGCAACGAGGTGTTGCTGCCATCCTCCCCACTCTGGGATTTTAGAATCATAGAATTGTTGAGGTTGGAAGGGACCTTTAAGATCATCAAGTCCAACCATTAACCTAACCTGACAAAACCACTTCTAAACCATGGCCCCAAGTGCCATGTCTACATGTCTTTTAAACACCTCCAGGGATGGCGAATCCACCACCTCCCTGGGCAGCCTGTTCCAATGGTTGATAACCCTTTCAGTGAAAAAAAAATTCCTAATATCCAATCTAAACCTCATCTGGCATAACTTGAACCCATTTCCTCTCGTCCTATCACTTGTCACTGGGGAGAAGAGGTCAGCCCCCACCTCTCTACGCCCTCCTTTCAGGTGGTTGTAGAGGGTGATAAGGTCTCCCCTCAGCCGCCTCTTCTCCAGGCTGAATGCCCCCAGTTCCCTCAGTCGTTCCTTGTAAGACTTGTCCTCCAGACCCCTCACCAGCTCCGTTGCCCTTCTTTGGACACGCTCCAACACCTTCCTCCACTCTTGCTATAAAGCCAAGCCAAAGCTTTCACAGTCTCAGCCACCTGCAGACAGGAGATTTGCGAAATGAAAACCAACTCACTCGCAAACACGTTTTTTCCCCCAGCTTTTAGTCTGCTGTTTCCTTCAACTGCTTGGAGAGGTCAATAAGAATTTCCCTACGTTCATTACAAGTGTGCTTCTTGCAAGCCTTTCCGGTGATGCAGCACCACTTGCTCTGCCCAAGTCTTTTAAAGTCAAGATTTCCAACTTACTGTAATTCATAGCTTTCGACAGCAAACGGAGGCAGGCTTAATTTTACAAATGTCAGCTTTAAAGATGAATGTACAGAAAGGATTTACCCTCTGTGACACAACCTGCCTATAATTTGTTACGCTGTCTAGCAGCGGACAAATGACATTATGCACATTTTATTTTACACCGGGGAAAGGAAAAAGAAAACTCCATGTGACAGACAGTTATGTGCTCCTAGAAAGTGACAGTAGAAAGAGCTGTACAAATCTTCCATCCTCCTTTTCATTATCAGAGAATAAGAAAATGTGAGCAGAATTAATTTTTGCTTTACGAAAAATTCTCTGGGGATGTTATTTGCAGGCAAAACAGGATGTGGCCAAGCCTCCAGCTGCAATATTTACAGCCTCGTGTTTCATCGGTGGCTGTGATTGTAGTTATTTGTTCCCATATAAGTAACTCTTGCCGCCTAAGATCTGATTTAATAGCATAAATAAAGGCTTGTGGCAAAAATTCTACTAGTTCTCTTTGAGAAAAGGCTGCAATGCTTCTCACCATTGACTTTACAAATTGAGAACTGAAATTCCCAAACCCCAGGAAACCCAGAAGTTAAGACCCAAAGCAACCCCGAGGCAGAAAACCCCTTTTGTGGTTTCATCAGTGCTTCCCCTTCACTCCCATCACTCCAAATGGAAACGAAGATGAATTTCCAAAAAAATCCCAGTGGAGATCCCCTGTGAGCCTCTGAATTGCGCACACCCCACCCTGCCTCTCGCCTGGCTCCAGCCGGCTTCCTCGGCAGTAAAGTCACACTTCCAGGAACTCCAACATGGAGCAATTTCTCTTGCCAAGCTCAGGAGCCGCTTTCGGAAAGGCAGGATCCTCGCCGACCAGGTGCTACAAATGCAACATGGGCTCATACTGGTCATTGGGGTGTCCCTCTGGGCAGCAAAACCACTCCGTTTTGACCAATTCTACCAATTTGCATCCAAAAAATGAAGTTTTCAATGTGCATCAATGCATAAATGCTACAGCAAGCATAAGTGCGGTGTATTATAGCTTTTATCAGAAAATGGCTTTGCCTACAATGCTAAGCACCGGATCTTCTTCCTCTTCTTCTTCTTCTTCTTCTTCTTCTTCTTCTTCTTCTTCTTCTTCTTCTTCTTCTTCTTCTTCTTCTCCTTCTCCTTCTCCTTCTCCTTCTTCTTCTTTATTCTTCATGTTCTTTTTCTTCTTCGTCTTTGTCTTCATCTTTTTTGTCTTAGTCTTTTTTCTCTTCGTCTTCACCTTCATCTCCTTCATCTTCGTCTTCTTTGAATTATCATCATCATCATTACCATTATTTTTCATTATGTTTAACTTTTAAAACTAATCTATAACACCTGTAGGATAAGGCCTTTTGCATTTATAGTGTCCTGGGTGGGAAGCAGTGTCAGGTCAACCTCATGTAGTCCCTGCAGGTACAGGTCACGCTTACTTTTGCCTCTCGAAACCCTGTGCCTGCCTTGAGCATTTGCAGTGTACTAATTATTATCACAGCCCCAGAAAAACAGCTGCTTTTTTTTGTTAGAGAGGCTCGATATCTTTGTAGCTCCCAGAAGACAAAACGTTAGCACTGTAATTTCTTCCTGGGTAAGGAAAAACCTCCATCTCTTTTTTTTTTTTCAGGGCTGTATTTTGATTTTTTCCAGGTGCCTTTGAGCACAGTGGGCAGCACGGCTTTGGGAGAGAGAGACGGTCTTGGGCGACAACTGCTTCTTGCCTGGACTGATTAATAGCAGGTAAGATAAAATTACAGCAGGGATGCTGACTTGATGGGAAATCATTCCAGTTTGCAAACCTGAGCTTTACAAATAGTTTGTAGCAAACTTTTGTACTTAGCACATGCAATTAGCGGGGATGATCCATACTCCCGAATATTTCTGTGAGATAAGAGCATCTTATGATGAACTCACATGCTGAACGGGTTATATGCATTCGGTACAGGAACACATGTCAGAGCTGATAAGAAATGAAGTAATTCCCCGCTAAATCTCCAAAGAAAAACAAAAGCAGATGAATCGCTGGGGCTTGTACTATTTTGCTGTATAAGGCGTTGTTTCAGTCACCCTTAGAAAGCGAGCCCAAAGGAACAGTTTTGCCCAGGAAGGAGATTACTCCTCATCCCTGGTGCCAGCATCTTGAAACAAGCAGTTCGTCTCTCCTCAAAGACACTGGAATGATCTCTAATCTTGGCCTAGAATCCAGCTTTTCTTACCCCCAAATCTCCAGTTAAAAAGTCATAGTCAATAATGCAACCCTTCCACACACTACCTCCAAGGAGAAACCCAGCAGAACTCCTCAACCACTTCTGCTCAACCTTTCACAAAAGCAATACAAGGCGAGACAGTGGGGGATAGCTCAGCCCAAAAAATTGTTTCTCAGATGTTTGAAACAGTTGAAAACCGACAACTCTTAAAATCTTAGCTTGGACGCGGGATGGCGAAGCCCTTTGAAAATACAGAAGATATGCTCAGTCCTTGGTTATCTCCACCACGAGGGACACTTTAAGGTTGCATCCTTGTATTGGTGCACGGGGCAGGGACAAGGTGGGAAGGATCCTTTGATGCTGGGTGTAGGGGGACAGTATCCAAAGAGCTCCCCGAGACAGGGATCAGGCAGGGCTCGGTGGGGCGATGATAGAAATCAGCAGCCGCAGTCATTCAATAGCTCTGATTTTTTTTTTTGTAGAAAGGTTTCCTATTTCCCAGGCATCGCACTTCTCCAGTTCAGCCAATATAAACTCTCCTACATAATTTTGCTGATTTTCTTGAAGATTAGTAGCTACAGAGCTTGTTTTCACAAGGATTGCAAAAATCCCGACCCAGAAACAGTTATGACACAATGGGGTTTTACACGGCTTCTGAAGGAATGCTTAGAGAAGGGTGAAGCCTTCACACACTGCATTTTTTTTACGAATTCCCATTATTATTACCCTCAGCTATTTATTGCACAAGTTGATTACGAACTCTAACCTGCTGATTGCTTTTCGTAACGCTTGTCATGTGAAATCCCAACCTGTCCAGAGTACATAGATTAAAGCGTGCGCTTAATCAGGAGCATGGGAATCCGGGTTATGACTTAACTGGTGGGTAACTGGTGCAGCATTTTTGAATGCGTGGCTCTGGCTGGTTTTAGTGGCGATCCTCAGGCATGTACGCCTTGTCCTCAAGGTTTGCAGTAGCGTACGTTGCTCTTTCTAACATACACTTGTCAGGGCCAAGTGGTTTCTCAGCTGGCTGGGCCACTATCAGCGACTCCCTTCTGCTTCAGGGGAGGTTAATGGAGGTTAATGCTCTCTCCTTGATGGGCAGACGGAGAATTTACCTACTTCGTGTGAAGAACTGCTAATTGGGCATGAAATGTTATCCGCCAAATAGCCCTTTTCCTTCCCTTTCGCAGTTACTGTAAAGCTATTTTCCAATACTCACCGCCAAGACAAAACGACTTGCAGTCAGAAGAAGAGGAAAGAGAGCCGGCCAAAGCCAGGAGGTCGCAAGCAAGGAGCCGGCGGGCAGTTTGGGAAGGATCTGCAAGCAGGACCTGCGGGAGCAGTGCAGTCCCAGGCATGCAGCAGGTTAGAGCCCCACTGCAGCAGCTCTGCAGATCTTCCAGGGCCTTGAATGAGAGCTCGAGTTCCAGTTTTGAGGTTTGCCTGGGGACCAGCAAGCTCCAGCTCCAGCATTGTGATATCTGTATCCCCAGGGTCCCCCCCCAGGGATCGGACCCAGGCAGATCCCCCCCCCAGGCGCTGGAGGGGAGGAGTTGCCTCCCCCCAGGGCACTGCATTTCCCCTGCGTACCGCATCCCCCGGGGCAATGCATCCCCATGCCGAGTACTGCATCATCTCCTGCCAGTAACTGCATCCCTCCCCAAGATGCTGCATCCCGCTGGCACCACGTCCCCCCTGGGTACCACATCCTCCTGGGTATTGCCCCCCCCCCCCCGCCCCCAACTGAGTCCTGCAGTGACCCCCAGGTGCTACACCACCCCGGGAACTGGTTTCTCTAGGGGTATCACACACCTCCCCGGGCATCGCATCCCCTCTGCCCAACCCCCTGGTATTGAATCCCCCTGGGTAATGCACCCCCCACACCCCTTCAGATATTTCGTCCCGCTGGTATTGCGGCCCCCCACCCCCGGGTATATCGTACCCCCCCCCCGGGGACTGCATCCCCTCCCTGGCTATTGCATCTCCCCCCACACTGCGTATTGCATCCTCCCTCGGGTACCAAATTCCCCCCCCCCCCCCCCCCCAGGCATTGTCTCCCCCCGGATATTGCATCCCCCTCTCGGGTATCCCTCAACCCTCTCCCCCCTCCCCCCCGCCAGTATTGCATCCCCCCCCAGGTATCTCATCCCCCCCTTCCCCCGGTATTGCATCCCCCCGGGTATTGCGTCGCCCCCCCAGGTATCTCATCCCCTTCTTCCCCCTGTACCGCATCCTCTCCCCCCCAGGTATCTCATCCCCTTCTTCCCCCCTATATTGCACCCCCCCGGGTATTGCATCCACCCCCCCAGGTATCTCATCCCCCCCTTCCCCCGGTATTGCACCCCCCCGGGTATTGCATCCCCCCCCCCCCAGGTATCTCATCCCCCCCTTCCCCCGGTATTGCATCCCCCCGGGTATTGCATCCCCCCCCCAGGTATCTCATCCCCCCCTTCGCCCGGTATTGCACCCCCCCGGGTATTGCATCCCCCCCCCCCAGGTATCTCATCCCCTTCTTCCCCCCTATATTGCACCCCCCCGGGTATTGCATCCCCCCCCCCAGGTATCTCATCCCCCCCTTCCCCCGGTATTGCATCCCCCCCCGGGTATTGCATCCCCCTCCCAGGCATCTCATCCCCCCCTTCCCCCGGTATTGCACCCCCCCGGGTATTGCATCCCCCCCCCCCCAGGTATCTCATCCCCCCTTCCCCCGGTATTGCATCCCCCCCCGGGTATTGCATCCCCCCCCCCCCAGGTATCTCATCCCCCCCTTCCCCCGGTATTGCATCCCCCCGGGTATTGCATCCCCCCCCCAGGTATCTCATCCCCCCCTTCCCCCGGTATTGCATCCCCCGGGTATTGCATCCCCCCCCCCCAGGTATCTCATCCCCCCCTTCCCCCCGGTATTGCATCCCCCCCCGGGTATTGCATCCCCCCCCCCCCAGGTATCTCATCCCCCCCTTCCCCCGGTATTGCACCCCCCCGGGTATTGCGTCGCCCCCCCAGGTATCTCATCCCCCCCTTCCCCCGGTATTGCATCCCCCCCCGGTATTGCATCCCCCTCCCAGGCATCTCATCCCCCTCTTCCCCCGGTATTGCACCCCCCGTCGGGTACCGAATCCCGCCCCGGGCTATCGCACCCCCTCCGCCCCCCCCTCCCTCCCCGGGCTCCCCATCCCGGCGGGGCGGTACGTCCCTCCCGGTGGCCCCGGGGTCGAAAGCGAAAGCGAAAGGGGAAGACGGCTCGGGGCCACGCCGGGCGGCGGGGCAGCGCCGCGGAGCCCCCGCGGGAGCGCTCAGCCCCGGCCCCGCCGCCGCCGCCGCCGCCGCCGCCCCATGGCGCGGTCCGCTGCCGCCGCTGCTCTGCGCTACCGTCGCCCTCCTGCTGCCCTGGGTCGCCGCCGACACCGGTAAGGGGGGGCTCCGCCGAGGTCCCCGACCCGCCGCCGGCACACCCCACGCCTTCCCGCTACACCCCGGGGTACCCCCGCCGTCCCGGGGGTGCTCCTTCGCTTCCCCGGGGTGCCCTCGCTATTCCCCGGGGTGCCCGGGCTCCCCCCCCCCCCCCCCCCCCCCCCGCGGTGCCCACGGCTCTCCCCGGGGTGCCCACGCCGCTCCCTGCGTGCCCACACCTCTCTCCGGGTGCCCCACGCACCCCCTTCCCCCCCCGGGGAATCCCCTCTGCACCCCGGGGTGCCCAAGGTGCACCCCCACGTTCCCCATGCCGCCCCCCCCCTTGCACCTCTCTTCCCGGGGTGCCCACGCCACCTCCCCACCAGTGCCCAGGGAGGCTGGGAGTGATTTTTAGGGTCCGTGAGATGAACCCACAGGAACCGCATCACCGTGGGATTTCACCCCCCCGTGGGGTCTGTGGGTTTTCCACGGGACTGGGACTCGTCCACGGCTGAGCATCGCCGCCAGACTGGGAATGTCACATCGCGTCTCGCCTCTCCCAAAGCAACTTCGGGGAAAAATCACCATCACGGCTCAGCGCAGACGGCGATGCTGACAGCCCCGGAGAGCCGCTGGCGGCGGCAGCAAGACCATTAGGAAATATTTAATTAACTGAGAACATCGGAATTGTGAAGGATTTGCCTGGAAGCACAGGAAATAAGGCTGGAAGGGACTGCAAAGGTTGGGGACAGCTTTCGTGTTGTCCATTCTCCTGACTCCTTGTGCTGGTTCTGGCTGAATCGGAGTTGATTTGCCCTCGTAGTGCCGCGCTGTGCGTCGATGGTGTCAGAGCTGTCTCCCCAACATCCCCCCTCTCACCAGGAGGTTGAGGTGGGCAAGATCTTGGGAGGGGACACAACCAGGACAGCTGACCCAACCTGACCAAAGGGACATTCCATACCGTGTGACGTCTGCTCAGCAATAAAAGCTCAGAGAAACGAGGAGGAGGAGGGGACATTTTTCTTACGACGTTTATCTTCCAGAGCAACTTCTACGCGTACTCAAGCCCGACTTCAAGGGAAGTGGCTGGACATCACCTGCTGATGGAAAGTAGAGAGTAAATCTTTTGGTTTCCTTTGCTCCTGCGCACAGCCTTTGCTTTTGCTTTATTAAACTGCCTTTATCTTGACCCATGAGGTTGGTTTTTTTTTTTTCTCCCCATCTTATTTTCTCCCCGCCCCGGCCCCATCCTGTTGAGGAGCGGAGGGATAGAGCAGCTTGGTGGGCACCTGGCATCCAGCCACGGTCAACCCACCACGTTCCTGCCTGCCGCCGAAGCTGCAACCTCTTAGAAAATGAATTTATTCCCATTTCTAAACAGCTGACGGGCGCAACGAGGGCTGTAAAATGACTCCAGCAGCAAAAATAAGGCAGAAGAGCTACGCGTGCTGCCAGGCACATTGAGGAACAGGCTAAAAATAGCTTTCCCTGAAGGCAGCACCCTCCGACGGCCCCCTCCCGGACCTGCAGGTGATGTTCCTCATAGCGACGATGCAATCAGGGCCGTTGTTTGGGGAAGAAAACGGGATTCTCTCAGAATCTCAGAAGAGGAGTAGTACTCATTGCTTTTAGTTCAGTTGATGAGGTGCACTTCTGCAGCGGCATCCCGCGATGCTCGCACCGGACCTCACGTCCGCTCCTGCTTCCCATCCCCAGCACAGCTGATCGATTGTAAATGTTTTTCTATTAAAAACGGGAATAAGTTTTATTTATTCCTGTGATTCTGGCGTTTCTTGTGAATTCTCCAGTCTTAGGCACAGACTTCTGAAATGCCTCTTTTCTCCACTTTTTTTTTTGGCTTACGGTTTTTCAACCGTCCGCAGAAAATGAGCGCCGCTCTGGCCCTTTGGCTGATCATTTTCTAAGAAAAATAGTCAAGTTTTCCCAGTGTGGATTCTCCGGTGTTTAGCTGTGGTTGTGCATCCCCCTGCAGCCCCGTAAAGCTGGAGGGGGGGGGACATCTCCGCGACGTGGGATAACAGCACACGGCAGCATCTCCATCCCTGGGACTCATCCTGGCCACGCGCCCGGCGCCGGGGTGGTTTGCTTCCCGACGTGCCGGGATGAGCTCACCTTCAGCGGCATCATTTGAGATCACTGGCGGACAAAGCCAAAAAGCAAAGTGAAAACATGAATTAACCGTGCAAATACAAAAAAAAAAAAAAACAACCCATAGATATTGTGCACGGGTTTCAACCTGGAAATGTAATATCAATGGGATGCAGGGAATTCGGATGGAAATAAGGAAGCCGGAGGTATTTTCTCAGGAAGGCTGGTACCCAGCACCGTGGCTCATTTGGGAGGTTGGCTAACGATGCGACAAGTCTTTGAGCACTTGGGCTGACAAGACAATGGGAAAATTTAATCTGGAAAGCTCCGAGGGAGCAGAGACAAGCAGAGAGATGCTTTTGGCTCTCCTGGGAGAGTCTTGTGAGCTTTTTCTTGAGTTAAACAGGAAAATAGAAGACAGATGTTAGGTTTTTTTCTGTGTGCAAGTCCCCGGTGGTGCCCAGATCCGGGGAATTTCATCAATCTGCTTCAATAATAAAGCAAATTAGAGAGGGAGAGGCTTGTAGTTACTGCAGATCTCCTTGCTTGGAAGCAAGAGCTTTATCACGGTCACGGCTCTCCCCGTCCATCCGCATTTTCCATCATGCCGAATTCACTGCCAAGGTATAAAAGAAAGCCCGAATCTTGGCCAAACATCTCCAGAGCTGGAGCAGCACTGAAAACCTGAATCCCCAAATCCCCAAAGATTTCCTCCCCTCTTCCCCCTTAGCACGTGTTTTGTCTCATCAAATGAACTGAAATCTGTGCAGCGATGGCGCAAGACGCCGGAGTCACGATCCTGGAGAGCAGAGACACTGGGATCTTGCCATCAGAGGACTTGGGCATTTTTTGGAAGAGGAGATTATTTTACAGTCAAATCGACCAGAAAAAAAATTCTTCGGTGGGATTAGGATGACAAAATCAGGTTTAAAAACTGAAAGGCATAAGCAGGACCCACAGGTCCCTGTTTTTCCCGGATATTTTTTATGCTTCTGGCTGGATTTCCAACGGCGCTCCCTTTGCAGACGTGGCTGCGGCTTGTGTTGGCACTGGAAGGGCTTTTCCTTCATTTTGTGGCATGGCTTCAGGTCTGGCGACGCGCGAGGGCGTTGTGAAACAGCCCGTGGTGTTTCCTTGAAATGCTCCCAGAAATTTCGCCACCACCTTGAGCAGAGGCTGAGAACTGATGTGCTCAGCACTCATATGGCTGCTGCATCGCTCGTGCTGTCTGGGCACGGTGGCTGCAGCTCTTCGGGGTGTCCCAACGCTGGGGGACATGGCACACCTGAGCACCCAAACAGAGCAGGTCCCCTTCGGGATGTTCTGGGGATACGTAACAAATTGGGGTGGGAGATTTTTAAAATTAAGGAGATTTTTATCTCCAGGTGTTTTGGGTGCCTGAGGGACCATGTTGTCTTCCTGTCCCCACTGCCACTGTGCTCCCATCCCCATCATGCTCCTGTCCCCACTGCCATCAGACTCCTGTCTCCAACAGGCTCCTGTCCCCATCACCAGCGCATTCCCATCCCTGTTGTGCTCCTGTCCCTACTGTGCTTCCGTCACCATCCCGCTCCTGATCCCAGCCCAACTCTGCATCCTTCCATGCCAAATGCGCATCGTTCCAGCTGGGCACTGCTCCATCCCAGTGGGGTGTTGCTGTAACCCAGCTGGGCATTGCTCCATCCGTGCTGGGCACCAATTCATCCATGCTGTGCATCACATCCTGGCCGTGCATCACTCCATCCTGGCCATGCATCATCACTCCATCCTGGCCATGCGTCACTGCATCCTGGCCATGTGTCACTCCATCCTGGCCATGCATCATCACTGCATCCTGGCCATGCATCACTCCATCCTGGCCATGCATCACTCCATCCCGGCCATGTGTCACTCTGTCCTGGCCATGCGTCACTCCATCCCGGCCATGCATCATCACTCCATCCTGGCCATGCATCACTCCATCCTGGCCATGTGTCACTCTGTCCTGGCCATGCGTCACTCCATCCCGGCCATGCATCATCACTCCATCCTGGCCATGCATCATCACTCCATCCTGGCCATGCATCACTCCATCCTGGCCATGTGTCACTCTGTCCTGGCCATGTGTCACTCCATCCCGGCCATGCATCACTCCATCCTGGCCATGCATCATCACTGCATCCTGGCCATGCATCACTCCATCCTGGCCATGCATCACTCCATCCTGGACATGTGTCACTCCATCCCGGCCATGCATCACTCCATCCCGACCATGCATCACTCCATCCTGGCCATGCGTCACTGCATCCTGGCCATGCGTCACTCCATCCCGGCCATGCATCACTCCGTCCTGGCCCATGCATCATCACTCCATCCTGGCCATGCATCACTCCATCCTGGCCATGTGTCACTGTCCTGTCCATGCGTCACTCCATCCTGGCCATGCGTCATCACTCCATCCTGGCCGTGCGTCACTCCATTCTGGCGATGCATCATCACTGCATCCCGGCCATGCATCACTCCATCCCAGCCATGCGTCACTCCATCCTGGCCATGCATCACTCCATCCCAGCCATGCGTCACTCCATCCTGGCCCATGCATCATCACTGCATCCTGGCCATGCGTCACTCCATTCTGGCGATGCATCATCACTGCATCCCGGCCACGCGTCACTCCATCCTGGCCATGCATAATTCCACCCTGGCTGTGCATTGGTCCATCCTGGCCGTACATCACATCCGAGCCATGCATTGCTCCATCCCAGCTGTGCATGACATCCTGGCCCATGCATCACTCCATCCCGGCCATGCATCGCTCCATCCTGGCCATGCATCGCTCCATCCTGGCCATGCATCACATCCCGGCTGTGCGTTGCTCCATCTCAGTCATGCATGGCTCCACCATGCATCGCTCCATCCTATCTGTACACCACATCCTGGCCATGCATCGCTCCATCCCAGCTGAGGACCACTCCAGCCTGGCTGTGTATTGCTTTATCCCTGCCGTGCATCACTCCATCCCGGTGCTGGAACATCACCTCTCACGAGGGGGGTGGAACTGGCGGGGCGGGTTGCGGGTGAGCCATTCCCACGCTGCGGCAGGAGTCCAGGCGCGGGCACAGCCTCGGGGCAACCGAGAAACTTTCTCCACTGCACCAGAGAAAAGAAGTGAAATTGTCAACACTTTCTTGCAAAACCAACCTCAAATCAGGACCAAAGGAGAAGCATGAGCCTTTCTGGGGATAAGAAAAGCCACAGTTCAGAGCTTGTCACCACCCCACTGCCCGGCCATGTGATGCTCAGATTTCAGCTGCCTCCGGGGCCATGAGGTGCAGCCTCCGGCAGGGGAAAACCCCTAGGAAGTGGCTGGAGAACTCACGCAGCACTTAAAATTTTTCATGTCCAGCTGCAAAATGAGCAGAGAAAAAAGGGGGCGGTGAGCACAGCTGAAAGGCAGCAGCTGGAGGCGGGATGCAGCCGGG
The DNA here is from genome assembly GCA_017639485.1 of Pluvialis apricaria. Classification (NCBI taxonomy): domain Eukaryota; kingdom Metazoa; phylum Chordata; class Aves; order Charadriiformes; family Charadriidae; genus Pluvialis; species Pluvialis apricaria. The sequence continues at coordinate 220,851,477 of CM030007.1, read as the reverse complement.
GCTGCCGGCCCGGGATGGTCACTGCAGAGGGATGAAATTCTGCAAAAAGGCTCTGGCGACAGGAGGAGCCATTACAAATGACCGCAAACGTGCCAGAAATGGAGCTTTCTCCTTCTCCATCCCCCGTGCACAGGCACAGCCGTTTCACCGCCATCTTTTTGCAGGCTGGATGAGGCCCTCCCAGCCCCAGGCAGCACCGATACCCCATTCCCACCCCTTGGCACGATTTGTCCCCCTTGAGTACCGTTCAGCACAGCGAACCGGGATCTGAAGGTGCAAAACTCCCTGTTGTGATCACTATCTCTTTTTTTTTTTCCCTGTCCTCCCAGTGCCAGTGCGATGTAGCCGCCCCAAGGACGTCGCCAACGCGCACATCGATGTGGGCAACAACACGCTGCTCAACGCCCGCCTGCGCTACACCTGCAACCCGGGCTACAAGCGCAAAGCCGGTACCTCCAGCCTCATCCAGTGCATCCTCCTCGACGGCTCCAGCGAGCCCGACTGGACCCATACCACTCTGCAATGTATCCGTAAGCCCTTCCTCAGCAGCCGGGACGCGATGGGGACCAGGGAGGGGGGAACGCCTTCATCACCGGCATGGCGGAGGGGGATGCGGGGTGGTGTGGGTGCTGCAGTTGACGGTGTTGCCTTGTTGTGTTTTCCCAAAGGGGACCCGGCTCTGCCTCCGCTAACTCCCAGCCCTGAGCTCCCGACCGCACCACGGACCGAGAGGACGACCCAGAGGGGTGAGGAAGGGGTAAACGCAGCCCACAGGGGTTTGTCTGGGGCCGCTGCGACCGTGGTCATAGCGAAACCACAACCACCGTGGTGTGGAAAGCAAAATACTTCAATTGTGTGATTGAATTAATTCAATTTGCTGAAATTATGCCATTTCGTAGCTGCTGGATGGGCTGTATTGCCCCGCCGTGACCTGCCCAAAGTGGGCACGAGGCTGAGCACTGAAATAACGGCGCTACCTGGAGTGTGCCTTTTAATTTTTTTAAATTCAAAGGTTTTACACCATTTTCCCCAGCAGGAACCACCAATGCCAGCCCAATCTTCGGCCCCTCTCCAGCAGCAATGCCCAGGCAGCCGGGAGCTGCCGGCCAGTTACCTGTGCCACCAGCACCTGACGGTCCATCACCAGAGACATCCATGCCGCCGGAGGTGCTCCCACCACTGGAGACATCCACACCGGGAGAGGGGACGGCCCCAGGGACAAAACCGCTGCCCACCGCCACCACGGACCACGCCGCAGGTCAGGCCGCCTCTCTGGGGGCGATAACCCACCACCGGGGCTGGTTTCAGCCAGCGAAGGCTCTTTGACTTTTTCAGTGCATTTTACCCGTGTCTCCAACCCCCTTTTTAGTGAGGGTGCCCCCGGCATCCCGCTCTTTCCTGGTTTTGCAGCTAAAAATCTCCATTTCTCTCTTCTTTTTCAGTTTCCATCCAGACACTGGCCCCTTCCATTGGTAAGCTGCGCAAAAAGCTTATTTTGGCAAGCAGAGGCTGATTTCCTCTATTTTTTCACCTAAAAGCCCTCCTTGGGCCTGTGGGAGGTTTATGCCGTGGCTAAGGACAATACCTCTGAGGGAGGAAGGATAGGGCACCCAAATTTCTTCCCAGGGTGGGGAGGGAACCTTGTGAATGGGCACAAAGTGGTTTTGGCTCTTTGCGGTGCTGTTTTACTTGAGTTGGGCTGTGCATTGGAAGATGCTCATCAGGTACCGCATCTCTCCCGCAGCGGTCCCACTGCTGGTGGTCGCTGGCATCGTGGCCTGCTGCTGCTGGAGGATGAAAACGTAAGTGTACCGAGCCCCGTGAGGTCCTTCCACCCCGGTGATGAGTTATCCTCGGCCTCTGCGCTTTCCTGAAAGCTGGGGACAAACCCTTCAGGTGCCGGTGACACTCCTCTCCCCTCCGCAGGCGTGCAGTGCAAGATTACAGAGTGGTGGCCATCCCCATGGTGGCTCCCGCTGCTGAGAATGAGGAGATATTGCCGCCTGGCGTCTTCCCCATGGGCTGAGCACCCACCGCCAGGCAACTCGGTGCACCCGCCAGCCCAGAGAATGCTCTGGGCTTGGATGGAAAGCCGGACGCTTCCCTGAGTGGTGGCGGCATGGAGTACATCCTGGTCCCCAGCACGCCTCGGTGCGGAGCATCCTCACTCCAGGGACACGTGGCCGCTCTTCCCAGCCTGAACAAGTGACTATTGTGGATGAGAGCACTTCCAGCACCCAAAGGTGCGTGGGCGTCCCATCGCGCAGCTGAATAGGGGGTGGCTGAGCCCACAAGCTCTGGGGGTGGCGTAGAGGCGGTGGGTGTTCTGCATCAGGAACCAGAATTGGGAGGAGGTAGTCCTGCGGGTGCTGGCAGGTGGCAGGGAGCAGGCTCGGGGCTGCCTGCCCCAGCAGAGGGTGTTTGGGGTGCAGGGAAGGGCGTTTGGGTGCTGGGGGTGAAGCTGGGCTGCCCTGCCCCAAGTAGAGGCCGTTCCCTGGTCAGGAGCAGGGCCAAAGTTGGGCCAGCTGGACACCGGCCCCTTCCCTAGAGCTGCTTTGCCCTAAAAATTGCCCCAAAAACCAGAAAGTGGTGCTGCTCATGGAAAACAGAAAGAGGGAGACCCGGCCGAGCATCCCTCCGCCGTGTCCTCACCCCTTTCCTGCTCTCTTTCAGCCATTCACCGGTGAACCCGCAACCGCAGCAAACGGTGCCGGTGCTGTCCCGCCTCGGTTGCGGGACTCGGCCCTCGTACGCAGCTCAGGGATCCTTCGGAGGCACCTTCAGCGCCGACCCCAGGTGCCTGCCGGTGCCGGCCGCTCGCAGGGGGCCACAAGCAGGAGCGATTTCACTATAGACACTACTAAAGACTGAAGGCAACAACATGTCCTAGGAAATATTTTCCTTTGCAAGTTTTCCTCTCTCTATCTGTCATAGGTTGTTTTCCACTAGTTCATGCCTTGCTCCAGAACAGGCAGCTTTATACTGATGCCATTCTATGTATAAATGTGTATATATTGTATATAAAATAATGCACAGACAGAGGTTGATTTTTTGTCTGGTCGGGAGTCTCGGCAGCTGTGAAGGTGTGGAGGTCAGCGGGGACAGAGGGGAAATCCGTCTCTGCAGCAACAAGGACTCGCTGGCCACCAGTAGTGCTGTGCTCGAGGCAAAGGGTGACAGCAAGGTGGCAGCTGCCATCGCTCAGCTGGATGGCAAAAAGGTTTTTAGCAGTCAGCTGGAAACCAGTAGGTATCTAACAGCTTAACTTCCACGTCCTTTCCTCACTGCTGTCTTGTCCTCCTGTTTGTGCTGCTGATCTGGACTATCGGAGCTGGAGGGAGCAGCACTTTGCCTGCGTGACGGACCAAACCCTCCGGCAGCAGCAGTGCCTCTCCCCCGTGTACTGCGGGATGCTCGGAAAACAGGTGAGGCTGGAAGGGATTGCTGGAAGCGCCTGGTCCAACGTCCATGCCGAGCTTTGCGGTTACATCCAACGTCCAAGTCTTAGGTGAACTTCTGCCTGTGCTTAGATGAGCAGAACAGCGCAAGCCTTTTGGAGTTGGTGCTTCGAAAGTGAAAGGCAAGCCAGCAAAGCACCTACCGTTTAATGAATGACCATGGAAATCAACAGGATGCACGAGCTTCCTCCAGCAGGCATAGGTCGCGGCCCTGGGCTCATGTCCCAGAGCAGATCTCTTCCAAGATTGGTTTCGGTTTTGATCTCCACATGACACGGGCTCTGGTACGATGAGCCCCGGTATCTTCAAACAGAAAGCGTAAGCCACCATCTGATTTACAAGAGCGCCATGCGGCTTGCACCATTGCTGCTGTGATGGCTGGTAAACAAACACAACCCAGAATGACTTCTTAACAGAAGGGAAGAGAAAAAAAGAAAGCATTACAACTTTTTGTTGTTGTTGTTGTTACAAATTTAATTTCAGGATTAAAAATGCCCTCCAGTTTATCTCCGAGTTAGACTGAAACCAAAAGAAAGCAGTTCTTCAAATGCTGCCTCTCTTCTCCCCTTACGCTTTGCTGTGGGGAGAAAGGAAACAGTCTGGGGAAATCCCTTGGCTGCCAGTAAGGAAAATAAATTCAGCTGGGAGATATTAATGACTTCCTCCCAGACCTGATAGTGAAATTTTCCCCATTAAAACAGGCTCCAAGAAAAAGTCCATTTTCTAGGAATAAAGTGTTTCTTTGGGTACTTTTCAGCATCACATTTCCTCTTCTTCTGGTGGGTCAGAGGGATTTTGCCAAGGCATGACACGATGGAATAGGCAGGGATATCCTGGCAGTTTGGCCACTGGAGGTGTTTTCCTGGTGACAGACGTAATGGAGGGGTAATGCTCAAAAAAAAAAGAAGAATTGTCCTGTCCAATACAGTTTATATAGTGCATATTCTTCTGTACAGCAATGCAGGCCATGCTGAGCAGCTCTTGGAGGGCAAGGCAGGGCTACAGAAAAGGTCTCACACCTCCTTGAGGAGAGCCTGTAGGGTTCCTCTCGGAGTTGTTCCGAAATCCTGCTCTGATATCCACCTGATTTTGGAGCTGACATGTGACAACAGGTCTTGTCCCGTACCTAGGACTACCCCGGAACGCAGCCAGGGCTCTGGGGAGCTGAAGGGCTTCGTTAGAGCTAGATGGGCTGTTCCTGAAGCGCTGGGAAAAAGGTCAGTGGTGTCAGAGAGCCAAAGCGCTGCTGCGTGCAAGCGTGGCAAAGGTAGCCACCTGCATCCTTGCTGCCATTGCTCTGTGGGGGAGAAAGAGGAGATTTCAGCGAAGAGGAAGGCTTCCAACCTCACACACAACCCACTCACATCCAGGGAAGAGAGCAACGCTGTGCCCAAAGCATCTCCTGCCACCTCCCTCGCAAGGAAATCCCTTATGGGACAGTTTGTTTAATAGCTGCAACAATCAGTATGTCCCTGTGCAGGTCTGTGCTGGTAAAGGACAGGGGTTTCCCCATCTCAGTGCTCCTGTCCCCTGCTGACGGCTCGGAGCCGTTGCCTATCTCTTGTTGTGGACATGGAGCTCCACCAGACTTACAGCGTGCTTGATGATCCCAGTGCTAGGGAAACCTGGCCTTCACGGCACCTTCTGGGCAAGGATGAACCCCAGAGCCAGAAAGTGGGACTGAAGCCAAAACTGGACCCAAAAGTCAGATTATCACTTCCCGCTGGCTGGCAGGGGCGAGGGGTGCTCTGCTAACCCCAGACGGATGTTCCATGGCCTCAGCAGAGCCAGAAATGGGATCTGACATACAACAAAACCCCAAACCCATCCCCACCTGAGACCACGATCAGTCTCAGAAGAGAGGTTAAGGCTTGAGGGGGTCTGTGGGAACTGCACCACGCGGTTGGGAAGCCACCCCCAGTTACGACCTGGGGTTGTGAGCAGAAGCAAAGGGCTGGGGAGCTGTGTGCAGGAGATCCGGCTATGGGACGTTCCTTGCTCACTTCCACTGAAGCTTAGCACTCGGATTGTCCCTTCCCGGTGCTTGGAATAGTCACAGAGCACAGCCACGCCCCAAGCGACCGGAGCGGCTCGTGAAGGCTCCAGATTCAGAATCGTGATCTCAAAGGCCCAGGGAGGGGACGTACGTGAGTCAAAGGGAGCTTCTTCACAACCAGCGAGGAGCTGCACTGCAGTGTTTCCCTACACTGTGGCACCGAACAGGCGACAGTGGTCCCGTCCTTCGCAGCCTCGCTCATCAGCTCCACCCGAAGGAAATGCTCCTACGAAACAAGAAGAAAAGGGAACAACACCACTCAGAGGGAGCTGAATTACTGGAACATGCGGTTTCATTATTTTTTTAACCCCTTGGGAAGTGACTTGCAACATGATTTATTTTCTCTTCAAATAAAACAAACAAAAAATCCCATGCCCCTTGCGGCAACAAAAACCAAGAGAAGCCAGCAGCAGCTCATGAGGAAGCAAGCGAAGTAAGAGCTGGCAACCACTGCAGACAGAAAAGGGAACCTACACGCTCGCGCTGAGGTAAGAAGTCGGAATCTGTGGAAGACAACACCCAAATGCAAGGACTGTGGGAAAACCAAAAAAAAGTGCTGCAACCTTGTGTCTTACTATTGAAATCATGGTGCAGAGCAACGTGAACCGAGGAAAAAATGTGACCGCAGGGTACAGTCCATGCCCAGCATGAATCTTAAGATCAAGGTGAATCTTAGGATAATCTTCTCTCATGCCTCTCTACTGCACTCCAAACGTAATAATCAGAGATGAGCAGATTTTATGGGTAGTGGGCGCTGCCTCTCTTGGCGCCTTTTGAAATTGGCAGCACCCCATCCTGCCCGAGATGTTTGAAAGAGGTTTGGATGCAGAAGGTGGGAACGTATCTGCAGGAGCCGTCATTTAGAATCATGGAAACACAGAACGGTTTGGGTGGGAAAGGACTTTTAAAGGCCGTGTAGTCCAACCCCCTGCCACGGGCAGGGACATCTTCAACCAGACCAGGTTACCCAGAGCCCCGTCCAACCTGGCCTGGAATGTTTCCAGGGATGGGGCATCCACCACCACTCTGGGCAACCTGGGCTGGTGTCTCAGCACCCTCACTGTTCAAAATTTCCTCCTTAGATCTTGTCTGAATCTCCCCTCTTTTAGTTTAAAGCCATTACCCCTTGTACTATCGCATCAGGGCCTGCTAAAAAGTTTGCCCCCATCTTTCTTTTAAGCCCCATTTTTATATCGAAAGACTGCAATAAGGTCTCCGCGGAGCCTTCTCTTCTCCAGGCTGAACCCCCCCTCTCCCCGCCTGTCCTCCCCGCAGAGGGGCTCAGCCCTCGCAGCATCTCCGGGCCCTCCTCTGGCCCCGCTCCCCCAGGGCCGTGTCTCTGCCGTGCTGAGCCCCCGAGCTGGAGGCAGCGCTGCAGGGGGGGCTCCCCAGAGCGCAGCAGAGGGGCACAGTCCCCCCTCGCCCGCTGGCCACGCTGCTGGGGATGCAGCCCAGGATGCCAATGGCTTGCTGGGCTGCCAGCGCCCGTTGCTTTTCACCCCCCAGCACCCCCAAGCCCTTCTCCTCAGGGCTGCTCTCCATCCCCCCATCCCCCAGCCTGTGCGGATACCGGGGGTTCCCCCAACCCGGGTGCAGGACCCTGCACTTGGCATTGTTGAACCTCATGAAGTTCACACAGATGCACTTCTCCAGCCTGTGCAGGTCCCTCTGGACGGCATCCCGTCCCTCAGGCGTGTCAACTGCTTAGCTTGGAATGATTTCACTTACCCCAGCCAGTGCTAAAACGTGCTCCAAAGACTTTGAGATTAGCAAACACTTCTTCGCACGTGTCACTGCAACATAGAGCAGGTTCCATTCATCCTCGGGGTACATGCCTAGGTTGGAGCAAAGGTTATCAATACTTTTAGAAAACAAGAACAAACAGCTCTGCCGTTCTTCTAATGCTTCAGCGAGCACTTCTGGAAGAATGCTCTGTGCTTCTCTGGGAGAACATGAACCTGAAGAGAAGCACAGCTCTGCAGCACTCTCCTAATGCAACTGATAGCTCCTGCCTCGTTCCACACTCCTCCCTCCAGGCAAAGGCAGGACCCTACATGCCTGGAGAAGCAGCTCACTGCTGCGTGTTTTTCCGCCTCCCAGGCACAGACTTTGCCGTGAAGGAGTTTCCTCAGTCTCTAGATTCACTCTGCAGTCTCCTCTCTGCTCACTGGGAAAAGACCGGCTCTTCCGAAGCATGAACTGTGGCACCTAAGCAAAGCAGCATCTTTCCCAAGCGTGGAGTTGGCCTTTCTCTGTTGCTAGAGGGCTACAAGCTCGACTGCAGGAATATTCCCCTGCCCCTCTCTCCCTTTGAAGGAAACTATAAGATAAATAACCACTAGGACAGCCAGTGGCACTTGACAACACTGAGAAGCACGGGCTCGCAGGACAAGCGCCGGCAGCACGCTTTGCTTTCCCACTTTCAGATCAGGATGGGTATGACCAAAGTCGCTCCCTTACCGATACTGAAGTTAGTTCTTGTCTGGTAATCGCCACCGGGACATGGTACTTTCACAAAGTCATCTGCAATCAGCACCGTGTCAAACTCCAGGCCTTTGGCTTGATGGACGGTACCTATTAGGTAATCTGTAACCAGCACACGTTGGGAACAAGAGGACAAAAAGATCAGTCATGGCAGCAATAATGGTGTTTTTAATTTCACGAGGCGCCGAGTCAAATGAAATTATTTCATTCTGCATTCATTTCACTTCTGCCCAAATATAAATTGGAAGCAAAGCACCTCTATCGGAAGTCTAGACTGCTGAAGACAAATTCTCTGCCAAGAAAAATGCCTGGTTGTCAGCAGCCTGAGCCCCAGCCCCAACTCCCAAACAGGAATACTCTTTATTTGGTGAATTTTTGACTTGATTGCTTTGTCTCTTCCCCAAATTTTAGTCAGCAAGTTGCAGGGCAAATCCAACAGAAATACCCCAAAGTGGAATAAAGTCCTAGGGCTTTTCACCTGTAGGAAATACTGTGTCCAAAGGCTTATTTGCCTCTAGCAAAGCCACATTGAACAATCCTTTGGTGGCAGATTCATTGCCTTGAACTCCACCTGGAGTCCCAGATGCACCCCAAAAGCTGCTGTTCAACTTCTTTTCTCCCTAAAGACCGACTTGATCCAAATGGAGCTTTTTTGGCAGAACGAGGTGGTTTCTGCACTGAAGCTGCATTGAAAAATGACCTGAATTTGCTCCTCTATCAAAGACACAGCTTGGCTTTACCTGCCATGGCTTCTTGCGACACGTGGCTGCTCTCAATCTTCTGCACCAGCTCAGGGATCCGCTCTTTGTATTTCTCCACTATCGCAATCTTCACTTCCAGGTCTTTGTCATCGATGCGCTCGGCATATTCCTTTAAACCAAGGAAGCCCTGAGTCTCTTCCCATCTTTTGATAAAGGAGTCATTTATAACAAGGTTCGCTGAAAAGAAAGTAGCAGGTAACATGAATTTGTTTGACAGACATATATAATGGTGTTTTTTAATTCTAATCAAATTTCAGAGTAAGCATTAGGGAAGGCAAGTGTGGGGCAGCAGATGGACCGCCGCTGTGGGATACGGGGTCTTGGGACGAACTCGCTCTGTGACGGGTGGTTTTCACTCAGGATTTTCCTTTTACTGATGCAAAACACCATCAAAGCTTGATGGTCTCATCAGAGCGGGTAGTTTCATCTCATCAGAGCGAGTAGTTTCACAAAGCAGCATCGCTTTGAGATCTAGAGCTGGTATACAATGAAGGGTACGGAAGTCTACGAAGCTCAGGAGCTGGCAAACATTTGCTGAGCTCAGTTGTTTCTAGAGCATGCGTCCTAGAAAGTCTGCACAACCTTCGTTCTCTGAGATATTTGGAAATTGAAAGGAAAAGACCCTGAGCAGTCTGAAAAAACTCTAATGTGACTTCAGAGTGGCCCTGGCTGGAGCAGGGGCTCAGGGCAGAGACGGCCTTGGGGCCCTTCCAACCTGCATTATTCCTTTTTTTACCCAGACAGCAAGAAGTTTTCCTAGTAGCTCACCTTCCAAAGAACCAGTAACAACACCCACACAATCAATCACTCCTGGCAGTTCAGTAAGTTCTTTGTCTCCGTGCCCCATATATAACATTACTTGCCTACTGTTGCCAAGGCAGAGGGAGATTTTAAATGAATGATTTATTCACTAAATTGTATCCACCCGTGAAAAGGAAGTACGCGATAAAATGATTCAACGCACCAGGTTTAAAGACAAAACAAAACAGGAAAAGCCTAAGACAGATGAAAAATGAAGTCAAATCAGAAAGCATAGGGAAAAAAATCCCAATCTAGGAGTTTACTGGGCTCTTGCACTCACGAAAAGGCATCACAGAAGAAATCTGGGGAGAGCTGCACGACACAGACCCCACAATTTTAGCATTTCTGGTATTAACATCAGCCACTGAAGCAGCCGAAATAGCACTGCCCATCAGACTACCATTGAGAAGTCCATTTTCAACAGATAACTGCATAAGGAAATATAAAATAAAACACTAAGAAGCGCGTTGCATTCCATCACTGCAGCAAAAACTAATAAAAATAAAAATAAAAAAAAAATCTGTGCAGCTGCAAGGAGGATCACACACAGAGAGAAGGGTGCCCCTCTGCTGCACTCTGGGGAGACCCCGCCTGGAGTACTGCGTCCAGCTCTGGAGCCCCCAACATAAGAAAAACATGGACCTGTTGGAGCGGGTCCAGAGGAGAGCCACAAAGACGATCAGAGGGCTGGAGCACCTCTCCTGTGAGGGCAGGCTGAGAGAGTTGGGGCTGTTCAGCCTGGAGAAGAGAAGGCTCCGGGGAGGACTTATTGCGGCCTTCCAGTACCTAAAAGGGGCCTCCAAGAAAGCTGGGGAAGACTTTTTACAAGGGCATGGAGTGATAGGATGAGGGGGAATGGCTTCAAACTGGAAGAGGGGAGATTTAGATTAGGTATTAGGAATAAATTTTTTACTATGAGGGTGGTGAGGCACTGGCCCAGGTTGCCCAGGGCAGTTGTGGAAGCTCCATCCCTGGAGGTGTTCCAGGCCGGGTTGGATGGGGCTTGGAGCAACCTGGGCTGGGGGGAGGTGTCCCTGCCCATGGCAGGGAGGTGGAACTGGGTGATCTTTAAGGTCCCTTCCAACCTAAACCATTCTATGATTAGTCAGTAACAAGTGGTGTCCCTCAGGGGTCAGTACTGGGTCCAGTCCTGTTCAATATATTCATCAATGTCCTGGATGAAGGGATAGAGTGTACCGTCAGCCAGTTTGCTGATCAAACAAAACTGGGAGGGGTGGCTGACACGCCGGAAGGCTGTGCTGCCATACAGCATGACCTGGACAGGCTGGAGAGATGGGTGGAGAGGAACCTAATCAAGTTCAACAAGGGCGAGTGTAGGGTACTGCATCTGGGGAGGAATAACCCCATGCAGCAGTCCAGGTTGGGGGCTGACCTCCTGGAGAGCAGCTCTGTGGAAAGGGACCTGGGAGTCCTGGTGGCCAACAGGGTGACCATGAGCCAGCAATGTGCCCTGGTGGCCAAGAAGGCCAATGGCACCCTGGGGTGCACCCAGCAGAGTGTGGCCAGCAGGGCGAGGGAGGGCATCCTCCCCCTCTGCTCTGCCCTGGGGAGGCCGCAGCCGGAGCACTGTGTGCAGTTCTGGGCTGCCCGGGTCAGGAAGGACAGGGAACTGCTGGAGAGGGTCCAGCAAAGGGCTACGGAGATGATGAGGGGATTGGAGCATCTCTCCTATGAGGAAAGGCTGAGGGCCGTGGGGCTTTTCAGCCTGGAGAAGAGAAGACTGAGGGGGGATCTTATCAATACTTATAAATCCTTAAAGGGAGGGTGCCAGGGGGATGGGAACAGTCTTTTTCCAGTGGTGCCCAGTGACAGGACAAGAGGTAACGGGCACAAACTTGAGCATAGGAAGTTCCATCTTAACGTGAGGAGGAACTTCTTCCCTGTGCGGGTGGCAGAGCAGTGGCACAGCTGCCCAGAGAGGTGGGGGAGTCTCCCACTCTGGAGCCATCCCAAACCCGCCTGGACGCCGTCCTGTGCCACTGCTGGAGGTGTCCCTGCTGTGGCAGGGGGTGGGACTGGGGGAGCTCCACAGGGCCCTGCCAAACCTGACCATTCTGTGATTCTTTGACGTACTCACCTTTTTTCCGTTCATCTGCAGGTTGACTGAGTTTCCAAATATCATGAATTCTGCTCAGGCCAAAACGGGCAAGCCCCTAAACCAAACAACAATTTATCTTAATATACAGCAGTAAAGGTGCTGTATAGAGTTTCTAGGTAAGCTATCAGGGCCCAGTGGTTACTGGTGTTAAGAGGGAGGGAATAAGAGAAACGTGCTTAAGATGCAGAGCTGGTTTCCTGAAATCCCTGGAGCTGTAGCACAATCAAAGGCAGCCGAAAAAGCAATGATCCAGCCCACTCTGCAGACGGACAGCAAGAAGAGAACAGGACTCTGTCTGATTGGCATTATAGCACAGCTACAGCAGAATTTTATATTCCAAGGCTTTTCAAAGAAAAAAACCTGATTTCTATAATGTTTTCTCTTTTGCTAAAAAAAAACCCAACAAAAACCCAAAACCAAAAAAGGTCAGGTTTTGGTCATATTGCTTTGTTAAAATGAACTTTAAAAGTCTACTGTGCTATAAATGCTGCTGGCGTATTGACTCCACACTGCTTTGCGGGAAAGCCAGCTCCAGGCACATCTGCATCCTCTTTCCTGAAGTGATGGGCCACTACAATGAAGATAAACTTGTTAAACTGACTGTAAATGTTTCTGTTTCAGTGTAAACTCAAACAAAAGGCTTTGCTTTGGCAATTTTTACTTTCAGAAAGTATTTTCCCCCCCTTGTTTTCAAATTCAGTTTGTTTTGTTCCATTAAAAGAAGTGTCAGTCTGATCTTAGACTTATTCCAAACTGCAACGGCAGATAAGAATTTCAGTACTGGATAGACAGTTCAAACACTCATTCCAATATAATATACAGCTTTCTGGTGCAAAAAAGACTAAGAACTTAAAATAGCAGCCTAAAATTCAAAAGATCAGGTTCATCCTCAAACACATTCAGCACCAGGACAACCGTTCATGTGCTTCTACGTTTCTGGATGGAGAACAACATCTCAAATTAACTCATAGGTATTTACGATTCAGAGTTTGAAGACCAATGTTTCCTCTGAGACTTCTGAAATGTGGAGCCTTATTAAAACCTTCCTGCAAGACGTGCACACCTGCACACTCTCCTTCTTCAGACACACAGGTGCTTTTTGCAAACGAAAATCCAGTGCAAACCTCAGAACCGTAGCTCCCTCAAGGGGTTAACATTTAGCATTGCTGAAAATCTCAACTCCCCTCACCAACGAGGCTGGTGAACCGACTTTCCCTGGCTTTCCTGGGTGTATCGACACAGGGACCAGACCATCACAGGACTGGCAATCAGGAATGAGCCCAGCCCAGCCCTCTGTGGCATCCACAAGCCCAAAGGTCACTTTCAGCTTCAATCATCGTCTTCATCTTTCAAGAGAGCTTGAAAAATGTTTATTCTCTCAGGGCACAGCCAACTGCTTTTACTGCTTTTTACAGACTGCGATTACAGCTGATTTTTATGTCCCTGCTACAGGAACACTGTGCCACTGCCGGCGGCCAAAGGCAGTCAGCAGCACTCCATCTCATGCAAATATTTGCAGCAACTTGTTACAGCCATATATCACTCTTCTCCAGCGCCATCCAGCAGACTGGAGCTGCTGCTGTTCTCATCCGAGTCTCATGAAAAAAGGGACAGACAAGCCTAAAAAGGGACAGATAAGCCTAAAAAGGGAGCCTTGCCCGCACAGATATGAGGGACAGCTGCTCCAAACAACCCTTCCCCAGCCACAACAGATTGCTGCTTTCTCCTTGAATATTAGTTTTAAACCTGGCTGCTACAGACCACAGCAGATCAGCCTCATCTATTTCAAGACACACGTAGGTGTCGCTGCTACAAGCGCTAACAGGCTTGGGGACTTGAGGCTGGGACGTGAAAGACGCATCGGCAATTTCCTCTTACCCCAATCACGTGTATTTTAATCAGTCTCTCTCTTCCAGTAAGTTTCACAGCATCCTCGAACACGTTAAAATTGCTTCGGGATAAGACTGTTATCTTCCCTTCCATGCTGCCTCTCACATCACCTGCATGACGAAATTCCCAGTTAGCCAGGGCAGTTAGAAAGCAGGCGTCTAAAACCCAAAGATCTTCATAAATCAGGATTAATCCTGAGACACTTTGTTATTATGCAGTAGCTCTGTGACTCCCAGTGACTGAACAGAGCTGACCGAGCTGAGCGATGCACCAACATGACTTACCCTTTTGGTTTCCACCCACTAATGTCTTATTCCTGATCCTCTTGCAGACATCCAGAATGGTTGCTCCAACGTAAGCTATTTCAGGACCAAATCTGAAACTCTGTGCGGAAAAAATGAAGGAAACAGCAAGAAAAGAAGAGGAACTTGTTATAACCTACAAAAGTATTACTATATATGGAACTATACAATTCCCACAAACCTTCTGGACAACGTTTCTCTTAGAAAAAGCACGTAAATCCTCCTAAACTATTCCTAGAAACCCTGGTCACTCTTCCCCAAAGGCGATAGGAAATGTGCTGCGAGACAGGACTGTCACACAGGGCAAAATGTGATTTCCAGCCTCTCCACCCAACAGCTGCCGCTGCCGAGACTCTTCCTCATGGCACATCTGTCCTGCAGCAGGGCAGGGGCCAGAGGTGGCGGGATGGGAGCCAAGTCCCTCACTTGGCCGGGCTGCTGGAGAGGTGACGGACCGGAGCAGCAGAGCAGGGCTGGGGGTTGCTCCTTACGGTTTCCTAACCTGTAGATCTGTGGCTGACAGTCAAACCATCATGAGGTGAAAGCCCTAATCAAGTTTCACTACCACCATGACTAAAAAACCCCAGCGCCTGGCTGAGGACACCACCTCCACCAGCAAAGAGAAGTGGAAAGTCTTGTCACCCAAAAACCACCACAAGCGAGGCGATGCAAGGCTGGTCTCAAGGCTGTCACAACATGTGCCACTGCAAATAAATGCCATTCCCCTGTGCCTGTCCCTGGCTCCTGCCCCTGGGCAAGGCTGGCATGGTGCAAGGGGAAAAGGCAGCTCAGGCGGATGGGCATTTCGGTGGCCGTTCTCGCTTAGGAGCTGGTTGCGTTGCAGTTTGTATCGCTGTTTTAAGCTGATTCATTCTGCAAGGATTCCTAGGGAAGTTCCTCCCTTGTATGAGCTATGAGAATCGTGTAGCCATGTGGCTACTCAAGCCAAAAACCGAATGAGGGTGAGCCTTCCACTGGCACAGCAGCAGGTTGTGTAATCCGGCCAGGAGTCACAGGCATCACTTGTGCTGAAAGAAGGCGGGAGCTCTCTTCCAGGGCAAACTCAGATCAGCTGAAGCTGCTCATCGAAATTATGCCCTTGGCAGACAAACAGGGCAGGAGATACCACAGACAAAGGGGCGCTGGTGGGACAACGCCGGAGTTTCTACAGAGCTAGCAAAAAAGACTGTGTGTACAGCCAGCAAATATGTCCTCCTTAATCAACGTGGGTTTATTTCAAGGAGGTCACTGCCAGAACAAAATTCATCTCCTTGCTTCTAACTCCTGTGCATGAGACCCGCTGTCATAACTCTGGCAATATGAGCAACATGGGTATCTGCCCCTGCCCGCTCAGCTGGAGCTGAGAACTAACCCAGAAAAGAGGGGATCTCCTTGAAATAAACCATATATTAAGGTCTCTACCCCAGTACCCATTTTTCAAGCCAATATGGCTTTCCTAGTGATGGGATCACTCCACTAAGAGGCACAAAGGAGCTCTGCAGCGCAGAGTGCGAACAGCAAAGCATGCCACTAATCCAGGCAATGCAAACACTCCACGGTGACAAACGCAAGCAGTCTGGCCTTCTGAAGAAGGACGTGAAACATTTTCCACCGCATCAGGGATGCAGCAGACATGCAGAAGGAAAGCCGCAGACCTACGTCTTACCTGCGTGAGGTAGTAAACATGGGTGTGAGGTACTGAGTAGAGGGTATTGACAGCGCCTCGGAAGGTATAGATTTGCTGGTGAGGGTCTCCTACGAGGATTATGCCACATTTTTGTGACAGCACAATATCGACGATGGCTGCAGGAAGACATCAGAGCATTAAGGGGGAGCCTGCTCATAAACAAAGAGTGAACTGTGTAATATCTCTTGCCTGCATTGAGGCAAGATCTCCTGCCTGATGTCTCATGGCATTTAAGAAGGGGTCAACACAGCTGCAGGAGGCAGCAAGCTGGGGAGAAGCAAAGGGAAGCATGCAGCTGACTGGGAGCTCTACAAACATCCTCCCACTATTTTAGTCTGACAGTATTTTTTCCTGGACTGGAGCTGCACAGCTTCTTAATCCCACATGTGTGAGCCCAGCACAAATACACCACCCATCCCAGGTGACCTGGACGCGCTTCACGTATGCACGGTGACTCAGCACACCTCACAGAGCCCTTTGGTCTACTTCGACTGAGCCTGCCCGAGGGTCAGTCACGCTGGCAGAGCAACCGCTTGCATCGCGCACAGCTGCGGAAGCACAGCCAAACCCCTGCAAGACCCGGTCTCCAGTAAGTACAGGCGGGAGATGCTCTGATGAAGCCTTTGAGCTGATTTAACATCTGCTGAAAAGACCAGGCCTTCTTCGGCACCCCTTCTTTTGTTCCTCAGCACACAGTTAGTTCACTTAGATCCCTTTGCAGAACTGATTCAATTTGCTTTGCAACAGCGAGCTACTCCCAATATCCCCGGCAAAGAATCACAGAATGGTCAGAGTTGGACGTGACCTCTGGAGCTCCCCCAGTCCCACCCCCTGCCACAGCAGGGACACCTCCAGCAGTGGCACAGGACGGCGTCCAGGCGGGTTTGGGATGGCTCCAGAGTGGGAGACTCCCCCACCTCTCTGGGCAGCTGTGCCACTGCTCTGCCACCCGCACAGGGAAGAAGTTTTTCCTCATGTTCAAACGGAATTTCCCATGTTCCTATTTGTGCCCATTGCCCCTTGTCCTGACACCAAGCACCACTGAAAAGAGTCTGGCCCAATGCTCTTGACATCCACCCTTTAGATTGATGAGATCCCCTCTCAGTCTTCTCTTCTCCAGGCTGAACAGACCCAGGTCTCCCAGCCTTTCCTCAGCAGAGGGACACTCCATTTCCTCATGAGATGCTCCAGTCCCCTGATCACCTTTACAGCCCTCCACTGGACTCTCTCCAGTAGTTCTCTGTCTTTCTTGAACTGGGAAGCCCAGAACTGGACACAGTACTCCAGCTGTGGCCTCACCAGGGCAGAGTGGAGGAGGTGGATGACCGCCCTCGACCTGCCAACAGCTTTCTGCTACGTGACTCAGGAATCCCCAGGGTGGTGCAAGGAATGGACAAGACTTGCACCCAGTGCCGGGGTGGGATGGAGCAGATCTGCTGTTCTGATAGCTGAACTACTTAATATCTTGCCACTCTTGAAATAAACCATGTCCTTGGCTATGCTGGTGGTCTGTTTCTCTCTGTTAGCAGCGTAGCAATAGGAAAAGGGTGTGCAAGGCATGTCTGGATGCCAAAAGCAACTGAAAGTAAGCCCTCAAGCTGCTGCACATGTACTCTTGTAGCCTGCTTACAAGCTGCCTTACTGAATTTGCAAAGATCTGGGACCAAGCCACGGGTCAGTTATAATGTTACAGCTGAGGGGCAGATTATTTTTTTAATTGTGCTACTTCTCACACACCCCTGAGAGCACGAACATCCTCTGTAAAGTGCTTAGGAAAGCTGCAGCTCTGTCTCCGGTTGCAACTCACCTGGCGTGCAGTCCTGTGCTTCATCGACAAAAATGGCATCGTACCCTAAGAGCTGAGGCTTGCTGAGCTGCCAAAGTTTCAAATACCCTGAGAGAAAAAACAAGGCATGTCAGTGAGAGGCTAATTTTCTCATCATAGAACACCGTGATCCTTAAAACAAGTCTCTCTTTTTCAAAAAGATAAATGTTTCTGGCCCTGCTTCTTGCTTGGAATTTGCATGACACTTGGAGGGGTTGCAAAAATCTCTATTGCTCGCACATGTTGCTCTATCTCCCTTGGCTGTACGAAGCACGGAAAAAAAAAACCCCAAACCAAAACAACCTGACTGCACTGGAGGAAGGCAGGTACACCGATGACGCCAAAACTCTTAATACACAAAGAAAAGGACAAGGAAGAAGGTTTTCCCTGGTACGTGCTACCTCTGGCACTATCTGCACACATGCTTAGCAGCAAGAGGAAAGGACGTGCTGGCAGCAGCAAGGAACAAATGCTCGCTGTTAGTATTCGTTCACCCACCGTCTCGCCCATTATTTCTACAATTTTGCTGCCAATCACACATATCCGAATAGTTCCACCATTTTTTGAGGCCCAACAGGAAAACCAAACAAACTTGCAGCCTTTGGGCCTGTTTCGAGCTCCCTGGTGAGCTACTGGCAGGAGAAGAAGAATTTTATAGTTTTTGATGCTCATTCCTGGTACACAGCCAGGAGTAAGAATCTGTTCAGTTTTCTACTACAGCTCTTTATCTAAAGGCTATTTGACATCTGTACTCTCTTACCATCACAAGTTATCTTGTATTTCTTCTCTACATCTCCATCCAGCTTCTTCATGTTGCGCCATATCTCTTTCGCCTCTTCCACATTGATCTGGAAAGAGAAAACAGAAGGGTCTGGATAGATCGCTTTGAGCAGAAAAACAGTCCAGGCACAGCAGATCTTGAAAGGCTTCTCTGAAGCCTTTCACCTCCTACTTCTCCTCTTCTCCTCAACACAGTCTTTTCCAAATGCAGCCCCCTGAAAAGAACATGTCTTTGGCCCCGCTATTAGGACAGTATAATACAAGACCCCCTAACTTCTGCACATTAACACTTTGCGTTTATTTTGGCTTCTATGAACAGCTTGCAGGATGCTTAAAGGTATTTAATATTTTGAGGCTGTCAATGCATTCCCTGTCAGAAATAATGACTGCAAATTGGATTTCTGCTAGCTGGACTGGATCTGATCGGATGTGATCAATGGGGAGCAGAAAGGCTAATTTTCTCCACAACTCCAGCCCACGTCGATTAAGTGTTGCTAAGATGTCTGTACTCTAAATGAGAATTTTCGGGTTCGACTCTGCATCTCAAAATAACTTAAAAAAATGTTTATTGTCTTTATGTGTAATATCACAACACCATTCAGGCACCAATATAAATACACACAATCTCTTCTCTCTTTTCCTTGCAGGGAAGAAACATCTGCACTGAGCAAAGAGTGATAATCTCTCTAGAAACCAGCTGTGCGAAGAGGAAGAACAAACAAGCCCCAGTTCCTTTGGATTTGTGACCAGGGGAAACAAATATTTTGACAGTTAGATCTTACAGCTGAAGCACAAATACCCATGAACTATGAGAGATGTGGGATAGCTACAGCCCCTTCTAAACCTTGCAGCCCAAGTCTTGCTTCATCTCAGATACTCACTTTCTTTTCTACTTGACTGACAAGTTTTCTCTCGCCGTGAGTGTTTTTGAACCAAATAGGAGCGTGCTCTTCACAAATTTCTTCATCTGAAGAGGCAAAAAAGTTTTCAAGGGTCTGCGAGACTGTTTTCCCTCTTATGAACAGAGATTGTCCCTCGCGGTTCTGGATAAGGGAACTGATGGCGTAAACTGACATCTTGGAGAAGTTTAGCTTGCCTTTTTCTTTATAGCTGTGCCACAGACGACAAAAATAAGAGAGATGTTGACGTACACATGAAAAACCTGCTGGAAGAGCAAGCTCGCTTTTGCTTCTGTTGCACAGTAATGCTTACTGAAGCTCTGTTTTATACACCCACTTTGACCCAGTAATGGAATATCTTTAAAATCTGCACATATTTATCCTCACTACATTCCTGGTGGAAGCACGAACTTGTTCAGTTTATAGATTTTATAGGTGACAAGTTGAGCCAGAGATGTATTCCCATCATTCACCTCTGCAATTACAGATTGTTTTCAGAGCCAGGTAAGAGGATTCCCCTCTTCTTCCAGATCGTGGCTCATTTTCCTTTCTGCCTGCAGTTTAGATGTGCCAACACAATTGCCCAGAAACTGTATCATTAGAACAACTCAGGTTAAGAAAACGCCTCCTCTGCTAAAGAAAAGCAGAATTTAGAGTGGTTGTGCCACTGAAATGTAAATGGGAAACGCGAAAAAGCCATTCTCAGTGGCTTTCTATCTCCCTGTGGAGTGCTCCTTGGCTACAAACACAGGCAGGATGAACAGCCCCCAGAACAGCAATGGGGTATGTCAGCACAGTCTACGCCAGAGCACGGCAATGCGTCTGCTTCCCCAGGCTCATACGGACGCTAAAATCACTGGCCCATCCAACCTGAAAGAATTTGGAAACCATAAATCACAGGCTGGCTTGAAGCAAGTGAAAGAAATAATTTTCCCCCATTATTTTTGCTTCCTCAAGTCCTGGAGGCTTACTTCAAAACCAGACCTTCCTTTCCTGACATGTCTTTTTTCCTTCTCCACTGTCCTTCAATGAAGGAATCTAAAATCCCCACTCACTGTTTGCCGACACTTCCAAATGCTAATGAATGGAAAGTCTTGCATGTAACATTTCTGGGGAAGACACTTTTCCCTCTCTCCGCAACAGCTTTGTTAAATGTCACGTAAAGGAAATTCAGATCAGCAAACTTCTCTGCATATTTGACCAAGGTTGAGGTTTTTCCTGTACCTGAAGAACAGAAGAAAGTAAACAAAAAGCATCCAGAGTCAGGAATGAACGAATCTGCATACGTCTCATCAGCTTTACCTTCCCGCTCCTGCTGTCCTAACTGCACAGCAGGACTTTTTTCAGCTAATAACTCTACTGAAATCGGCAGAAGCTGCGGAGCAAAGCAGCTTTGAAAAATTACAGTCTGCAGCCTAGAAGCTTTAAAAAATATATAATTTTATCTCCCAATATTCTAGAAAGTACCAGTTCTCTTGAAAGACAGCTTGGTAAATGAAATGTTAAAATTGCTCTTTTGAATGATTCATGAGCTCATTCCCTTGTAAGATCTCCCACTAACGCTGCTCTCCTTTACTCCAGTTTGCCGGAGGACAGCATTGTCCACACCTCATGGCAAAGTTGTGTCACTCGCAGAGTACCAATTACAACAGAAACCTGAGACAAGAAAGGCTCTGCACATGTCTTTCTTTGCCCCTTTCCATATCTTCAACGATGACATAGTGTGAGCGAATTTTGTCACCTTGCTGTTCACACTCCTCCCAGAGGACTCGTCAATGTCGGACAACGCAGGTCCCAGCACAGACCTCTGAAGCACTCCAGTGGTTACCACTCCCCTGTGTGGAAAACTGACCATCTGCTCCTACTTTTGCTTCCTAGCTTTTAACCAACTATTCGCCTGTAAGGACCACGAGGATCTTTTACCATTTTGCCTGGGACAGATATAGGGCTCTCTGGCAGATTGCTCCCACGTCACCCCACAACCCCACTGCCACAGTAACTTTCAGCAAGAAGTCACACTCAGCTACTGGTTCAGCCACTTCACCCTTAAGTTCCTTTACATCTCCTGGGTGGTGCAGTCCGGATCATGAAACGAACAGTACCAATGCATATTTCATTTTCAAACTTTCCCATGTGAATGTGAGATTGACCCTCTGGCGGAACCCCTATAGAGAAGGATCCCGAGGCTGACCCTTTCCAAGACCTTCTACGAGGAACACAGATGCAGAAACACATTTAGCTTTTCTGCCACTGCATCGTTCGCTCTAAGGCATCCTTTACACTGCAGTTAGCTAACAGATGCTTTGGCAAGCATCCTCATCCACACGTTTGAAGGACTATGAGTCTTTTATGCTTTTTGCCAGTGGTTCCTCAAGCTCTTTTTCCGCCCTGCCTTGTTGCGGTTACACGTAACCTGTCAAAGCTTCCTGTTTTTATCATGTGGACACAGTGACTTCGTACAGACACAAGAAACCACTATTAGTTCCTTCTGTACTGTGGTGCTTAGCTGTATGCGTCCTTTTGCAAGCGTGTTCCGGCAGAGAGCACACATTAGCTCTGAGCCCCCAGTGTGGCGTCTTTAAAAGAAACTCTCCGCGGGTGGAGGGAGATGATTTACTTTTTCTTTTCTTTTTAAACAGGCTCCGTCAATTTTATGCACTTTCCCTTTTCAAAACAGTGCGCAAGTGCAGATTTCTTGGGTTGTGTTGCCAGGGATGCTAAATAAGAATAAGAGCGACTCTGTCTAGTGGCCTGTGGACAATAACAGGTTCAGCACGCAGTGAAGCAACACACGGAGAGTTGCTGCTTCTCTGCTGGGTTCCCGACAAGTTTCTCTGGGCAGTCATCGACAGCGCCCAAGCACTTGGTTTCGGTATCATGTCAGAATGTCACTATTTACCCAGCTTGCATGGGAGTAACCACCACCATGCTTCCCATTCCTATTTCTCTGCAAACGCTTGCTCTGATTTTTTGTGTTGATTAAAAGTAACGTTAACCCCCTGCCATCCCCACAGTTCCTTGATAGAGGAAGCAGGGAGGGAAGGAGCAGCACTAGAGGTTATGCATTTATTCTCACAACATAATTTTTGGCTCTTACCTGCAAATGCCATAATTTTCACTATTTGACCGTGCTCAATTTTGTGATTCAAAATCCTTTGCTGTTCATGGGTCAGCTTTAATTCAGGCCAGCTACTAAAATCAGAAAAAACAGAGTGAAAGAAATTAAGAAAAAAAAAATCCTCCCACATAAAACAAACAAATCGCTTAACAACAGAAGGAAACCAACGAATGATTTATCCCATCCCACAAGCAGGAAGGCAGCAATGGAGCAACTTGGTTATTGTGCAAATGAGAAAAGCAGGGAAAAAGAGAAGGTTGGAGATCGCAAAAATAAAAATTAAACCTTGGGGAAGGTTACATAGGAAAAGATCTTCTCAGGGACCCTAAGCCTTGCTTTAAAAATTAATTTGGCACCCTGGCTCCTTAGGCTTATTGAAAACAAACAGTGATTTGGGTTTGGGGCGTTTTGTTGCTTTCGAGAGCATGTACCTTAAATTGCTCTCCGATCTCTCAGCATGTAGGACAGATCAATTATCCCTGCCTCTCAGGGGAGCCGAGAGCTTTGATTAACGTTAAGAAAGGCATTCGGCGCTTCTGGCTGGAGTGCAATTGTTTTATTCATAAAGGTCTGAAACCTGTCATCAGCCAGCAGTGTGAACCATCTCCGCGCACAGGGTCCTCCCCGGTACCACGCGTAAGGACAGAAAGCCTTGTTTAAGTATCCTTCACATTTCACAGCTGGCAGTTAGATGGCTGCCCCTAGGACGCGTCTTTTACCGAACAAGCAAAATCTGCTCAGAAAAAAGACTTCAAATGGAGGGTTAGAACAAAAGGGCTGGGAAACCAAGAAACCCCGAAACCCAACATCTGTTTACCTTTGATTATTTTTTTTTTTTATTACGACTCCTCTCACTGTTGTACCTCGGATCATCAGTGATTTTATTGGATTTATCTTTGCTAGACCTCTCTACTGGATGAAAGCACTACTATTCCACTTCTGTAGGTAAGGAAAAGCAAACTAAATGACTCAGCCCAGAGTAACTGCGGCAGAAGGGGAACCAAGCCTGGATCTCCACAGGTCAGGAAAGCATTTCACTCCTTACTGTCCTTCCTTTCTAGGCAGCAAGCTCTAACCAATGCTAATTTCTAGAGCTATATATATGAAAAAGTTAATATATAACAGTTATCCAACAGGGTCCAGAAAACAGGAGCCAAACCAATATCCTGCAGCTGGTATCTCGTTTCCTCCCATGCACAGAAAGTGGTGTTCATAAATGAACAACCACATTATTTGCACTACCATAACATCACCAGCAAGCTCGCCTCCGTTTTGGTGGACTGCAGATTGCATTTCTGCAGGAACACACTGTTAAAATTAAAGCAGGCCCTCACCCCTCCTTCCAGACCTTCTTAACCATAGGGAGAGTGGTGATTTGGGAGGGTGTTTTGGGGTGATTTGGGGTCTGTGAAATTTCAGCGGCCGTCACACTGGAGCGCACAGAACTGTGTCCCACTGATACACAGACCCGTGACTTTTAAATTCAGTCAGTGCTCAGTAATTCAGTTTTTACAGATTTAAGGCCTGATTCTGGTTTTCCTCTGAGAGCTTGGGTAGAAGATGGCCAGGAGCAGAATAAGGTTTTGTAGTAATCGTTATGAATCTCAGAGTCTTATCAACTAGCCCCTGCCATGAAACATTTGCTCCCCCTCCAAGGTTCAGCACTCCACCAGGGCCCTGTGTGTACATCCTTAGATGCATTGCTCGGATCACCAAAAATAACGTTACCCAGACCAGAAGTCTTGTCTGCAGCGTGCCGCCAGTGTTTCCTCTTCTACTGTTGGCACAGTTACAGAAGTATTTTCCATCAGATACAAGCAGTAGAAAATATTGTAATGGATCCTGGTAGAAAGGACAAAAGAGAAACTCCCATTGAGAAATCATCAATAACAAATTATACGTCTGCAGCCACCTAAAAGACTGCCAATATCTTGCATATCTCCAAGAGAACAATGCACAAAGCGTCAAGTGCTCAGGGAGTTGCAGGAGACAATATTAATATTTTAAAGTGCAGTTAGTTCTACTTTGAAAAGTGACTGCAAAGGCACCACGGGGACAGCTCTGTTTGTGGCTGCTCCCTCACTCCTGCTCGGTTTGTGTTTCAGGGTCTGCCACACGAACACGACCTGGGATCAGAATCCACAGGATCCTTTTGCTCTCCTGAACCACCAGCAGCAACGGAGTCTGGGGGAGCCTGAGAGAGAATTTGGGCTAGTTTGGGCCTCTAAAGTGAACCAGTTTCATCAACCGTCTTCTGATGATTCTACACAAACTTGTTATCCCTGACGATACTTCATGGTGCTTTGTTACTGCAAAGAGAGGAGCACAGAGACTCTGTGGCTTTAATTACACCATCAATAGCTGGTTTAAAATTAACCTCCATTGTATGTCAGGGTTGAGACCATTGTGGTTTTACCTCAGCAGCTTTTTACCTGCAGCTTTCTTCCTGTGACCTAAGAGCTGCCCCAAAAGGCCACACTCCAGGACAGACTTCGTGTCTCACCCTAGGTGACCTGCATGCTCAGACTCACTAGTTGCTCTAGGAGCTGCAAATAGGTATCAGACAGTTCCTCGAGGACATGTTTCCTCCTTATGCCCTAAATTACAAACCTTGTGGGGTTTGAAGAAATAATGGCAGAAGAGACATGGTCATTCCTATTTCTTCTAGTCTAAATTGTTCAAGGAGATGGAGATGGGACATGGGTGCCCATGGGACTCGTAGCATGACTTAAGAGGAGTAAAGGGAGCAACTGGTCTCAGGAAGGTAATAACTCCATTAAATTGTTGCAGCAGATGTGTATCTATTTCTAATAAGAAAGTTGAACCAGTTGCTTTAAAATCTGCTTTTGTTTCAGAAAAAAAATATTTTTCTTGAACACTACTTCCCAAAAAAGAAGCAGGCTATGAAACAGTCTAGGAATTAAAGTAAATTTAAAGGCAACGCTCCTGAAAGTTCCTGCAAAAAGCTAAGGATGTGCACACTGTTCCTGACAAACTACATGCACCGAGGAACTGAAGAGCCCTAAGCAAGAGGAACGTAATTACTCATGAGCATATAATCACTGTTTATAGAATCATAGATCATTTAGGTTGGAAAAGACCTTTAAGATCATCGAGTCCAACTGTTTACCTAACACTGCCAAGTCCACCACTAAACCATGTCCCTAAGTGCCATGTCTACACATCTTTTGAATACCTCCAGGGATGGCAACTCCACCACTTCCCTGGGCAGCCTGTTCCAATGCTTGAGAACCCCTTTGGTGAAGAAATTTTTCCTAATACCCAATCTAAACCTTCCCTGGTGCAACTTGATGCTGTTTCCTCTTGTCCTATCGCCTGTTACTTGGGTGAAGACACCAACCCCACCTCGCTACACCCTCCTTTCAGGGAGCTGTAGATTGTGATAAGGTCTCCCCTCAGCCTCCTTGTCTCCAGGCGAAACAACCCCAGGTCCCTCAGCCGCTCGTCATCAGACTTGTTCTCCAGATCCTTCATCAGCTTTGTTGCCCTTCTCTGGACACGCTCCAGTCCCTCAATGTCTTTCTTGTAGTGAAGGGCCTAAAATATGTATTACGTATTGCCATGCCTAGAAAGAGGCAGGCAGGAAGCATCTCCCCACTCCTCACCTGTTAGTGATCGCAATGTTCCTGTCTCTCATCGCGTACAGCAGCGTGGCCATGCAGTAAAGCATCTCAGTCACATCCACAACAGAGAGGGTAGAGCTGGGTCTCTGCAGACATGCCATCAGCTTCTGGATGTCGCTGACACCATCGGAGAAAAGCACCATGACTGCGATTATGGCCCACATGTTCTCAAGCTGGTACAGGCAACAACAACAAAGAGTGAGCAAAAAGCTTTGAGCCCATAGAAGCAGGGAAAACCTGCTTCAACACTGAAAAAATAGTTATGCCATGATGAATAGTTAAATCCTCTTCAGTCACTCTGAACAGTACCAAGTAACACTCCAAAGGGAAAACTTTAAACACAGGAGGGCAGGTATGACCCTAAAGCACCAGCAGTTAAACAGAATCACACAGAATCACCGAATGGTCAGGGTTGGAAGGGCCCTCTGGAGCTCCCCCAGTCCCACCCCCTGCCACAGCAGGGTCACCTCCAGCAGTGGCACAGGACGGCGTCCAGGCGGGTTTGGGATGGCTCCAGAGTGGGAGACTCCCCCACCTCTCTGGGCAGCTGTGCCACTGCTCTGCCACCCTCAAAGGAAAGAAGTCCCTCCTCATGTTGAGATGGAACTTCCTATGATCTTTTAAACTTAAACTTCCCATAACCTTTTAAATAAACCAGTTAATAGATGTTAAACCTACCCCTGCCCTGCCCTGTAAATGCGGCAGTTTGTTGGTGATGCAGACTTCAGCCTTTGAGAAGAGGTGATGACTCTTCAAACACCGGAGGACCGCATTGGGATCTACCTTCCGTTCGGTGGATATGGCAGACACACACCTGCACAGAACGGGAACAGCAGCATTTGCAGAGAAGCCTTATCAAGTGAGTTTATTCTCCAAGTAAATAATGCCTTCTCCAAAGTACCATCAGTCAGGCTGCAGCAAGTTTAACTCTGCCTTGTTGTCTGCCCCCCAGATTTGACCGGGTGCATTCAGCAGTGGGGCTGCAAAGTGCTGAACTTGGATTTCCAACCCTACTTTTTGTGCCCAGAGCCATTTAGACAAGTAATTCCCAGCTCTCCTACATCGACTTGTGCTCAAATACTTTGCTGCATCAAGCCCTTAGTCTGCAAGTTCATCCTGGCTGTCTCGAAGTCTCCCTCCAGAAGACAGATCTACCTTGCTCTTAACCAATCTGACTCTTCTCCTTGCACCATCTAACTGCTATACAAAATTGTCCTCTAGACCACAAAGATCTGAACAGAGCACTTGCTTTTATCAGCAATGCATCTTGGGCTTGGGCTTGCTGCTGAATTGTGACTGACAAGTCAGTGTGGGTCCACGAAAGCAGCCTTTCAGGAGAGGAAAAGAAGAAAATACTTTGGAGATAGGAGGGACCAGGAAGAAAAGCTCACATCCTCTACGAGACAGCTAAATCTTAGTCTGAGTCTTAGCCAAATCCAGGAGACACTGAGCCTCTCTGAGACGCTGGCTGATCTGGAGATGGAAAAGCAATGCTGACATGACAGATCCTGAAACGTACAGGGATGCTAAAAGGAACGCTTAAATTAAGTCTCACTCTCTGCAGCATAGTCACCTGTAGTCACATAGTCACCCATAGTCAAACCGTCACACAGTCACAGTTGCAGGAAGCAACCACATAATGTCTTCTCCCAAGCTTGTTGTTGGGTGCCAGAGGGCAGCAAGCGAGAGGACAGCCCAGCCTTTTTTGATTTTGTCATCTAACGCTTATCTTGGAGCTCCTGGCAGCTTCTCTCAATTGCTGTACCCAACCTGGCTATGCTCTGACATACAGGTCCACCTCTGAAACCTTCCTTTGAGCTTCCAAATCCAACCTGTGGAAAGCTTGCACCTGCTTGCTGACACCCTCTCGCTCAGGCTCTCCTCACCTCTTTCCTCCTTTGGTGCAACAACTGTCTCCTTGCCCTCCAAGAGGCAACACCATCCAAGTCAGAAGGTCACCACCAAGACTGTTCTTCTGCCCCCTCTTCCCAGTCCATGTTCAGTTTCTCCATCTCCTCAGACATTAGTACAAGGCTATTCCTGCCCCAGCCTTTGCAGCTTCTCCTTCACTTATCCATCACTTCTCACTTGCTGTCAAAATCAGGGAAACTGCAGAAGGGACTTTGGAAGCCATATGCTCAAAGCCGGGACAACTTCAAAGCTTGGTCGTTTGTCCAGTTGAGGTCTGAGCATCTCCAAGGATGGAGATTCCCCACCTCTCTGGGCCAGCATTTGATCCCTCTCCTAATATCTAACTGGATTTCCTATGCTGTAACTCATGGCCATCGCCTCTTGTCCTCTCACTGTGCACCTGCAAAAAGACGTTAGCATCGTGCTCTCTACAGCCCCTCAGTAGGCAGAGGAAGACAGTAATTAGATCCCCTTTCCACCTTCCCTTCTCTAGATTTCATCCTCTACTTGCACATCATGTGCTCCCGACACAACAAAGAAGAAAGGGAAGGGTTTTTTACCTATATCCAGTTAGTGATTTTACTCCTATTAGTGATTTCTACTGTTCCTTCCTCATTTTCCTGTATATCTCCCACCTATTTAGAAGACAAACCAATTTCTCTCCTGGCAATCCACAGGATAAAATAGAAGACCCAAAGCAAGGAAGGTCTGAGGTTCTACTGGTGTGTGCTGGTTTTGGACGGGCAAGAGTTAATTTTCTTCATAGTAGCTAGTATGGGGCTATGTTTTGAATCTGTGCTGGAAACAGTGTTGATAATGCAGAGATGTTTTTGTTATTGCTGAGCAGTGCTTACACACACTCAAGGCCTTTTCCACTCCTCACCCCTCCCCGCCAGCGAGTAGACTGGGGGGGGCACAAAAAGTTGGGAGGGGACACAGCCGGGACAGCTGACCCCAACTAACTGAAGAAATATTCCATGCTCAGTATATAAAGCTGGGGAAGAAGAAGGAAAGGGAGGACGTTCGGAGTGATGGCATTTGTCTTCCCAAGTAACCGTTACGCGTGACGGAGCCCTGCTTTCCTGGGCATGGCTGAACACCTGCCTGCCCGTGGGAAGCAGTGAAGGAATTCCCTGTTTTGCTTTGCTTGTGTGCATGGCTTTTGCTCTACTGATTAAATTGTCGACCTCAACCCACAAGTTTTCTCACTTTTATTATTCCAATTCTCTCCCCCGTCCCAACCGGAGGGAGTGAGCGAGCGGCTGTGTGGTGCTTAGTTGCCGGCTGGGGTTAAACCACGACAAGGTGTAAAGTCAAGTGCTGAAGCGGACTCACCTGATCAGCCCCAACACACACTCTTTCTGCTCCTTTGTTATGGCGAAAACCTGCAAAAGCTGTGCAACTTTGTGCAGGGCCACGTCCTCCTTCATTAGGTACCGGTGGTACAGCTTTTTCCAAGGAATGAACTAGAATATGAAGCACATATCACCATCTTTCATCTCACAGCATTGGAAAATAGGTTTCTTCTGGCAATAAGCTATTTGACATGACTTCCAAAGAAGACCTGGTGTTCAAAAAGTCCCTGTAGCTTCATGGAAACAAGTATCTAGCATGAGACGGGAAAGGAAAGAGGAAACAGAGGAAAAAGAGAAAAATGTTCCTTATGGCCTGCAAACTTGTCTATTTTTGGCTGCTTTTTTCTCAAATGATGGGAGCAGGGTGATATTGCTTCAGTTTCAAACATCAAAGCATTAAATGAATGAGGATATTTTCAGCACTATTGCACAGATCTGTTCTGAGCAGGGTCTGAGTGCTTAAAATCCCCGTGTCCACGAAGCCCTACCCTCCCACCATCTGCTGTCTGGACTTTGGTACAAACAGACAGGGCACTGCCTTTTAGGCTGTGTTACAGAGTGAAGAGCAGATTTGGGAGAGGACTTGAGCACACTGAGCATTCAATGCATGCATTTTCTATGCACCCCCCTAGCTCTTCAGGCTCAAAGCACGCACACTGTGCTGATAAAGTGCTGAGTGCAGGACACCTCCTGCATTGTTTCCAGCCTTACCCATCCTAATTTATCAGAAGGGCATGAACAAGAACTTGGACCCCCACAAAAATTTGGGCTGTGATCAGTCCCCCACCACTCAGAGACAGCTTCTTCGGACAAGCTGAGGATTTCCAGCACGGACAGTGGGCGAGTCTAGCGGTGCCAGCTGTCTCCGAGCCACCTTTCATTGAAATGCAGAGATCCTCTCTACGGCCAAAACAACTGCCAGTGGGTTCACGACTGTTTGTACTGCGACAGCCTTGACTGCAGATGAACCGCACATACACAGGCTGGGGGACAGTGACGTACACTGGCCACGAGAGGACACTGCCCTGTCTGGTAGCTGGAATTTTCTGCATGACCCCTGTCAGGAAAAAAGGCTGCAACAAAAACAGCGAAGGGGGATTTTGTGGAGCCTTACAGGATGCTCTCTTTCCATGTATGGGAAGAACGCATCAGTGGAAGTTATCCCAATATTGATTTTCTGATACAGAAGATCCTGGTCCTGGAGACCGAAAAATGACAAAAGACCTCATAAGAAAGGATGTGGGCATTAGGGAGCAATAAAGGGATTTAAAAGAACAAAGAGAGACAGACACAGCATGGATGCTCCTACAGCAATAAATGCAGCAATGAGACTGAGACAGAACAGATCGGCAGGAGAAGGGACAGGCTCAAATCAATATCACAGCAGTCCTTACCAGTGGATCACTGACTATCTCCCTCCAGCAGCGACATACCAGGCTCAGGTTCTGATACAAATCAGTCACTGGTAGGAAAGCAAAGATGTGTCTCAAGACTTCAACAGGCAGCTCGTCAATACTTCCCTGAGGCAATTCCCAGTTCCGAGTCCCCAGGAGTCCGTAGTGTGCATCAGGGACCGGTTCAATTTCCATATCGTCAAGTTCCTGCTTGATCTGGCTGTGTTCTAAATGAACCACCATTGGCTTCTTCTCAGGCTCACCCCACAAATCATGCTCTGGCTTGCAAACGCCTGCAGCTGCAGTGCACAGAGACCGTTTTCTGGAGCTTTCCCTGGGAGCAGGTGCAAGGTCCTCATCCTCCAGAAAGGAGCAGGAATCACTGCTGATCTCCATCACAGTGGAGACATCACTGAAGGAATCATCAGGGTCAGTGAAGACGGGATCCAGTAGCTCTTCTTTGATTCTACTGTTTTTTGTTCCACCGGCGCCTACTTGTTGTATCTGAGAGATCCTGAAGTAATCAGTGATGTTCTTCTGCAGACTTTGGCCTGCGGAAAGAGGAAGAGCACGAGTGAGGTCACCATAAAAAAGCGCAAAGCGTGCTGCTCCTAAACGAGCTAACAAGGAGACCAGAGGCTGTGTAAGGTGGTAATTATTTCCACAGGGTTCTTTACAGACATATGAGCTTACGACAGGTGAACTGTCCTGCTTCATAGTGCTTCTCTGGCAACCCACGGAAGTCAACAGAATAACATTCATCTCTTTGCACTGTCCACATAATTTGGGCACTCTCAAGGTACATCTGACACCTCCATTATCTTCTAGAAAAAGACATGGTTTGCATAACAATCTCTCAGATCAACAATCCTTAGCTATGTAACACAGCAGACGTGTGTTAAACAGAAACACAGCTGCAGAATGAATTTCATGGGAGATGTTTCCACTGGCCAAAGAAACAGAAATAGGAAGGAAACAAAATGCGAGACTTGAGTTGTTGTGGTGTGCCTCAGACTGAGGTTGGGCTCCCAGCACTTATTTATTGCTCTTAACCTGGTGAACGAGAAGCACGCTAAGATTTAAGAAAGGCTTCAGAGTTTAACTACTGCTCTGCACCATTAGAAGGTCACAGCACCAAACCACTAGCAGGCTGCTCCTACCACAGTATAAGAGAGACCAGTGCCTTTATGATGATAAAAAGCCATTTCTTGCCAGATATTTCCTGCCTGCAATGTCATAAAGCACTGGAGACCATAAAGGAAACCGAAACTTGGCAGGAGACTACTCTCAGCAGCCTCTGCTTCCTCTGACAGCCACGCAGGCCATGTAGCACACAGACTAAACTTACCAGCACTGACAGGATTCATTCTGTCCCGCTGCTAGTCTGCAAAATATCGTGATGCTTAGCTAAGATGCAGCTCGAGAGGAAAAAAATCCCAAGCAGCTGCTGCTGATTTTAATGCATTTTGTTTCTGGATGCTCATGAAGGCATAGCTTAAGGAGGTCTGATTTGCTGCTTAAAAGGAACAGCTCTCCTGCTAATGTTTGAGCCCAATACCCTAAAACCTGCAGCATCTAAGATTACTGGATTTTTTAAAATGAGATAGTCAAAGACATCGCTGATATGAAAATGGAAAAGTATGCCTACGAGCACTGAGTCTATGACTCTGGTGCCTTGTCCTGGCTCACCAGCAGATGTTCTCTGTGAAGTGAGTCAGCTCACACCGAGGCACAGAGAGATTCCCAAGCCTTCCAGGGAAACCCTGAAATGCTCCAGAGTCTCACCTGCCACAGTGACCAAGGCACTCAGGAGCTCAGGAATAACTCAGGATGTTTTTTCTTTGTTTTCTACCTGTCTCCTCGCCCACACATGTGTGTAGCACCTCTCTCTCTCGTCATTACACGGGTTTTGATGCCGGGTCTTTAACCCTGCACCATGCGCTATTTGAAAACAGCTCGCTTGCCTCCAGTTTGAGACCTGAGCCCTGTCGTGTGCAGATTAGCTCAAAGTCTTATCAATCCTCAAAAGCCCTCTCAGGCTTTGGCACTTTTGAGACCTGTGTCTACGAGCTGTGTATCACAACGTTTCTCCCACCCAGGAAAGTCAAAGATCATTAATATCTGTGAAGTGCTCAGCAACACTTTTGCAGTCCTATATAACTAGACAGCTCATTATTGAGTATCCTAAAGAGCATCTAGAAGTAGGAGTCACATCATTAATAGTGCCTAATTGCAGAGGCTGTAGTGTTTCTCAGGGAGAGCTGCTGTTCTCTCCAGGTAGTCTCTGACAGCTCAGTGACAGGGACATGGAGGCATTTCTGGTGTGAGGAGAGACTGAACACACACACAAAGGCGACCTCACTCCCCCATACAGGGCAGTATTCAAGGCATCTCTTTTTCTTGCCACTTGACTTTGCGGAGGTGGAGATTAAGCCCAGTTTTGCCATGCACCACTCAAACCCAACCAATTTCTTCTACTTGCACTCACCTCGCCTGGCACTACTCTCTTATCAGCACAAGTTTGACAATGGATTACACAATGCCCTTTTGCTCCACACCATATCAGCATTTTTCTCCCCCAAATCCCTCAGCCTTCAAAGTATTTGCAATTAATGTACCTCCTTGACGTCTCCTTGTCCGGTGGGTGGGGTAGAGGCCCCTGTTTACATCTGCTCTACTTTTTCTTTGACTCAATGGCTGCGTCAGGGAGGATGAACCTTCTGCGCTCCGTGTCAGAGCTTCGCAGTCATCGACTGTAAGGTGCGTTTTCTTGAATCCCTTCATTTTGCTTTGCCAACATGCAAAAAAAAGACCCCAAAACCAAACAGTTAGCAAACAACAATATACAATCCATGCCTTTTAACAGAGGCATAAATACACAGGTTCTTTTCAGAAGTTTTATAGGACAGTCCCAGCGTTTCAGCCAGGAGTTTCTCCAAATAAATCAGAGCAGAAGCTTGTACAACACTCTGGTGAGGTGCTAAGGAGGGCAATGCACTGTGTCAGGGCAACACATCTGCAGCCACTGCAACAGCGACTTCACCCCAGGTCCCCACTCCTGCATTGTACGAGGCTTCGGAACAAAAGAGGATGACATAAAACCAGAATCCATGCAAGTTTTGCAGCTTTCTCTACAATACCATAACAAGTTTTGCAGCTTTCTCTACAATACCATAACACGGAGGAAGCAGATACAGGCATTCGTGTAAATGCAAAGTATTGTTAGGAGGACATCGAGGAAGCCTGAAGAGGCTGAACTGCACAAACCTCCGCGAGAGACAATTGTGACTTGCCCGGGGAAGGTCAGAGCCAACATTTAAACACGCAAACTCGAGCCTCTCGCAAACAAATCCAAGCTGGGATCCTCCATTAAGGAGGAAACAGCCCACTTCCAGCACAGCTCTTCCCCACGAGGAGAGTTAAGAAGCAGCATAAAACAATCTGAAGAGTTATTTTAAGAAAGCCTTACTTGAAATCTGCATGAGCTCCTCTTTTCCGTAGGCGGACGACCAGCAGAAAAAGGACAAACAGTGCCACTTGTTTCTACTGAAAATGCTTCCAAGAAACCTGAAACTGCAGCACGGGATGCACTTCCTTCCAATAGGAGAATTATCTGCACACACCACTCACGTAGTTTCACTTTTATGTTATTACTACGCCGTGCTGTGGCTGATAAGCTCCTCTAACGCGTTATGGCAGCCACCAAAGTAATCGACTGGTCTCGGACAGCAGGATCCAAGGGCCACTTTGTTTCATTACGCTGCTTCCTCCTTTTCATCCACGTCAGCTTGACAGAGCGGCGCTAAAAGCACCCACTGAGCTCCCTGGAGAGGCTGTTTTCTAACATCCCATGCTCCTCAAAACACGGCAAATGAGGCAAGCAGAAGGAAAAGACAGTCCCATGGCACTTAGGGACATGGTTTAGTCACGGACTTGGCAGTGGTAGGTTTATGGTTGCACTTGATGATCTTTAGGGTCTTGGAAAAGACCGAAATGATTCTATGATTCTATTCTATGACTCTACTTTAAAATGGTATTTCTCACTTGAAATTGAAAAGTTTTTCGTATTGAACAGCACAAATCATTGAAGCATCTCAATTCTCTTGAGCACACGGTCCTGGCAAATGTCAGAGCCGAGGTACCGGCTCTGTGCCCATTCCCGCAGCTGCTGGACACAGAAAGGTCTCACACGAGATCAGGTGAAGGACTGGGGGCAAAACCCCTGCTCCCCCATCCCACGACAGCAAAACCCCCGATGTGCCAGGACCACAGCACAGGGTTCAAGTCCAGAAACCCAACACGAGAAGATGACCGGCTCAGGCTTCACCTGCATTCATCTTTTCTCCCTTTTCCCATGATTTTCCATTGGCGACAGAAGCAAAGACACAAGGGCTGAGCAAAGGTTGCGTCGCAGCGCCCTGTCACGGTTTACGGCATCGGTCACGTACGGAACGTGATGGCGAGTGGAGCTCATCAGCCACGAGAAGACACTCCAGCTGTGAAGCAAAAGGATCAGCCATGAGCAGCAGCCGCTGAGGACGGGGGAAGCTTCAGGGGGATGAGAAATATTTGGGAGAAGGCGGGAGCTGCTCCCTGTGTCCGTCCGTCCCCCACCCCCAGCATGTTGTTTCCAAACTATTTCCCCACACGGATGCCACCAGGCTTGTGCCCCCCAGCATGGCACCTGCATGGGGAGACCCCTGGCAGCCCAGGGCCCCCCAGGAGCTACCCCACACTAGCCCAGAACAGCTCCCCCATTGCCAGCCCCTGGCCTGCTGCCTCTGTAGCCAAGGACCCACCTCCTCTGTGCCCCCCATTGCCAAAGCCTCCCCACTGCCAAAGCCCCCCCATTGCTGAGGGTCCCCCCATTACCAAGCCCTCCTCATTGCCAACACCCCCCATTGTGAAGGGTCCCCCTATTACCAAGCCCCCCCTCCCCATTGCCAAGGGTCTCCCCTATTGCCAAGCTCCCCCTATCTGCCAAGGTCGTCCCCCCCTCCCCTTTGCCAAGGGTCCCCTCATTGCCAAAGATCTCCTCATTGCCAGGCCCCCCACCCATGACCAAGACTCCTCCAATGCCAACGGTCCCCCTCATTCAATGCCAAGAAGCCCCCCCCATTACCAAGGGTCCCCCCCATTACCAAGCCCCCCCCCAATGCCAAGAGCCCCCCCCCCCTCAATGCCAAGAACCCCCCCCATTACCAAGGGTCCCCCCCATTACCAAGCCCCCCCCAATGCCAAGAGCCCCCCCCCCCCTCAATGCCAAGAACCCCCCCCATTACCAAGGTCGCCCCCACTGCCAAGGCCCCCCCCATTACCAAGGGTGTCCCCCCCATCACCAAAGCACCCCCAATGCCAAGGGTCCCCCCGAATTGCCAAAGCCCCCCCGCAAATGCAAAGGGGGTCCCTTCTCTAACCCCTCCTCAGCCAAGGCCCCCCCCGTTGCCAAGGGCCCGCCCCCGTTGCTAGGGGGAAGGGCCCCCCCCCCCCCCCGGATGCTCACTCCGCTCGTGACGCGCTCGCACCTGCCTCCGCCCTCCCCGCGTGGTTCCGCCCGCCCCGCTCACGCCCACCAATCAGAGGGCGCTGAGCGAGCCGGCGCTGCCCAATGGCGCAGCACTTCCGGGTTCGCGCGCACGCAGGGTAACGCTGTTGGGGCCGAGGGAAATGTTCCCGGAGTTTGTTTACCGGCACCCTCCCCCGCTTCCGCTGCGGGAGTGGCGTCACGCCGACGCGTATTGCCGCGCGTGACGTCACGCCGCCCCGGCAGAGCGCGGGTGGGTTCCAACCGCCGGGGAGTGCCACGAGACGGGCTGAGGGGAGGGCGATGTGGCGGGTCGCCAGCCTGAGGGAGGGGCTGGTTCCTGAGGGAAAAGGGAATTTCTGGTTTTCCTGAGGGAGAAGCCAGTTTGGGGGTTTCCTGAGGGAAAAGGGAATTTCTGGAGGGAAAAGAAAACTACTGGTTTTC
Organism: Pluvialis apricaria; assembly: GCA_017639485.1. Taxonomy (NCBI): domain Eukaryota; kingdom Metazoa; phylum Chordata; class Aves; order Charadriiformes; family Charadriidae; genus Pluvialis; species Pluvialis apricaria. Next base: position 220,815,025 of record CM030007.1, on the reverse strand, counting down.
CCGAGGGAGAAGCCAGTTTCTGGTTTTCCTGAGGGGAAAAGGTAAATTCTGGATTTCCTGACAGAGAAGCCGGTTTTTAGTTTTCCTGGGGGAAAAGGGAATTTCTGGGTTTCCTGAGGGGGAAGCTGGGTTCTGGTTTTCCTGAGGGGAAAAGGGAATTTCTGGGTTTCCTGAGGGAGGGGCTGGTTCCTGGTGTTCCTGAGGGAAAAGCGAATTTCTGGAAGGAAGAGGAATTTACTGGTTTTCCTGAGGGAAAAGCCAGTTTCAGGTTTTCCTGAGGGAAAGGGGATTTTTTTCCAGAGGGAAACGGAAATTTGTGGGTTTACTGAAGGAGAGGTCGTTTTTTGAATTTCCTAAGGGAAGAGAGAATTTTTGGTTTTCTTGAAGGAGAGGCTGCTTTCTGGTTTTCCCAAGGGAAATGGAAGTTACTAATTTTCCAGAGGAAAGGGAAATTTCTGGATTTCCTGAGGGAGCAACTGGTTTCTGTTTTTTCTAAGAGGAAAAGGAATTTTCTAGTTTTCCTAAAGGGAAACGGAATTTCTGTTTTTCCAGAGGGAGAGGCAGGTTTCTAATTTTCCTGAGGGGAAAATGACATTTTCCCTGGGGGAGAGACAGGTTCCTGGTTTTCCAGACGGAAATGGAAAATTCTGTTTTTTCCCGGGGAAGCAGCTAGTTCCTTGTTTTTCCAAGGGAAAAGGAAACTTCTGATTTTACTGAAGGAGGGGCTGGTTTCACACAATTCCAAGGGGAAAAGTAAATTACTGCTTTTCTGGAAGAATACGCCAGTTCCTGGTTTTCCTGAGTGAAAAGGAATTGGCTATTCTTTCCTGAGGGGGAAAGGGAATTTCTGTTTTTCCTTAAGGAGATGCCAGTGTCTGTTTTACCAAAGAGACAAGAAATTTCTGGCTTTTCTGAGGCAAAAGAGGATTTCTCTTTTTTTCTGAAGGAGAGGCCAGTTTCTGGTATTGTTGAGGGAAAAGGAAATTTTTGGTGTTCCTGAGGGAGAGGCCAATTCCTGCTGTTCCTGAGGGTGAAAGGTAATTTCTGGTTTTCCTGACCCAGGGAGCAGCTGTTGCATTCACACAGTTTGAAACCATAATTCTGATTTTTGCCTCTTTCTTGCAGGTCTCCAGCCATGGCGGAGGGGGAGAGGCTGAGGCCGCTCCTCCGGCTGGTTCAGGAGGGACGGCTGGACCTCCTCCGGAACGAGCTGCGGCTGGACGACATGCTGGGCCAGGCAGTGCAGAACTGGCGCTATGGGCGCTTGGGAGACACGCTGCTGCACCACGCTGCTCGTTATGGGCACCGGGACATCCTCGCCTACCTGGTAGAGGTGCTGGGGATGAACGTTGAGGTGTTTAATAGTGACTACAAAAGACCCCTTCACGAAGCGGCCTCCATGGGCCATGGGGAGTGTGTCTCCTACCTCCTGGAGAGAGGCGCGAGTGTAGACTGCTTGAAAAAGGCAGACTGGTAGGTCACTGGCTTGTTTTGCCATGGGTCAGGGCGATATCTGAAAGAGGTTTGGATGATGAAGGTGGGAATGTAACTGCAGGAGCCATCATTTGGAATCGTGGATTCACAGAATGGTTTGGATTGGAAGGTCCTTTTAAAGGCCGTGTAGTCCAACCCCCTGCCATGGGCAGGGACTTCTTCAACCAGACCAGGTTGCTCAGAGCCCCGTCCAACCCGGCCTGGAATGTTTCCAGGGATGGGGCATCGACCACTGCTCTGGGCAACCTGGGCTGGTGTCTCAGCACCCTCACTGTTCAAAATTTCTTCCTTAGATCTTGTCTGAATCTCCCCTCTTTTAGTTTAAAGCCATTACCCCTTGTACTATTGCATCAGGGCCTGCTAAAAAGTTTAGTCCCCATCTTTCTTTTAAGCCCCATTTTTATATTGAAAGGCTGCAGTAAGATCTCCGTGGTGCCTTCTCTTCTCCAGGCTGAACACCCCCTCTCCCCGCCTGTCCTCCCCGCAGAGGGGCTCAGCCCTCGCAGCATCTCCGGGCCCTCCTCTGGCCCCGCTCCCCCAGGGCCGTGTCTCTGCTGTGCTGAGCCCCCGAGCTGGAGGCAGCGCTGCAGGGGGGGCTCCCCAGAGCGCAGCAGAGGGGCACTATTCCCTCCCTTGTGCTGCTGGCCACGCTGCTGGGGATGCAGCCCGGGATGTGGGTGGCTTTCTGGGCTAAATTCCAGCCCTATTACTGATTTCCCCCCTGTTTATCGTAGAAGTTGTAAATTACTGCTTTATTCGCAGATCCAATTTAAAAGCTTGCATCTGCAGCTATTCATTCTGTCCCATTCCCCCGTTGGAGGGGAATCAGTGATACTCATTCAGACTTCTGTGTCCTGGTCCTCAGAAACTGAAATAAGAAGATAAAAAGTAAGTTTTACTCGTTTTTCCCTGCCAGCAAACAGCCTCTCAGGTCAGATTTGCTACTGATGGAATAGCAACAGCCTCAAAAACGCAGGAAACAACTGGTTTCTTCAGGGCTTTTGTTTGCTTGCCACGTGGGTAACACGTAATCAAATGATGAGGGAATGAGAATTGGGAGTAAAAAAATAAAGCCTGATCCACAGACAAGCGGTAGGCCTGATTAATGTTAAATTCATCTCTTGAGGAAGGAGATTTCTGTGTACCACCTTACAAAAGAAAGCCGAGATTCTCCCCAGCCCACAAATTAAAGGCTGGGGACGTTGTTTTGAAGCTGAACTAACACAAATACAAAGGCAGCATTTCAGTCCTCATAATTCAAGGCTGTGCTAGCGTCGTGCTGACATCAGGGGGAGCAGAGGGAGGCAGAAGTTTCATGCCTTGTGTGCAGATGCGCGTGTGAGCCTGGTTTTGTTTGACAGGCCTGCAGTACCCTTCCATCCACAGATTAAAAACGGGGAGCTACATGCTTGCTAGCGCGTGTCCCAGCCTTCGGACAAAGTCTCATTTGCATTGAAAATCACACGCTGATTTGATGCAGTGTATAGAAATGGAGCTGCAGGAAACATGGAGCTCCAGGCTCAGCTCTACCCCATCATCCCCAGCAGACGCGTGTCTAATCTCTTCTTAAAAATCTCCGTTGCTGGAGATTTTATCTCTGTTCTCAGCACTCTCTTCCTGTCCTTATCTGTCCTTACAACCGGAGCATTTCTCCTAAACTCTAAGCAAAGTACCTGTCCTTGAGGTGTAGGCCCACGAGTTCTTACTCCTTGTGCGGTAGGAAGTTTCTGTGCTGCAGCTTTTCCTGAATGAGGAACGGAGGGGTTTGGGGTTTTTTTTGTCTCCCAGCTGATGTATGTGGGTTGGTGAAGAGGAGGTAAGTCTTCTCCGTGCTGGAAAAGTGTTCATCTTTTCTGGGAAATCTCAGAGGTTCCTGCCCGACGGGTGCGTGCACCCAGTGTTCGATGATTGGGTAAAGTTTATAAACATGTAAAATGGGGAATGGAGCTCCCAGTTGCAGCAGTTAAACTATGATTGTTATATAATGTGGTAATTGTGGAAAATAGGGGTTGGTGCTCGTGAGGTTAGTGGAATTGGTCACTTAAGTAAAGCCAAACATGGGAAATGTCTGTGGGTTCACCACCTTGAGTTACCCACACTTTGCCTTGCGAGTAAACCCTCAGCTAATGCCCACCTCCTGATGGCTCTTGGCTCGCTCCTCCAAAGGAGGCTGTGGATCCAGCAGCCTCACTGGTCCTCAGCAGGGAAGGATGGGCAAGGAGACAACAGGTCACCAGGGAGGAGAAACTCAGTGGTGAACCTGCCCTGCTGCCAAGCGGGAGCTGGGGTGGTTGTTAATCTGAAGCGTGTGGGTCATAGGTGTGAAAACATGGTCACTGCTGGATGTGGGGTTGAAAGCAGGGCGAGATGGGCTGTTCACCATGTTTATTTGTCAGATGTATCCCCTGGCTTTCCAGGAGCATGCACACAATCTGTGCAAGGCACAGCTCGAAAATTGTGGGACGGAGAAGATGCTGTGCCTCTGGGGAGCTTGTAAAAATGTTTTTAAATATCAAAGGTTGTTCCCAGGCATGTGAAACAGGACAAAACTGTGAAAAGCTTCACTCTCAGGCCAGCTGCTCTGCATCAGAAATGTTCCAGAGTGGCATTTGCTGTACTGCCAGGAGATGCGGAGTTGTCTGTGGTTTGCTGCCTGCAGCCACAGCTGCCTGTCTGGGTGACTGGCTGGGGCAAGAAACCGTGATGTTAACAGCTCTGTCTCAACAGTCCCTAAAAGTCCAGATCCCGTATCACCTGCATGAAAAAGCAGTGCTGTAAAATCTCCATATGCAGCATGTGGTGAGCCCCAGTCAAAGCATCTGAGTGTGGGTGAGATGATAAATGTAGCCCTGGGCTTGGAGAAGGTCTTTGCCTTTAGTCAGCAAAGTTTCCTGCTACCTCAGAGTGGTTTTAGCACATCAGTTTTCCCTCTGGCTACCTTACCACGGCTGGCACTGACCTACCGTGTTTTATTAGACAGCCTGGTTGGTGCTACAGACGACTTTAAATCATGCTTCAAACTCAGACGTTAGAACAAAAGCCATCAGGCTTATACGGTGCTGTCTCTCTGGTTATTATATTTGCCTTGTCTTTCTTTTAGGACTCCTCTAATGATGGCTTGCACCAGGCAAAACCTGGAGGTGATCAGAGCTCTTGTGGAGCATGGAGCCAACCCGCTGCTGAAGAACAAGGATGGCTGGAATTGCTTCCACATTGCGAGCCGGGAGGGCCATCCTGAGGTCCTCCGGTACCTGCTGGATGTGTCCCCAGGGAGCTGGGACACGGAGAGCACGATAAAGAGAACGCCTCTGCACACAGCAGGTAAAAGAGCGTCCCGTTGCTACCAGACGGGTTGGAAGAGAAGAGTGGGCCGTGGTGGCAGTGGAGAACAGAAAGGTGCTGTTGTTTCGGTTCACGTTTAGTTTGGAGAAACAAAGTGTGACCTATCTAGATACAAAAACACAGGGAAACAGTGAAATATTAAGTTACTGAAATTAAATGAAAAGAGGCTGGTGGTGGGCACTAGTGGAACCTCACCCCTCTGAACTTTGGTCTGTTAACGGTGCTCTGCTGCATCTTTGCAGGGTTTCACTTCAGGACAGACCCTCAGTTGCTTTCAGGTGACTAACCAGCAAGAACTGGGCTTGATAGTTCTTAATGATGTGCCAAAGTCTGAGCTTCTGGAGTTGGAGGGGCCTCAGTTCCCATTTCGCTGGATTTTGCCTGTACTGAAAGTGTGTTTTTGTGGTGAATAAGAATTATGTTCTCTTGGGAGTGGTGGAGCACTCATGATTACTCGTGACTTTGGCCTCCTTGGACCAAGGTGTTTGTCTCCATCCCTGCCTCCCTGTGACCAATACGTCCAAGCTCCCATGGCTCAGAACACATTGCAATACACTTTTCCTTGCTGGTGTATAAAGCTGCAAATTGCACCTGGAAAATCTGTGAGGCTCCAAGCATATCCTGGCATTTTAATAGTCCTAAAACTAGCAGAGCTGCTGAGAGGCACCTTTTGGGATCTGCCTGTTGATGGACATTTTTACCAGTTTGGTTTATAGTCTCGTTGGCAGTTTTTCTAAGAGATGTATCTCTTGAAATGATCCATTTTTGTGTGCGTGCTTGGTGGATTAGGTCATTATGGCAAATTGGAAGAGCCGTAGGGTCTCTAGGCACAACCTCCAGAAGCAGCATCACAGGTTTTGTTATTCTCATCTTGCTCTCAAGAAGGTGGCATTGAGCGGTGAGAAATCCAGAGTGCCTTTCTGCAAAGGAAAAGGATAGTCTCTGCTGGGAATACACAGGGGTTGTGGTTAGTGTTGGAGCGTAGGGTGCCCGATCACCCTTCTCTGCCCTTTTCGTGGGTTTAAAAGGGCATATAAAGGGAGTGACCTGCTTTGAGGAACCACAGACATCATCTGTAGGTACGGTGGGGAGCAGAAGGACGGAGTTAGCTGAACAATCACCCAGAGGCAGTTTGGGTTTGGTTTCTGGCTTTCTGACTCTTCTGTCCTTAAGATGGGGGAGTGATTAATTTTAACTTATGAATGATGCACAAAGTGTGCCTCAGTTAAGTCCTCTGAGCCTTAATACATTGAATGGCCCAAAAGTACATCAATGCAGAATTAATTTTGTCCTGCTGTGTCTCATTGCCCCTTACTTGTATGTTTACCCACAGACCTGTGCCAGCTAGGCAGTGCAGATAAAGCGTGTGTCTTCCCAGAGCTTAAATCCCCTTAACTCTGCCCTCAGAGTTGCAGTGGTAGCCGACAGTGAAGGGAGCGAGCGAGTGAGTGGAGAGGTGTGCGACACCAAGTCGGGGTGATGTTGTGGGGCAGGCTCGGGGCTGGAGGGTGGTGGCTGACCTGAATCTCAAACGTGCCCCATCTCTGAGTGGGGATTAGGCTTTGTGTCCTGGGGCTCAGCAGTGTCTCCACAGGAGAGATGAGCATGGGGAGCTGCCGCTCAAACCTGCGGCTACGTAAACTCGTTTCCCAAAGAATTTAATAGGGATTGACTCTCCGGAAAGACCCGAGATATCATGAGGAGACCCCTGCTGTGCTGTAATTAATCTGTTGGGTATGTTGCTCCTTGGCTGTCGTTCCCGTTACTTCTTCAGTCCTCGGTAGCCGCCTGTCCACCGCGCTGTGCTCATCAGCATTGACAGTCCCAGCCCAGGGGCATTGGCTGTGCCTTAGTCCTTGTGCTTGACCTGGGAATGAAAAATAGCTGATGAGTTGTTTGATGTTTCAGGCTGGGCGGTGAGGAGCAAGTTGCCTGAATGAGAAATGGCTAATCCTCATTTATTTTCGTGTTCTTCTGTCCCTGCTCAACCCCAGGTTTTATGTTTCCATGATTGGGCTCGCAGCCCCCTCACAGCCTTCTCCCTGCAGAGAGGTGGACGTTGGGTTGGGATCTTGGGGTTGAGAGTCCGGGGACACGGTCAGGAGCAGGGTGAGGACTGTGCTGAGGAAAAGCGGTGCTTTTGACCTTGAGCTTAAAGTCCCCTCCCTGCCTTGTAGTGCTTGGGATGTGGGGTGTAGACAGCAACGGTGAGATCCAGCGCCTGGTTCTCACTGCTTCATAGAGGTGTCTTCACCTCTGTGTTGCCTCCTGTGTTTGACTTTCACCGTGCCAAAGCCATCAGCCCATGATTTGGGTTGATTTCTGGTCATTTTACTGATCCAAGTTAGATCATACGTTGGTGGAGCAGCAGCTGGTGTGGGAGTGACTGGGCAGCGGGAAGGGCTGGAGCTGCTGAAACCACTTTTGCCCCCTGCGTAATTTTAACGCAGGACGATGCTGGAGGCTGCTGCTCGGTGGGTGCTGGTGCCAGCATCCCCACACACACCAGCACGTAGCCCGCTTCCACAGGCACAGCTCCTGAGGCAGGGGCACAGGCAAGGGGCCGGAGGTGATGCTGGAGCTGCCGGGGGAAATCATGTCAAGATGAACCGCCGTCTCAATGAGTTTACATCCCAAGGGTGTGGATATGAGCACATTAACCCGTGACCAGTCCAGCTGGCTTCCTGGCACGGTTATCCCTGGGTAGATGATGGGTAATTTTCTTCCCCCGTGCAATTCTTTTTTGGGTTGATTCCTCAAGCTTTGCTGCTTCATGTATCCGTAGCCTAAGGCAATAGAGTGGGGGAGATGTAATTAGAGGAAGTGGAGTGCAACAGCGGATCTGAGCGCTGCAGCTTTCTTGTGTCTCTGTTGCTGTTAAAGGATGTTATCGTGTTGCTTGGGGTGTTTTTTCTTCACATAGCTTGGGATTTTTAAACCCTCTGTTTCGAAAATCCTTTTCACGGTGTGGCTCTGCCTGTATTTACATCAGCTCAGGTGAAGGGGTGATAAATGGGCAGGGAGCAGGAGCAAATGGCCAAGATCTGGGAGGATGGGAACTCCTTTTTGGGCTTTCAAAGAGCATCTATTGTGCAGCTGCATCTCAAGGTTATTGCTGGTAACACACATTTGCCAGGGGCCCTTCTTCCATCGCACAGAGTAAATAGCCTGATGTAGCAGCTCTCGGCTTGGTTTGATTTTTTTTTTTTTTCCTTTAACGTATTTCATTTGTTTTGCAAAATGACCTGCAGAAAAAAAAAAAAGCCAGATGAAGGCTGTCCACACATTCCTGTGATACGATGTGTTTAAAAAAAAAAAAAAAGAGAATATTTCAGTGCATGATGTTCAAATCCTCCCCCACTGTTGTTTTTCCTCTGAGATGCTGTCTGGGCGAGGATGCTTCATTAGGGTGATGCGATGGGAGTGATGGGTAGTTTGAGTGGCTGAGTTGGGGTGAAAATGCCATCCAGCTATTCACCAGCTCCCTGCTTTGTGTTCATTTTCCTTCTCACAGATTTCACTTCAGGGATTAACAAATACTTGCAAGAAAAGATCTTTGTGTCAGCTTAATTGCATGTACGGTCTCATGCACGCACTCTGCAGTTAGAAGCAAATGGTGCCTATACGCATGCCTTTTCCCTGGGTTATCTGGTGTTTTCCTATGGGATCAGGGGAAAGGAACGCTTGAGATCTGGAGACTATGTTTTAATTAAAAAAAATATAAATTCAAAAGCTTTGAATTTAAAGCCTCTTGCAACCTCTTCCCTCATCATGAGTAAGCCAAAAAGGTCAGAAACCTGATTATGTTTCACCGTAGGCGGACAGTGGCATGAAAACATAAATTAACCCTGCGCTTCTCTCTTTCTCCTGCAGCAATGCATGGCTGTTTTGACGTTGTGGAGCTGCTCCTGGAGCGGTAAGCAGGCTTCCTCCCGGCACCGCCTTTGCCTCCCCGGTCTACCCCACCTCCCATCCACCGCCAGGCTCGCTCCAGCCGCCCGGACACAAAGGGCGTTTATGCCGTTCGGGAAGCCCAGCTGCCCTGCATGCGATCCCGATGCCGTCCCTCTTTCCTCCGGGTTTTTCACGGCCGGTTAGGGACCTTTGAGACAAGGACGCTCTCTGGATGGGCTCTGATGGGCTCTGACTTCACTATGACATAAGCCCCGGTTATATAACTCGGCTCTTCTTCTGTGCTGATTCATTCCCGTTGCCTCTGATGTGTCCGAGGCCATATGATAACAACAAAACAGTTTTCTGACAGCTTGGTTCTGGGTGCAGCTCCTCCAGGCTGGACTCAGCTTCCAGGCTTTATTTTCAGGCTGCAACTCCCGGAAGACTGATGTCAAGTGGCTTTAAATCAACCTGTGCCCAGTCATCCTGACCCTGTTACCTTCCTAACCAGCACTGCCTACTGCCAGAGCTGGAGCAGCTTTCCCCAGGCGTTGCAGCTGCTGCTAGCCACGGCTCCCGTTAGCTGACTCTTCCCAGCCTTGCTAATTCCTGTCCATGCTTGGCCCAACATAAACATAGCCCTGTGATTCGAGCCAGGCTTTCAATTTTAATTCAGCCTTCTCTCATTTCAATGGAGCTTTAACCTGAGTGAGACCTGTGGGCTTTGATTTTGTACGTGGCGTTGTTGTGTGAGGATATGGTTTTCCCTTCTGCCAACACAAAGCCTGTGCACACCTTACCCCTTCCAGAGATCCACTGTTCGGGGGGCAAGGGAAATAAATATAAATGATGTATAGAGCCCTGGCTTTCGTGCAGCTGAGCAAGCTGCACCAGCTGAGTACCAGATCTCTGACCCAAAAAACCCCAGCAGGCCGTACTCCAGGGCGTAAAGCACTGAGACAGGCTTATGCATGGTCTACGGATGGGCTTTATTTATGCCATTTCCGATCCCATCTGCTGATTATCTCCTGTCCCACCAATGCAGAGCAACTGGTGCAGTAAGGATTTTGGAGCTGCCAACAACTCTGTCCTGGCTTTTGTCTTCCTCCCCTGCCAGGTGCCAGTACAAACCTGACAGCAGAGACAAATGTGGAGTCACTCCCTTTATGGATGCCATCCAGAATGGGCATGTCAACATCGCCCGGCTGCTCCTGGAAAAACATCAGGTAGGTGCCAAAAACCTCACCTCCCTCCTCCAGGACCTGACCTAGAACTGCCAGGACAAGCAACCCACACGTTCACCGTAACCAAATTGTAAAGAAGCGAACTGCAAAAGAAGACAAATTCCCCCAGGAGACGAGCAAGATTTTGCCGAGTAGGACCACCAGGACTCAGCTCCTGGGAAATACTTGGCCTGGGGCAGGGATGTACCCCCATAGCTGGTGAAAGGGGATGGAGAGACAAGGCAGTGGCAGGAGGGGACAGGACTTCCCCAGCGCCGCAGGGGCAGCTGTGTCAAAGTCTGGCCCAGGTTTCCCAGAGAGGTGGTGGATGCCCCGTCCCTGAAACGTTCCAGGTCAGGTTGGACAGGACTCAGAGCAACCTGGTCTAGTTGAAGATGTCCCTGCACGTTGCAGGGGCGTTGGACTAGGTGGCCTTTAAAGGCCCCTTCCAACCCAAACTATTCCGTGATTCTAACACACACAAAGCCGAGAGCCGTGCTGGGGAGTGCCGGGGCTCTGCGTGGAGGCTCTCGTGGCTGTGCTGAGAGTGGGTAACAGGGAGGCGTCGGGCTGTGCTGGCTGCAGCTCAGCTCTGGCCTCCCTCTCTTGTGGCAGCTGCTGCTCCTGTGTTGTCTCCCATTAATCTCCAGTTTCCTTCAACATACAAGGCGTAACTGGGATGTCATTAGAGCCAATTGTGCATAGTAGGAACCAGACCACTGCATTATTTATTGACTGTTGAATTGATGTGAGATAGTTGGAGCCTACCCAATGGCTGATTCTCATGGAGGTGGGGTTGTGCCTCCCTTCTCACCTGCTTTGCCCTCACTTGGCCTCTGCCCTGCACCAGCTCTCGTGTTCGTCAGACACCGTGCCGAAGCGGTGCAGCTTGCTGGCCTGGCAGCAAGCTGGCATGGCAAACCCAGTGAATCTGTTTGTGCTACACTGGCAGGTTGAATTGGCCAGCTGAGCCCCCAGCCTGGCACGGAGTGGGCCAGGGAAGGTGATACCACCCTTTTTAAGATGACAGGTTTTGGACCTACTCAGCTGTAACACCCAGCAGAGGTGGTTTGATGCCCAGGCTGTGTTCAAGTGCGTAGAGACTTGTTGACATCAGGAGTCGTTTATGTGCTTGTCTTCGCTCATCTGGCCCTTACAGGATAAAACATTTTTGAAGTTTGCTTACATTTTTGGTCTCGCATTTCAGGCAATGAAGATGGAATAGTTGATTTAATTTCCTCGTTGTGGTGCCCTGGCTTACTGCCATGAAGCATCACTGGAAACACTAATGTTGCTTGCTTCTAGGTTTTATAAAACCATGAGTCAGGCCCACTAGACTTCAAGAGGCTGGATTATATCCTTTAAGATGAGTGCACTGTGTATTACTTCCGTTACCCTTCTTGATTTTACATCTTTGTGGTTCACGTTCAGAGACTCACAGAAGAGATCTCATGAGGTCATCCACCCATCTCCCTCCCTCTACCTGTGTCCAAGTGCTTCTCCACCAGCACAGAGGTTGGAGATGGGTTGTTCCTTGCTGCTTTAAAGAGCTGAAACACATCATATGTGCATCAACTGAAGAGAGAGGGGGGCTTGGTTCTTTTTTGGCACTAGTTTTGCTCATCGCTTGAAAAGCTCAGCGGAAAGCTGGCTCTGGTCTGCAAATCACAGTGCTACCAACTACACTGGTTCTGCTGGTGACATCCCACGTGTTCGTTGCCATCACTATCGCCGTAGCAGGCAGACACAATTCTGCTTGGGCTGGTGATTGTCCTTGAACGTTTGGGCAGGCCGTAAATTTCTTTCCCTTTCCTTCCTCCCCCATTCCAGGCCTGTCCTTCAGCCGTGGACGCGCTGGGTGCTCAACCCCTGCACCGGGCAGCTGTCACGGCCCAGGATGAAGCCATCCAGTTCCTCGTCTCCGAGCTAGGTATTGATGTCAACGAGAGAGCGACGACCCTCCAGCTCACAGCACTGCATTATGCAGCCAAGGTTTGTCCCTGTTCCCAGGCTCCCTCTACAAAGTCTCTGCCAGTTGACGTGCTGCAGGCAGGCATCTAAAGCAGGCTGGTTTAGTTGTTTGCCACTGATGGAGGATTTACATTCCTAGCTCATCCTCTGTCACTGTCTATCTGCTCCTGAACAGTCCCATACCCTGTTTAATGGGTTTTAGACCCTCATTAAGCGTGTCCAGCTGCCTGCAGAGTGGTGGTGGGTATGAGTTGCTATGTTCACCACCCTCCTGCCCACGCCGCTGACTGCGCTGCGGGTTAGTAGACCCTCCTGCCTGGTGTGTGGCTGAGTGGGATCGTGCAGGAGCAGACGTGAGTGGCAATAGGGCGCAGCTCCTTTGCCATGCATCCACTTGACCATGCTCTAGGTCGGGCTTGACCCATGCCTCTGGTGAGCGTTACTCTTCCAGTCCGCTGCCTTTGGACCAAAGTGCAATGCCTGAAGGGAGTCCACCCTGCTAGTTATTGGGAGCTGTCGGTACCAGCAGTTCATGAGCTGTGACAGTTCTTCACCAGCATCTTCCCACTCTCCTGGTAGAGGAGACGTGGATGAAATGCTGCTCAGATTTCTTTCCCTGTCTTTCTTCAGCCCTGGCGGTTTGGGTCCCAGCGGGTCAGTACCCAGTCTCCATCCCAGCAGGTTGTAGGACAGAGGATGGCTGGTGGACTGTGAAACAGCAACTGTTTGTTGCGGTAGGCCAGAATCTGGCCTGCCCATGGCCAGGCGTGAGAAAGGAGAAGTGGAAAGGTGGAGGGAGCTCCCGGGCGCTTATCTGTGTCCTTCGCACAGGGGATGTTTTGAATTCCAGACAGTGAGAGTTGTTTGAGCTTTCTCCTCCGTCCATCTCACGCCTGTGTGGGAAATGGGGCCTGGTGGGCTGTGGGTCCTGCAGCGCTCCCTGGGAGTGCAGAGCAGATCCCAAAAACCTCACTGCTGACCAGGATCCCTCCTGGGATGCTGCTGCCTCCCTTCTGCTTGGTGCTGTTGCACCACAACGTGCACCATGCTGGCAGCCGGCAGCAAGGGAAGGTCCCTGCTCAGATCCCTGCGTGTTAAACCTCATGAGCGTTAACGTGCAGCACTCAGAGCCTGATCTAGACTTGTAGTGGGAATGAAGCATCATCCCAGCGCCCTGCTCCTACAAAAGCATCAATGACACTTACTGGGAGCGCTGGCAACAGTATTCTCCTCCAGCAGGACCCAGCCGTGGCATTTGCTGGCTCCCACAAAGGAGGCCTTTCTCCCAGCTTCCCTTCCTCATGCTCTGAGAAACCATGTTGAAAGCCCTTTTGGTTGCCAAGGGTACGTTTAACAGCAAGGCTATTGGGGAATATAATGTGCCTTGGAGAAGATCCCAGCTCTGTCTTGGCGAGCGGCTGATTGGGGGGCGATTTGATGGGTTTCTCTTCCTTCCCGAGACTCAGTGTCACTTTATATTTACAGCATCATTTGTTTGGCTGGTGTTTTTTTTTTTCTTCTTCTTCTTTTCTTATTACTTTGCATTTATAAATACATGGAAATCAAATTACGCTTTCAACCCATTTTGCTGCCAAGGCTGTGGCAGCTAAAGCAGTTCCTGGCTTGCCGTCTTTGCCACTGAGAGGGGGTGTGCACGCAGCAGGGAAATGGGAGCCTCGAGCAGGGGGGAAGATGCTACTAAGTGGTATGGTAATGGGGGAAAAGAGTGGGTAGTGGGGATAAAAATAAGGGCCTTCCATTCTCATGCCACACAACAAAGACTAATTCGTTGCATTGAAGAAGTGATTACAAAATCAGGCGTGTTATTTAGGGAGAGAGGATTTATTTACGGAGAAGCTTGTGCAGAGAGGAGGGCTGTGGGGGCTGTGTTGCATTTTCCCCTGCAGCATTTAAAATTGGCTAAGAGCAGAGGCAAGACAGAGGACACTGTGGGGTGTGGAAGTGTGGTGTTCTGCATCTTCTCACAGGGCATTACAGATGCCGAAGTAATCCTTTCGGAAATGCTGGTGCCTGAGGGTACCACAGGCAGATGCGCAACAGTCCACATCGGCAACAGGTTCTGCTCTCTGAGCTGAAATACACGTCAGTAAGAGCAACTTTAAATCCCTGTGGTACTTGAAGTGGATTTACAGGGTAGGAAAACACACGGCTTTTTACTGACTTTTGGTCCTTTTAACAAACAGCCAGCTGCCAATTATGAAAGGTAAGTCAGGGACCCTACAGCTCTGTGGCCAGCTGAAGTTAAAAGCAATTTAATTGAGTTACTTGATTGGAGGTGAGGATTGGAGAGGCAAAGGCAAGGTCGCTTGACAAATTAGTGCACTAATTTGCTATTAAGAAACATCTTTAGGTTGTGTCACCCAGTTGTCAGAGGTCGTTTCTGCATTAACTCCTCCGCAGCCACAGGCAAAGGCAAAGCCACACTGGAAGACAATCCTCCAAATTCCTCACACCTCAAGGTCTCAGCTGGGCAAAGTGGATCTATTGACCGCGATCAGGAAGATGGTATGGGACCTACAGTTCTCTAAAAGAAGAGAAGAGAAGGCTCCGGGGAGACCTTTTAGTGGCCTTCCAGTACCTAAAGGGGCCTAGAGGAAAGATGGGGAGAGACTCTTTATCAGGGGGTGTAGTGATAAGACGAGGGGTAATGGGTTTAAACTGGAAGAGGATAGATTTAGATTAGATTAGATAGATTAGATTAGATATTAGGCAGAAAGTCTTCACTCTGAGGGCGGTGAGCCCCTGGCCCAGGTTGCCCCGAGAAGCTGTGGCTGCCCCATCCCTGGAGGTGTTCCAGGCCGGGTTGGATGGAGCTTGGAGCACCCTGGCCTGGGGGGAGGTGTCCCTGCCCAGGGCAGGGGGGTTAAAACTGGATGAGCTTTGAGGTCCCTTCCAACTCTAACCATCCTATGATTCCGTGATTCTAAAAGCAGATCCATCTGCCTGGATCTGGACTGGGTTGTGCGTCTATCACACTCGCCCTGCTGAGGCACTGCTCTCAGTCTTTGGCTGTACCACCACCCCCAGAGACAGCTCTGGCCTGTGGTGTGATTTTTAAGCACTATTGGTCTTAATTGAACAGTTTTGATGTTATAACATGGTGTTAAATGTTTGCAGAGAGAATTATGCTCCTGGGATGCCTTTTGTTGCCTTTATGGCCTCTGGGTTGAAATTGCTGCCAGGGACATGCGAGGCATGCAGACATGCTGACAGAGGGCCAAGCTCCAAATCCTCTCTCACGGGCTGCCAGCGGGAGGGCTGGAGAAGGTGCCTGGTGGCATCTCTCTGGCCAGTTCCCATGGGGTATTGGTAGCACGTCTGCTGTGCCTGGGCAATCTCTGGCTAATGGACCCGATCTGCACTGCCACAGGCAGCCGACCCTGATTTCCAGCCGTGGTAACGTCCTCTGGAGCCTGAAGCAGCTTCTGGTAGCCCCAGATTTGACTGTGACAGAGTAGATCTGCGTCTGCGCCCTTCCAGGTGCCATATGCAGTTAGGGACAGATCGCTTGCGGCCTCCTTTCTTTTGAGGCCTGTGTTATTTCTGCTAAATGCAAAGGTGAGAAATTGTGTAGAGCTGATTCTGAATTGCATGCGCCTGTGCTTACCGCTGCAGGAAGGACACGCGCACACCATCCAGACGCTGCTGTCCCTCGGCGCTGATGTCCACGCAAAGGATGGGAAGAGCCGTTCTGGTAAGGCTGCTGAGCTATTTGTTCACCTTCTGTATGACAGCGAGAGCGCGCTTTAGTAACAGGAGCCCAACCTCCAAAGCAGCCCGTGCTGTGTCTGCTCAGCGGACCGTGCAAGGGGATGCCAGATGCACATATGCAAATGGCTCTTCGAGCAGCGCAACGACGTGTGGGGTTTTTTTTGCAGCTTTCATTCACTGGCTCTCTTCCTCCTGGACTTTCTGGTGTCTAATGGCGTGGTTTTGAACCTGCACTGGGGCCTTTCCCTCGGGGGAAGAACAGAGATGCTAATTGATGTTTCGCTTTACCCAGCTGCTTATTTTGCATGAAACTTTCAGGAGCTTAGTATCTTTGATACCGCTGCCTCGCCATCAAATTTGCTTGAAATTAGCCCAGTTTGAAATGGTTAGGGTGGGCAGAGAAATGCAGCGATTGCACAAACTCTTAAGCCTCAGTTCCTTAGCAGACTGCCTAAGAATGGCATAGGAGCAAATAACAGAGAGCTTGAACGTAAATATAGTTGCTATAGTAATGCCAGTGAGTTGGCATTCCCAGTGTGAGAGTATGAGGCGCCTCTTGCATCAGCGCATCTCTCTCTCTTTTAAAAAGTATATATAAATGATTTCAGCCATTGCTGAAATTGGCAACTTACCCAATCTTCAGGTTTGCTTAATAACACGCTTCAACGGTGAGCATGAACAGTCTTGTGTCTCGCTGAATCTCTCCCTCCACCCCCTCCGTGAGTAAACTCAAGCTCTGCTGAACTCATCCAACACTGCGATGTTTGTGGCGGCTCCTCGTGCCCGTCGGCTGCCCCGTTCCCCAGCAATTTTGCTGTGTTAGTGTCAGTGCGTCCTGGGGCGCTTCTCACCCAGACTCCACTCCTGCAAAGTGTCCTGCGTGGATTAGCCATGGGGATCAGGATACCCTGTGGCCAACATCAGCCTGCGGCGGGAGCTAACAACCCTCAGTGTAAAAGATACTCACCCCTGTGCAGGATTCGGCCAGGACATCATGGCTGGCTCACTCTGCTACACAAGCCAAGTGTAGCAGGACAGCCCGAGTGTGCTGGAGCCCTGCTGGGTCAGCGTGCCGGCTGCCAGCGGGGTCTGCAGGACCAGCTGGGGCTTGGGCTGGAGTATTTCAGCCTCCTCTGTGAGGTGCCCTTTGCTGCATGCAGTGCATGGAGACCGTTCTGATTTACTCCCTGACTGTAGAGTGAGCTGCCAGGGAGCCCCAGCCCATAAAGGACGCCGGTCACATCCAGAGTAGTTTCAAGCCCCTCTCTTGCATGTCACTATTAAATCCCCCCCAGACACAAAGCAGTAAGAAGCCCAGAGGCGTTTTGCTTTGCTCACTCTGTCCCACAGCCTCCCCTCCCCTTCCTGCCTGGGGCACCCTCTGCCCATGACTCAGCCAAAATGAACCATGTTGGCTTAAATACTCCCAAATGTGTGTGCAAACCTGGTTAGCTGTGCCTCAGCCTCATGGATTGGAGGGACTAGTAATCTTCGAGGGGGGGATGTGGGGTGATAGCTGGGGTAAGCCAGGCTGGTAGCTCTTCTACCAGCATGGCCGGGTGTGGAAGAGGACGTGTCTCCTGCTTGTGCAGGTTTAGTGATCCCGTTGCTGCTGTAGATACGCGTGGCCGCAGCAGCTGAGCCCTGCTGCGCCATCATACGGCTGCTTGGCTGGCTGTTGCCACTGGGAAAAGTCATCTTTCACTCTCAGTGCGTTCCCTCCGCTGGGTTTCCTTCCCTGGGAATCTGATGGTTGCATGCAAAGCGGGATGAGGCCAAACCCATTGGGCCGCGTCAGCTCCTGTCTCGACGTCTTGTCTCCCCCACAGCCCTGCACGCAGCGTGCGCTGGGCAGCAGGCGGATGCCGCACGGATCCTGCTCCGCGCCGGGCTGCGGGACGCCCCGGATGGCACAGGCACGCTGGCACGGCAGCTCGCGAGGAAGCCCGATATCATCCAGGTTTTCCAGGAAACAAATGTCGGCACGTGAGACGAAATGGGAAAAAGAGAAAGTTGTTTCTTTTCAGCGTGGTACGTTAGTTATCGCTTAACAACTATTCAGATTTAGGCATACACTTGTTTAAAACGATGGGATTTTTGCCCAAGGATTGAGGAGATAAACCAAGCTTGACACTTGGGCAGTATGTTTAGGAGAAAACCTATTTTAAATAGGATTACCTCAAAAAGATAATGGACGTGATGGGTCTGGGCTATCACACTCCTGTACTGACCCCTTCGTTGTAAATTTACGGCTGCTCTTCTTTCACTTCTGAATTTGAGGGCTGAACTTCACCTCTTCTCGTGCAGCACCCGGCGCATCCACACAGCTGAGGCCACAGCTCCCTGCAGTATAACCGTCCAAGGAAGGAGCCCCGCGGGCCGCTGCTAATGGCCTCTGGGGACCTACGTGGCTTGAACTGACTGGAGCCTGCCTGGCTCTTGCTGGGACGTTTCCATACAGTGGCATCCTGAAGGAGAAGATAAGCTTGGATCATGGATTTTTTAGCCCTTAATGGACTCCACGAATCTTTTCAGTTGCTCTAAGGCGCCACCTCTTTCGGTAGCCCCCGAGAGGCGCCAAGTGCGGTGCAGCGTGAGCGAGCCCTCGGTGACTCTTCCTTCGTCAGATTTGAGCTGCAGAGGACAAGTGCAGGGAGTCTTCAAGCTGCATCGATCTCTTGCGTCCTTTCTGATCCCAAAGCCTGCTGAAATCAATGCAAAGACCTCAACCTTGCGATGACATCGAGGGTCTTTGCATCAAACCGAAAAAGAGGTATTTGTTATTCCAGGCAGTCTTGCTTGGCACTTCTCGCCACCAACGAACTTTTAAAAAAAAAAATCCTGCTCTTTGAAGTGTATAGGGAAATGGCTTAATATTTAATGTAGCCAGTAAGTCTCCAACAGCCCGGAATACGCATAAAGGTAAGAGCTACTGTAGCTGTTTGGTTTGTTCGGATGCACCTGGAATGATAAATTTGGTTTTCCATAGAAGCACGGCACGCCCCTGTCTATATGTAATGTCAAGACAGAAAACAACCCAACAGGATTCTGCGGTTTTGGCGATAGCCGATGATAAAAATCAGACAGGCCTTGAACTGAGGGAGCGAGCTAGGTTTTGCTCTGCACAGGCCATGGCGCTCGTGTCGCGGTCTGATGCGTGACCCACGTGCTGCTGGGTGGGTTTAAGACGATGCTGAGCTCTCTTCAGGTGAGAAACTCCCACCCCACAGTCCCTGGAGCAGAATTTGCCGTGATGATCCTAAGCCAGAGCTACAACAGTGCCACGCTCCGCTCGAGTTAAACAGCCTTTGCAGCAGAGTTAGGGCTTCCTCCCCTCTGCCGGCTCGCGTTGCACGAGGAGAGGCAGTGCGCTCACAAAAGTAATTTGGGGGGCCGTGAGAGGGGGCTGATAGCTTGCAAGAGAGGGAGAAGCAGGGCTTGGTAGCATCTTAAGACTCTTCCAAACAAGCCTGCAGAGACCTGCTTTTTGCCAGTCTTCCCCTGTCTTGTTTCTCCATCTGTGAAGGCGATTCTTCCGCACCAGGGAGGGAAACCAAATTAATGCTGGAAGGCTCTAACGGTGCGGGGTGATGGGAGCTGTATCAGCCGTTGGGCAGGCGAGGAAGTGGCCTTATTCTTCTGAAGATCCTGAATCCTTCCATAAATCTCACCCTGGCCTCCATACAGCAACACTGCAACCCGGTAAATGCAAGGGGCTGCTTTATTCCCACTTCACATGATTTTAGCAAACCATGAAACAGCTGTTTCCTCCTAATATCCCTGCTAACGAGCTCAGAGTGCTTGTGAGTCTAAGCTTTTACGAGAATGTAAGTGAGAATGTTTTCAAACGTCTGTCTCCAGCTCTCCTGGCCGTGGCAAACACCTTGAAAACGTAAAAGGGCATTTGCATTATTTTTAAGGTGCTTTATGATTTCCAAAGGTTGCTGGAGAGTAGCAGAGGGCGCGTCCTCCTGGGACGGGAAGCACAGGCATCGTACTCCCGTCCGAAAGCGAGATGTAGAGGCACATCTCCAGCGCTGACTTTTATTTACCCTTCTTTTAAATCTGCCCCTTAGGCAATAAAATGATGCGCAGAAACAAACGGGCTGTTGTTATCGCAGGCGATCAGGTACAAAAGGAGGTTAAGAAAAGGATCGTGGATTCAGCTATGTGCCTGCAGAATTAGCCCAGGGAAGAGCCCTTGATGTCGGTCTTGCTGTCTTTGCTGTTGCTTACTTGCTGCAAGGGGTCAGGACACCTTTCTGTCCGTGGGAGCGTGCTGCAAAAATGCTGGGAAGAGCTCGGCAGCGCTACACTGCGTGTGTGCGAACCCCTGTCGCGTTCCCGGCAGACGTCTCACGTGGAGAGACGGTGCAGGCGCCCGGTCCCCGGGGAGGAAGCCCATGAGCCGGGCTCCGTGCCACACGGTGCTGAAGGCAGCTTGGAGCGGAGCCCGGCAGCTGGCGCACGGCTTTGGCGCTGTCCTGTGATGCCACCTCTTCCACCCTCTGCACCGATGCTTGCCGAGGGCCCCGCAAACACTCCTGGTCCTGCAGCCATGGAGGAGAAGACCTGGTGTCTTCGTTTTGTAGCGTGTGGCTGTGATAGTCAGGGTAAGTAGAAGCATCTGGATAGGTAGGAAATAATGTTGCAACGCTGTCAGAGCTCGTTGGGAGATCTTACAGGAAGGGAGGAAGGGCGTTCTGGTTTTAAATAAAATTGTTTTGCTCTGGTGGTCGCACCATCACACTCCCACCAAACTCACAAGCGCTAAGACGTGTGCCCGGGTGGTCTAGCCAGGTTTCCTTGCGATGACGCAGAGGACGAGGGACGGCAGCTATTGCATCCTTATCCCATCTCCCGGGCTTTTCTTAGGGTGGTGACCATATATCGGTGTTGTATGTGCCCTCTTGGGAGTTGGCGGCGATTTCACTCCAGCCTGTCCCCCTTCTCTGTGAGCTACAAAGATTCACTCTCTGGCTGTTCTGTCTCAACCCTGGTGTCCCAGCTCGCTGCTGGTAGACGTGGGCCAAGAGCTTGAGGACCTACTGACCATGGTGCATCACCACCGGCTGTTTTGGTGTCTCTTCTGCCTTCTGCTGCTTCCACAGCCCAACCTTCCCGCTCATCCTCCACCCAGGCCAGTCTCAACGTTTGTACTGTAGCTACGTCCACGTGGACGTCGCTCCAGGTCTCCGGCCAACGATGCTGTCTGTCCCATCCCAAGCTGCTTGTGCGTCACTGACTTGTCTGACGGAGATGCGTGGTGGTGGCTCGTGGAGATCGCCAGTTGTCGGATGCTCACGGAGGTTGGCGAGGAGGTAGAAAACCTGTGCCGCCTGCTTGGGCACCACAAACAAGCGTCGCTGAAGTCAAGTGCTGCCAGCCACTCGCGGGTGTCTCTCTGCATCACCTGGTGCAGATTTGTCCCAGTTCCTGGACAGATAATGTCACCACCTTGCTGCCAGCGTTGCTCGCTCCTCATGTGCTCTCCCACCGAGCGCTCCGCACCACCGAGCCTTTACCAACACCCTGCAAACGAAGTTTTTCAACTTTTAATTTCTTACCTGGGTGTGAACGAGATTGGCACAAGACGCGGAGCCCAGTGGTGCCCGTATGAAGCAGGGAACGTACGGTCCATCGATGAGCAGCGTTCACCCGCAGCGCCTCGGGGCTGGCGGGTCCCATTCCCCCCCGGGGCCATGCAGCCGCAGTCATCTCTCCGGGCTTTGCTCCTCCAAATATTAAAGCCATTTGAAAGGAGCCGCTCTGCTCCCCGTCCGACCCACCGTGGTGGGGTTTTGGCCGCGTGATGGAGCTTTGCCCGGTTCTCCGTCAGCCCCGTGTTGTGCGTCCTGGTGGATATGGGGGACGCAGACGTATGATCAAATTAAGATGTCTTAAGCCCCGCGGGTGTCTAATCCACGCCGGCGGCCCCGAGACGTGTAAGCAGCTTTGCCGCTGCGTACGTGCTCCTTCTCCGAGCTCGCTCCTCTTCCGAGGGATGCAGATCCATGGGGCGTTAAAACCAGCGAGCAGCTGGGAAATTCCTGCCTCGCTTCAAGGAAGCGGTGGGCGGTGGAGACCGAGTAGCAGCGAGGATTCAAAAAAAAACCTCTTAAATGAAAAAAAAAAAAAAAAAAAAAAAAATGGCAGCTCAAATAGTCTCAAAACCACAGTGGCACCTTTGCAGCGGTGCTGTGGTGTGGCCGCAGATGGGGGGGATTTGCAGCACCCAGCGTGATCCTGAACGAGAGCAAAAAAACCGCGTGTTTTGGGGTGAAAAGGGGGAAATGTGAGAGGTGCTGCGTGTGAGAAGTGAAACTGCGTTTGGGAAGTAGAAAGGCACCGTAATTATCCTCCTTCGTTGCCATAATTAACAAAGCGCTGCCCTTAAAAGTGGAGAAGCACGGGGTGGGGTGGTGCATGTGTCCCCCTGCGTGGGTACCAAGCGGGGCACCCGTGGGTGCTCTGCCTCGCACCCCGTGACACCCTGGGGTCCCTTGCACATGGGTGCACGCTCCCTTTGCACGCGGATGTGCCCATTGCACGGGCGTACGAGTACCCAGTGCACACCCACGCGGGCTTTGCGCCCATGTTGCACAGGCATGAACGTGTGTTGCACCCAAGCACGTGCCCATCGCGTACGCGTACCCCATTGCGGGGTCAGGTACGCGCCCGGTGCACTGACACACGTGTGTGCACATTGCACGCGGGTGCAGCTGTCGTACGGGGGCACAGGGACCAGCCCCAGGGCTGCCATGGGGTAGGGGACACGGGTGCCATGGGGGGACACCGTGGGGAGGGGACATGGGTGCCATGGGGGGATACTGTGGCCAGGGGTGGCATGGGGGGACACCATGGGGAGGGGACATGGATGCCATGGGGGGACACTGTGGGGAGGGGACATGGGTGCCATGGGGGGACACTGTGGCCAGGGGTGGCGTGGGGGGACATGAGTGCCATGGGGGATACCATGGGGAGACGATGTGGATGCCATGGGACACTGTGGCCAGGGGTGGCGTGGGGGCCATGGGGAGACACCATGGGGAGGGGACGTAGGTGCCATGGGGGGACACCATGGGGAGGGGACATGGGTGCCATGGGGGGACACTGTGGCCAGGGGTGGCGTGGGGGACGAGTGCCATGGGGGTCACCATGGGGAGGGGACATGGGTGCCATGGGGGGACACTGTGGCCAGGGGTGGCGTGGGGGACGAGTGCCATGGGGGTCACCATGGGGAGGGGACATGGGTGCCATGGGGGGACACTGTGGCCAGGGGTGGCGTGGGGGCCATGGGGGTCACCATGGGGAGGGGACATGGGTGTCATGGGGGACACCATGGGGAGGGGACGTAGGTGCCATGGGGGGACACCGTGGCCAGGGGTGGCATGGGGGGACATGGGTGCCATGGGGGGACACCGTGGGGAGGGGACATGGGTGCCATGGGGGGACACCGTGGCCAGGGGTGGCGTGGGAAGGGGGCACAGGGCGGGGGACGTGGGTGCCACGGGTGTGTGTCCCCGTTGCACACACGCGTGTGCCCACTCCAGGCGCACGCGCGCACCCCCCCATTGCACGCTCGCAGGTGCCCATTGCACACCCCTTGCACGCGCGTGCGCACGCGCCCTTTGCACACGCAGCACGTGCACACGCGTGTCCCCCTCCCCCGCCCATTGAGGACCCGGGGGGGGGGGGGGGGAGAAGAGGGAGGGAGCGCGGCGCAGTCCCGCGCATGCGCGCCGCGCCCCCACCACGGTGGCAGCGCCGTGGGCACGGCGCAAGCGCCCGCCCCCTAGCGACGGCGCGGCGAACCAATGGCGGGCGGCGCGGGGCGGTGATTGGCAGGGCGGGCGGGAGGGGCGGGGGGCGGCGCGGCTCCGCCCCCTCCCGGCGCGGTCTCCTCACGGCGGCGGCGGCGGCTCCATTTTCTCCCGCTCCCGCGGCCCCGCAGCGCCCGGCTCGCCTCAGCCCCGGCCGGCGGAGAGAGACCCGAGAGACGCCCCCCCGCGCCCCGTTCTTCCCTTCCCCGCGCCGCCATGAATGAGGAGTACGACGTGATCGTGCTGGGCACCGGCCTCACGGTGAGGAGGAGCCGCCGCCGCTCGCCTGGGCCTCGGGCCTGCCGCGGGCGGCCGCCGCCCTACCGGGCCCCGCCGCCCCCCCCTCCCCGTCCCCCGGCGCCTCGGTCCCTCCCTCTCGCCCACACCCCGACTGTCGATCCCCGCTCTCCCCCCCCCGGGCGCCGGTGCCCTTTTGCCCATCCATCACCTGATTATCATCACCCCCCCCGCCCCCGCCCGGCCCCGGGCCGCCTGGCGTCTGCGCCCCCCGTCCCCGGGTGTCGGTTCCCTCCCCTGGATTGCCGGGGTTTGTTCCCCAATATCTCACCTCGCTCGGACTTGGCGGCCCTTTTCCTCATCTGTCACCTCATCTTCGTAGCGCCCCCCCCCCCCCCCCAGCCCCGTTAGGATGCCCGCTTCCCCCCCCCCCCCCGATATTACCACCCCAGGGCGCCCGGGTCCTCGTCCCCTCTTGCCCCGCCACCTGCGTCCCTTCCCCCGGCTCTCTTCTAATTATCATAGCACCCCCATCACTGACAAACACCCCCCACCCCCTCCTTGGGTCCCTCCCCGCCCACCTGGGTCCTTCTCTCCCCTCCCCCCGCGGTTGGGTTCTGCTTTTACATACGATTGTCGTAGACCCCCGTGTTTGGGTGTCGCCCCCCCCCCCTCCCCGTACCGCCCCCCCCCCCGCGCCCGTCCGCCGCGCTGCCCGTGGGAGGCCCCAGGAAATGCAGTTGTTTAGCGGAGGGAGGGCGGGGGACGACGGACAATAAAACGCTAACGGGGGATTTATTGCCTGATTTTTTATTTTTTTTTTTTAATTTTTATTTTTTTAATTATTTCATTTTTCCCTTCGCCGCCACCCCCCCCACCCCCCCACCCCCCCCCCAACCCCCCCAAACCCGAGGTGGATGCAGGTCCATCGAGCCGTGCCCTTTCCCAGAGCCGAGCCCGGCTTAGGGTGGAGGCAGACCTGGTTATCCCCCCCCTCCTCCTCCTCCTCCTCCTCCTCCTCCTCCTCCTCTCCCCGCTCCGCCTTTGCAGCCTTCGGCTCTCCATCCAGCCCTGACTGCAGCAGGAGGGGGATGGGGAGGCGGGCGAGCCCTGCACGCCTGTCAAATTTGTCTGATTCCCCCCCCCCCCCAAAAAAAAATAAAAATCCTTTCTTGCATTGTCGCTTCCTCTCGGTCATCCCTGAGGAAAGCTGACAGCTGATGGCACTTGGGGGTGCGGCGGAAGGAGGAGGATGAGCCGTGGTGGGGCTTTGTCCTATTGTGGAGGATGCAGCCCGCGCTGCAGGCTGCCGAAGGAGGGGGGGGGGGGGGGGGGGGAAATAATAAAAAAATTAAAAAATGGCAGTGCTGCTGCCCGTGAGGTTTGCTGGTGGGGATTTCTTCTGGGTTCCTGCCTTCCTTTGAAGCGGGGAGGTGCCCGGGGCCACCGCTGGCTTATCCGCTGCGGGTTTAGTAGGGGCTGATGGGTGGATTGCGGGTTACAAATAAGAGGCATTGTTTGAAGAAGGGGGGAAGAAAATCCAATATGGTGGAGAGGAGGTTTTCCTCGCTGTTAAACAGCCTTTCCTGCTTTTGTTTCCTCCTGGTAGTGGGGAGAGGTGGCTAGACAAAGAGATATCTTTGGGGTTGGCCATGAGGGATTTCCCCCACTTCCCCTAGTGATGGTAATTGTAAATAGAAATACATGCGCTTCCTACTGTGGCTTTGGGGCTGTGATTGACGGGGCTGCCACAGTGGCGAAGGCGTCCTGCCTGCTGACACAGGGCTGGAGACAGATCTGGTTTATCATCCCCCTGTTTTGAGTATGGGAATAATGGGAACAAAACCAGGATGTGGCACAAAGAAAATGTGCAAAGTGTGGGAGCGTCTTCCCAGCTGCTGCTGTAGGGTAAACCCAACTTTCCTGGTTGCTTTCATTCCTTTCTCTCAAGGCTCTTCCTTTGAGGTAGCAGGAATGACTTAGGAGGCAAAAGCTTCTTCCCTTTGATAGGGAAAGCTGCAGTCTGTCCTAAAAACCTGTCTCTGGCTCACCAAAGCAGGGAAACGGACTTTTGGGGAGGTGAAATATAATGAGCTTCTAGTGAAGGGGCCTCCAATAGATCTGAGCGCCATTAAAATGTTAATTTATGCTTTAGAGTGAGCTGTGGTATCAAGTTGGTAAGCACCGTGCTTAATCTCAAACTGACAAATGCCAATGTAAATTTGACAAAAGGCCTCTTGTGAAATCACTTTTAAGACAAGCTAATGCTAATGATCAGCAGTTGAGTTAAAAGGAATAAATTACGGCCGTATTTTAAGGTGTGCTGACCAAACTCCAGAGCCTGGGACCGTACAGAAGCGCTTATTTTGCTTCTGATGTGCAGGCTTTACCTCTGACATACCAATTAGAGCAGGATGGCCTTCATCTCGACTTGAGCAGCTGGTGCGGAAAAGCAAGTGAATGGAAACCAAAGGTCCTGGTGCAGCCAGGATGTTCCTGATCCTAAAATGCACGGTGTTGGCTCAAGCATGGTGGCTGGCGAGTAGTGTCGGAGCAGAGCCTGGTTCAGGCTGGGCTACAGGACTCTCTGCTGTCAGATGAGGCATCGAACTGGAAGCTTGAAGGTTTGCTCCTCCAACTTTGGTCTGGTACCAGTGCTGGCAAAGTCAGGCTTCCTGAGGAAAAGGAACTGGAAAATGGGCTGCGTAAACATATTCAGTTGTTTCTTTCCTCTTCCAAAGAGCCTTGAGCTGTCACGAAACTTCAGATGATGTTTTCAACCACCCTTTCCTTAAAGCTGGCCCTTGCAGAAATGGAGCGTTGGGAGTCCCACCAGGCAACTGTTGTAGCTGAGTTTGTGCCTCCTCTGCTGAGAAGCCCGACTTGCATCTCCAGTACCGATCTTGATGCTGCCTGAACAAAACGAGATTAACTGGGGGTCCTGTTTGCTGGATGCTCGAGCGCTGTGCCCCTCTGCCAGGCTACCTGTTGGGCTGTGCGCATCTTGCGTCTTGTGCCATGAGCGTTACCGGTTGGCTTGTCCCAGTGTCCATCACTAGGACTTGTACAAAGCCCGTAAAATAGCTGTAATCCAGACCATCTGGGAGAGGCAGCGAGCGGCTGCTGATCTGGAGGGATTTTTCTTTCTCTTTCCAAAGTGAAAGTTCAGTTGGTGGTTTAAAGAGGAAAAAATAAATCATTGGAGCCTTTGTAAAAGAGGTGCAAATACATCCGTTGCAGTGGCCGTTCTGGTTGGGTCTGCAGGGCCACCGCTATGTAAGCGCACAAGAGCACATGTATAGATCCCGCTTTTAATTGAGCTGAAAGCGGAACATGAATATTTCAGGTGCTAATCTCTTCTTCAACCAGTAATGCAAAGCTAAGGCAGCTTTATGACTGGGATTGCTGGCACTTGCAATATTTTGACTTTTCCCTTGTGTGTACTCATGGGAGACCCCATTGCAATGCCAAGCTTGTAAAGCTATGTCTTAGCAGAAAAATAATCTCAGTGCGTTTTTAATCCCAAATTGCTGCTGATACGACATCCTCAGATTTACACGAGGTATAATTAACTTCGTAGTGCTCATACGAGAGCGCTACGTTCCTCCCGATCTCTCCGTGCGTTGAGCGGTGGTGAAGTATCAGGCCATGTGTGCTAACTACAGGGCAGGCGTTTGCGAAGCACTGGTGGGTCTGGCTGCCCTAGCACGAGCGCTGGGAGGTCCTCCAGCTACCGCATCCTGGAGGTGCTGGTGGGAATGCCTTCTCCAAGTTGCTCAAGTCTTAATAGCTTTAAGATCCTTGGCTTAGGCTTGCGAGATACATCGTGCATTGCAGATTAGGCAGCATCTTTCTCCAGACCTACTGCACAAACTCGTTTTTAATCTGGTGCGGTAATCGGCAGGCTGCAGCACACCTAGCGTTTTTATTTTCAGACTTGTCTTTTTGGTACACCCTAATTTACACCTCTCTGGTCTGGAAATGGCTCGGTGCTCGCTCACGGGGCCATTCAGGAGTGGGATGTTGTGCCCTCTTGACAGGAGTTTATCTGCTTTCTGTGCTCCAGGTGACGTGGGTTATTTGACGTGAATGTTGGCCGTAATTAAACTATGCTGTTCAGCCCAGTAGATGAACACCCTGTTCCTGCTGGGTTTTCACTCATTGCAGGCACCAGTGTGCTGAACTAAGCTTCTTACCTGCCAGCTGCCTCACCGCGTTAAAGCTGTATAAATCCATCGCAAAGATACACGTTCACTTTCTGTAGGAGCAGAGTAGCCAAACTCTTTGGTTCAAGATACATTTAGCCGTATAGGCACAGGCCTCGTTGCTTAAAGAGCCTTAAATAACATCAAAGCGACTGCGAGGACTGAGTGGAGTGTCGCTGTCCCTTGCATCATCCCCCGGCCGCTGTGGGGATTGCTCAAGTGCAGTGAGTAATTGCTTTTGCAGTTTGTGCGGCAGAGTAGAGCTTTGAGTCTTGCTTGCTGGAGTCTGGTGTGGTAGACGCAGCCAGCGTACGTTAGAGACGGAATAGCCTGGGCGACGCTACCGAGCTGCGGGTGACTTCTTGCTCTCCGTGGCACAGTCCTGTCCTTCTGAGAGCGAGCTCTTGCTGTGCCAGAACGCGTCGTCGAAGATGAAGGGGTTTTGCTAAACGTTTTGCGCGGAATCCTCCCCTCAGCGCTGTTAGATGGACTGACGCTACGCTGGCTCAAGTTTCCATCGGTCCGTCTGAGCCGTTCTGAACTGCCGTCCTACTTGGAGAAAATCCATGTAAACCAACTTGCGTCCCTCGATTCCTGAAGGCTTCTGTGTGCAGAAGGTCTATTCGTGAGCAGTCCGTGCAAGCGAGGGAAGAGCTGATGGTCTTAAGCAAGCATGGAAACACCAATACCTCCAAGTTACTCCTTATTCCTGTTTTTTTTCATGGATTTGTATTGGATGTGCTGTCTCGACGTTTCTGATGCGCGTTGCTCTCTGGTTCTGTGCTCTCCAGCCATTTGAAGCGGCGGAGCAGTGCTGCAGACGACATCGATCGCTGTAAGACTTGCTCTGTCATTCACTTGACAACACAACGCGAGCTCTCGGGAGCTGGGAGCTCATCGTAACCTGAACGGGCTGAAGCGATGGATTATAGTAGCACAGCGTGACTGTAATTTGCACGAAGCTTGTGTTCGACCCCGGCTGGATACCTGGAGCTTTCCCTGCTGTGTCTTGGTGCCCTTTTTGCTGTCAACAGCTGCTCGGTTTTATCCGTTTGCACAGGGTCGATGTTTTTAATATGGTCAGAAAGCCACAGATTTGAACTCTGACGCTTCCCCTTTTTTTTTTATTTGCAGTCTAAACTGTCTCCAGCCCTTCCCTTATTGGTACAGGCTGTTTGTTTTCCTTGCTCTCTGACCCGAACGACAGAATGACATATCAAGCGGTTCCTAGACGCAGACTAGTGAGCGCACCCGTGGATGGCTATAGCCAGCGGTCAGCCAGCGCAGCCATCGAAAGGAATTGCTGAGCTGGGAGGATAAATCTATTGTGCGTCTCCTGTGTTTTATGACCGTGCCGTTGCCTCATCGGCTGCGAAGGGAGGCGACAGTGAAAGGCCTGCGTGGGATTTCAACGCTTCGGGGCTCTGCAGGAGCCTGGGTGATATTACTAACCTGTTAAATGAGGCTTGGATAAAAAAGTATCGTAATGCCTCCACCTCGATCCCCATATCGGTGTTTAATGGGTATGAAATAAGATTGAAAAGGTACTTAAGACATCTTGTATCTGCTGCTGGTACCCAAATTCGCTGCAGGGGGATGCTGGCAGTTTGGACAGGCAACCTGTTGAGGGGATACGCGCTCACTGGGAGGTGATGGGTGAGCTGTTCTGAGAAGATAGAGGAAGAAATGCTTTGAAGTTTCCCTTAATGGAGGAAGGAAATCAGCTGACATCTGGACCAAGGAACATAGCTTCTGCGGCTTTTACTGTAACTTCATCCCTCCACTTGATACTTATTTTATTTTGAAATCCCGGTTGGCTTCCTCGTGGCTCCGCTCCAGCATGGATGCTGGCAATCCTGTACCACCATCTGGCAGAGCTGGTGAGCCAGGGTTTTGGAAGATGTTCCGGGGGGATAAAACCGCAGGGTAGAGCAGAGAGTCAAACCAGAGCCCTCGTGTAGAGCTCTGTGAATTCAGTTTAACTGAGGAGATCACACTGGCTAGTGGTGATGCACTTGGTGTGATAGTCCCACATTGCATGTGGTAAATCATTAACGTTTTAACTGACACCATAAAAGCCACCTGTACTTTCACTTGTGCAGTTCTTCGGCATTGCAGGGCTCATGGCGCTCTCGAGTAGTGTCGTAACACAGGGTTTGGTGCAGCCGTGTCTGCTGCAAGGGTCTCCGCTTGCTTCAGCCCAGCTGGAAAAAGCGGAGGGGTCTTGTGAGGGATCTGGAGTCCGTGGAGGATGGTGTGGTGCTGGAAGGAGCAGCTGATGGATCACAGAGAGGTTTTGTGGGCAGTACTGTGGCTAATTCTGTTCACAATCCGCGTGATGACCGTGAAGCCTTGAAATCACCCGCAACTTCAGGCATCAAACGCGGAGCGGCCCATTATTGCCGTGCACCAGGCAGGCAGCTCCAGCTTTGCTCTCCGGGGCCTTGGCTGAATTACTGTGGCATCCTGGCGCGTAACGGCCTGGCTAGCCGTGCCTTGCTTCCCAGCAGAAAAGATTTGCCCGTTGCCACCTGGAAGCGCAAGAACAGCAAGTCCCAACGCCAGGGATCCGTGCCAACCGTCCACACACCTACAGATGTTGAGACGCTTCGGAACAAAATAACCCCTTCTGTAAGCTGCCTTTACCGTGGGTTGGTTTTTGGCTGGTGAAGTTGAAGATGGCTTTAAAAGCTTCCTTTACACCGAGGATTTACCGGAGTTAAGGTTTGCAAGTCACGTAAACAATATACAGCGGGAGACTT
This sequence comes from Pluvialis apricaria, assembly GCA_017639485.1. NCBI lineage: Eukaryota > Metazoa > Chordata > Aves > Charadriiformes > Charadriidae > Pluvialis > Pluvialis apricaria. The sequence goes on along the minus strand of CM030007.1, from coordinate 220,784,342 downwards.
TTTGTGTTACAACTGTGGTTTGGCTGAGTTAACCGATACCCGTATTGGCCAGCGTTGCCATAACGCAGTTTGAAATAAGCCTCCTACACACTGCGGTAGGGGGGAAGTGACACACGAGGAGAGTCCTGAGCGCTCCACGGGGCGAGATGTGCGTCGAGAAAACACAAAGGATCTTGCGGAGATGCGGATCTCTGCCAGGAGGGCCAAGCTGCCGGTTCTCTTGAATGAACGGCTCCTCTGCTCCTGGGCGTGCAGATGTGCAACGGTGGCATCTCTCACAGCTGGATGTAGGGTTTTACAGGCTGAGTGAAAGGTAATGTGAGATGTGGCCGGGACCTACAAATTAGATAATGTTGATGGTGAATGAGAGCTCAGTTGCAGATGTAAGTCTGCCTTCGGAGAGAGTTGAGGCAGAGCAGGGAAGATCAGTACAGTCTCCGCGATAAGCAGTCCTAAGCATGCAAGTATTCGAGTTTTTAAGCTCTTTGGCTTGTGAATGCCAGAGCCAGTGACCGGGTTAGTTGCAAAGTTGTGTTTTAATGGGGATTTAGCTGTGCAAGTCCTTAGCTGGCTCTGCAAGCTACAACTTGTGTCCCTCTGCAATTAGTCTCGGCCTCTTGGTGTTGTGTTCAAACATAGCAGCTGATCTGCTGCTCAAAGTACTCTCGGTGTTTTTAATCTCAGTGAGCACGTAGCAAGGATAGCAAAGTGTCTACTGAGATGATAAAGCTCCCAAATGGCTTAATTTATTCTTTATGCTACCTCTGTTCTCTGAGAGTAGCTGTTGACTCCCTTACGCGTCCCAGCGTGGCAAATATCAACAATTGAGGTTTTGAGGAGACTGACTGAACTCCAGGTAAGACTTCGTGCTCCTGCTGTCACCTGTAAATGATGGTGCTGCCTCTCTGTGGACATCCTGAAATTGATATCTGGTGTCTCAGGAGTGTAGATTTTCCTAATCTAGCCCAAATGCACGAACTTCTCAGAAACTTCCTCAGGGGAGCCCTGGTAGGTGGTGGTTGTGTTGTTAGAACATCTTGGTTGGCTTGCCCAGAGCAGACAGCAAACCTAGTAAGGGGTTAATCTGTCTCAGAAAGAAATCTTTCAGCACGTGTGTCTTAACTCTGCAGTGAGGCAACTGGTGTGTTTGCTTCCAAAGGGTTGTGTCGGTGCCTTCAGATCTAGGCATGCAGCAGGCTGCCCGAACATGTTCTTCGAGAGAGCATCGGGAGGAAAAATGGAAGGAGGTTCAGATGCGACTAACATGTCCCTTGCATCCTTTTGTTCCCTCTCTCTGTAGGAATGCATTCTCTCCGGGATCATGTCAGTGAATGGAAAGAAAGTCCTTCACATGGATCGTAACTCTTACTATGGAGGGGAAAGCGCATCCATTACACCCCTGGAGGATGTAAGTGTGGAGGCTGACACCCACCCATTGTGTCCTCCCCAGGCACATAAAGAGGGCTTTATTTCGGGCGATCCTAGGGGTGGATTCGAAGTAATTAGTCTTAAGGGTTTCCTTTGAGTAAGAATGTTTTATGCCACTTCCACAGCAGATAATAGCGGGGGAGAAACCAGTGTGTATGTTTATACTTGGTAGATAGCATTTGTTTTCTGTAGCTCCCAGCCGAGTATTCGAGCACGCAGCATTTGAGCGATAGTTTGGAGGTATAATGCCCAACAGCTGCATGTTAAAACTCTTCGGCTAAATTGTTACTGCTGTGCTTGCCGGCAAATGTTGGCCTCAGAAATGCTGTGTGCTCTTTGTGCCTTGAGGTTACGCTCGGTCCTTGGGTGTGCGAGCACTTCCAGGTAGACAGGCGCCATCTCACTTGGGTACTGCGTGCGCCCTGCGATTGTGAAGCCCCTGAAGTTGTTAGTGTGGCTGAGCAGTTTGATGCCAGGAAATCACTGCTCTCTTTGCTGCTTAACTGGGTTAAATATAAATATTGGGGAATCTGAGTTAAGTATACGGAAGAGCCTGCCCTCTGTATGCTTAAATCAAAAGTCTAAATCCGTATCAGAAGCAGGCATTTTCATCAGATTACCTTTAGCTATGTTAAACAGTATTTGGGTTCAGCAGGTCATAAGTTTCCAAGCTTTAAGGCCTGGAGAAAGAAAGACTGGATGAGTAGAATAATGCTGCCCGATTCTTACTGTAAGAATTTACTGGCTGTGCATTATGTATTGCATCGAAAGTCAAATTCGAGCTAAAACGCTGGCCAAAAGCTTGATGTGAAGAGCTTATGTTCAGCTGGGGAGATGTGGGGGTGGAAAGTGTATACACGTGTGGGAGAATTATACCCATAGATATTTCCTCTGCTGTAATAAGTTTTGTATTCTCTCCGAAGCTCTACAAAAGGTTTAATCTACCAGGAACTCCACCAGAATCTATGGGGCGAGGAAGAGACTGGAACGTGGACCTAATTCCAAAATTCCTTATGGCTAACGGTAAGCGATACTGAGCTCCCAAATCTGCCTCGTAAGCTGGGTTAGTGTTCAGTGCTGGAACCGAATAAACAGCCCTTCAGCCGTCTCTTCATGAACTTGTGGAAGCATTAATTAAAGAGCTGTAGAAATCTCGCTCGAGCTGATCTGCCTGCGTTTATGCCAGAAGCACCACAGCTTCCGCTCTGTGGCTCGTTTTGGCTGTGGACCTTTCAGACTCAGAAGATGGCCCCAGCTTGGAGCGCGCAGCAGTGGCATGTCTGGAAGGTTGGAACAGCCGTTTGCCAACATCCTCTCTTAAAGCGTTTGCATTTCTAGCCAGAGTTAATGCCATGAATTTGTGGGTTGTTATTCTGCAATGCCTTAGCAAGAAACTGTTGATTCCACAGTGACTGTCAATTCCCTCGGTTCCTATTTTTATGGTTTGCAGACTCTCATTTCTTATCGATGATACAAATCCTCATTCTTTAATCTACCTTTTCCAGTAGTGGGACAGGTCTTCTGCACCAAATCCACTGTTGGTGAAATGGTTATCAATGCAAACAAGTTTGGGGCAACTCATTTTGCCAAATCCCAACCGCTTGCTGCTGGAGTAGCTTGTCCCTGAAGCACGCGGGGACAGGTGTGTTGCGTAGTGCCAGCCTTGCTCAAGGTCAGTGCAGTGGAAGACCTTGATTCCAGTCAAGGCTTGGTTACTCGGGCCTCGGCGTGCTCTCAACTTGCACGGGAATCCCACTGTGGTGCCTTGCTAAGGGACAGCATCCCTCTGGGGTGGGACAGGGCGTGGGGACAGGTAAGCGGGCGTATGTTGACGTTGGCTCCCTGTGAGCCAGCGGGTGATTTGTGGGAAGTTGGCCGGACAGCCGCTCCGCAGGCTGTGCTGGATCTGCAGAGTGAGGATGAGGAGCTGCTGTCACCCCAAGACGTGACCTTGTTGGTCATGTTAAGTGTGAGTGAACTACAAGGAGCAAAGAGCAGCAGTGTTCTGCGGCGGATGAACATGCTGCAGGATGGCTTTTACTCAGAGGACTGATGGAGGCTGGAATAACAACAAGGAAGCTGTTAATTGCCTGTAAGAAAGCCTTAATACTGCCTAATAATTGCACTAGTGAGTACCTGCCACACCCCGTCTGCGAGACAAAGGTGTAAGAGCTGTGGGGGTTGAACGTGGTGCTGCCGTTGAAGGATTCGCAGTGTTGGAAGAACTGTCTGCTTTGTGAGGAGCACTGTCCTCTTGGCTTCTGGCTACAGACCAGCTGGGTGACTTGTGCCAAACTTCCTTTCCAGGTCAGTTGGTAAAGATGCTGCTCTACACAGAAGTCACTCGCTACTTAGACTTCAAGGTGATCGAGGGGAGCTTCGTCTACAAGGGAGGAAAGATCTACAAAGTTCCTTCCACCGAGGCAGAAGCCTTGGCATCCAGTGAGTAGTTGCACCTTGCTTTGTTTCCTCCTGAGGCTATGGTCTCTAAACAAAGGCAGGACCAGGTCTCTGCCACCCACATCTCGGGATATTTGTGCTCGTGTTGAACAGAAATCTTGATGCTCCTCACGTGGTGCTGTGTGTAGACTCCACTCAGCAACAGGCTGTGCGTAGCATAGGATTCTCCTGCATCTCATTTGACTTCAAACACCACTCGTAGCGTGAGTCTCGGGCTTCCAGAGCCTTGAGTTACTGTTTTCTTGGAGCTTTCAGATGGAGCCGGTCAAGCTGCCTGTTCTATGGCTCATCTGGTGACAATTTGGCAGTATTTTACTTCCTCCAGTGCTTACATTTAGGGCTTATGCGCCCAACTCTGCCATAAATATTTAATGTTAGGTCCTTGGATGGAATTGTGCGTGTGAGAAATGTCGCGTTTGTCAGCACGCAAATTGGCATCGCTAATTCCATCATGCGGCACCTGGCTCCGGCTTAATCGTTGTCTACTTAAATGTCACTCCTCAGATAAAACAACTGATTATTCATAATAGCGAAGTGAAATGCATTAGGAGCTGGCGGAGGGCAGCCCATTAGCTTCAGATTCCGGGTACGTAAGTGGCACCTGTGAAAAGTCTCGTGATAAAGCGACTCCTGCGAATGAGGCTTCCGCTATGTATCTCATCTGTACGTTGGAGCCTTCCTTATGGCACACACTCCTGGTTGCTGTGAAGTAAATGGTCGTTCCTTCAATTTTGGCCGCATTGCTGACTCTTAAGTAGTCTCCTAAGAGATTCATACTGGCAGAAGTAGGAGGTGCCTTTGGTGCTGTCTCTGTCTTCGTGTTTTAGCAAGCGCAGTCTTGTTTCCCCAACTTGTAGAATATTGAAACACATAAATGGCGCCTTGTCCAACCCCGTGTTTGAAATGTTGACCCTCGCAGCACTCGCTAGTTCCTCGGCAAGGCTGCAGCACCGCTTGCTTTGATCAGCTGTGCTTTGGTGATGCCAAGTCTGGTAGATACCAAACCCAGGTCTCTGCTTATGGAAGCTCAGGTTGGGCTTTACACCGGGGCAAGCGGAGACTGCTCTCCAGGCTTTCCCCCGGCTGGAAGCAGTGGAGAAGCCCGGCCTCCAGCCGTGCCTTGAGAGAAGTTGGCTGTGCCGCCTCCTGAGGCCCAGCACACCAAGACAGCTGCAGTGAGGACTGGCGTGGCAGATGTTGGTGTCTCCTGCTTGAACAAGAGAGCCTGGGTTAGCCCTCAAGGCCAAACTCCACGTTATTGAGTGATGTGTGAAACACTTGGCGGTTCTTACCCGCTTCTGATACTCTGGCAATGGAAAAGCCGTTTAGTAGCCGTGTGAGTTGTAACAAAATACTTTGGTTTTAGGCTTAATGGGCTTGTTTGAGAAACGCCGGTTTAGGAAATTCCTCGTGTACGTTGCCAACTTTGATGAGAACGACCCCCGAACTTTCGAAGGCGTTGATCCCAAGAAGACCACCATGCGCGACGTGTATAAGAAGTTTGACCTGGGGCAAGATGTTATAGACTTCACGGGCCATGCCCTCGCGCTCTACAGGACTGACGAGTAAGTCTGGGGTCAGTGGCTCCCGCGGATCAGCGGGGGCGCGGGGCGCGCACAGCACGGGCCTTGCAGATCGAGGGTGGGGTCTCTCGCGAGGTGTGTCTGTCCCCGAGTGCTGCGTGAATCTTAAAATACTGTGTCCTCTGCTGATGGGGTATTTAAACTGTGTGGGTTCCTGGGGTTAATGAAGCATCTCCTTCCTGAATAAAACCCCTCGTGACACTTAAGTGCTTCCAAAAGGGAACTTCCAGGGAAATACTTGCCAGGAGCAGACGGAGGGTGGGGAAGGAAACTTCACGGGAAGTAAATGTTTTGCTCTCTGAGTGTATTCTGCTGTAAGCTTTGGTTTGTGAAACGTTGCAAATCACGTACCTGCCCTCTCCAGCTATCTAGATCAGCCATGCCAAGAAACAATCAACAGGATTAAGCTCTACAGTGAGTCGCTGGCTAGATACGGTAAAAGCCCGTACCTTTATCCCCTCTATGGCCTTGGAGAGTTGCCCCAGGGATTTGCGAGGTGAGAACTTGGTTTTGGACTCCCGTGTTTTCTCAGCCCTACTCTGGTACCTCATGGGGGGGGGGATCAGATGTGTGGAGTCAGTCGTCAGGCTTCCAGAACGTGACGCTGCATAAAAATACTGCGGTCGTTAATGGTTCTCTCTGTCTTAATCAAGAAGCGATTCCGCCGTGTGAGATTGCTGCTTTCTGGGTTTGTTTACTGCGATTTCCCGTTAGCAGTGGTAGTTCTGGGTTTGCTCAGAGATACCGTTTGCAGCGTGTTGTCTATCCAAGAGGTTGGATTTGCCTACGTGGTGTAGCCTGCAGCACTTCCACTGTAGCAGTGGCTGGGTTGCACCGAGCAGATCCTTCCTAGCTGGATGTAATCGCACCTATAATTTGCTCCAAATACCAGCTGATGCCTTGCAGAAAGAACAGCAGACAGCGTCCGCTGCGGAGATGTTTAAGCAGCGTATTCTGAAGAGGTTTAAGTCTAATGTGGGGTTTGTCCAAGTGGAACAGAAACAAGGGGCTGAGAGGGCTGTTAAAAACCAAACGCGCACCTGGGGAACACGCTGAAGTGGCTTTACTCTTGCAGGCTAAGTGCTATATACGGCGGCACCTACATGCTGAACAAGCCCATTGAAGAGATTGTGATAGAAAATGGCAAAGTGGTTGGGGTGAAGTCTGAAGGGGAGGTACGGTACCTTCTGATTCTTTCCTTGCTCCCCACTCTGCATCTCGCCTCTCAAAATCGCAGCTGTCGGTCATCAATCTGAACAAATGCAGGAGAAAAACCCTCATCAGAGCCCTACGACCAAAACTGCTTGGCCGGTGCTGGTTTTCCCTGTGCCAACTTTTTGAAGACGTGTTGACGTTTTCATGGTGAGGAGTACAGTAGAGTAGTCCTACTCCAGGAGCTGGAATTGAAGTCTCCGTGGGCTGGCAAGGTTGTCTTCCGAATAAATGAGGCTGGCTGAACCGGCAAGGAGCTGGTGCTTCTGTCTGACCTGGGTACGGCACCAGCTCTGCCCTTGACATTAAGTCGTAGCTGCTCGGGCAGCTGGCACGCAGCCTTTCTGCAGCTTCTTCTCCACCTGGCAATGTAAAGCTAGCGAGAGCGCTGCGAGCTGCTTGGAAGCTATATATGCGCTCCCAGCTGAAGTGGGAGCTTCACAGGACAGTTTAGCGCTTGCTGGTAGGATAACGTGTCCCTTCTGGGTAGGGGATGACGTGTCCCGGCGAGCAGCGGAGGTGATAATCCGTGCTATGGACTGATGTGCCCGAGCGCAGGCAGCCTGGAGGCTTCAAATCGGTCAAATAGTAAACTATTACTGTAAAAATGAGTTCTAATGCGAAGCGGTCAGTTCTTACCTGCTTGGTTCAGCCTTCACTGCCGCAAGTTATGGTCACAGAACCCCAGAGTGGTGGGGGTTGGCAGGGCCCTCTGGAGCTCCCCCAGTCCCACCCCCTGCCACAGCAGGGACACCTCCAGCAGTGGCACAGGACGGCGTCCAGGCGGGTTTGGGATGGCTCCAGAGTGGGAGACTCCCCCACCTCTCTGGGCAGCCTGTCCTGGTCCTGGACTGGACGGACTGGGCTTTGTAGGGGGTAGAGCTGAACTGTGTAGTGAAGGACGAAGGGGAGGTGTGATCGATCCTGCAGCTATATGCAGTCTTTTAAGGGTAGTGCACTGAGATTTGGACTGCCCGAGCTGAAGCGTGCTGCTGGCAGTGAAATAAGAACCTGATGCAGGAACAGCCACTGCAAATTGCTCTTGTTTTTTCCCAAAATTGGCTGGTTCCTCACCTCTGGCTGCGTACACGCCTCCACGCAGCGGTCACCCGCGGTCTCTCTGTCTCCGCAGGTTGCTCGCTGCAAACAGCTCATCTGCGACCCCAGCTACGTCTCGGACCGTGTAACGAAGGTCGGCCAAGTGATTCGGGTAATCTGCATCTTGAGCCACCCGATCAAGAATACAAACGATGCCAACTCGTGCCAGATCATCATTCCACAGAATCAGGTCAACCGGAAATCAGGTGTGTGGAGTGGGAACTGCCGGGGCACGCACAGGTCTCTGCGTTTGGGTTGAGGCAGAGTGGTCGTTGAGTGGCCTCGCACCAAACATGATGGTCTGGTGAGGTGTGAATCAAACAGGAAAACGCGTTTACTGCCGTGCCTGTGGCAGACTTCATGTCCTTGTCCAGAAATCCTTTCGGCCCCGGCGAGGTTTTGCTTTGGTTTAGAGCAGTGGTGGGGGAAGCCGGGGTGCCTGTGGTTGGAAAAGCCACGTGAGGAACCTGGCGAAGGAAGTGCCCCAACCTGGGAGAAGAGGGTGAGGAGCACGGGGGTGCTCTGGGAGGGGGGTGACAGCTGTGTGCAGGAGGCGCAGTGCTTCCTGGCCCTTGGGCAGAGGGGTGGGCTGGCTGCTGGGGACCCCGCTGGCTTTCGGGAGCCGTCATAGCCGCAGGAAACTGAATTTTGGAGATCTTGCTGAACTGCTCGTGTCCAGGCCTGTCAGCCGAGAGACTGAGAGCACGTAGGACTGCAGGGCAAGGACGGAACTCATTCAAGCATGGTCTTAAACGAGACAAGGAGGTACAAAGTGTCAGGGGCGCAGGAGGGGGCACAGGAGCGTGCAAGCCCGAGGGGGCTTCTGGGACGAGGCAGGCCCGACCCGGGCTGTTGGCCCCCCTGGCGCGTCCTGACCCGCCGCTGTGATGCGCTTCCCCAGATATCTACGTCTGCATGATCTCCTCTGCGCACAACGTGGCAGCGCAGGGGAAGTACATCGCCATTGCCAGCACTACTGTGGAAACCGCGGACCCAGAGAAGGAAATCAAGCCGGCCTTGGACCTCTTGGAGCCCATTGAGCAGAAGTAAGGCCTTAAAAAGCCCCCTCTCCCCCGTCGCACTTCTCTGCTGCAAGCACTCGGGCCTGAGGCACGAAAGCAGAGGAGATCTGAAGGTCATTTGGCTGCACAGAGGTGTTAAAACTCCGAGTTTCCTCTGCACCATGACTGCTTACGCGCTGGGCAGAGCAATTCCCTTTAATGCAGCCGTTCTTGCACCCGTACTGGCGCTCAGCGATGCTTTAGAACCATTCTGAAGCTCTTTTTTTTTTTTTTTTTTTAATTTTTTTTTGTTTTTCCCTCTTTCCAGGTTCGTTAGCATCAGTGACCTGTTTGCACCGACCGACTTGGGAACCGAAAGCCAGGTTAGTTAAGTGCCGCGCTGGCGTTCGAGGGGGTGAGGAGAGAGGCTGGACGCTAAACCGCTGCTTCTCTTTCCAGATCTTCATTTCTCGCACCTATGACGCCACTACTCACTTTGAGACGACGTGCGATGACATCAAAGATATTTATAAGAGGATGATGGGATCAGAGTTCGACTTCGAAGAGATGAAACGCAAGAAAAATGATATCTATGGGGAGGAGGAGCTGCAGTAATGAGAATCTCTAATTAGGAGAAATTTAAATCGGCTAATATGAATATATAAGGAACTTAATGAACACTGTATGAAATTCAATATTGTAAGGCCTGCTTTTGTAATCCCATCTCTGAGAGATTGAAGAGTACTGCACTGGTAATGTTCCCCTTTTGGATATCATGTGTTAATTATTTCATTCTAGTAGGGCTGCTGTCCAGAATCTGGCAAATTACTGACTGATTTAATGACTAACCTCGTAAGCGAAAGGCAGACTGAACCCTTTTTTGTTTTGGTTTTGGTTTTTTTTTTGTTTTTTTTTTTTTTGCAGACGTAGACGTTGGTGCAGATTTGAAATAACTCATTGACAGCTGTGTCTTACCTTGTATTTTTAATCATTTGTAAACATCCTTCACAATTATGTGCTTCTGGTGAGCTAGTAGACGTGACGGTTGTCACTCAAACCTGATATCAAGGAAAATAGAAACTGAGCACTCCATTATTGTGGACAGCATCCCTAAAGTCTCTCCCATCAATCTAACTCTGTGGCAAGTTGTATTATGGACAAAGCCCACATCTATTGTAGCAGCAAATGTTGGCTTAGTTCTGGGCACAGAACTTAACCTCCACTTAAGCTTCTAAAACTGTTTACATCGGTTGGGACACAGCTGTGCCTAAGGCTCCTTTGTGTTTTAATCTTAATAAAATTGAGAGAACAAATTACAGAGCAGGCAAGATGTGGAAGTATTTTCTGTACCCTGGTGGCTTCTCGGATGGACCAAACGGCACTGCGGTATCGATATGACAGAGCCTGTGCTTCGCGTGGCTCCTGAAGGCTCCAAATGATTTCTGTACTGCGAAGTAAAGCCAAATTCTGGAAACCAGTCCTGTGCTCTGGTCTGATTCACTTCAGTTGTACGAGCAGCACCTCCTTTCCGAGATCCCTCGGATCTCTGCCCGCCAGGGTTGAAACGGGAGCGGTGCAGAGCGTTTCCTGCTAGAGAACAGGCTCAGGCCTCCTTGCTTGGGCTTCCCGGCCCCAGCTGCTCCCGGGGCTGCTTTTGGCAGGGGAGAAGATGCTGCAGCACAAGGCCTGTCCCAATCCTGCTCGCTCCCTGCAGCCACCCCCTGGTGCCTGCATCCAGAAATAGCACTTGCTTGAAGCAGTAGTAAATAATTCTCGCTCTTACGGCTCCTCTGCAGGGCACTGATCTCGCCGAGTAAGAGATGCTCCTCTTCAGAGCGAGCCTGATTGATCCCCTGGCTCGGATTTTGCAGCCCGAAGCAATCCTGCTCTTGGCCGGCAGGTGTACGGCGAGGAGCAGGGCCAGGAAAAAAAAAAACCGAGAAACCGCCTTGGAACAGCTTTCTCGGCTGCAGTGCTCAGTCAGGTGCGATCGCTGGTACAGGGTTCGGCCTTCCCGTCAGCCGTAGCTGTGCCGCGCTTCTGCTGATGAAGAGGAACTGAGTCTTTGCCCACATCTCAGTCACCCCCCCCGGTGCTGCGCTAAGCCTGGCTGCAGCTGCCTTCCTCCCTCCCCGGGCTTAGGGGCTTTCGGCGCTTCCTCTCCTCGGGCGCTGGTTCCAGGAACCGCCCTTCCATTTTAAGCCCCTGGGAGCGCAGTGCCCGCTGCTGGAGCGCGGCGCGGTGGCTGGGGCAGTTCTCCCTTGCCGTGGGCTTCCTCTCTTGAGCGGCTTCAGCGCTCAGTGGCAACACGATGAGCTTTTTCAAAGGCGAGACAGACCTAATGCACGTGGGGAAAATGGGCTCCTTCCCCAAAATGCTGCCGGTAGCCCTCTCTGCTGTAAGCTAACCTGGATATCCCTTCCTCTGGCTCTCGGCACACCTCCCCTGCCGGGAAGGAGAAGGGTGTTGATGCTGCAGCCCCGAGTCTCCGTGAGCCCACGGCTGTTAGAGCCGAGCAGTCTTTCTCGCCCTTTCCTTCCAGTGTGGGCTTCAGAGTTGGGGGTAATGCAGCCCAAAGCTGATTTCTGCTCTGCGCGTGAGCCGGGAAAGCGGCCGTCCTCTCCTGCTGATGGGAGAGGCTGAGTGGGAACCCCTCTCCCAGAGAGCAGTGGTGTGCGAAATTTTGTTTTTATTAATCAAACTCTATACAAAGTCATCCTGTACATAATGTTCTTGCATTCTTTTATTAAAAAAAAAAAAAAAAAAAAAGAGGACAACCCTGTCCTCTACATCCATAGGTAAGATATCTTACAAAGGTCTTAATTGTGGCCTTTTCTTCCCGGCACGTTTGTCCGAGCAACCATAAATAAGAGCTTTTTGTTCCTGCAGCCTGTTGTCCGGCTATTTACAAGATTTCCACGTGCTGGAACGCATTCGAGTCCCAGCAGTGAAATGGTACCAAGAGGCAACAGGGGCGACGGGAAAGGTAGTGTGGAGCGGGCTGCCGCGGGCTCGCCCGCGCTCGGGCCACGGTCATTAACACCCGTTTACAACGCACACCCGCCCCAGCGGCTAACGCATGCATCGCGTGTACAGTACGTACAGCAACAGCCGTGTGGACAATGCATTTATTACTGTGGGGGCGTATCCCTCCTAACCTTCAAGTAAACTTTTTTTTTTTTTAAATCTATTTTCCTATTTCTTCCAATGTCAGCTGCACTAATCACCTGAAAACACTCCAATAATTTAAAACTGTGTAATGTTAAAATAATCTCTGTCCTATATGCAACTCGATGGCAGGGAGGAAATCCCCGTGAGGATTTGCATCAGCCATCTTTAAATAATTTCTATATACAGAACCGGAGCCAACCTTCCCCTGCCACCTCTCCTGTGCGCAGCACCCGAAACCCACCAGGATGTCAGGGCCGTCCCGGAGAGGACTGGGCTGCCCCAACCAGCGCTGCAGGGCCCGGGGAGAGCCGTGCCGTGGTTTCGCTTCGTCACCTGCAACACACGAGACACGGCACAGGTTATTGCTCTGCTCTCCTCCCGGCTCCGGGCAGCACCGATGTCTCGCAGAGCTTCCCCGGGGCGAGCACTGGCGTGTTTCCCGTTGCCGGTGGTGCTGAGCGCGGCTCTGCTGAGCACCGGCCATCGCGGTTACGGCTTCAGGAGTCGGCCCCGAGTGTCCCCAGAGCGGGAACAGATCCGTCAGCCCAGTCCCTGGGGAAGCTGCTGTGGGAGCAGCTGGACCCCAGCTCTGGGAGATGCTCCTGGAGTTTTTGGGGGAGAAGGGGTCGATCCCGAGCTCCCTCCTTACCAGTAGCTTCTTCTAAACGGGGCAGCTGCTTTCTGCACCGTCCCAAGGAAGGTGTTGACGTCGGCCACGAGGATTCCTTTGCTTTCAAGGACCTCCCTGCTGACGCTGGGCTTTTCTGCAACGGAAGGAGTGGCACCGTAATTCAAACAAGCAAACGAGGTTGTTCTGAAACCTACAGAAAATATCCCCAAATCCCACCGCAGTTATTCTGTTCTGCAAGTGTGAGCAGATTAACGGCACTGCTTTGCAAACAGCCTCAGCCCAGCAAGGCCAGAATTAGAGCGTGACGTAAAGCCATCCGCAGGCTCGAAAAATTGCCAGAATTTAGCAGCGCTCCAAAAAATCTGTTCGTTTTGTCTTTTACTGCGCTGGCTTGCAATGAATCAGCTCGCACCTTACCCACACTTCAAATAAGTTCTTCTAACAGAAATGGGAGCAAAAATGGGGTGGGTTTTTTGTCCCTCCTCCACCTCCTCCCAGGCCAATTTAAGACGGTGCTCACGGGGGCTGAGGGCACCAGCACAGGGCCGCGCCTGGAGCCCGTCCTCACCTGTGAGATACACAGCAAACCTGGCGCCGACGTGCTGAACCTGCAGGTTCAACAAGCAGTTGACGTACTCGGATTTGGGGGACGACCCGGAGTCGCAGGCGTGGTAGTGCAGCACCTCGATGAGATTAGCTCCTTGGCACGATTTGAGGATCAAGTGCTTCTTGCGTGCGTTGGCGTCCACCCTGCTGGGAGAGGGACAAGGGGAAGTGGGGAGGGGCTTCACCCCTCTCTCCCCTCCCAGGGAAGGAGTAGGTATGATGGGAGTCCCCCCACGTGTGTTTCTTTCAGCCTCGTGGGTGTTTTTACGCTTGTCACCCTGCACTAAATGGAGCTGGCAGGAGCAACCGTCACCGTACAGATCATGCATGCAGCAGGAAAACAAAATGACCCCTTGCTCCAGGCAGCTCCGACAGACCGTGGCTCGTGATCGCACCACAGTGGAGTCAAGAGCTGCTACACGAGTGCCCGTGACGGAGCACAAGGAAAACGCTCGCTCCACAGTGGCATCCGCTGATGCGGCCGAGTCCTCCTCTCACAGACTACCATGAAATACCCGACCCCGAGCTGCTGTGACACCTCGCTGCCCGAGGACGGAAACCCGGGTCTTCAAACCAATTACTTTGTGCTATCACCGTAAAGGCTGAGTGTGGAGAGGATCTGAGATTTCTCCCCACTCGCAGCGTTTTCTGCTCAGACAGAACAGAGCAGTTTCCTCTCTGTTCGCAGGCCGTTACTAGAAAGCCGTCCTTTCTGGCCTTGGTCTGGCACCAGCAAAGGCAGCCTGCCCGATAAAACCATCCCTCTCTGAGTTCAAATGTGATAAAAACAGGACATTTCAATGGATAGTATTCACCATCTTCCTTATCTTTTTCAAATTGCATCATTTAAATACACGTTGTTGCAAATAACCTAAAATAAATAGCAACAGGAGTTCTGCTTTTCCCAGCAGGGTTTGATTTTACGCACGTCCCACGACACCTCGGTTCCTCTCCACATTACAAACTCAGAGCTCCTCATCGCGCACCCAAATCCCACACGTGATGGGACAGAAAAAGAAACAGCAAAGAGACAGTGGGGTAGAGAGAGCCCCAGGAAGGTGCCCCGAGCTCCCGGGGTGGGTGTGCGCAGGAGCTGGGGTGAGCTATGGGAAGGGAGCTCAGCCTGCAGAGGCAGCTTTTGGAGCGTGCCGCTCCTCAAACAAAATGTGTGCCTTTCCTCAAGCCCCTTGCAGGCTGTAACGCTCACAGAGGGCGTCTCTGCCAAAGAGAGGGGAAAACTGCCTTATGGAGCTACAGCGGGGTGCACGTAGCAGCTGCCAGAGCTCTGCCTCATCCAGGATCACGTGCAACACACGTTTTGGGCCATCTGATCCTCTCCAGGTCCCAGGTCCTGCTGCTTCATCTCACAGAGGTATAAAAAAAATCTATCGCGTTTTACTTGCTAGCAAGCAAATGCTGACCTCCGGCAATTCCAGACTTCAGGCACATGCTCTCTTACTGATAAGAAAAGTTCTTATTTAAACAAAAATCTTCAAATTCATCTTGTAAGAGGCCACAACCCAACCAGAGGCACCTGAGTCACCCTGTGTCCCTGCACCGAGTGTAAAAAGGGACACCACACTCCACCACAGCGGGTATGACCTCGCTGCAGCGAGGAGGACAGCAGGGATGAGGGAGCTGCCACCGCGGAGTAGTCACCTGATGTCTTCTCTGAGCTTCTTGCTCTCCTTGTAGTGAAGGAGCCACTTCCACCTCCCGCTTCTGTTCAGCTTCTCCAGCACCTTCACCACCTCTTTCAGTTGTCCTGGGGAGACAGCAAGAGCCAAGGGTAACCGAGGGTGGGAGGGGTGCCTGGGGGTCTCTGGCCCAACCCCTGCCCAGTTGGGCCGCCTGAGGTTGCTCAGGGCTTTGTCTCGGTGAGGTTTGAATATCTCCAAGGACGGAGACTCACAACCTGGGCTGTGAAACTGGGCTCCCATCCTGGTGTTTGAACACGCTGTGAATTTTTCCACCTAATATCTAAAAAGGGTAAGTGCTACCTGCCCCTGTCACCTCTTGCCCCATCACTGCGCATCATCTCCAGGAGCT
Source organism: Pluvialis apricaria (assembly GCA_017639485.1). NCBI lineage: Eukaryota > Metazoa > Chordata > Aves > Charadriiformes > Charadriidae > Pluvialis > Pluvialis apricaria. Next base: position 220,769,103 of record CM030007.1, on the reverse strand, counting down.
GTGTGGCTCTGTTTTCTCTGCCCCTTCCCGTGAGTGACCCAAAGACAGCAACAAGGTCTCCCCTTCGCCCTCCCTTCTCCAGGCTGAATGTCCCTCTACAACCCCTGCTCCAGCCCCGAACCATCTTGGTGGCCCCTGCTGTACTTAGATGTTTTGGGGAGCCCTGAGCTGGACCCACTATCCAGATGTGGTCTCAAATGGCAAACAGAGGGAAAGAATCGCCCCCACTAAAGCAGGAGCAGAGGACACCAATGGTAAGTTTTTGGAAGGTTTCGGCAAACCAGCGGACGAGGCGGGGAGCCGACACTGCGCGTCTCCATCCAAGTGAGAGGCCGCAGCGAGACTCACCCAGCGTTACCGTTTCCAACACCTCGTCGTCCGACACCACAAAGCCACCGGTATGAAACAGCTCCTGGTATGTGCGCCCTGCTATATCTTCGGGGCTGTCCACTCCGGCAAACACCACATCCGGACAGTGCTTTAGCTTCAGCAAGCACGGGACCTGCTCAAGGTAGAGATGCTTTTGCACAAGCAGCTGAGTTTCAACAGCATTTGCACCTCTCTGCAACTCACACCCGCTCCCGGAGAACCAACCCCATCCTCTCCTGCATCACCCCGACGCTCACATTTCCATCACCCAACCCCTAAGCTGTGGACAGCACACAGGGAGTTACAGCAGGTCACTCTGCCGCAATATTCACTGGAGCCACGAGCCAACGCCTGGCGGAAGCGCTCCGTTACAGAAGATAAGCCCAGTTTGACTCCTTTGAGCTGAGCTACTCCAAGCGATGTTACTCAGCGATCAAAAATGGAGACAGAAGAAAAGCAGAACTGACAGGCTTCACGGTTTTGAAATACTTGTTTTTAACAGCTCTTCATGAAGCACTGTTCTTTCAGTGGAGAGAACAGTGCATCTGCAGAGACTGACAATTAAATCTACAGCTACATATAGTGTAAAATTTAAAATCTTTTAAATAGATCCTGATATTCAAAAATGGTGCTGATGGAAAAAAAGGACGGGCTCAGGCCTTACGTTGTGGATGTGCGAGGAAATGTCCTCGTTCCTGATGACGACAAGCAGCCTGTCAGCATCCGGGTGTTTCGCTTCGCAGAAGCTCACAGGTTCAATCTCCACGCGGCCATCTTTTTCCAGCAAGGTCTGAAACAGAAATCATGTAAGAAGTTTTGTACGGAGACCGTCTTCACAACAGCGGTGCTGTGCTCCTGGCACACACGTGTCTGGGGACAAGGAGGGAGGAAGGAGACAGTGACCCCAGAAGGGCACCCTGGTGTCGAGGGCACTGGGCACTCCAGGCTGGGGCTCCAGCCAGAGGGGGAAGAAGCAGTCATTTACCTTAATCAGCAAAAACCTTTCAGAAAACCACCTCGAACATCTCACCGTACCACACATCGGGTCTGCCTGCTATTTTGGAGCAGCAAATCTTCCCATGTGATTACCTTCCCCGAGTTCCCAGCCCTTTCATGGGAGCTCAAGCAAAAGCCACCTTGCAGGAGCGGAGTTCGGGCTGCTCCTGCATGAACTGCGATCTGTTTTGGCCCAGGGGATGTTCAAGCGATAGGACAAGAGGAAACAGCCTTAAGTTGCGCCAGGGGAGGTTTAGATTGGATATCAGGAAAAATTTCTTCACGGAAAGGGTTGTCAATCATCGGAACGGGCTGCCCAGGGCAGTGGCTGAGTCACCATCCCTGGAGGGATTTAAATGACGTGCAGATGTGGCGCTTAGGGACATGGTGGGCTTGGCAGTGCTAGGTTCACAGTTGGACTCAATGATCTTAAGGGTCTTTTCCAACCTAAACGATTCTATGATTCTCTATGATTCTAATTTCTGGTGGTGGGAGCTGAGATGAAATGGCAGAGGCAGGTCCTGGCGTAAGGGAACCAAACGACATCCATGCTTGCCCTGCGCCTGCTCCTGCTGCCCTCAGCTCTCACCCCAGGGCCACCCGTCCCCGTCCAGGCCGGCAGGACTGGCTGTTACCTTCACTCTTGCAAAGAAAGGGTCCTTGCCCGTCTCCACCAGGTAGAACATGCCGGCGTGGCTGCAGGCTTCCTTGGCCATGCTGCGCAGGTGGAAATGCAGCGAGCTACACAGGTCCGCAATCATCTCCTCGAAGGCGGCCATCCTCCCAGGGAGGGATGTGCACGTCTGCTCACTCGCGGCCTCCCCGGGTGCTGGGACCGGCCCTCCGCCCTCGCTCCCTGCATCAGTCCTGCTCAGCATCACCCTGTTGAACTCGGCGTACTCGTCGAGGATGACAGTGATGTCCCCCCGCGAGTCCTTTAGCTTATTATCGTATTTGAGCTTGCTGAGGTGGAAGGGAGCCGCGCGGCCCCGGCTCGCGGTTCGGGATCTGGCCCTGCTCCTCTCATTGCAGAGGGTGTCCTGCCACGGGGTACGAGGGTCCCCGTGCCAGCCGCTCTGCCGGTGCCAGCCGAGCCTGCTCGGCCACGTGTCGGAGGGCAGGATCGTCACCTGCAAAGGGCTCCTGCTCCGAGGGGAGGGTGGGACGGGAGCTTCTCGCACAGGCAATGTCTCAGACATCACCCGGGGAGAAAAGTCTTTTGGAAAGATGCTCTTGGAGGTAGAAAAGGGTGGTTTCCTATTCTTTAGGATTTGTTTTAGCTTATAACGGAAACGGAGACACTCCATGTCCAAAGTGTGCTGGGTGATTTCCTCAAAACCCCTCCAAGTACCCATCAGTGACCTTAACAAATAAGACTGTCCCGCACAGTGGCTGCACCTCTCTGAAGACTGCAAATTGCCCATTCTCTCTTGGCACTTTTTGGTGACCACAAGGTTCTGGTAGTCCTTGGCGATCCCCTGGCTGTCTCTAATATTGACGTACGGTGGAACGTGCCCGCTGCTGGCTTCCCCCAGGCCCATCGACCAGCCACGCTCAGCCCATGAGCAGCTCTCCTCCGTGCCCAGGGAGCCCCAGTCCTCACTGCACCCCTCTGTGTGCACCGAGCTCACGGAGGAGGAGTCGCAGTTAGTCCTTGTGCCTGCAGCATCCACAGATCTCGTGCTGTAGGAACCCGTGGCTGTAAGCAGGGACTGTGAAGTCCCCCCAGAATATTCCTGGTCTGAGTCGCCGGAGAAAGACTCAAACAGATCTTCAGAGGTCAAGCCCACATGTCTGTCTCTGCTGGGGAGCTGCTTTGCCCTCAGGAGCATGTCTGAAATATTCTCAGTGTCACCAAGCTCCAGGCTCTCTCCGGAGATTCCCCTGCATGCACATAATGGCAACACCGGGAAGGGCAGAGCGGGGCTTTCTCCCTCTCGCGCCTCCATGCCTGCACGGTGCAGATCAGCAAACGCTTCGGATCCCTCAGCCTCGTGCTTGCCCTGGGTGCACACAGACTGGGGCTCACGGAGTGGCACGTGCAACTCCTCTGCTGAAAAAGATGCAGGACTGGCAAGAGGGATGCTGCTTTCTCCTTCTGAATCCTCATGCAGGATGGGTTCCTTCGCATGGCTCCCTACCACGTCTGCTGCTTGGTCCCCAGGGCTGGCGCACCTGGAGCAGGTGCCTGGTGGCAGCTGTCCCATGCAGCAGGACCTTGGGACACCATCTGGAGCCAGACTCACGCTGGGGGAGCATGTCTCAGCGCGCACACCGAGGACTGAGTCTGGCTCGATGCTGTGCAGACCTGCCTTGCGGTTGTGCGGAGGAGAAGGAGGCATCGATCTTGGGCTACCTGGCACAAGCACATCCGCGGGGGAGCTCTCTGCTGGCTCTGCACAGCACGGACCTGTGTCTTTTTTCACCTCTGCTGCACATCTGGGCTTTAAGAAGCCGTCCGGGCTCTCAGCAGCCACACTCCCCTCTGCAGCACCTACTCGCTCACAGGGTTTCCCGTGTTGGCACAGGACTGGCCCCGGCTCACTTTGCTCTAACGAGTGGCGGTGGGCGTGTGTGTCTCCGCCACGGAGGAGAGGGTCGTGCTGGGGGGGAGAAGCAGGAGCCGAGCCTGTGTGGGCAGGTGGGGACAGTCCGTTTGGGGAGGTCTGCTGCTGCCTGCGGTGCTCGTTCATGGCAGACATCCCCTCCCTCACTGAGAAGGAGGGCTCTGATTCCCGGAGGTGATGAAGAGAGGTCTCTGGCAGGAGCAGTGCATTAGCCACCAGCGCTGCATTCGTTTTGTCGCTCCTGGGGGACCTCTCTGCACCGAGGCACACATCATCGCTCTCCCCAGCTTCAGAGCCACTTGCTAAGGCTGCACAGTCGACGGCGAAGCCCTGGCCATCACCTGCTCCTGAGGACTCATCCAGCACATCTGTTCGGTTGGCAGAAGGGCTGCTATGTTGTTCTTCCACCAAAACCTTGTTCTCTTCTTGGTTTGATTCACCAGCGCTCAGCAAAGTGAGGTCAGCATAAACATCGCCTCCACACCTTTGGGAAAGGCAGCTGCTCCCTCCCAGGCCGCTCTGTGATGGAGACTGGATGCCTGCCATGGCCTCCTGCTCCTCTGGAGCAGCCCCCGGATCTGTTGCTCCATCAAGAGATGTCATGCAGACGGAGCTGGAGTCAGGGGACAAGGTTGGTGACAGTCCCTGGCTGCACGGTGACTCGAGACCAGCTGTGCCTGCAGCTTTGCTCCCAGCAGGCGCCCACCTTTCTGCAGAGGGCGCACGATCCTTGTCTTTCTGCTCCCAGCCGTCCCCAGGCGTCTCTCCAGCAGGTTCCAAGTTTCCTGTAATGCTGTCTGGCTGTGCCCCGCAGACAAGGCTCGGATCAGATGGTAACGGCAGCATCAACCCGCTGTCACGGGGTGACCCCGTATGAGTTGGACTGGCTGTGTGTGCCAAACCAACCCCGTTTGTCTCTGCATCTGGGGTGGCCACAGCCTCCCAGGGCTCCTGCAGCGTGTCCAGGCTTGGTGCCATCTCACCAGGAAGCCCCTGAGGGTCAGTCTCAGTCCCAGTCCCATCTGACAGCACTGGCGTTGATCTGCCTGGGCAGGGGGATGCTACGGCAGCAGGGCTGGGCACAGGGTCTTCTCCAGGAATGCCAAAGTCCTTGGGACATGCCGAATTTACTGGCGTCTGCTCACTGTGTTCATGCTCCATGTCGGCATCCCCACTTTCAGAAAATGCTAAATCGACAGGCCCCAGGAGTGTGCTTTCATGCTCAGAGTCCTCTTTCTCTTTTTTTCCCTCCTCCACCTCTTCCTCCTGTTTTTCTGGATGTCCGAAGGGGTCTTGTGATTCCCTCCCTTCCCCACTGGCTCCATCAGGCTTTGCGCTTCTGGGACGTGCTCCTAAGGGCATCGAATCACAGGCACGTTGCGATCCGTCGCTGGTGGCCCAGCTGCTGTCCTCAACCTCCGATCCGTTGCTGGTGGCCCAGCTGCTGTCCTCAACCTCCGTACCGTGCCCAGCATCTCCCATGCTCTCCCCGTCTTCCGGAGGGCCGGGACCACCCCCTGCCCCTGCTGCCCACCCACTCTCTTGCTGCTCTCCACGTCCATGCAGCGCGCTCGATGCCTCACTCCAGGCAGCTGTACTGGAATTCGGGGCTCGGTTGCATAGGTTTTCCCTGCTCCATGCAGCTGGGGGCTTGCCGGCATCACCAAGCTCATCGGAAGGGCTGGGGGCGATCGTAGCATCCGGCAGTCCCTCCTTGGGTGGCTCCTTCTGAAACAACACAATGCAGAGTTTAATCTTCAAGGAAGGAGCTGAGACACCTGTGCAGGAGAACACAGATATTTTAAATGCTCGGACTTTGTGAGTACAACCATCCCAACAGCAACTGGGGAGATTAGTCTGAGTTTGTCTCTAAAATAAGTCCAGGTTGAATCCTTACCCTGTGTGAGTCACTACCATCCCCACTGCAGCCGGCACGCAGAGTCCCACAGACAGCCAGGGAAAGGTTTTGAAACTTTCTACCTTCTTTACACCATGAAATGGCTTAAAAATAGGCCAAACCGTGCAGGGGCCATCAGCCAGTGCCCAGAGGTAACGTATGCAGCGGCATCCTCTTACCTCTACGGAGTTTATCCATTCAAACAAACTATATGGACACTGTGGACAGCGATCCCACATTTCCTCCCAAAACACTTCTGCCTGCTCCACAGCACTAAACCCAGGTGATAACAAAACACTGGGATATTTTTTCCTTCGTGCAAAACAGTTGCAGCCCTATGGCAGCTGCATGTTTGTTCAAAGCGGAAGTTTTAAAGGAATTATTTTAGTTCAACAATTCAGGCTTGAAAATGTCAGCAGACACCCATGTTTTATATTTACCCAAGTACCTCCACTCCTGACCATCTGCAGACCATAGAAACTGTAAAAATTAATTTAAAAAACCCTACCCAGAATGGGGCAAGGGAAATGTTGCAAAGCGCTGCACTGCCATCTGCGTGGGGGAAAGCCAGCAAAGCTCAGCTCTCCCAAACCGGCAGAGGAAAGGCTGTGCCGTGTCCCCTGACACGTCTGGGCTGCTGCGACCATGGGCAGGCAAATCAGCTGCCCTCAGGAGACAGGCGGGCTTTTGAGTCCCGGTCTGGGGTGTTTGTGGTTCCTCTCCTCCCTCAGTTACGTGCAGGTCCGAGACCTGGTCCAAGCTCACACAGCCCACAGCTGAAACCAGGAACAGATGTCGAGCGCCACACTTTAATTGCTCTATTTTTTTGGGATTCCTCCCCCTTGGAGAGCATCCACGTCGAGGCCCTGCTCCCTTGGACAGGGATAGATGGCGTTCATGCCAGAGCCCAGGGATGCCAGCTCAGTCCAAGAGGATATCCAAACCTGGACTGAGGCCTGAAAGCTTCTTCTTTATGGTGACTCCGAGCATGTCTGCGTGGCAGTCACGTGGGGCAGCTAAATGCTGGGGGACGTTTCTCTGTCCTGCTTTGGGGACCCCCACTACCCGCCTCGAAGAGTCCACAAGCACATCTGCTCCACTCCTTTCAGAAGTTCCTACTCCTGTAAGCGCAAAGTGCATGGTGTGCCCTGTAGATTCGCATCTCCCAAACCCTGAGCTCTTACCACAGCGATGGTCGAGACGTCACGCACATGATGCTCCTCAGGAACGACTACCGGCTGGCTATCTTTCACAGCCGGGCTCTCATCAGTGTGTTCGGTGAGGGAAAGGCTCTCGGAACAGCTTGTGGAAGAAGGCTCCTCCTCCCCACAGGACAATTCCCCTGAAGAAGAGGATACCATACTATCGACAACACCAGGAGTCCCATTGGCGTCAGTCTGAGAGTCTGCAGGGCTTTCCTCTGGGCAGAAAGGTCCCTGGCAACGCGTGCTGCGATCCAGAGAGCTGCTGGGAGTCTGGTCAGGATCTGACCGAGAGTCTGCAGGGCACGTCTCCAACCCAAAACAGTCCTCACCATCATCGCTCAGCTCAAGAAAGTCCCCAGTGCTGTTTATCGAGACGTACTTCTCAGGGTTGCTGTGCTCTACCACTTTCCTCGTGCTACTCAGGAGTTTGCTGGGTTTGCTGTAGAAGAGAGCCACCCACATATGAAGTATGAGCTTCATCTCTTCCACATCATCAGGCAGATCAGGGTCCCAGGGCCTGGAAGGAAAAGTAAACACAGCCTGAAACATCTTCATCCTCCCTCCGGTTAACTAGCACAAGGTAACTCATATCCTGGTTCCCCGTGGTACTAAGCCCCAGTGCGGGGGAGTTGCAAATGCCCAGCTGCAGCCACAGATCACTTGATGCAGTTTCCAGCTTGATGGAAAAAAAGGGAAACTCATGGCTGCAAAGGAGGACTTGCGTTCATGGCCCTAGGTACCAATTCCAGCTGCAGAGACACGGGAATCATAGGATGGTTTGGGTTAGGAGGGACCTTTACAGATCATCTACTCCAAACCTGCCACTGTAGGGGAAGATGCCAGGGACATCTTCTGCTAGATCAGGTTGCCCAAAGCACTGTCCAACCCAACTTTGAACACTTCCAATGATGGGGCATCCACAACTTCTCTGGGCAACCTGGGCCGTTGTCTCACCACCCTTGCCATAAAACATGTCTTCCCTATGTCCAAACCAAACCCACTCCCTTTCAGTGTCAAACCGTTCCCCCTCGTCCCGTGGCTCCCCTCCCTGACCCAGAGTCCCCCCCAGCTCTCCTGGAGCCCCTTTAGGGACTGGAAGGGGCTCTAAGGTCTCCCCGGAGCCTTCTCTTCTCCAGGCTGAACACCCCCAACTCTCCCAGCCTGTCCTCCCCGCAGAGGGGCTCCAACCCTCAAGAGCATCTTCGTGGCCTCCTCTGACCCCGCTCCAACAGATCCATGTCCTTCTTGTGTTGAGGGCCCCAGAGCTGGAGGCAGCACTGCAGGTGCTGCACACCAGAGTGGAGTAGAGGGGCAGAATCCCCTCCTCGCCCTGCTGGCCACACTGCTGGGGATGCAGCTCAGGATGTGGGTGGCTTTCTGGGCTGCCAGCACACATTGTTAGCTCATCTAATTTTTCAGCCACCAATTCCTCCTCAGGGAAGACACAGCAGCTTTAACACAGCAAAACTGGTCACCGAGCATAGGGGAAAAGGCACTTATCATGCAAAGCAAAGCAAAAAAAGAGCAAAGGAAGCCCCTTCCAAAAGCACTCCAGTTGTCCAGCAAGAGATGTCCCCTGCAGATGGCCTTCCAGACTGACTTACCCGTGCAGGGCGCGGATGACTGTTTTCTCCAGGGCATCGTTGGTGTACCTGCTGTCCAAATTGAAGAGATACTCCGCTTCCCAATAGCACGTCACCTTCAGGGACTCGCCACAGATGTTCACTGTGTGGGACTTGGTGAAGTCCTCCTTCAGCCTCGGGGAGAGCAGGCTGCTCCTGCACCTCATCGCCACGGCCTCGAAGGGCCGCTGCGGGTGGGTGCTGTTCTGCTGGTGGCGGAAAGGCAGGACTTTCCCAACCAGGGGTCCTGCTCGGGCGTTCCTCGTCCCGTTTCTGGAGGGCGCTGGTCCAGGGTAGGGGGCCCCTCTAGGATACATGTGTTTCTTTGAGTGCTCAGGCATGTGCGAGGCATACGAGTGCTCGGCAGAGATGAAGGAGTGCTTGTTCACCTCGACAGCTTCTTGAGTCTCTCTTGGAGGCAACGCTTGGGGTTTTGCAGGGCTGGGGCTTGCACTGTTCTTCTTGCTGAAAATTCCAGGGCTTTTGTCCCTGGGAAGAGAGGACAAGTCATTTAAGTCTATTTTTTCAGCAAGAGGAAGCTTCTGGTTCGGTGATGCTTTGCTAGGAGAGGTGGCTCCCTTTGCAAGCTTGTCTACCCTGTGGTATTCGTGGTCAGAAGCAACACGCAAGGACTTGTGCTTGCGATGACTCTGCTGCTCCTTTGCAGAGTCGCTGGAGGGGCTGCAGGACACAGCGATCATCCCGCTGTCCCTGGGGATAAATGAAGGAATACAAGAACCCAGAGCCAGATCAGCTAGCAAGTTCAAGGCGTGGGACTCGTAGTCATTCCCCTTCAGATCGAAACCAAGATCAGCAACGCCGACTGGGTAAACCTCGCTCGTTTGGCTATCCGCTCTGTGGCGTTGGGAAGAAACTTCGCTCGGGAGGACAGAGAATGGCTCCTTCCACTCTGCATGAGAAAAACAAAGTCAGAGAATGAACGAAGGCCACAGAGCTTTGCCTCAAGAAGGGCTTCAAAGCAGGTTTTCAGTTTGGCAGGAAAGAAGTGTCTCTCTATCCTGGTTTTGGCTGGGATAAAGTTAATTTTCTTCCTAGCAGCTGACATAGTGCTGTGTTTTGGATTTAGTATGAGAACAATGTTGATAACACACTGATGTTTTCAGTTGTTGCTAAGTAATGCTTATGCTAAGTCAAGGACTTCTCAGCTTCCCGTGCTCTGCCAGTGAGGTGGCACACAAGAAGCTGGGAGCGAGCACAGCCGAGGACAGTTGACCCAAACTGGCCAAAGGGGTATTCCATACCATATGATGTCAGGCTCAGTATATAAACTGGGAGAGTTGACTGGGGGGGGGTGCAATCACTGCTCGGGAACGGGCTGGGCATCGGTCAGTGCATGGTGAGTGACCGCATTGGGCATCACTTGTTTTGTATATTCTTTTATCGTTATTATTGTTATTACTTTCTCTTCCTTCACTGTCCTATTAAACTGGTTTTATGTCAACCCCCAAATTTTACCTTTTTTTCACTCATTATCTCCCCCACCCCAGTGAGGGGGGACTGAGTGAGTGGCTGTGTGGTGTTTGGCTGCCTGCTGGGTTAAACCACGACAGTCCTTTTTGGCACCCAACGTGGGGCTCGAAGTGTTCAGATAACGATAGATCTGACCAGACGATGTTAAAACAAATTTGTTGTAAGTATTCATTATATCAGTTTAATAGTTGCTGGTCACAGTGTTGATTTATTTGCTCTCAGAGTTGTTGCGCTTGTTATCCGAGCTGTGTTGTTATCGTGGTTTAACCCCAGCCGGCAGCTAGGCCATGCAGCCGCTTGCTTACTCCCCCCGGTTGTGAGGGGGGAGGAGAATCAGATGAGTAAACATGAGGAAAAACCCATGGGTTGAGATAAAGACAGTTTAATAGGTAGAGCAAAAGCCACGCACGCACAAGCAAAGCAAAACAAGGAATTCCTTCACTGCTTCCCACGGGCAGGCAGGTGTTCAGCCATGCCCAGGAAAGCAGGGCTCCGTCACGCGTAACGGTTACTTGGGAAGACAAACGCCATCACTCCGAACGTCCCCCCATTCCTTCTTCTTCCCCAGCTTTACATACTGAGCATATATGGCATGGAATATTTCTTCGGTTAGTTGGGGTCAGCTGCGTCCCCTCCCAGCTTCTTGTGATCCCCCAGTCTACTCACCGGCGGGGCGGGATGAGGAGCAGAAAAGGCCTTGATTGCTTAGCAAGAATCAAAAACACCAGTGAGCTATCACGCGATTCCCATCCCAAATCCAAAACATAGCATTACACCAGCTGCTAGCAAGAAAAACTAAGTCCATCCCAACTGAAACCATGACAGTTGTGTCACACCTTACTTGCTCCCCGTTGTGGTGATTATCGGGTCTGGATGACGGTTATCATTCAGCTGTACTGTGTAACATTGATCGTGAGACTAATCTGGTATTTGTACTCCACACTACCATCGTCTCTGTACTTCTGAAGCCATCTAGCGGAAACTATTAATAATTACACTCTTTACCTTTTCTCCTCGGAGAAATCTATGGGGGAGAAGGGGGAGAAGGGGGGAGAAGGGGGGAGAAGGGGGAGAAGGGGGAGAAGGGGGGAGAAGGGGGGAGAAGGGGGAGAAGGGGGAGAAGGGGGAGAAGGGGGAGAAGGGGGAGAAGGGGGAGAAGGGGGGAGACACCTTCCCCCGCTCCTTCCCCTTCCCCTTCCGACTAGTTACAACAGCTCTTGAAAATTTTGAATATCCTTGGGATGTTCAAAGCAGCATGTTCCTATTGCTATGTCTCCTGAATGCGTTTCAGATCTTTTTTAGGGTTAAACAACTATTTAAGAACATCACCCAGAGAGCTGCCTTGAGGCTGGAGAGTCATAGGTGGCACGGCATGTGGGAGAATATGGGCAGATATCTCGAGAACGTCTCACCTCCAACAGTCTGAAACGTCACTCCCGAACAACTACAGGACCCTGACACAGTGACAGAATGTTTGAAAAAAATAAAACGCTGTGGCTATTCTGGAAAGGCTAAACTTACCGCACCGTGCGGGGCCCTGGGCTGTATCTACCAAACACTGTTCAATATGAGACAGCACCCTCAAGGAGATGAGAGGGAAAACACCCCAACAGGCACTGCGGCTACTCCAACCCCTGCAACAGACGCTGCGGCTGAACCCAAGAACCAAGCCATGCCAGTATCAGTCGTCCTTATGCAGAAGAAATGGACACGGAAGTCAGCTCATTCAGCAAAGGATGATGAAGCAGGGCCATCACAAGAAGAGGAGGAAGAGGTAGAACCAGAGGTAACCACCCGATCCCTATCCCTGAGTGAGCTGCAAGATATGCAAAAAGATTTCAGCCGTCTCAGCTGGCTGCTCGGATGCTGGGATAACACAGCCAGAAGCCTGGAATTAGAGGGCAGGGAAGCCAAACAGCTGGCATCCCTGTCTAGGGAAGGGGGCATTGACAAAGCAATTGGAAAAGGGACCTTCCGCCTCTGGAGGTGACTCCTGTCAGGCGTGAGGGAAAGGTATCCCTTCAAGGAAGGTGTTATATGTCATCCAGGTAAGTGGACCTACCTCTGTGGAGAGAGGTATCCAGTACCTGAGGGAATTAGCCATGCTGGAGGTGATTCATAATGATACAAATCACGAGCAGTTATCCACAGATGCAGATGAAGTCCAACGCACACAACCCATGTGGCGTATGTTTGCACAGAGTGCGCCATCATTGTATGCCAACTCATCGGCAGTACTAGCCTGGGAAGACACAGAGGGACCGATGGTGGGTGAATTGGCTGGCCAACTCCAGCAACACTAAGCAAATCTCTCTTCCTCCCTAGAGGCCTGCATCTCAGCTGTGGAGAAACTGTCCGAAAAGTCTGAAAACCTGTTTGAAAAGCTGTTCTGGGTGTTCCAGCAACTCAAAGAGGATAGGTCCTACCCCCGATCTCTACAGACCAGCATCTCAACCATGAGGAGTAAGCATTCTTCCGCTCAAGAGAAAGGATATAGAGGGTACACACCATAGGCCACCCTGCGGTTTCACCTGCGTGACCACAGAGAGGACCCTACCTTGACCCTAGAGACACAGGTATGTGAGCTGCAAGGTAAAACAATCACAGAAGGGGGTTCTTCCAGGAAAATTGTTGCTCCAGTTTCCAGTGGGCACTTCCCCAGACAGAGTAGAAGGGTTGACTGGTTCTGATTTTAACGAAGGGACTTCTGACTTGTATTTACAAGAAGTGAAAAATGAATACTATAACCAGGACTAGAGGGGCCCTGCCTCCAGCCAGGTGGAGGAAAGGGACAACCGGGTGGATTGGGCTGTATGGATTCGATGGCCTGGCACGTCAGACCCATAGGAGTACAAGGCTCCGGCAGACACCGACGCACAGTGAACCCTTAATGCCATCAAGCTACAAAGGGGCAGAATCCATCTGTATTACTGGAGTGGCAAAGCGGTCCCAACAGTTGACTGCATTGGAAGCTGAAGTGAACCTAACTGGGAATGAGTGGCAAAAGCACCCCATCGTGACTGGCCCAGAGGCTCCACGCATCCTTGGCACAGACTACCTCAGGAGAGCGTGTTTCAAGGACCCAAGAGGGTACCAGAGGGCTTTTGGTATAGCTGCCTTGGAGACAGAGGAAATTCAACAGCTGTCTACCTCGCCTGGTCTCTCGGAGGACCCTTCTGTCGTGGGGTTGCTGAGGGTCAAAGACCAATGGGTGCCAGTCGCTACCACAGTGGTGCATCGGCGGCAATATTGCACCAACTGAGACTCTGATGCCCACCCACAAGCTGATTCGTCAACTGGAGAGCTGAGGAGTGATCAGCAAGACTCGCTCACCCTTTAACAGTCCCATATGGCCAGTGCAGAAGTCTAATGGAGAGCAGAGACTAACAGTAGACTATCGTGGCCTGAATGAAGTCACGCTGTTGCTGAGCGCTGCCGTGCTGTACATGTTAGAACTTCAATATGAACCGGAGTCAAAGGCAGCCAAGTGGCATGCCACAATTGACATCGCTAATGCGGTTTTTTCAATCCCTTTGGCAGCAGAGTGCAGGCCACAGTTTGTTTTCCCTTGGAAGGGCATCCAATACACCTGGAATTGACCACCCCAGGGGTGGAAACACAGCCCCGTCATTTGCCACGGACTGATCCAGACCACACTGGGACAGGGTGAAGCCCCGGAACACCTGCAATACATTGATGACATTATCATATGGGATAACACAGCAGAAGAGGTTTTTGAGAAAGGGAAGAAAATATTCTAAATCCTTCTGAAAGCTGGTTTTGCCATAAAACAAAGTTAAGGTCAAAGGACCTGCACAGGAGATCCAGTTTTTAGGAATAAAATGGCAAGATGGATGCCAACAGATCCCAATGGATGTGACGGACAAAACAGCAGCCACGTCTCTACCGACTAGCAAAAAGGAAACACAAGTTTTCTTAGGAGTTGCCGCTTTTTGGAGGATGCCTATTGCAAATTACAGGCTGATTGTACGCCCTCTCTATCAAGTGACCTGGAAGAAGACTGATTTTAAGTGGGGTCCTGGGCAACGACAAGCCTTTGAACAAATTAAACAGCAAATAGTTTATGCAGTAGCCCTTGTGCCAGTCCTGGCATGGCAAGATGTTTAAAATGTGCTCTACATTGCAGCCGAGGAGAATGGCCCTACCTGGAATCTCCGGCAGAAAAGCACCAGGTCGACTCGAAGTCAACCACTTGGTTTTTGGAGTCAGGGATAGGGTGGATCTGAGGCCCACCATATACTCCAACTGAAAAAGAGATATTGGCAGTGTATGAAGCAGTTGGAGCTGCTTCGGAAGTGGCTGGTACGAAAGCACAGCTCCTCTCAGCACCCCGACTGCTGGTGCCGGGCTGAATGTTCAAAGAGAGGGTCCCCTCTACACATCGTGCAACTGATGCTACGTGGAGTAAGTGGGTCGCACTGATCACACAGCAGGCTCGAACAGGAAACCTCAAGTCACCCAGGAACTCTGGAAGTGATCATGGACTGGCCAGAAGGCAAAGATTTTGGAACGCCACCAGAAGAGGAGGTGATACGTGCTGAAGAAGCCCTGCTGTACAATAAGCTGCCAGAAAATGAGAAGCAATGTGCCCTCTTCACTGATGGGTCCTGTCATATTGTAGGAAAGCATTGGAGGTGGAAGGCTGCTGTATGGAGTCCAGTCGCAGAAACTGCTGAAGGAGAACTGAGCCAGTTTGCGAAGTGAAGGCTATCCAACTAGCTTTAGACATTGCAGACGGAGAAAAGCGGCCAGTGCTCTGTCTCTGTACTGACTCATGGATGGTGGCAAATGCTCTGTGGGGGTGGTTACAGCACTGGAAGCACAGCAGCTGGCAGCAGAGAGGCAAAGCCATCTGGGCTGCCCCACTGTGGCAAGATTTTGCTGCCCTGCTAGAGAATGTGGTTGTAAAACTGCATGACATAGATGCCCATGTACGCAAGAGTTGGGCCACTTTGTATATTCTCTTATCAATATTATTGTTACTACTTTTCTCTTCCTTTGTTGTACTATTAAACCGTCTTTATTCCAACCCGCAAGTTTTCCCTCTTTCTTTTGATTCTCCTCCCCATCCCACCAAGGGTGGGAGGAGTAAGCGAGCGGCTGCGTGGTACTTAGTTGGCAGCTGGGGCTAAACCACGACGCACAGTTACAGAACAAACCCCTCTAAAACACAGAGAAAACCCACCCTGCCCTCATACTTCTCACTGCACATCCTCTCAACAGCATAACCTGCCCTGAGCTGGAACTCAGAGCACACACAGAAACCTGGGGGCTCCCAAAGGCAGCCAGATCACAGCAAATAAGTGTTAATTCAATTTTCAGTGTTAAAAATGCCCCTCACCAAGGCTCAAGGCCCATATTCATAAAAACAGTATGAAGTCATTAAACAAGGTTAATGCCTGCTACTAAAAACCAGCACAAAAAACTCTCTTAGAATAAAGCCTTATTAAATCACATCTGTGCTAAAGTCCAACATGTTACATTTCATTTCCTTGAGGAACTGCATAGTAAGACATACAAACTGAGTGTTTCTTACCGCTAAACACTTATTTTGCATTTTTTGGCAGGTCCTGGCATTCAGCAGGACCCATCTGACACCTTGCCCATGCGAGAACACTGGCCAGATCTGCTCCGGGAACCCCCACGTGACAGGGGCAACGAGGGGCGGTGTTTGATACACACACGCTGAAGAAAGCGCCACGTTTCAGGAACACGTGGCAACAAAAAACCAAGGAGAATGGATAAATTGAGCTGAGGTGGCTAAACCAGTCTTCAAAGCCTCCACCTCCCCCATGAAGGGGAAAAAGAAAGACCAGAGACAGATCTGAAAAAGGACATCAAAGCAGGAGTGTGAGAAAACACGACAAATTAACAGAAAATTACTCTCCTGTTCCACCATTTCTTTTGGCACCAAAATACCGATTCTCAGTTTAACAGGAGACTCCCAGGCAGCATCTGCAGACGCTACGCTCGGGGGCTGTCCACACTGCCTCTTAAATCCACCACAGTCTCTCTGCAAAGGCTGCGACAATTCGACTCTTTTTAAAATGACTGGATTTACGATGTAATGGACTAAAACTCTAGGCAGACCCTGGCTAATGAGCAGAGGTTATACCGCTCTGTCCATGAGCTGCCTCAGTGCAGTTTCGGAGCTCAGCAGTTAAAAAAAAAATCAGGCTTTTTTAAACTATCGCAGCGGTTTGCCAAAGATGCAAACTGAAGGCTTAGGAAAGGACTCAGAAGAGAACCTGTGTGGTTCGTACATCCTGTAACCGTGATTTTCACAGTCACCTTTGTGTTTTACACTGCTGTGCCTAACTGGGTGCCTGCAGGCTGTGGGGCAGCCGCGCTCAGACCCCAATCCAGACCCTCAGCACTAAATGTCGTAAGGCCGTTTGGCCAGTGCCAAACGTGCTGTTACTATCATCTGGTCGTGACCCGTCGGTGACGTTTGGTGGCTCAGCTTTTAAAGGAAAGATTCCCACAGGGAACAGAACTCTTACCACTTTCTGCTTGCTTTTTGGCTTGAGGGTTTGCTGGGCTGTTAGCCATGCTTTTTAGCATCTTGCTTTTCACTGGCTTCATAACAGTCTCACCGACAGGAACCTTCTTCATGCCTGGGTTCTTCAGCGTCTTTGCTCTCTTTGTTTCCAAGCTGGGATCACCGGGAGCTGAGGTTTCCTTCTGAACAGGTTCAGACTGTGTTTTGTGCACAAATTCTGCAGACAGGACTTCCGCACCTGGAACAGGGAAAAGGGTGGGCATTTTTATTTTTTGGTTTGAGGCATATTCAGATTAAAAAGGAGTAATTGCAAAATATCCAGTTAAGGAATGTGGAAGGACTACTTTAGAAGTGATTGGCGGCAGAGTAAGCTTCAATGACTTGATTTATGAATCCGATCTTACAAATGGGTTTGTTACTGATATGAATGATCAGTAAGCAGTTATTAAAAATTAAGAATCACTTCTTAAGCTCATTAAAAGCCTGCTTTCCTGACCTAGAATATGTGTTCTCCGGGGATAAGTCACTCTAATTCCTGCTTGGCACACTTGCACCCTGAGGGTACTTCTTTACCTCTCCAAGAACCACCCAAGAACCTCTCCCAGATCCATCAGCAACGCCACCCAGGCCCGAGGCAACGTGCCCCAGGACAGAGCTTGACAGACTATGAACCAGAGCTGCCTTCAGCCCACATTGGGCAGACACCGTGCCACCCCTTGCGCTGCACAACAGCTACCGGTGATGTGTGTACGTGCCAGGGGAGGACGCTGAACGCGCCACTGCCTTTGCAGGCAGGTGTATCCTTTGGATGTTTTCAGCCACGTTTCATCACCAAGGTTGCGATTCACCTCAACCCACTTTGAGTGTCTCTACAAAGCAGGTGGAGGCTCTGGCTAGCTCAAAAGGGCAGGCTTACTCTACCCTCCGCAGTGAGACAGGAGCCTTCAGAGGACAGTTTATGCCATGGAGACACCTCGCATAAACGGTTCGGGCCAGACACCAGCTTTCAGCACAGTCAGCTGGGTGCGATCAATCTCACGCTTCTTGTTTCCTCAAGGCCACAGCACGAAAGTTGACTTTGAGGGAGTCACAACGTGACCATGTAGAGTGGCCAGTTATCTAGGCAGCCTGTAATGATCACAGCTTGGGCAACTGTTCCTTGTCTGAGCCAAACAGCCCGTGGACAAGGGATACAATAACCATGACCTGGCTGGTGTCCCTGTGCACAGTCACCCATAAGCAAATAAAGGTAACAGCATGGACCGCTGCACCGGGTTTCAGGCACCTTCACTGAAATCCCCTGTTTTAGCCCTGGGCTCCTTCCCAGATTGAACAAGGGACTGCAAGAGACTGTGAAGACATCGCCACAGACCTATTTGGATGCTCTGAGGAGGTGTCTGCTTGCTTTGGGCACCAGGGGGGATGGTGAGCGACACAGCTCCTAGCGAACCCGGAGTATCCCAGTTGGATACCCTGGAGAAGCCAAAGAGAGTCACTCCCATTTATACAGCACTTACCTCTTTTCCTTCTGTGTGGAAACTGCAAATTGGCTAATTTAAGCATGGGCTCGTTGGAACTGGCCGTGAGCCCTGGCTTTTTAGGAAAAGAGAAAGCAATGTTGATTTTCTTCTTCTTGGTTGCTTTCCTGTTCCTGCCACTGTCCCCCATAGGATGCATTTGCATCTTGAGGGGAGACCATTTCTTCCTGGCGCTGGTCACAACGGCTCGGCTGGATTTCCTCCTGCTCTGCTGCACCCATAGCTTGCTAGCCGAGTTGACGTCTTTTGTGGGCCCTTCGCCACTCTGGTCCAGCCCCACAGTGGGCTTTGGGTTTTCGCTTTTGACTTTTCTTTCCGCTGCTGTGTTGGGAGGAATAGGGTCTTGTGGTACAGCTGAAGAGAAGTCCACTTTACAATCAGCCTCTGAATCGCAGCAAGCAGACTGAACAGCACCAGTCAAACATCCTAAGGCAGCCGACATTTCCAGAGTATAGCTGCTGGGATCGGAGAAATAACACTGCAGCTGGGAGAGGGACTGCTCCGAGCGTTTTTTGAAGGGATTAGTACATTCATCCTCGGTTGGTGAAGGGAGAGAAGAACAGGGAACTTCGCTGGTTTGGCCAGAGGTGGGCAGTGGATTTTGATGAAGCTTTGCATATTCCTGGAAGTGCTGTTTGATATGTATGCTGGTACTGACTGTGTCCCCCCATGAAGAATTGGTGGCTTTCTGTAAGGCATAGCGAAGTCCAGGCAAAACTGAGGCTATTTTTAATGAAATGTCACTATCACTGCTATCTTCCCTTTCATCTTTTGGATCATGCTTTTCAACTGCAAAAGGAAAAGAACAGAATTTTACTCATACTAAAAAAGGATTAAGTTCCCCAAATCACCTCACTGTTACATGCTAAGAGAACATGAAAGCTACGAAAAAGCCCCAGAAGCCAACCTACAAAAACCCAGCCCCAGGGGCGATGTCCTGGTTTGATGGATGCTTGTAACTGCTAAAGGTAAAAAAAGCATTGCACGTGGGAGTCATAAGTGGATTAAACTAAGATGAAAGACTGCTGTTGTATCAACTAGCCCCACTCCGCAGGAAATTATAGCGTGAGATCGCACACATAGCAGTCTAAGTCCCTTCACTCCAGCAATTCTAGCTAAATCCAACATTTAGGACAGTCAGAGCTCTGAAAGTACATGCATTTTGTTGGTTTTTTAAAATCTGTTTAAATTTAGGGTTGTCCATGCAGGATGTTTAGACTAGCACCATTTTCAGATCACCTGTATCCCTGTTCATATGCAAGTTCCAGCAGCTCCATCTCTACCTGCTGTCAGCGTGGGTGGGCACACTTCACATCGAGACACATCAGTTCTCCGGAGCGGGATGAGGAACACAGACTGACCCGAGCAGACGCGGGGATTGTATAAATAAATAACATGAACCCCTGGGTGATTTTCTAAAGTTGGAGGACTGATGCTACTGAAAACAGCTGGCGTTTCTGTTTTCAGCAGGACTAAACGCACAGCATACCTAACTACCACACACAGTGCATGGTATTATAAAAGTTTAGCTCCCAACAGGGATCAACATGAACGAGTCCCAAGGCTTGAGGGTGTCCACTTTTGCAGATGTCCTTGTGGAAGTAGGCTCTGCTTGGCACAGCAGCATCCTCTCGGTGTCTGGAAATGCCTGGAGAGCCGGTGTGATACGCAGAGCCTGTCGGCGGACCTCCCCTTCCACACAAGCCAGACTTATCCGGCTTCATCCGCTGCACCCGCAGGCTTGGCCCATCTGCATGTTATGATCGTCTGAAGTTTCTCTTGGCTGCAGGGCCAGGCCGACAACCCCAGTGCCCTTCCCCGTCACATCTCTTCGCAGCAAGGCAAAGGCGTTTCTCTTTCCCTCCCAGATGTGTGATTTTCTTTGCCTATTGGCTCTGCCGTGCACTGGCAACGCTGATCCTTGTTACCGGCAAGCCCAGGCATCCCCGCAAACCAGCTCCCAGCTGCCTGGCTCCGCTGCTGGCTCAGGAACGCTGTGGCACGTCTGTACAGCCGGCTTGTTATGCCTGCCCTACATTCCTCCCGACGGCTGTCTGGACAGGAAGGCAACAGATTCAGAGGCCGCTTGTTTCGAAATGGGAAACATTATTCATGCTTTGAGTCTGAGCTGAATGACTTCAAATGTGTCCGTCCTTCACCCTCCTTTTCTCTTTGCTCCTCCCCTGCCGTCCTCGGTGACCATCCCTTTTCAATCTCAAATCCCTGCACAGCTCTGTTTATCTTCATAGAAAGGAGAAACCCTAAAGGGTTTCTAACCTCAGTGAGAAGAAGTCTCTGACCCAGGGGACAGTCAGGGCTGGCTGGGGTAACATCGCTCACGTAGGCAGAAGGGGACAGCACGTGCAGGAGTCCTGCTGGCACCAGAAGGAAGGCATCTGGAAGCCATCAACGTTCAGATCGTGTCACGTAACAACGTGGAGTGTTTGCTCAATGTTATGCTCTCCCCCTGCCTCTGCGCTTCGCTGCCAGCTACTCTGCAGTTACCCAGGCTTTGCCTCCTCTTTAGCATCAACATCACTCACAGGCTACGTCCGCTACAGCCCCAAACCTTCCTACAAACTGGCTGCTTGCACCATCTTCGTTCCAGGACACTCCTTACGCCTGGTGCCCTCTCCTGTCTCCACCACCTTCTTCCACAATAACCCTCTTCAAGATAAATACCTCTTTGCCCTGTCCCTCAGTGCACAGTGCTTGCAGTCAGCCTTGCAGGAATACCTTCTGCTCTGGAGGGTATTTTCTGCCTGTTGCGGGGTTGGTCAGCAAGATCTCAATATCTGGGTGGTCAGCTCCCACCTCCAGTCCGGTCTCCAGGCATTCCTTCTCTTCTCCGCACCCACCTTCAGGTCCTTGCTTCAGGTGTCACAGCAACAACCTGATCCCAGGTTTGACCTAGCATTATGGATCTTCATTTTGCCTCAGGAGGAGCCTGGCTCTCTCCTACGCCTAGAAAAGAAACTAGTAAAGTTGCCAAACTTTAAAGTTGCCACTAGTAAAGTGCCACAGCCACCAGAAGCACATGCTTAATGTTAGGCTGACTGAATTCAGTCATCAAAGGCACTCGCACCCCGCACTGCCAAGTCACCATCATGTCTTCACCTGACTTACAAGCCCACTTCGTATGCGGATCCTGAAGGATAAAGTTTGCAGCTGGAAGTTAAACACCAAAAAGGACAAAGCAATCCATGCTCGGATGTGCTGGTAGGTCCTGTCGGCTCTCCTGCCGACTTTATCTTCTGGGGAGGGGAGACAGGCATGTCCTGTGCAGCTCCATCAGCAATGCCAGGCATCACTCACACAGAGGCGGACTGAAATACCAGTGTGCGCTGGCATAAACAGTCTCTTGGCTTGTCCCTAGGATGACTCAACAAAAAGCAAGCCAGAAGTTACGCAGAGCAAAAGGCCCCTGTTTATATGTTGCTTGGGGATCTGCACGGCTAGAAGTATGAATGGTGGAGTGCACGCAATGAGAGGTGCGTGGATGAAGCTGTCCAGGGGAGGCAGCGCAGTAACTTTCTTCATGCCCACAAGAGGAAATTGTAGCGTGAGTACTTCCACGTAGACAGCGCAGTACAAAGCCAACAGATACAGAGAAAATTTGAGGCAAACGCAACAGATGTTGAAGCTCGTTCTTATTTCAAGATCTGTGGGTTCAAACTGTGCAATCTTTATTTTGTCTTACTTAGTGTCTCCGTGTTTGTTCCGCGTGAAAAGAAGCACGTTTTGGGGCTGCAAACAGCCTGGATTCACCTCCCAGGCCCCAGAGCTGTGACTCACCTCGATGGCAGTGAAGCACAGAGGCTCTGCCCAACACCATCTCCCTGCCTCCCTCCCTCCCCCGTCACGCACCCTGACCGGTCACCAACGGCTCCGCTACCAGCATTTACAGATCCCGCAGCCGCACAACACAGCTGAGCCTCCCAACGCTTGCTGCTCCTTAGAGAGTAATACCCCTTCTCCATCTCTCCTCCCCCTGCCCACACCAGCAGCGACCTTTTACGGAGCCCATTTCACTTGTTATCTCAGCAGAAAACAATTCGCTTCTTTTTTAGGGCAGGCTGTTTTCCTGCCGGTTTAGCAAATCACATCAGCTCCGTGCAGGGTCCAGCAAACGCCACGTGTCGTTTCGCCCCCTGAGCACAGCTCCAGAGCACCTTTTGGGACATGAGCCAGGCTCCGCAGGAGTCAGACTCCTATGCACACACATAAGACAGTTCAGGGAGCAGATGCTGCTGAAAACCAACTGAGAGGGAGAAAAGTAATTACTTTTCACTCACATCGACTTCTTGCAAAGGGGCAAGGATGTGCAGTGAAGGGGAGAGACGTGGACCTGGTTTAGCTCAGCTTAAAATGCAGCATAGCTAGAGTTGAGACTTTTCTCTCCTCTTTTAACACCCTTTGCGCTAAAGCTGTAGGTGGTTCTGAGCAGATAAATCATTTTTTCAAGAGGAACGTGTCCGTGAGGACCTTCTGGTGAGGATCCCACACCCAAAACACAGTGTCCGAAGCCAGCAAAGGGAACCTTCCTACCTCTCAGGCACACCGACCGGGACGAGGTGAACAGAAACAGGGCCAGGAGGCTGACAGGCTCCTTGGGGTCGAACCCTATGAAAGAAAGCAACAGGCTTTGTTTAGACTGAGGGTGCTCACCCTCTGTTTCTAAAACAGAGCAGGATGTTTAAGCACAGATACTGGTTACTACGTAGCCATATCTTACCATCATCTCGTGCCAAGGCAGAGGACGTGAGGAGGATAAGGACTCCTTGATCTTGTAAATATTTGATGATTGCCTACAACAAACACATACAAAGTTAGAGCAACCACTCCCTTTCCTCCTTAGCACACTTTATATCACTCAGCATGACTGTCAACAAGCTCTGATTGCTGGTGAACGTGTGCCAACACCGCCAGCTCATTCCCTGTTGAGGAGAACACTGTTCGTTTCATGCCACTTGGGTCAAGTGGGACCTGTAACCAAAAACATTCAATTTATGTTGTTATTCAACTCTCAACTTCCTCCCACCTGGTTCCTTAAAAAATAAATATGCTTAGCCAAACTAGCTGTAATTAATGAGCAAGGTTAATAATTTTAGTCCCTTCAGTTCAAAAGCTCGTGGGCATCTCAGCCAGGAATTGCTTTCCGCAGCCCTAGGGGAAGGTTTTCCCAGCAGGGAAAGCAAAGCTGGACACAAGCATCTGACAAAACAAAACCTACTGTTCCAGCCACAAGCCCGACTGAAGCTCAGGCCACGCAGCTTGCTTATTAGCAGCATCAGTATCAATGAATATGCGAAAAAAAATTTGCTGAGTCTAAGCGATGCCTGCGACTCTGTCTCAGAGCTGGATGACTGCATGTCTAAAAAGATATGTGCACTTATCAAAGCTTTTCTCGTGTTTGGGTGTTGCTTGATGCCTCATCGCAGAGCTTGGCTTGGACTGCCTTTCCCTCCGTGGGGACACCCCTTTGGATCTCTTTCTTCCACGCAGACACATCTTTTCCGGAAACCTACAGGAACTGAATAACCCTAGGGCTTCTAACGCTCTGCGAAACTTCACTGATCTCACTCCCTACGTTCAGACATAACAGAGGATTGGATGAACGCCCACAGCCTCATTTCTCCAGGACAACAGAACAACTTTGGAAACACTGAACAATTTCAGTGTAATATTCACTATTCAGAACAGTAGCTCTTCGCTTTGGTTGTCTCAAGCCAGCAGAGCAGAAGGGATGAGAGCCAGCATCTCTGCTGCATAAATCCGGCTCAATGAAATAGCTGTGGTTTCTCACCGACAAGACGATTTTCAGGCAGGTGATTAAGATTGTCTTTGCTATCCCTTTTTTTCCTTCTCATGTTGTTACCACTAAAAGACAGTTTAATCAATACTTTAGGGAGTTTGAGTGCTTTTCTTACAGGGACCCACACCAAACACTCGCTCTGTTACGTTATACACGGGAAGCTGCACATCGGTGGGCAGCTCTTCAGCAGTGCCGCACAGCAACAGCGCTTCCAGGTAGTTCATGGGCCGCTGCCAGCTTATAGTGGGGGCAAGACGTGCCCAGCCAGCTGCGAGTTTGGGGCCATGAATTTCCAACCCTGAATCTACAGGAAGCATCAGATGAGAGCGAGCAACCAGGAGCAGCAAAGCCAAGCGCAACTGAATCACAAATCCCAGCAGAGACGGAGGTGCTGTGCTCCACAGGGGTGAGGTTTATCCCTTGGAGTCATAAGGAGATGTGACAATCACACTGGGAATAAAAAGATGCCAGCGTGCTGGAAAAAAAGCCTTATCGGATAATATATCACAAAGGAAATTCCCCATTAAAATAAGGATAAATCTCAATATCTTCAGAGCTCCCAGAAGCCCATGAGGTTTTGGCGGCGTAACTGTATCTAGCTGAGCAGGGGCTATTTTTCAGCCACGAGGGAGAAAGACAGGCACGTGACAGTTTATGTCTTTTGCTTAGTAATTATCATTTTGGCATTCGGGGACTTTGCTTCTGCTTTCTTAATATATAAGATCCCCTTGCAGTCCTTGTCCACCACGCTGTTTGCAATGCAAGGGGGAAAATCATTAATAAAGACAATAAAATAATCTCAACTGGCATAAACAGCCAAAGAGGAGGTTTGCCTGGTACAATGCCTTCTGCTCAGCAGGGCACACTCACCCTAGAAATCAGTTCCCAGCTCATAGTGGGTAATCTTCAGTTAACAGTTTATATACGGATAGACTATGTTTGTGAATAAGAAAGCAGGAAAATAATACTTAAAGCAGGGAAATTTAATTCCATTTCGCATTAGTTCAGAATCTGTGAATAACGTTACCAGAAATTTCAAGACATCATTTACAAGGCCGCTTTCCTCCCAGAAAGACAGTCTTCTAAAATACTTACCAAATCTTTTTCCTTTAGATTTTCTACTAACTGGTCCATTTTATATTGATCCTTATTTGATATTTCTACTTCATACAGACTGAAGTAAACACCCTGAAAGCAGACTGCAGACAAAAGAGAGAGAATTTGATGTTGAAATAGTGCCTTTTACATGAACTCCAAACAAACAAGTGTTCCCGTACCAGGAAGATGGGTGTGCAATTGGTGGAAGCACTGGATTAAAAAAAAAAAAAAAACCAACTTATCAAGATTTCCTAAGCGGGTACATGCATTCACATCGCAGCGAGTTTCCTCTTCAACCCATGGTTCACAGGAGATGTTTCCTATCTTATCTCTGCAGCTAACAAAAGCAATTTAACCAATGCTGTGTGCTTTAACAGAGCCTTTCAGAGGGAAATACCTCATTCTAACATGCCACACTCTCCCATGCTATGGAGTAACCTTATTCTGCACTCTGATCCCAAAGTGAGTTTAACAAAGGCAAGATCCCGGTCCCACATTACCCCTCCTGAATCTCACAGCAAAATTCTTCTGTTCAAGTATTTCCTCTCTTTCACCAGCCAACTGTAAGACTCCAGAGCACCTTTATCAATTGTTGCTGTGGCTTCCCCCGACTTCTCCTGCCTCCTCCCCTGCCCTGGCACTATCCCGTGTCCATCTGCACCGTGAGCTGAACGCTAGCCCCCAAAACAGGCTGGCTGTCAGCCGGTCTGACCAGTGTGCCAACCTGGCTCAACAGAGCTGATATACAGAAGGGAGGCAACACTGCAGCAGTCCACACTTATTTTGGTGCAAACTGACATGGAGATGCACCTGCAGCTTCTGCAAATCACATCCAGAGCTCTCCGTGCACAACCTGTGGTATCTGTGTCAGGAACTGCGTGCCCGCTGCATTGCATCGCCACACACAGCGATAACCTGAGGGCTGAGAGCTGCCAGGCTCATCAACACTCTAACCTAAAAAGCAATCAGCAGTACAAACCCCAGAGTGTAATTAGACACAGGTCCTGTCCTCTCCACCCTGCACTGACCAGAACAGAGAGTGGTTGACTATAGGCAAGCAGGGTCTCTTAGCACCGCTAAGGGGACGGTAGAGCCTTCTCTCCCTTCCCCAAATCTGTACTTTTATTTGCTGATTGCTGAGCACGTCCTGCCTCTCCCCAAGGTTTCTGGAGTCCTCTCCTCTCTCACGCCGCCATTCGCTTTCACTGTCAGTCCCCCTAAAGTGACATGTAGGTCACCCGTAAGCCAAAGCTACTGTAGGCAACCACATCTTTTCTGGCTTTGGCTGGCAGTTACCCCCACCCGCCCAGACGCAGGAGACACTGGGTCAGACCCCAAGAGGCGGAGCGTCCCTCACCTCGTAGGGACGTCATGTAAGAAGGGGAAAGTTTGTCTCCCTGCATTTGCTCGCAGTTGCACCACGTCTGGCACCCTGCAGGATGGGAACCCAGGTCTCAAAACAGGGTCTCCCACGCTGCCCTGTCCGAGGAGTGGGCTGATTAAAGGGCTGCTTTGGGAAGAGGATTATATCGCACCAGGAGACCACGTGAAGTGTGGACGGAAAACATCTCTGTGCTGCCTTGGCATTTTTCCTCGCTTATCTGCAATCTGCCACCCTTCAAGACAGGACCCAGTGCTATGTGGACCTGAGCTCTGACCATCCCAATGCAATTCCTACGGCACAGCACAAGTAGATGTTACTCATCACACCGGTGGGTTTTGCACTCACCTTCATTCTCAATGTAATTTCTTTTTCCAAACGCAGCTTCTGGTAGCTTTTTCTTCAAGTCAGACAAACCCATGACATGGTTAATGTCCAGGTTGGGAGGCCTGTGGGGATAAAGCAGCAGAAGGTGAGATCACAAGCACAAAAGGCTCCCAGAATTAAGCACAGCAAAGAGCCCCGGTTGCCCTGTCACTGTGAAACCAAAGAAAGCACTTCTGGAGAAGGTTGGAGAAGGCACAGCTTGCCTAGCACGTAGCTGATTTGAGGATCCTGTTTCAAAACACCTCCAAACGCTGATATTTGGTGGCTATGTTACTGGCTGTCACCGGCTGTTTCAAAGTGCTGCCTGCTGGTTGGCTTCTGACTACTGAAGATCTTAAATATCTTATTTTTTTGAATGCTAGTTACCTCAATACTTTATTTGCCATCGTGCCAATCTGTAAACACAGCTGGCTGCTCGTACATGCACCATCAGGAAACCCAATTTTCACAAGGGGAAAAATCCCAAGCAGGAATAATTGATTTGGAATAAACATCCCAAAGCAGTTAACAAAAAGAGATGACAAAATACAGCTGTTTCCAGCTGCCGTTCAGGGCCTGATCTCATGTCCTCATCCAGCTGTTGCTGTGACACTGCACTGCTGGCTGCGCAAGACCATTTTCCTGACACTGACGGCTGCCCCAACAGTGCAGGTGGCAAGATGCTGATCGATGAAGGGATGGGGCAGGAGAGAAAAAAATGGCTTTTGCTGGTACACAGACACCCAAAGGTGATCCCAAAACGATTCACAAGAGTGGCTATAATGCTTCACACTCCACAAATTGCACAGAAAGAAGAGAAAGGGGCAACTTACAGCTGGGCTGGAATCGTGGAGCTGTATGGGGTCCTCAGGGCGATGTTGCACAAAAGCTGGCCCTGGATGGACAGCTGCCCCCTCCATGGACAGTACAATGCTACAGGCAAAAGGGAGAACAGCTCAGGGAAAGCAGGAGGGAAGAGGAGGGCAAACAGAGAAAGGTACATTTATAAAACAAAACCAACCACCAGATGCTCCTACCTTTGTGATTAAGCTCAGGTCTAGAGAAAAGGGAGAAAAAGAGGAACATTTAGCAATGGGAAAAGGAAAAACAGCTCACAAAAGTGACCGGGTATTTTGAAACAACAAGTTGCTTACAGACTCTCTATTGCTAAGACGGGCATTTCCTTCGGCTCCCTGTACTGGCAGGCGATGACTATGTACGGGCAGATCTGCCTGGGCCGCTCAGCAGTGCTGCCACCGAACACTTCATACACATAATACTGGGGTGAGAAGGGAAACACAGATGAAAAAAACAAGGTGAGGAATGAGCGAGGCACCTGGGCCAGCGCTGTGCTCCCCTGCGGCTCACAAATGAGCTGTCTGCACAGTCCTGTTGCAAACCTATACCTGGCTCTGCTCGAAGGCCTGGCAGTGGCTGGTCTTTGATGGTACGTTGTTTCGGCTCAAGGCGACGTGGCAGTCATAGCCTGGAGACGGGCAGGTATAGCTGGTTGTGTAATTCTCAGATACCACCTTGACCTTCCCCTGTGTCAGAAAATTTACCAAAAAAAAAAAAGAATATACGTATTTGTTCACAGAAACTTATTTTTAAAGACCCCCGAATCCTCCTTTTTCCCCAAAGACAGCGTTGCTGGCAGCCCCACACTCCCCACCGCTGTGAGGGGGTTGTGTGTGTTTGTGCCCTTACAAACATGAGGTCTTGGCTCAGCTCAGTTTGGCACGGAAGACAAATCCGCACTGCTCAGGAGAACAAACGGGAGCAGCATGTTTTCAGTGCCAACTACAGAGAGCAGGAGCCAGTGGGGAGGGGAGAAAGGGGCCACACGCCAGCCCCATGGAAGAAGGGAATGGGGCTGCGATCTGAGACACCTTAGGGCTTCCCCCTCAAGCCCCCAAAATGCATGAGAGTCCAGGGAAAAGGGTGACCTTATGGGGAATTTCTGATCTCAGCGGTGGAATTTGGAAGGTCCTCTGCATCCTCTGCTGCCCTGCAGGCCACCAGTCAAGCCCAGTCAGTCTCTTGCTTTTTAACCTGACACATCCCATTTTTAACCTGACACATCCCATAGTCAAAAATCCTGATGAGCTCTCAACAGAGCTGATTTTACACCACCACAGTTATGGGCACCAATGTCTTCTTTAAAACTGCCTGCATTGCATAGTGACTTCTGAAAACCATCCCACATAAAAAGAAAGACTTGCATTTTACCTTAATTAGCTTACAAATGACAATGTAGCCTGATTTTCCATGATACCAGGGTCTCGGATGAAGATAGTCTGCATACCTGGAAATATAAACCCCTGTGAAAACAAAGCAATGCAAGATAATGTGAATCATCCGTCGAGTAAAGCTGATTGCAAAAAAACACCTGTAAAGCGGACACTGCTTGTGGCAATGGGAGTCTCTGCAGAGCCAGAGCTGCAATCCAGAGCAGCACTTGCTGCCACAAAAACGGTGAGACTCTTTCTGACTCTTTTCCTTTTTTTGACCGCTGGTATGGAACAGCATTACATGTTTTGGGGTGAGCTCTACCAAAGGAGTTAACTTGGGTTTCTCCTGGGAGATGTAGCCCAGTTAACATCAGTTTTGTGCACACTACATGAAAACATATTGAGCAAGGGCTTGTCTCTTACAGGAAGATCTGGGGAAGGGCTTCCAGGTCAGGCTGCAAGTGGGGCAGGAACTTTCCTCAATTTGGAGTCATACAAAGGCAATGTGGATGTTTATACGTGGGAATACACACTGCAGGGGCATGAGAGCAGGCCCGTGGCATGGCACAGACCCTCCCAGGCCACTTCCTTTGCTTATGTCCCTTCAGTGTCCCACAAACCAACATAAACCTTCTACCCTGTGAAAACGCACACTCTGACACGGCTTATTCCCATCCCTTCTCCATGCCCAGGGCATATCACATGATGATTTATTGTGGGGCGGGGGAATTGGGTCTTCACTCCTGCTTTATATTTGTAGACTAGATGGGTAGAGAAGTACATGGAGGGGAAACAGGGACTGGGCAGGGGAAGAGCTACGAAGAGACACACCGTAACATTCACCTCCGTCCATCAGGACTAAGATATACACCCAGATAAATAACCAGTTCTCACTTGATTTTGCATTCACTGCCATTAACTGTTGAATATTTAGGTGTCTTGGCCTGCAAAGACTCATGGCATGAGCACTGGGACACATTCTGTTTCTGGCAGAAGGATTTCTTTGAGTAACGTGTCCCGCACTGCATGTCTTGAGGCCCCAGACCTTTGGGCAATGAACAAGCACAGCCTGAAAAGGGCTTTGACATGTCACGATCTGCTCTGGTTATTAACAAGACTGGTGGCAAAAGCTCAGCAAACGGACTCTGAAGAACAAACTGGTGGGGAGAGCTGCTAAAAACCCACTTTGGTGACAAAGATTGTTATTAACAAGGAAGAAAAAGCCTGAAACGGAGAGGTGAGGAGACAATAACATTCCCTGGAGAAGATCTCATCCTCATCTGGTTGAGGGAGCAGAAGGAACACACTGCTACTTGCTTGATCCAAACAAATGCAGCTTCCCATGTAAGAAGCACGGGCATTTCCATGGATCTTTGCAATAAATAACAAGGCAGTACCAGGAGTCTGTCTGGGCTTTTGCTTTTGTTTTTGAAGGAGTCAATAACCCCACAACAGTGAACAGGTCTACTGGTCCTCTGAATGGAAATCGTACCTTTTGCTGGGTCACCAAGCGTGGAAATAGAACTGCTGTTTACACGGAGGCCACTCTGACACACCTCTTTTGCCTTCAAAAGAAGAGACAGCCTCTTTTACCATCTATTTTCAAAGATGAGGGACACAGCTACTGAAATCTGTAGCACAACAGTTGGCAAAATACTTGCAACAGGCAAACGCGCTGCAAGTCGATTATAGATTGCTAGAGTCCCAAAACACCCAGGTATAAAGAAAACTAAACACAATGTCCACAGGAAGAACCAACAGGAAGAAAATTTATTGTTTCAGACACTAAATACCTGTGTTTATCAAGTGTTGTTACAAACACCTCAGTGGAAGCAAAAGCTTAGAAAAATCTGGAGAAAATCCAGCATCTCCAGAAACCACTGCAGGCACAAGGTTGGACTTTGCACTTTCTTTATCTGCACGGGCAATTTGTGGAAAAGTAAATACAACAGGGCTGACATGAAAGCAAAGGACATTTGCTACTGTGTGCTTACTCCTCCATTGACACAATTACTACATTGGGAGCATCTCACCAGCTTTGATTTAATCCACATCCAAAGCAGATTCATCAAAGTGTGCAAAGTCCAAATATATATTGACCAAAAAGTGACAACAGGAGCAGTTTGAACTCATGAGAGTGAGAAATAAAAGCAAAACAGTCGGACTGTAGTCAGTCCCTTTATAAGCAACATGGGGCACCCATCACACCTAACTTCTGCCTCCTAAAAGGCGAGTGTCTAGCTTAGACTACCGAGCTAAACTCCTCTGAACAACAGAGAGAAAGGCACCTCCAGAGAGAGATTTAGCCCAAGGATTTTAGATGCCTGCATTAAACGAGGTCCAGCTGTCCTCTGGAGAGCTCCCTCTTTCCTGGGGTCTGCACAAGGAGCTCAGTCACTTGGCACAGACTGTGCCAAATTTCAAACAGCCAAAACGAAGCAGGACAATTCCTGCACCCAAACTATGACCGAAAGTGGTTTATTTTGCTGTAGCTCAGTCCAAACTGAACAGAACTAAACTGCATTCAGGCCACGCTCATCCTGAACAAAACCATCTCTACAGTGATTTAGCATGACATCATTAAATCACGTTGAAAGTGAATTCCCACTAGATTCCCTGAGCATCCTTGCATAGACAAACTCCTCTCACAAAATCAAAAGCATCTTTATGAAACATGGGCAGGAATAACTTTCTCAATAGCTCTGTCAGGGTTGCTCTCCACCTAGCTGGCAAAACCAAGGGAACTTGCCCAAAACCACCTGACAAACTCTTGTCTTCTGTCACAAAGGCACTTTTCTAAGTGTACCTGAAGGGTTTCACCTGCTTTAACTTGACTGTAAATCCACTGGGACAAAGGGAGACTCCTACCTCCCTGCAGAGGGCAAAGGAGGCAGCCAAATCTCAAACAGTAATTGACCAGAGAGATGCAAATTAAGATCCATCACTAAAGCCTCCCAGGAGCTGCTTTCAGAACTTGCTCTGGACTATTTATATAGCAGTAATTGCACTGGTAACTGGGGTATGGAGAGCCAGGACACTTCAGTCAATGGATCTGCTGGGCTTTGGTGGGATGGCACGCATGTGCAGGCACTTGGCATCAAACTTCTTAAGCTGAATAATCATTTCAGGTTACCTCTTCTTCATTATCAAACAGGAGAAATGCAAAGGTCTCCTCCAGCTCCTCCTGACTGTACCCGGCGGCTTCCTTTGCTTGGGCAAAATCTTTGAGCTGCAGAAGACACAACACTCTGTTTTAGTCTGTTCATGCCAAAGCCAAGACATGTGTTCATGGTGTGAGGACAGAGTGTCCCAAGTACCTCCAGTTGTGACAGCACATCATTCCCTCCCTCAGACACGTGTACACCCAGTCTCCCACTACAAGGCCCCCAGTCCGTGCATCTGTCTGTCCATCTATCTCCGCCTTTGATGCCAGCAGAACTTGTCCAATGTCATCCAAGGGACAGCAGGCACATCCAGTCCCACGGTGTCATGCTGTGCTCATCCCAGGGAAGTCTATCCTTATTCCATCTTGCCCCTCTTGCCGTATATTGTTGGCTACTGGGGAGCTTGTTTCACTGAGCATGTGGGCTGGTGGAGCATGACATTTAGTAGCCAACTATGACCATCAGAAGACATGGAGAAGATGCCTATGAAGGGGGGACACTTGGAGGCATCTCTCTCTTTCTCTCTCCACTGACCAGGGAAGCCTAGATTATTTGACTAGAGGGCAGGTGCCACCATGTGACTACAGCTCAGAGGGTTTGGCTACAGCCAAATAACACTTTACTCCAATTTCTTTTGTCTGATAATTAAAGCAGAGCATGTTCTCAGCACAGACGGGGAGAACATCATGGGAGCAAAGAGAGCTGGGTCTGAGTCCATGGTGTTTTGGGGCTTTAGTAAAAGAAGCTGTAGAAGGATGGGATTTTTTAAACAGGGTTAGAAGATAACAACAGTCTCATCGCTGCTTTTGCTTATTATGGCTTCAGAACTCACAAGCAAATCAACAAATGACTTGATATCTGCTTTCCCAGTTTTTTACCAGCTCCACAGTGACTATCCCAGATTTAGGCAGCCAAAATGTCTAAGCTCTATTTAATTAATGACAACAAGCAGATTGGTCATCTCCAGTGCCCAGAGGAGACAGCCTGTCTTCCATGCCAATGACAGCGCGACTGTAGGGATGACAGCACCGAAAAAGTGCTTTTGTACACGCCCCAGTTAGCTGGAGAAAGGGAAACGGGGTTAAAACTGGTGCCTGCACAGGTGTGAGGGCAGACAAAAGAAATACCACCTGGAAATCTGCCTTGCTGTGAATCAGCAGAAGTGCAATAACACTAAAGGCCCTCTGCTAGGTATCAAAACAGGATTTCAACCTGCCCCAAAGGCCTGCTCCAGGAACTGCTGTTCAATGTTTGGCAACATTGGCTGAATGGAGCTTTTGTTCCTGATCAGGTTGGGAAGAAAGAAGTGCAAGAAAGCAAAGAAAAGGCTCCCTTCAGTCAGGAACTGCAAATGGGGGCCTAAGAGGCTGGGAGATCAGCCACGTGCTGCAAAGGAAAGAGACTTGCCAATAAACCAGCATTCACAGATGTCTGCAGCTCCCAAAGAAATGCCACCCCTTCCCGAGCTGCCAGCAACACCCTGCTCCCCCCCTGGCCTCACCTCACTTAGAAAAACATCGTTTTCCACCAGAATTGCTTGGCTGTACTGAAAACCATCCTGAAATGTAGAGTCCAAGTAGGAGCTCTGCAGCACCGAAACCGCTGTCTGCAAAAGGGAACTTGACTCTTCTGACTCTGGATGAAAACCTGGAGGAAGAAAGCAAAAAGCAGGTGCAAAAATTAACTCTGGGCATCCCCAGATGAGTGCGGGGCCTCAGCAGAGGCGGGTGGCAGCTGAGTGTGACTCACCACACACCGGCCTCATTTATCAAGCTCAGAACTCCACGGAGCTCTGTGGCTCCCACTGTGGCTCCCCTCCAGCCATGCAACCCCCAAGTCTTTGTCTGCAAGTTAAATCACCCTTCAGCAGGAGGAATCTCTCATAAGCCCTTAAAAGTTTTTCCTTTGTAACAGGAAAAAAAAAAAGAAATTGTTAGCAACTGCTAGAAGCAAAGCCTCGTGGTAAATTAACTTTATGCTTTCTGAGCAGGTCAGAGTTTTCTCTTGTGCTAAAAAGTTACTTAGATTCATTGCATGCTCTTTTCGGGTGTGAGAGTTGACATCTGCACACAGGGAAAATCTCGGTGCGTGCTCAGTTTCCCGGGGTTATCTGTTTTACTATCAAGATCTTCAGGTCTTGGGTGAATGTGGTTTTCAATACCACAAGAGCAAACCTTCCTTCAAAGCCTCAGTGGGCAGACGTTTCTTGAAGCCCAACTTGACATGTCTGAAGGAAAACTTCTCAGTAAAACACTTCCCAACAGCATCCCACCAAGAAGAGGTCCCAAAGCAGTTGACAAATTAAATACCGACACAAAACCAAAGGAGAGCCCTGCAGTATTTGTGCTCTTGCAGCTGTTAAATTCCAAACATTAAATAAAGCAGCCACTTAGAAACACAGGAAATACTGGGCTCAATCCCTGTTGCACATTTTAAAACCTTTATTACTAGTGGTGATTCATGAGCTACAAGATTTCAAATCCCAAGCTGAGTTTGCAACGTAGACATATTGAAAAGGTTTATTTCTTTTGACCCATAAACTTCAGAAAATAAAGCAGTCATTTATAAGGAAAGACATGTAGAATCACTGAACTCCATGCAAAAAGCAGGTTTTGCACACTGGTCGCTTTAAGAAAAACCTCACCAAAATTTTTGAGAATAAATAGATAAATTCTCATTTTAACCTCCAAAGCAGAAAGGCCCACGTTCCTTTGGTGATGAGCAACATAGCATCTGTTGCCACCCTCAAACCTACTTGGGGTTTTGACTCCTATTTTTAAAAGGTAAGTTTTAATCGTTTTTTTTTTTCTTTTCCTCCCCTCAATCAAAAAGAAGAAGAAAAGAAAAGACAGAATAATTTCCTATGTCACAAATCTTGTTATTCCTCTCAAATTACTCAAGGCCAAAAAAAGACCTAGTACAAGGAACAGCAAAAATAACAGTTCAAATTGCACGTATTAAACTCATTTAGCTACACTGCTCTAAGCCAGTTCAGCCAGTCCGCGCTGTGGGGCTTAACAGGAGAAGGGAGACAGCGTCTGCTTTGTGCCAAGCAGAGGACAAATCCAGACAAGTCAAAAAGTGGGGGGGATCTAAAAATGGTTCTAAGAAAAGAATGTATTGTGGGAATGGAAATTGGGAGCACAGACAGGAAAGTCTTTAAAGGTACTTTTGCCTCTCTTAATCTTGCTCTGGGGTCTTCGGTGCCCTCTTGTACTCACTTTCTAAACCTCCCACTTTCAGGTGATGTCTCTGTGATCATTAGAAGCAGTAAAAAAGCAGGTGAACACAACTTGGCTCTCACGCACAGAAAAATGAAAAATAAAGAGGTCTTCCAGCTCTTTCTCGGTATTATTGTTTTCTCTCTTTGAATCTAACGAGGATAGGAAGGGATGTTAAGTTTGCTCACTTTCTTCCTCACTTTGTTTTCATTTTGCTTTGTGTCTCTTGCATCCTGTGGATCTCAAAGAAGCAGTCAGGGAGTTCAGACTCCCCACAGAAATCAGATCAGGGAATTACGCCCCAGCTCACAGCTCTTCTCAAATGCTTGGACTGAACATAACATCCCTTTTTGCTTCTTGCTGGAGCACCACAACACTTGTGTCCGGAGTCATCCTCCAAGGAGAGACAGCCCTGTCCTCAGCATCATCTCCACCAGCCTAAACAAGCCCAGATCCTTCGGCTGCTCCTTATATCCCAGAAGCACAGGACTGCAGCGGGTGCTATTTAATTTCACAGCTGCTGCTCCAAACCACCTCACTTTTCAGGGTGTGATATTCTGCTCTTCCTACCTCGCAACTCTGCATCATTGACAAGTTCGGGGCCTCGATGCATGAGAAAGGCCGTGCCTAAATGTGCAAGCTGGGAGCCAGTCGTGTGTTTCCACACGAAGCGTGTGAGACACTGAGTTGGCAGAGAGATGACAGGGTTAAAAAGCGCATAGGTGCAGAACACATATTGAGTGTGGCGGGTGTTAAATCAGCAAAAGCATTAGATTTAGTATCTTTCAGGGGTAAAAGCTAAAGGCTTTAAAAAAAAAAAAAAGGCTCAGAAGCTCTTGGAAATGCAATATAAACAGCAATTTTGGAGATGGTAACTCAAACATTTGTTCCTCCCTGCAAGTTTAGCTACAGTGTAAAGATGAAAGTCCAAAAGGGGAAAAACAAAAAGTTGCCATAGTAATACATAAATACGTGACATGAAACGATCATAGACCCCGGCACCAAGTGCAGCAGCTTGCTGTGACCCTCATCTCCCCTTTCAGATTTAGTAGGCTCCAGCAGATCTGTTCCCACCCTAAGGAAGAGTCTGCACTCATGCAAACACACAGAAAACCCCGACACATCCAGCTTTCATTTGCAGAAGCAGAAGGCCCTTAATCTCCACACAGGCTGCGAGGAGGCGAAAGTGAAAGTGCCCAAACCAGAAGTAAAAGTGAAAGTGGCCATTCCCCTCTGAGCAGCTTGGACATGCCACTACCACCACACAGCATCCTCGGGGAACGGGACTGACTTCTTGCCCTGGGTCGGTCAGACAGCAGAGACGCATCGCAGGACCGATGCCTGGGGAAGCGCTGGAGAAACCCAGCGCGGCTCCGCACCAGCGCGGCCCAGCTGAACCCACAGTGGGTGTTATCCGTGCCCTGAAATCCTTGAGGAGGGGAACTCCCAGCATGTCCTGGTGATTTCCTACCCTGACAGCAAGGGAGAAAACACAGTCACCTTTGCAGCTATTAACATCAGTTGCCAACACTGCAAGTGAAGCTGATCTTTCCCTCGTGCTGTGATTGTGCAGAAGTCATCCTCCAAGAGCCTTGCGTTCCTTGGAAGGCTGCTAACCTACTCCTTCCTCCTCCTTTTCTAGACTGAAAGCCAGCTCCTTTGACCTTTCCTCCCCGATTGTGCCTGTAAATGTCTCGACATGCCCCGTTCTGTCCTCTGCAACGCGTTGGCTAAAGCCAGCCTGCGTGGACATGCCCCACCGGCAGACACGCATGGTCCATACGCCTCCCAGGAGCTGCATGCCTTTGCTCCGCTCTCCAGTTCAGGGTTCCTGCAGGTGCTGGATGCCCGTCAGGAGGGTCAGCCGAGGCCAAGAGACACATACTTCCCAAAAACAGGATTCTCTTTTGGCTCATCCATTTTCATGAGACCTTTGGATGGCCCCACCATGCAGAGACTTCCAAAGTCAGCCCAGGAGGAAAACCCATGGCTTTCGAACCACTTACTTGTACAGACTTGTACAGAGAAACAGGTTTGCTTTTCTTCACAGTCTTTTTTTTTTCACCTTAAAATTTTAGTAGCACTTGCTGCAGATACTTGAATGCTGTCAAATCTCCAAAAGTCTGCAACCCAGTGTGGTCAACACACACTGAACAGAGCCACATTGCTCACCTACGGGGCTTCTGACCTGTCCTTGGCACAGCTGCTCCTGCACGGTCCCTTCCCACAGCCCTTCTCCATCTTGCCTCTCTTCCACCAGGATTTCCTCGGTTTTCCTGGCTTTGTCCCATCGTTAGTATGAGGTTTAACAGCAGACATCACTGGCAGTGTCAGTTCTGGCACCACCACATGCCACTTTGTACTGCCAACAGTTCGTGTACCACAAGCCGAGACTCCTTAAGATTGGCTCTGCTGAAGTCCAGTTTCTCTCTTCCTTTTACAATCTCCCATGCTGATTCTGCTGCTCTCACTCTTTAGCTTTACTTTCTAATAACTTCTAGCACGCAGTAATTATTACGACAATGATATGAACTGTCCCTTTTAACTCTGCGTTGTAAAACCCACGGTACTACATGCTTGACCAGCTATTTACCTGCAAATTTCTTTTACTGCATCCAGCTCTGGGGCTCTCAGCACAGCAGAGACACGGCCCTGGGGGAGCGGGGCCAGAGGAGGGCCCGGAGATGCTGCGAGGGCTGAGCCCCTCTGCGGGGAGGACAGGCGGGGAGAGGGGGGGCTCAGCCTGGAGAGGAGAAGGCTCCGGGGAGACCTCAGAGCCCCTTCCAGTGCCTAAAGGGGCTACAGGAAAGATGGGGACAAACTTTTTAGCAGGCCCTGATGCAATAGTACAAGGGGTAATGGTTTTAAACTAAAAGAGGGGAGATTCAGACAAGATATAAGGAAGAAATTTTTTACGCTGAAGGTGGTGAAACCATGGCCCAGGTTTCCCAGAAAGGTGGCAGATGCCCCATCCCTGGAAACATTCCAGGCCAGGTTGGACGGGGCTCTGAGCAACCTGGTCTAGTTGAAGATGTCCCTGCCCATGGCAGCAAGTTGGACTAGGTGGCCTTTAAAAGGACCTTCGAACCCAACAATTCTATGGACAATTCTGTGATTCTTTTAGCTACAGCCTGCTGACAGAGTAGCCACAAAGATGACCTGGTAAGCATACCGACAAAGAAGGGTATCTCTTCAGCCAGGAGTCCTGAGACATCCCTGATAAGCTCAGCCAGAACCTCCTTGATGGGGAGCAGTTGGCAGGACAAAGAAACTGGGATAACAAACTGACCTTCCACAAAAACAGAAGTCAGCAACAACTATTCTGGGAACTGATGTCCTATGCCCACTTACATATCTACACCAAAAAAAGTATAAAAAGTAACTCGCTACACACCCAAAAAGAGGTTCTTTGCAAGAACTTCCACATACGAGATCTCCCAGACAGACCACACCCTCATCAGGGACACCTGGCTGACTCTGGACTTGGTGACATGGGACATCTTTGAAGTGAGACTTTTCCATCACTAACTGGCCGCGCTCCTGGGAGCGGTTTGGTGAGTGTCACACCGGTGACACCTCACGTAATACATTTATAACTGCACACATAGGTAAAAGTTCATTGAGTACATACTTGCTTCGCTAGCTAGAATTCTGTAATAACTTGTAATATACATATATTTGCTTTACTCTTGTAATACACACATATACTTGCTTTCCTAGTGTAGTGACTTGTAGTATATATTTATAGATGCATATATTTGGTTTTACTAATGGTAGTTTTGTAGTAATTTGTAATAAAGGCAGCTAGCTGATATGAGGCGTGTTTGCAAACTGATCACCTCAGGAAGACCCCAGAGACCGCCCTGAGCAGCGCGGCAGAGCTACCCCCACCATGGAGCAGGTGTCCTATGCCCACAGGGACCGGTCCCGGGCACGGTTAGCATGGCACCAAAGCAGAAAATGATTTGCCTTGGCATATTCAAGCCTCTTGGGGAGGTTCTGTTGTGTTTTAGTGTGGGTTCTTCAAAGCCCTTCAATCTCAAAATACACTCTCCGACATCAGACAAGCGCCTTGCTCCTGCTGCTCCTGCCACTATCACCAACTTTTACAGCTTTGCTGCTTCCCAGCATCTTTTTCTTTCACTTTCTCACCTTTTCCCTTCTCATTTTTTCCACTTGGAGACACAGACAACTATTCTAACCTTGTATTTGTCAGGCTGCTAATACACACAGCTGGCTGAACCTGCCGTGCGGTAACAGATCTGATCTAAACCACGTACAAGAGAGCCAACGCAGCTGGGATATTACACGTACCAGAGGCAGATGCTGGGCATGGGACGGGTTACCAGGGCAAGCTTGTGATCATGGTCCAGCCAAAACAAGACCTCCGGCTTAAACTGGGCTGATGGAGGCACCCATTTGCAGAGATGGGGAGTGAGTCTGTTGGCAAATGACAGGGGAAAAGGCCTCCCACGAGGGATAGAAAAGACGGCACAGGTTGTACCACGGGCTGTCTGGCAGAGCCAGGAGGGGCTCTAATAACAAGCAGCGTTTTCTGAAGGTCCTACCATGTGTTCAAAGATCAGCTGGACAGATTTGTGGGGAAAATACTCTATTGAATACAAAGAGTCTAGCTCTTCCTCAGGAAATCCCTGAGCCACAAACCTGCCCCGTTGGCATGAGTTTTCAGAGAAAGAGTGCTGTACCTTTGTCCTGTTGACATGCTTTTCCCTAAGCAGCCACTCCTGGAGACAGGATACCAGCCAAGATGGACATTCAGTCTCAGCCGGGAAAGCTCATGAAATCAGCACAACATGGAGTTGGGTGGAGAAACCTGATGAAGTTCAACAAGGGCAAGTGCAGGGTACTGCATCTGGGGAGGAATAACCCCATGCATTGTTACAAGTTAGGGGTCGACCTCCTGGAGAGCAGCTCTGTAGAAAGGGACCTGGGAGTCCTGGGGGCCAACAGGGTGACCATGAGCCAGCAATGTGCCCTGGTGGCCAAGAAGGCCAATGGCACCCTGGGGTGCACCCAGCAGAGTGTGGCCAGCAGGGCGAGGGAGGGCATCCTCCCCCTCTGCTCTGCCCTGGGGAGGCCGCAGCCGGAGCACTGTGTGCAGTTCTGGGCTCCCCGGGTCAGGAAGGACAGGGAACTGCTGGAGAGGGTCCAGCAAAGGGCTACGGAGATGATGAGGGGATTGGAGCATCTCTCTGCTGAGGAAAGGCTGAGGGACTTGCAGCTTTTCAGCCTGGAGAAGAGAAGACTGAGGGGGGATCTCATCAATGCTTATAAATACTGAAAGAGAGGGTGCCAGGGGGATGGGAACAGTCTTTTTCCAGTGGTGCCCGGTGACAGGACAAGAAGGAACGGGCACAAACTTGAGCATAGGAAGTTCCATCTTAACATGAGGAGGAACCTCTTCCCTGTGCGGGCGGCAGAGCAGTGGCACAGCTGCCCAGAGAGGTGGGGGAGTCTCCCACTCTGGAGCCATCCCAAACCCGCCTGGACGCCGTCCTGTGCCACTGCTGGAGGTGACCCTGCTGTGGCAGGGGGTGGGACTGGGGGAGCTCCAGAGGGCCCTTCCAACCCTCACCATTCTGTGACTCTGTTTTAGCCCTACTCCAATATGCGTGGAGCCAGGCTGACACCAGATGATGGATATGCAGTGCCACATTAGCCCGACCGTAGTAGGAAATATTTCTTACTCTATGCAGTGCTTTCCTGGGCAATACCAGGAACTTATTGAGTCAATTATCCTGCAACTGCTACAGTCCTCCTGCAAGTAAATCATCGTAACGGATCATTACAAACCACCTCTCTGCAGCAGATGTTTCCTCATGCTCTCAGAAAGACAGCGGTTGGCTCACATGGAGGTTCAAAAGCTCTCGTAACTGTGGAGCTGTTTTCCCCCTGAAGAACTGAGCATTCAAATTGATAGGCAGGGGGGAATTTTTCGGTGGCGCGGCTCTCTAACCTTTGCAATTAGATGAAAGAAGTCAGGAGGCTGATGCAGCTCCACTCTCCTAAATTAACATCCTTGGCCTTAAACCCAAGTGTCACGTCCCTGTTTGGAGTGAGATGGTATCTTTTGCAATCTCCTGGTTTGACGTATTTAAAACACTCTTCCATAGTGAGACAAGGCAATTGCTGCTCAGCTGGAAAACCCAGGTGCTGCATTGTATTTTGAATTACCTCTGGGATCAGGTAGCCCAGGAATGCAGGTATCTAGGCAGCAGAAGCTTTTGTAATGCTTTTCATCTCGATATCAGAGACTGACGGTACTTATTTAGATCATTTTTAGGAGTCAGGCGATGCAGGGAACCCCTGGCACCCTCTCAGGAGAGCTACCAGTCTGCCCAGAGGACAGACAACCTTTACACAGACAGCTCCAGGTGAGCTCTGCCAACACAGATTTAATCTCACATTGGTATCTGAACGCTTATAGTTGGGTGGGGAGAAAACATTATCAGTTTCCTCAAGGGCAGGGAAGGTTATGTTTCTACACTATGTAAAAAACCCTGTGTCATAAGATGTTTCAGCAAACCTGGGTATTTCAAACTGTGCCCCAAATTCCTACCCAGAGGAAGCAGCCCCAACAAGACCATACATAATTACGTAGAGAGCAAGCAAGCTGGACTTGTTTAGTCTGGGGGAGAAAAGCTAGGGAGATCCAACTGAAGCCCACATCTCCCTGCTGGAGAGTCAGAGCGATGACGGAGCCTCTCTGCTGGCACCAGCAGATGGAAAAAAATAAGGGGAAACACCTCAAGTTGCACCTTGGGAGGTTCAGACTGGATGAGAGGATGAAATTTTTCCCCTGGAGGGTGATGCAGCCTTAGGCCAGGTCACAGAGAGGTGGGAGTCCCCATCCTCGGCTGGGCAAAGCCACAGCTGCCCCACTCTGATGTTGGTGAAAAATCTACTCAGAGTAGGAGTTCTACACCAGAGAAACCTTCCAGGGAA
This sequence comes from Pluvialis apricaria, assembly GCA_017639485.1. NCBI lineage: Eukaryota > Metazoa > Chordata > Aves > Charadriiformes > Charadriidae > Pluvialis > Pluvialis apricaria. Next base: position 220,726,653 of record CM030007.1, on the reverse strand, counting down.
TATTTCTTTGATTTTATAACCTACCTCCTGTTACTTTCAGCTGCTCATGTAATTGAGGATGTGGTTATTACAGGTTTTCCCTCGTTAATTCATTGCACAGGCAGCTGTTGATGCTTTTCATCTCAGCAGATGCTCCTCAAAGCCCAGTCCTGCCGCAGCTTCCCTCTTCTCTCATCTTATACAGGGTTGCCACCTGTTGTGGATTCACTCAGCTGCAGGTGTCTGCATTGTCTCTTCCCAAACCTAGCACCAGCAGAGTATTGTAGCACTTTGACAACTGAAGAAAACCCTTTCTTTGCAAAACCAGCCAGCCAAGTGATTCTCCATGCTAGTACAGTAGCCCGATGGCCTAAGAGTCTGACTTGATGTGCTTTAACCTTGTGGGAGAGCTGTAGACTCATGCACAGCAAACTAAAAACCCACTGATGACAGGCTTGCCTTCACTAGGTTACGTTTCACGGATCCCTTGCATGTAGCCCACAGACACTACGTTGGAACTCACACGTTAAACCCAGCCAGCCACAGAGCACCCACAGAGAAACATCCAGCCCTCCCAAGAAACATCAGCCTGCTGCCATGTGAACTCGAGTTCATCTGCTGCCTCCCAGGACCCTGAAAAATCAACATTGCAGACATCATGGATCTAAAGCCCATGCGCCGTCAAGGCAACTGGATGTGCTGCAGCAATGTTCAGAGTCTCCTGACACACAGGCAGCCTTGAGAGAGCAACAGCAACGGTTCACATGTTAAAAACAACCTCCCCAAGGCAGAGCTCCCCCATTTGGGAAACAGAAAAAAACCCAACTTGTTTGCTGCTAGAGAAAGCGGGCATATAGTTCCTGTGCCTGAAATCCTGCAGCTGCATTCCTCCAGACTGCTGGTTACTTAAATCCTTTTGCCTTTGAGCAAGCCTGAAAACCTCCCAAACAGGGATATATCCTTCCTTAGGCTTGTTCCATTGTGTTACTTTTGCTCTTACTGCAGATGGTCTCCTTTCAGTGTTGACTTTCTTTCCCCCAGTCTCTTGTTCTGCTTGATACGGCAACAGAGCTCTAACCACACACTCCCTATGGACCCTTTGACCACGGAAATTACCAAGACACACTTATAGTTTCAAATAAAAACAGAACCAAAGCCAAGTACTAAAATCCCCACGCACACTGACTCCAAACACCCCATCAGAACTAGTGGGTAATTACTTCACCATCAACCCCCTCCCCCCAAAAAAGCCAACCTGTGCAACAATAGCATTTACCAAAAATAATAAACATTTCACTTTCTTGTCTCAAAGCGATTCTAACCAAGAATAATCAGTTGGTCACTTTGGCAGGTGCCAGAGTGACTAAAAAATATATTTCATGAAATAAAACTAGCTCATTTCACCAAAGCTGTACGCATTTCGGTGGGTGGCTACAGCGACGTACGCACGCACTTGCCCCAGTGTTCCTTCTCTTCCCCTCCTGGCACAGCTGGGGCTGTGTAATGAAGAAAACCAGCAAACTGCAACAGAAAGTAAAGAGGCTATTTTTAATCCAGATAGGTTCAGCAATCTGGATTGCTACACAGGTCCACAAAGAGTTGTACCAACACAGCTTGAAGCTGGGCAAGATGCAGATGTTGGAGGAGGTGAGTATCTGGGAATGGTGAACACTTAAGCCAGCTCTGCTACTGTCAAATACACCAGGCTTAAGAGGAACACTAAAAATAGACCAAATTAGTATGTAAAACCAGTTTCAGAGCCGGATAATACAGACCCTGGTACTACATGAGTACTCACATTTCTTATCAGAGCAGCAATTCTCTGACAAAATGATTTTTCAATTGGAAAACAGCAATTTCTGTGAAATCAGACATTTTCTTGACAACACACTATATCTAACAAATTCGTTCAAGTGCAGACCACTCATTTCCAGACTCAACCATAGGACAGCTAGTGCCAGTACAGCCCCGCGTTTGTCTCCCTGCGCATTACCAGTCTCTTATAAGCACTGCACTGAGATACATCGAGCAGCACTGAGAAACATTCACTTTGACCAAATGGTTGGGGTAAAACCATAAGGCTAATGTTCTGACCTGAATCCCCCACAGAGCAGAGCTTCACCCAGCGTCTCCTGCATCCACGATGAGCACCAAACCACAGGGCTACTGATTATTCTGGGCCAGGCAAGCTTTCTTGCGTTTTTTTTTTAAAAAAGACCTTAGTTCCCATGGAGTAAGGAACACGTTTTACAACTATTTTTGTGCCATCCACCCTCCTGCTTGCTTCATCTATCCCAATTATCTCACCTTAAGGAGCGCAAGACCCACAGCTCGGCAAGCCCTGCTCCTATCCAAGCCTCTGCGGGACAATTTGTTTAAGGACAACCTCAGAGCAGAACCGTGTGGGACCAAAGAAGAAACACATTTTTCCCCCCCCTTCTCTAAGGCCAATTTCCAGCCCTGTGGGACAGTACAGTTGCTCCGAAGGAGGAGCAAAGAGGCCCTCCAGCCTTCAGCTCCCACAGGACAGGAGCAGCACGCAGCTGATCTGTTTGTATTTCCATACCCCGCTCCTGAAGGGCACCTGCATTGACCAGCACGGCTCCCCAAGGACAGACCGAAGAAGGTGCATGCATCCACAAAACCAAAAAGGACGGCGGCTTTCCCAGCTGTGCAAGGCCAGCTACCAGTGCAAGCGCGAGCTTGGAAAAGCCAACGTGTCCCCAACGAGCACGTCAAAATTAAGTAAATAAATAAAAAAAGCTGCTTTCTAGGTGTCGAAGGCCTCCAGGCACCCAGGGGCTCGGCACAGGTGTCTCCAGCCCCGGCCCGGGGGCTGCTCCCCCTCACCCGGCGAGAAGCGGGTCCCCACGGGGCCGGACCGACCCGGCTTTGGCGAAACCGAGGGGCAGAGCCGGCTGTGGCCTCTCCTCCCTAGGCGAAGGGTGGGATGGAGCCGGCCGCCCTCCCCGTGATTCGGTCCCCGCCTGTCCCCGTCCCCGTCCCCGCTCACCGGTGCCCGGCCCGCCGGTCTTCTCCTCCCGCCGCTCGCCCATGGCCGAGATTCCTTCCTTCCTCGCCGTTCCCCGCCGCGCCGACCCTCACGCCGCCCGCATACCGCCCGGCCCGGCCCTCGGCGCGGCTCCGCTCCCGGTGGGGCCCCGGGAGGGCGCGGCGCTACCGGGCCGGGCGGGCCGGCGGGTTCAGGCGACGCGGGGCGGGCGAGCTGCGGGCCGCCGCCATCCGCCGGCCCCAGGAAGTGAAAGGGCGCCGCGGAGGGACGGAGGCGGGCGGGGAGGCAGGGCCGGGGCCGGGGGCGGGCGGCGGTAACGGAGGAGGGGGGAGTGGGAGAAGGAGAAAAAAAAAAAAAAAAAAAAAAAAAAAAACAGAAAGTGAAAACTGAACCGGAAAGAGAGCGCGGCCGCGGCTTTCCTCTTCCCGCCGCTTTCCTCTTCCCCCGGGTCACCGCCTGCAGCCGCCCGGCCCGCCGTCCCCTCAGCGCCCTCTCCCTCACCCCTCGCCTCAGGCTTTCCCCCGGCCCCTTGCTTGGGACCTTCCCTCTGCACCTCGGCCCCTTCCCTCATCCCCGCGGTCTTTTCCTCCTGCCCTGGGCCCCGTCCCTCACCTCAGTCCTTCCCCCGGCCTCTCAGTCCCTTGTTTTGGACCTTCTCTCAGTCCCTCAACCCCTTTCTTCATCCCTCCCACCCTTCCCTTATCCCCTCACATCATGCTCAGGGCCCCTTCCCTCACCTCAGTCCTTCTCCTTCAGTCCCTTCCCTCAGCCCCTTGTTTTGGACCTTCCCTCTGTGTCCCCTCAACCCTTTCCTTGATCCCCTCAGCCCCTTCCCTCAGGGCCCTCCCTCAGCACCTCTCTTCGGCCCTTCTCTCAGCCCCTTCCCTCACCCCCTCGGTCTTCACCTCCTGCCCCACACCCCTTCCCTCAGCCCCTCTACCCCATCCCTGATCACCTCAGCCCCTCCGCGCCTGTCTCCGGCCCTTCCCTCACCCTCTTCCCTCAGCCCCGAGGTCTTTGCCTCCTGCCCTGGGCCCCGTCCCTCACCTCAATCCATGCCCTTGTTTTGGACCTTCCCTCATCCCCTCAACCCCTTCCCTCATCCCCTCACCTCATGTTCAGGGCCTCTTCCCTCACCTCGGTCCTTCTCCCTCAGTCCCTTCCCTCAGCTCCTTGTTTTGGACCTTCCCTCGGTATCCCCTCAGCCCCTTCCCTCAGGGCCTCCCCCCATCGTTCTTTAGCCCTCCTGGCCCCTTCCCTCATGTCATCCCCTTCCTGTGGCCCGTACCTCAGTGCCTCCCTCCTTCCCTCGGCCCCATCCCTCTCTCCCTTCCCCTCCTGGGGTACCCCCGGGGCCCCCCTGTGGGGTGGCTCCAGGCCCCACTTCACAGCAGCAGCCCCTGTGCAGTGGGGCTGCTCAGTCACCTCTTTTAAATAGGATTTTCCCCAGGGTGTTAAAAAGTGTCCTGTCCCACCTAGATACTCTGGGGTTTGTTCCTCTGTTGAAAACATGGACGTGCAGGGCCTGGGGGTCCATTTGCTCCAGGAGTGAGCTGGGTAAATGAATGTTTAAGCGGAAAAAGTAGATAAATAATCCAGTTTCCTTCTGCCACCTGCGATCTGTCTGTATCACCCCAGCAGGGAGACAGTTTGTCGCTTGAGTAGCTCTGTGTAAGCCACCAGCCCAGGTTGCTCTGAGCCCCGTCCAACCTGGCCTTGAACACCTCCAGGGATGGGGCATCCACAGCTTCTCGGGGCAACCTGCGCCAGGGGCTCACCACCCTCAGCATAAAACATTTCCTTATGTCCAGTCGAAACCTACCCTCTTTCAATTTAAAACTGTTGCCCTTTGTCCTGTCGCTACAGGTCCTGGTAAAAAGTCTCTGTCTTTCTTCTAAGATCCCTTTATATATTGAATATGTATATATTGATAGCATGCAGCTTTCTAGCTGCACAATGGCTTCCAGCTCCTCCTTGTTACCCATGCTGTGTTCCTCTGTATAGGGGCACTTCAGGTGCGCTATCGACCGTGACACCTTTTCAGAACATGCCCTAATTCCTCTGAGGCATTTCAGTGGTATTTCCTTGTTGGTTCCTAATGCATCAGCAGCCCCTGGCTCTTCTCTGTTGCTCAAAACTCCATCCCCCTTCCCTGCTAAGTCTAGTTTAAAGCTCTCCATATGACTCTGGCCAGCTTGTGGGTGAAAACTCTCTTACCCCACTTGGTCAGGTGAATCCCATAATTTGTCTCCTCCTTCCTAAGACCCTTCCTCTGACTGGGAGGATAGAGGAGAACGCCACTTGTGCTCCAGATCCTTTTAAAGTTGCTCCAAGGGACATATAGTCTCTTTTGATGGTTCTGAGTTGTCTCATCGCGGTATTGTTGGGCCCTACGTCAAATAGTAGGAGTGGATGATCCTTTTCTAGGGTTCACCAGGCTCAGCAGCCTCTCAGGGACATCATGAATGCAGCAAATAGTCAATGTTGCAATAGATGCTGGAGCAGGGAACAGGATGATCTGGGCTTGCCCAACCTCTTATGCAAGGGGTTGTGCGAACACGGCGTGCCAAATTACGGGTTAACGGTTGTGTTGCGGGAATGCCCGTTGGGCTGTGCCGGGCAATGAGTCTGGTGGGTGCTCGGAAGGGAGCCCAGCTGGGACTTCAGGTACTTTTGGCAGTAAGATCCATGGTGCTGTGTCCGCACCGAGATGTGCATCGTGGACACAATGCGTGGCCACCCAGCTGAGCTAATAAATTTATGGAGAGGCTGATTCCCGATCCTTGCTGGTGTTTGCACAGCCCGTTTGGGTCTCTTTGTGCTCAGCGCCCCAGCGCCCAGGTTCTGGTTTAGCTCTGCTGGTGTGGTCAAGTGTATTTTCATACGCTGGGGTTGTCATAGCCTTGCCAGGAAAGATTGGCAAACAAAGGAAAAAAGGAGAAAGAACAATGAGACGACAATGTGACAGCTCAGTTATAAGTCACTTATTACTCAAAGCAGTGCTGCAGGTCAGTAACATGCCGTTACAGACATTTCACCCATCCTAAGAATTTGCTACCGCAGCAGCAGAGAGTGCAAAGTGCTACTACCCAGTGAAAAACCAAAGGCAGGGGGAAGAGTAAGTGATTTTTCTGGTGTTCTACAGTCTGTAAGGGCAGCATCGATAGCAGTCTTGTGCTCTGACTGTGTAGCAGCGTATCTCCGATTTGCTTGGGTTTTCTAAGACTGGAATTCTTGCTGGTGTTGCTGGTCCTAAACACAGCTAGCCTAGCAGTAAGAAAAAAGGCTTTCCGTGTTCCCATGCCGTAGTACTCGGGTGAGGTGAGGCAGAAATATCTTTGCAGGGTCAGTGTCCCGTGTTGCCCTGTAAGAGTGGAAGATGAATGGCCCCGTGTAACCGTATGCCTCGTCTTAGGAGATAGGAGAAGGGCTCTGAACTTCTGCGGTGTCCATAAGGAAGAGTAGATCTGCAGTCAGAGCACCCGACTTTCCACCTCGAGTGTGACCATTCAGCCGCTGCCGCAGTTAAACACAAGTATTTTAGTACTGGGAATTATTTCTGGTGAGGAAACGTAGGATTTCTGATGAGAGCTCCTTTCTCAATGACCTATTCCTGTTTCATCTATTAGAAAAACAAGGAATTTGAGGGAATTTTGTCATCGTTTTGCTGGGGAGAGTAAAGGGAGCCTCTGGAGGTTAGACCATTTCTAACTGGAGTTTCTATGTCGCTGTTCGGTGCCTCGTGCCTTTTTGGGTGGTGACATGTGAGGTCTGTGCAAGAGGGAGAGCCCATGATCTAACTGCGGTGGGGACCTAGTTCCTGGCAATACTCTATTTTGGCTTCTTTGAAAGAATGACTCATAAAGTTCTGGCATACTTGCAAGTCTAAAATAAAGAAGCAGTCATTTGAATATCTATTTCCTCTTTTATTCAGAAAAAAAATAAAAATGAATGATGCCCACAGATGCTGTCAGTCACTCTGAAAAAGAAAACAGTTGCAATGAAATGAATCAACTGGGAGGTGGAAGCAACAGTTCTTGAAAACCACAGTGTCCTCCTGCTGAAAGACAACACACAACGTTAAAGCAAATAATTAGGTTTGAGATCATTATTGACTATGTGGGGCAGCGTCAGGAGTCCCAGCTGCTGCTGGGTACAAACAGTGTGTACAAACACAGCCTGCAAACGCTGGGTGGCATGGGACCTGTGGGTTCCCTCCCCTTTTCCTGCCGTGTGTGAATCATGGGACAGCAGATGACGCAGAAATACGTGGAAACGCTGAGTTTCTCCTATTTCCTTATAATATGTGGCATGAATCACAGAATGGTCAGGGTTGGAAGGGACCTCTGGAGATCATCTAGTCCAACCCCCTGCCACAGCAGGGTCACCTCCAGCAGTGGCACAGGACGGCGTCCAGGCGGGTTTGGGATGGCTCCAGAGTGGGAGACTCCCCCACCTCTCTGGGCAGCTGTGCCACTGCGCTGCCACCCTCAAAGGAAAGAAGTCCCTCCTCAGGTTTAGATGGAACTTCCTATGTTCAAGTTCATGAGAGATTGGTTTGGTTTTCGCTTGGTTTCCTAAGGAAATGAGCCTTGTGCTTGTACAATTTCTGTCTGCCTGGCTCTTCCCTTAACTTCTGAAGCCATTAGCCAGTTTCAGCCCAATTTGACGACAAGGTAGTGGTTTCACAAAGTGCTTTCTACAATTTTCTAGAAAACAAGCTGTCTGCTGGAGGGCCCTCCTCTTCTCCTGCTCGCGAGAACATCTAAAGGGTTAACTGTCCCCTTAGCTGGTGCGGAGGGAGCCCAGGTGGGAGGAGGTCACCAGTGGATCAAGGTAATTTTGAATAAATGTTTGCATTTGAGTAGACCTCAAAGCCAAATTGTGAAGCCCATGGCTGGCTGATGCCCAGGCGGGATTGTTCTTTCCTTGGCATGGCTGTCGGGACAGATTAAAGCAGGCCTAAAAGGTAAAATGCAAGCATGTGGAAATACGGGTGCCTTTTGGGAGGGTGCTGAAACCCCCGGTGTTCCTCTGCTGTGGAGACTTTGGACAGACACGTCCAGAGGGGAGAGGGACAACTGCAGAAACCAAGAGGAACCACAGGCAAGTGGCTACAGCAGGGAGAAGAGGCAAGATGGGCTTCTGTCACAGCGGGATCCTAGCGTGGTTTTCTGTCAAGATGAAGTTTCCCCTCCCAGGCAGTGCTTTCAGGAATGAAGCACAGCAGGACTGTTTCTGACTGATCTTTTTGTACAACTCTGCGCCAAGAAATTCCCTGGTTTCGAACAGAAATGAGCCTGAACCAGAAGCCTCCCTAGGTGCAGCATCACCAGGCCAATCTGGAGGGTCAGACAGGCCCCAGCAACTCTTGTTTGAGGAACTTCTGATGTACGGTGCTAAAATATTAAGTTCAGAGCCATTTGGTTTGGGAAGTGTTGGCTCAGGACTTCACTGAAAGTGACACAGGGGAAAGAGAAGCTGTGGCCTTGTTTGACCTCTTTGGTAGCCCCTTATGTTTGGGTATTCCTCCTGGTATGCCTGGAAAAAACGCTGAGCTCTTTTTAAAGGTGTCATGTTCAGAGAATGAAAAGTTTATGTAAAGACTTCTGGGCTCTTGAGGAGGGGTGGGAGCCGGCAGCTCGCTCAGAAACGGCTGCTGCTCACCGCCACAAAGATTGAGCCCTTCTGGTTTAATCCAGGTGGACAGAAAGAGGTTTGTTCCCACTCATGTCTGCTCTACTCACTTTTCTGTAAAGGAGTGTCAAACCAAACAGGAAGGAAGAGCATGGAATGCAAAGTCAGGAGATTCTTGACCTGAAGGTCTACTTTATTCTACAATACTGTCAAGGTGTACGTCATCCCCCATAAAGCTGTCTTGCCACATCCTTCACTCGACTCAAGCAAAACTCCCTGAATCACCTTTGGATCTTGCAGCAAGACAACGAAATTTCCCCCCGTCCTTCAATAATAGGGGAATGTCTTCAAAAATATCACAGCAAATACCATCCCTAACTCTATCCAGATGCAGGAATCCTCCAGCACGACAATATATGTGTGTGGTTTCTCTGAGAATGAGTGGAGTTTCTCATGTGCTTTCTAAGTCTGCGGGTGACACACAGATTGAGATTAAGTGCAGAAGATTACTCCTCCCAGAGAAATAACTGATTGAGTCTTCTCCCTCAAAATCTTCCTTCTTACCTTCTCCAGCATATGCTTACCTAGATAGGCCAGCACATTTTCCAAGCCTACCGATCCGTCAAGAGTCTTCCACCTCTTCGAGGAAATCCCAAGTAACTCCCTGCTTCACGATGTGCCCATTAGTGACGTGCTGCTGCTTCTGTTTGTTGGAAAATGCATTGTATCTTCACTGCTGTTGAACTTTGTATTTGCTCACGGTGTGTTCACACAGTCTACACCTCCCACAGTAAAGCACAGTTCAGATTTTCAGTTTCTGCTTTGATTTATTCTTGTGTTTGGTTTTTTTTTTGGTGACTTTGGCATCTTGCAGCTTCCTAAGAAACCAACATTTTGTTCTGGTTGCGATGACAAATATTTAAACAGTTCTAGTGGCATTGGGAAATCAGAACCAAAGTTGTTAAAACAAACAACCAACCCCCTGCAAAAGCCTCTAACAAATCCCAGCTTGTTTTATGGTGTTCTCACAATGGTGTAAAACCACACACCGCACAGGCAGCTACAAGGTCCGCTCAGGATATGAGTCAAAGGTGACAAGAATGTGACAAAGTGCAGATGAGCATTTTCAGTGGTGAGCAAGTGATTTTTTTTTTCCAAGTCCCTGCCATTTTTTCCCCCATTTTTAAAAACCGTTAGTGAGCTAGCTATTCAAAATTCATAGCTGTGCTGCTCACCCTATATTTTTCCAATGTAAACCTGACAATTTCTGCAGATAGAGTCTAAACATTAATTATTACTCCTTACCAGGCACAAGACTGGAGCTGGGAGATACAAGTGACGCAAGACTGTGTGTTTGAGACCGTGCAGATCTCCTAAACAGAGGAACTTTTTCTTCTCTTGCAGTAATCAGTCCTGTAGTAATTAAACAGGAGCATTTGCAATTGAGCTATCGGCTTGCGTGAGGCTAGAGTTGGTCGTACCACTCTTTATTTCAGACTATGGATTCAAGTTATGTCAGGGGAGGTTTAGATTGGCTATTCGAAAACATTTTTTCACTGAAAGGGTTATCAACCATTGGAACAGGCTGCCCAGGGAGGTGGTGGATTCGCCATCCCTGGAGGTGTTTAAAAAAAGGGCAGAGGTGGTACTTAGGGACATGGCTTAGAGGTGGTTTTGTCAGGGTAGGTTGATGGTTGGACTTGATGATCTTAATGGTCCCTTCCAACCTCAACAATTCTATGATTCTATATGCAGATGCAGGCAAATGATCCTGTTCAGCTAAGCCGTATTTGCCGTGGATTATTTTTTCATAGATGGAAATGTAGATTGTATCCATGATCCTCCTCTACAACTGCTGCTTTTCCACTTTGACTATGCTATTTCCAACCTCTAAACTACCTCCTTCCGTGGAATCCTGCATTGTCCCTACAGGAGAGCCAGGTAAGGCTGAAGAGGTGCTGGCTGGTCTCAGAGAACAAAGTCTCTCCTGCCATGAGCCACATCAGCCCATTCAGTGCTGCTTCAACTCCTCCACCAGACAGATGTTGGACCTGTTGGAGCGGGGCCAGAGGAGGCCATGGAGATGATCTGAGGGCTGGAGCACCTCTGCTGGGAGCACAGGCTGAGAGAATTGCGGTTGTCTAGCCTGGAGAAGAGAAGGCTCCGGGGAGACCTCAGAGCCCCTTTCAGTCCCTAAAGGGGCTCCAGGAGAGCTGAGGAGGGACTCTTGATCAGGATGGGAGTGATAGGACAAGGGGGAGCGGTTTTAAGCTGAAAGAGGGGAGATTCAGATGAGATATTAGGAAGAAATTCTTGACTGTGAGGGTGGTGAGCCCCTGGCCCAGGTTGCCCCGAGAAGCTGTGGCTGCCCCATCCCTGGAGGTGTCCAAGGCCGGGTTGGACGGGGCTGGGAGCACCCTGGGCTGGTGGGAGGTGTCCCTGCCCAGGGCAGGGGGTGGAACTGGGTGATCTTTAAGGTCCCTTCCAACCCAAACCATTCTATGGTTCGATGCTATAAATCAGGAATATCCACACTTTACGGAGGAGAAAACTGAGGCAGCGAGTGCTTTGCTGGAGGCCAGATAAGGAATTGTGTAAGGTTAAAATGCAATCGTTCTTAGCTTTCTGCTTTCAGGTGTTGTGTATATAGGGATACGTTTTGAAATAGGAACACTTACTCCTGATCTTATCAAACTAAGGCAGACACCTCATTTATCTCTTCACATTATTGCCTGTATCATAATTTCGTTATCTACAGCTGATTAATGCCCAGCACCGTCTGAACTGCAGCTGACACTATATGCAGGTCCGCGGAGTATTTCCATCCCTACCTGGCACTACCTGCTATTCTCCTGCATTAAGAAAAAGAGTTTATCCACTTAAATTCATCCCTGGACCCACCTTGGGGCAAGAGGTGAGAGAATTTACATGGTTTTCCCGAAATCGCTTCCAGCCCCGTTCTCTGTGTTTCTGTTACGGTGCTGGGACGTCAGCTCTTTCCATCTTGAAATAGGGAATGGAACCCCTGAAAAATGTAAAAACAATTACCTCATCCCGCCTTTGAGGCTGGCATGAATGGCTGCAATGTATGGACGTAAAAGATAACATCTCATGTTTTGAGAGGTCCCATCCTGGGCTAATCCTCATACTGTTTCAGTTGACGGGGTGTAGCAATTTTTGTTTTTATGAAGTTAGTGCAAGAAATACTTCATTTTCTTACAATATGAAAGTGGCAGCAGGTCCACCACTGTGCTGACCAGAAGTTTCCCACTGGAGTTATGTGATTTCATCCTCCTGCGACAGAAAATTTATTTCCTTCAAAATCAGTATTTTCAGGAGAAAAATGTCTGCTGCTGGTAAACATTGATTTTTCCCTCAAAGCAGGGAACAAGCACAGGGTGGATTTCTATTTTAGAAGTGTAGTCACTGATGAATAGTAAGAAGCAATAGAATTTTACTTCTTTTTTTTTTTTTTCTAAAAATGTAATTTTAATTTAAAAAAAAAAAAAATACGGTTTCATTCTTTATCCTGCTGTGGACGGAGGGGGGAAGCAGGTGTTCTTCAGCTGGCTGTGTACCTCAGAGCACGGCTCCCAACCACCTGCGAAACGCACATACGAATGCGACGCAGGTGGGCAAGATGAAAAACATGAACAGAATTCCAAACGTACGGCAGGAAGGGGAAGCGAAGGAATCCTGCAGAATCTCTCCTCGGAGGAGCACCTCTCCTCGCAGATCTGCTCCTGCAGAGACTGTTCGGGGCGAGGGGGATTTTTTTTTTTGATCTCTTGTTTTTAATCCGTTTCTTATGTCTCCTTGCTCACTTCCTCCAGCAATTTGGGAAGAACGTCAGGGGAAGACTGCAAGACTTGGGAGCGTAATTTAAGTAGGATACACAAGAAAGCGTCCTCTTTCGAGACCTGGATATAAATGAGAAAGGTTAATAACACTATCGCATGGCAGTTGTCCAAGCTGCCGGCGGCTGTTGACAGAGCTTGGCTCCGCTAGCGAAATCAAAGCGTCGGTGTTTGGAGCGCATGTCACCGTTTTCGAGAGTTCAGGAAGTACAGATTCAAGTTGCATTTCTCAAACCAGCACCCAAATTTAACTCCTGGCCCACACAGACGCCAACCCACAGGTCTGGTTTCTCTTTGGGTAAGGCAAACCAAACATTACAGACACCGAGGCCTCTTGCAAAGTCCTCATAAATATCAGCTACCTAAATAATCTGCTGGGAATTAGGATGGCAAATGCTTTGTATTTCTGGATGTGACCACACGAGTGTGGGGCAGGAGGGAGAACCTGGCACGCAGAGGAAGAAAATCCAGGGATGAACAGCAGATAACTGCACAGCCTGCGTTCTTTCTGCGACATTTCTAACACAAAGAACGCTAATTTAGAGAAGGAGGAGGAGGGGAAGGTGGAAGATGAAGTCTGTGTGTCACCTGGCTCTTTGATTTCAGTCCTAGGTGATAGGATGGGAGAAACAGAGGAGAACGTGGAAGATTTTAGGGCAGTCACTGACATTTACGTTCACATCCCGAGTGTGATACGCACATGTTTGGCTCCCATCTCCTGCAGTTTGGTTGCTGTGGCTTCTCTCCCACTCCCTGACCCTGGGTGACTGATCAGCAGTTTCTTGATGAGCTGCTGCTGCTGTGTAGGGCTCCAGAGCTGAGAAAGGGATGTACTTGGAGCCGCGTCCCTGCGGCAGGCGAGCTGATGTGGTGGGGACCAGATACCTGAGACACCAGCAATGCTGTTGATGGCTTCATCAGCACGACCAAGCCTGGTATGTGGTTGTTTCCTGCAGGTTCTACTGCTGCCTCCGTGTGCGCATGGCTTATTTTGGAAGCTTTAAAATAACGATTTTAAGGAATGCATCTTTGGTGGACAACAGGATGCCCATGAGCCAGCAATGTGCCCTGGTGGCCAAGAAGGCCAATGGCACCCTGGGGTGCACCCAGCAGAGTGTGGCCAGCAGGGCGAGGGAGGGCATCCTCCCCCTCTGCTCTGCCCTGGGGAGGCCGCAGCCGGAGCACTGTGTGCAGTTCTGGGCTGCCCGGGTCAGGAAGGACAGGGAACTGCTGGAGAGGGTCCAGCAAAGGGCTACGGAGATGATCAGGGGATTGGAGCATCTTTCTTATGAGGAAAGGCTGAGGGCCGTGGGGCTTTTTAGTCTGGAGAAGAGAAGGCTGAGGGGGGATCTTATCAATGCTTATAAATACTTAAGGGGAGGGTGCCAGGGGGATGGGAACAGTCTTTTTCCAGCGGTGCCCAGTGACAGGACAAGAGGGAACGGGCACAAACTTGAGCATAGGAAGTTCCATCTTAACATGAGGAGGGACTTCTTCCCTGTGCGGGCGGCAGAGCAGTGGCACAGCTGCCCAGAGAGGTGGGGGAGTCTCCCACTCTGGAGCCATCCCAAACCCGCCTGGACGCCGTCCTGTGCCACTGCTGGAGGTGTCCCTGCTGTGGCAGGGGGTGGGACTGGGGGAGCTCCAGAGGGCCCTGCCAACCCTGACCATTCTGTGAATGCATCTTACCGTAGCTCCTACCCTGAGAGAGGAGAGATCTGGGGTAGACAGCAGAGAAGCGGCAGAGAAGGGTTGCACTCTCCTGGGTGAATCAAGTGGGAATCAAGCGATTCAGGCTGTAGTTTCAGCCCTGCACTGATTTCTTTTTTTGTCATCTTTGGCAAATAACTTCACCTTTCTGTGCTTCTCTTTCCGCTGTCTTACCTACTTATAAATTTCGCAGAGCAGCCAGCGACAGGATGACCCAGCAAAACCGCAGAGCTCAACCATAACACAAGTCACTGAGGAATGCCAGTCCTTACGGAGAGGCCAGGAGGGCCGGCTCCCCGCTCCGCGTTGCACGTGTGACGTGCTGTTTCCAGGAGGTAATATCATCAATGACATAATTACCAAAGAACTCGCTCTGGTCCTGGTGACTCTGCAAGAGCAGCTCGCTCAGTCCTGGGACCTGGGTGGACTGCTGCCGTCTGGGACCCAGGGAAAAGCAGTCCCACCACATTTTTGGTACGTACGTTGCCCCCAATGCTCTCTCCAGTCCACTCCAGCACACCCCAAACCTCCCTTTGCCATGGCAGCTCCCCCAAAACACGTTCTCACCCAGCTCCTGCACCCCATCCCACGGCCACACCGGTGGCTGTCCCAGCCTGTCCCTTCCCTCCGTGCTGAGCCCCCTCCCCGGTTCTCCCAGTTCCCCCAGCCCTTCCTCCCCCCAAAACACCCCGTGTCCCCACTCCACCCTCCCATCATCTCCCAGTGTCCCCCACCAGCTTCCAGCCTCCCCCACCCCTGTCAGCACCCCAGTCTCTCTGCACCAGTGCCACCACTCCCCGCTCCCTACACACACACCAGTGACCCCAGTACCCCTTCCCACACCCCACTTCCCCCAAATACCACTTCGCCACATACACCAGTACCCCTTACCCATACACCAGTGCCCCAAACGCCACCTGCCCACGCACCCCAGTGCCCCAATACCACCTTCGCACACACCAGCGCTCCCAATATCCCCCTCCCACCACACACCAGTACCCTTCTCCCCAAATACACCAGTGCCTCCAGTCTGCACAGACACCAGTGTCCCCGGTATCTATTCCCTCCACACAGCAGTGTCCCCAGTACCTGCACCCTACAGAAACCAGAAACCCCCTCCCCCCACACCAGTACCCCCAGTACCCCTTCCCCCCTGCCAGTACCCCCTTCCTCCCCCACACCAGTGCCCCCAGTACCCCTTCCCCCCACACCAGTGCCCCCAGTACCCCCTCCCTACACACACTGGTGCCCCCTCCCTACACCAGTGCCCCAGTACTCCCTCCCCGACACCAGTGCCCCCAATACCCCTTCCCCCCCTGACCAGTGCCCCCAATACCCCCTCCATACACACACCAGTACCCCCTCCCTACACACACCAGCACCCCCAGTACCCCCTCCCTACACACACCGGTACCCCCTCCCAACACACACCAGCGCTCCCAGTACGCCCTCCCTACACACACCAGTGCCCCCAGTACACCCTCCCTACACACACCAGTGCCCCCAGTACCCCCTCCCTACACATGCCAGTGCCCCCTCCCTACACCAGTGCCCCCAGTACCCCCTCCCTACACATGCCAGTGCCCCCTCCCTACACCAGTGCCCCCAGTACACCCTCCCTACACACGCCAGTGCCCCCTCCCTACACCAGTGCCCCCAGTACCTCCTCCCTACACACACCAGTGCCCCCTCCCTACACCAGTGCCCCCAGTACACCCTCCCTACACACACCAGTGCCCCCAGTACCCCCTCCCTACACACACCAGTGCCCCCTCCCTACACCAGTGCCCCCAGTACCCCCTCCCTACACATGCCAGTGCCCCCTCCCTACACCAGTGCCCCCAGTACCCCCTCCCTACACACGCCAGTGCCCCCTCCCTACACCAGTGCCCCCAGTACCTCCTCCCTACACACACCAGTGCCCCCTCCCTACACCAGTGCCCCCAGTACACCCTCCCTACACACGTCAGTGCCCCCTCCCTACACCAGTGCCCCCCAGTACCCCCTCCCTACACACACCAGTGCCCTCTCCTTACACCAGTGCCCCCAGTACCTCCTCCCTACACACACCAGTGCCCCCAGTACCCCCTCCCTACACACACCAGTGCCCCCTCCCTACACCAGCGCCCCCAGTACCCCCTCCCTACATCAGTACCCCCTCCCTCCCTCCCTACACCAGTGCCCCCAGTGCCCCCTCCCTCCCCACACCAGTACCCCCTCCCCACACCAGTATCCCCAGTGCCCCGTCCCTCCCCACACCAGTACCAGTGCCCCAGCACCCCGCCTCGCCCGCTCGGCGCGGGCACTACAAGTCCCGGCGGCCGCCGCGGCCGGCAGCCCGGAGGCGGAGCGGCGCGGCGCGGCGCGGAGGAGGCCGGAGCCCGGAGCCCGAGCCCGGAGCCCGGAGCCCGGAGCCCGAGCCCGGAGCCCGGAGCCCGCAGCCCAGCGGTGCCGCAGCCGGCGGGCCCGGGCCATGGAGAGCCCCGGCAGCGGCGGTTCCCTGCGGGGCGAGATCAGTGCGTGCGCGGCGGGGCGGGCTGCGCCGAGGGGCCGGGTCGGTCCGCGGCCGGAGCAGACCGGGGTGGTCGTGGTTTGGGGGCGGGCAGGGTGGTTTAGAGGGGGACAGGATGGCTTTGGGGGCGGGCAGGATGGTTTAGAGGGGGACAGGATGGTTTTGGGGGCGGGCAGGATGGTTTAGAGGGGGGAAGGATGGTTTTGGGGGCGGGCAGGATCTTGGGGTGTGCAGGGTGGTTTTGGGGATGGGCAAGATGGTTCTTGGGGTGGGCAGGATGGCTTTGGGGCGGGCAGGGTGGTTTAGAGGTAGGCAGGATGGTTTTGGGGGTGGGCAGGATAGTTTTGAGGGTGGGCAGAATGGTTTTGGGTGGGCAGGATGACTTTGGGGATGGGCAGGGTGGTTTAGAGGTAGGCAAGATGGTTTTGGGGGCAGGCAGGATGATTTTGGGGGCGGGCAGGATGGCTTTGGGGCGGGCAGGATGGTTTAGAGGGGGACAGGATGGTTTTGGGGGTGGGCAGGATGGTTTTGGGGGTGGGCAGGATGGCTTTGGGGCAGGCAGGATGGTTTAGAGGTAGGCAGGGTGGCTTTGGGGATGGGCAGGATAGTGTTGGGTGGGCGGGATGGTGTAGAGGTGGGCAGGAGGGTTTTGGGGTTGGGCAGGATAGTTTGGGGCGAGCAGGATGGTTTTGGGTGGGCAGGATGGCTTTGAGGATGGGCAGGTTGGTTTGGGGGTAGGTAGAGTGGTTTTGGGGATGGGCAGGATGGTTTTGGGAGTGGGCAGGATGGTTTGGGGGTAGGTGGGGTGGTTTAAAGGTGGGCAGGATGGTTTGGGGACAGGCAGAATGGTTTTGGGGATGAGCAGGGTAATTTGGGGGCAGGCAGGATGGTTTTGGGGATGGGCAGGGTGGTGCAGAGATGGGCAGAATGGTTTTGGGGATGAGCATGGTAGTTTGGGGGTGGGCAGGATGGTTCTTGGGGTGGGCAGGATGATTTTTGGGGATGGGCAGGATGGCTTTGTGGTGGGCAGGATGGTGTAGAGGTGGGCAGGATGGTTTGGGGGGTGAATGGCCCCTCCCAAGGAAAGGGATAAGAGGAAGGAAGGTGAGGATGCTCCCGGGAGAGCCCCTGCTTCTGGGCATGGGGAATTATCATTGTTCCTCCACAAACTAACGTGTGTGTGTGTGATCTGAAGAGGAGGTGTTGGGGAACTGGAGGAGAGGGGAAGGCTCCCTCCTTGGAGGGAGACGGCGAGTGGGAGCCATGCAACACCTTAGAGAGCCCAAACCCTGCCTCTCGCTAGCGGCTGCGCGCTGGGTCACCTCCGCAGGGCTGGAGGTGACAGAAGAGCTTGCATAGCTGCTGAGAAATCCTGCCCCTGGGACGGGGCACAGCGGGCTGGAGCAGTGGGCCAAGCCCGGCAGCCTTCCCTGCGGACGGACCGCAGCAAAGACAGTAGCAGATGCAGGGCTGTGCTGCGTGGCTGGTTCCCCTGGTAGGGATGCTCTCTAGTTGCATCAGGAGCTGGCCATGTTCCCCTGCGTTGCGCTTCGGTTGGCGAGGCAGAGCCATAAGTCTTGAATGTGCAGATTTAGAAAGTCTGGCCCCGGCTGCGGTCTCCCTCCCGCTCCATAACCCCGAGCACAGCTGGCTGGATGTGGATGTGGATGTGGATGTGGATGTGGGAGCCCCATCCATGGGGACTGATGATGTTACCTTTTACGTGAGCCTGCCACGTAAGGAATTGTGCAGTAGGGGAGAAGAAATTGAAGGTTTGGGTTTTGTTTTTTTTTAATATATGATAGGCTTTTAATGAAATGCTGCTGGGGCTTATTCTTCTTCCCAGTCCTGTTGGTGACAAAGTGATGCTGCTCGGTGGCTGGCAATTCGAGGGCTCCATCCTCATTTGGACTTCTTGCTTCTGCTGATGTGTACCGTGAGAAGCCCCAGTGAAGGAATACCATCCTGCCCAGGGATATTGGCAAAGGGAACGAGGGTCTAACACGCAAATAAAAAAGCCTGCGCGTACCGTGTGCTGTGAAAATGCTGGTACTCATGATTTCCTTTCAGGGGGTGGTTTCAGTCCCCACATACTTCAGCATCGTGTTATTCTTCGCGTCTGCTCCATCTTTCATAACCTCTGGTTTGTGTTGGCATTTACTGCTTTATGCTGGTAAATATAATGCTGCGTTTAGGGATGGAGAGAGAGGGATGGTCAGTGTGATTGAAGTACACGACAAGGTGGTTTTTAAAAAAAAAAAATAAGGCAAAACATCGTTTTTCTCCCACTCCACAGACATGAGTGCCTGCCTTGAAATGGGGATCTCATGGAAGTGTATTGAAAGGGGAGGAACTATAGCTGCAAGGTCTGCTTTGCTGATGGTTTTTAGTATTGATCTGTATGGAGACAGATACTGCTTTCTCAGGGTGCCGAGGCCTGTGTTTTTACAGAGAGGATGCGTTTATCTTGCGGAAGGTTGCGTGAAAATGTGTGGGGCTGTTCTTTGCTCGTTGCTTCCTTGAAAGCAAAACACACCTCAAAGGAGATGATGTTGTCGGTGAGTGCTGGGGAAGCTAAGCCCAGACTTGCCCCGTGTAAGCGTAGATGCTCAGCGAAGGCATCAAAGCTAGAAACTTAGTCGTTGAAGTTCTGTTGACTTTTCGGGAAGACATTTTTTCAGGCGGGCTGAGTTGTGCTCTGGAGGTGTCCCGTTTCCAGTGATTTTAGATGGAGCCAGGAGGACGGTGCTGCTAACACAAAAAGCTTAAGAGCTCACTGGGATGAATCTGGACCTAATGAACGCTGCTGGGGTTTGTACTTGGATAAAGTTTCAAGCAGGTACAGCAAAGCATTTCAGAAACTGTAAGGGAACCCGGAGTTATGAACAGTCCCTGCGAGGTCAGCGGTCAATGGGGGACCCACAAACACAAAGCACCCAGTTTAAAATCCCCCGCTGAGTGGGGGACATGGTGAGGAATAAGCTTCTCATTCCCAGCTCTCTCTTCTAGCTGCCACCCCGTGTTCCCCGTCTGCTTTTCTCCAGCACGGACACTCAGTTGCTCCACATGTATGATTTTATTTATTGACTTATTTATTTATTCTTTCCTCCCTAGGCTTCTGGGCTGATCGAACACCAGTTCACGAAGCAGCCAGGCGGGGAGAAATCCTGCAGCTGCAGCAGCTGATAGAGAGCGGAGCCTGTGTCAACGCGGTCACCTACGACTCTATCACCCCGTTGCACGAGGCGAGCCTCCGAGGACAGACGCAGTGTGTCAAACTCCTGCTGGCTGCAGGGGCCCAGGTGTGGTTTTCGGTCTGATCCAGCTGAAAACATCATCTTGATGGCTGAAGTTACTTCATAGAATCATAGAATGGTTTAGGTTGGAAGGGACTCTAAAGCTCATCTAGTTTCACCCCCTGCCCTGGGCAGGGACACCTCCCACCAGCCCAGGTTGCTCCAAGCCCCGTCCAACCCGGCCTGGAACACCTCCAGGGATGGGGCAGCCACAGCTTCTCGGGGCAACCTGCGCCGGGGGCTCACCACCTTCACTGTCAAGAATTTCTTCCTGATATCTAATCTAAATTTACCCTTTTCCAGTTTGAAGCCATTCCCCCTCGTCCTATCACTACGTGCCCTTGGAAAAAGTCCCTCTCCAGCTTTCTTGTAGGCGCCCAGCAGTAGGAAAGCTGCTATAAGGTCTCCACGGAGCCTTCTCTCCTCCAGGCTGAACCCCCCCTCTCCCCGCCTGTCCTCCCCGCAGAGGGGCTCAGCCCTCGCAGCATCTCCGGGCCCTCCTCTGGCCCCGCTCCCCCAGGGCCGTGTCTCTGCTGTGCTGAGCCCCCGAGCTGGAGGCAGCGCTGCAGGGGGGGCTCCCCAGAGCGCAGCAGAGGGGCACAGTCCCCCCTCGCCCTGCCGGCCATGCTGCTGGGGACACAGCCCGGGATGTGCGTGGCTTTCTGGGCTGCCAGCACACATTGCTGGCCCATGTTGAGCTTCTCATCCACCAGCACCCCCAAGTCACTCTCCTCAGGGCTGCTCTCCATCCATTCTCTGCCCATCCTGGATTTGTGCTTGGGATTGCCCCGACCCAGATGTAGGACCTTGCACTTGGCGTTGTTGAACTTCATGAGGTTGGCATGGGCCCACCTCTCCAGCCTGTCCAGGTCCCTCTGGATGCCATCCCTCCCCTCCAGTGTGTTGACCTCTCTACACAGCTCGGTGTTATCGGCAAACTTGCTGAGGGTGCACTCAATCCCAACATCCATGTTGCCAACAAACATGTTAAATAATACTGGTCCCAGTACCGACCCCTGAGGAACTCCATTTGTCACTGCTCGCCACTTGAACATGGAGCCATTCACCACAACTCTTTCGAGTATGACCATCCAGCCAGTTCCTTATCCACCAAGTGGTCCACCAGTCAAATCCATGTCTCTCCAGGTTAGAGACCAGCATGGCATGCAGGACAGATATGGATTCTCCCCATCTAGCTCTAGGCTCTTCTTCATCCCCCTGGGCTTTCTTGACAGTCAGCAGAGGATGGCAGGCCAGAGGGTGTTTGAGCTTGATGAGGACTTAAAAAACTTCCTGGAAAGTATTTCTCTCTCCGTCTCTCCCACTCTCTACTCACTGAGTATCAACAGAGCCCGGGGTTGACTAGAATCTAATTTAGATGACTCACATATCTAAAGCTAGCTGGGTTGAGTCAAGGGGCCAGAAGGGGACATGTAGCTTCCAGAGGGGATTTATATTTAGTCTTTTGTTTCGTCTTCTATTTCTTGGATTTTATGATGGAAACAAAAATCAGCTAAACAGAGTCTTTGGATATAGCTGGTGACGACTGTCTTCGAGGGCTTGTGACTTCTCATACGTTGAAGATAGATAACCATTCCCAGAGCAAAGCCGGTGAAGTGGAGCGCATGTCTGCTCCATGGTCCTTCTGAGTGCAAAGTCAGCCAGCTTGGCTGAGTCTGCTGGTGAAGCTGGGCTTCGCACTGGAGCAGAGAGGAGTTGTGTTGTGTTACTCAGCTGCAACGCTTGTAAACTTCAGCAGGAAAGTGGTAGAAAAATATAACGGTGTATTTCCACCACAGCCTGAACTTGTGACGTTAATGTTCATATTTGCCCTGAGAGTGACTGGAACAGCGCAAACCAGGTTGCTGGTGGTGACAACCAACTCTTTCCCGAGCCCAGAATATTTCTAGGGTTAAAAGAAGTAAAAACATAGGCAAGAGGGTACTGCCACGCAGCAGCCTGTGGGTACATAACGTTTTTTTTTTTCTGCCTTGAAGGTGGATGCCCGGAATATCGATGGCAGCACTCCGCTCTGCGACGCCTGTGCCTCGGGTAGCATAGAGTGTGTGAAAGTGCTGCTGTCCCACGGCGCCAAGGTGAACCCTCCGCTTTACACAGCGTCCCCTCTCCACGAAGCCTGCATGAATGGTAAGCCCTCGTGGTCTTGTCTTTGCACAATTATGAGCAGATTGGGGAAAAAAAAACCACAATAAAAGCAGCTGCCAAATATCTTGAATTGACCATAAGCTGTTGTGGCTCATGAGACCGTTACAGCTTGCAAATATCTCAGCCTTACGTGGGCACATCTCCCGTTGATCACAGAATGCAAAGCGGTATGTTATCGGATGAATAAAGCCGTTCCTTGTGTTGGGTGCTTTTATCCCAGGGGACAGACATGGGATGAGATGTTAGGCAGATAAAACGCCAGCTTCTTGATGCTCTATTAGAAAACCTGGAGCCAAACCAGTAGCTTTGCTCTTGCAAGCAGTGGGGTGTTTGCATTTTTTCCCCTCTGATCCAAGCTGAGATGGGATAAATTGCTCTGATTAAGACACGAGACCGTCTTAACCCGGTAGTCCTGCCCCAGACCCCTCCTGGTTGTTCAAAGCTGCTGGAGGAGGCTGTCAGGTGGGAAGAAAGTACCAGGGAGTGTTGGGCAGCATTGCTGCCCTCTCTGCTCCTTGTCCCTCTCGTGGCCTTTTCCAGCTGCAGGGTCTGTCTAGGAGATAATAGAAAACTGCAGGGGCCAAAAAAATGTCCCAGGTGGTACGTGCCAGCCGCTCTCTGCTCCCCTTGTCCTCTACTCAAGCCTCTTGTGGACGTTTGGGTCTGGGTTACGGAGCAGAAGCAAGCATCGGGGTGGCTGTGACAGCAGCAGAGGCAGGGGAGCAGCAGAGGGGTATTTTAAGTGTAATTCCTCCCCTGAACTTCCACTTGCACGGACTCAACAGCGGGAAAGCCTGGATGTGAGAGTGGCAATGTCCCTGTTCGATGATCATGAGCAAATCTCTTAATCATTTTGTGCCTCACTTTCCTCTTTGTACGATGTAATACCTCCTCTCTCCTCCCCTTCACTGTTTTTGTTATATGCTGTCCTGGACAGAGTTTCCCTTCGACTACGAAGGCTGTGGGATACAGCATTTTTGACAAACAGGTAGTTACTTAAATATGTAGCTGTGAGCTCTTGCTTAGCTTTTCCTCATTAAGCCTTTTTCCTAAGGCTTGGCGATGATGACTGCCCGCTTCTTGTTAAGTTCTATTATAAGCATTGAAAAAAGTAAAGGTGGAGTGATCTTGACGGAGATCTAATTAATCCACCCAGGGCAGGATCAGCGATACAACCAGCTCCACAAACAACAGGCGATTTAGCGCAAACCCTTGAATTCAGGTTTGTTTGACCTGACTCCCTGCAAGACCTGTTAGCTCTAGCTCGGTGCCATGCAGATGTGACTCTGTTCCTTGTGTTCTCCTCTCAATCTCGGTCCTACACTGTATTGTGTTGGCTCACAAGCGTTTCTGTTTTGCAGCTGTCACCCCAAATACTAAGCAGGTTGTGGGTCGAGCTGATCTCAGCATGCCGTATGCTCCCATTTGAGCTGGATTCTTTCTTTTGACTTGGATCTTCCCTTTCTAAAGGTAGCTCGGAGTGCGTGCAACTCCTCATCGACGTCGGCGCGAACTTGGAGGCTCACGACTGCCATTTCGGGACTCCCCTACACGTGGCCTGTGCCAGGGAGCATCTGGACTGTGCGAAGTTGCTGCTCAAGGCAGGTATGGCAGCCACAGGGTTTGCTTCTGGGTGGGCAGGAGACGGTGGTGTCTATGTGTAGCGTTTCCCTTGGTGCTCCACAGCAGTGTTCTTGTCAGAGAACTTACTCATTCACAGCAGAATCATAGAATCATAGAATAGTTTGGGTTGGAAGGGGCTGTTAAAGGCCATTGAGTCCAACCCCCTGCCATGGGCAGGGACATCTTCAACCAGACCAGGGTGCTCAGAGCCCCGTCCAACCTGGCCTGGAATGTTTCCAGGGATGGGGTAGCCACCAGCACTCTGGGCAACCTGGGCCAGTGTCTCACCACGCTCATTGTGAAAAATATCTTCTTTATATCTAGTCTCAATCTCCGCTCTTTTAGTTTAAAGCCATTACCCCTTGTCTTATAGCAACAGGCCCTGCTAAAAAGTTTGTCCCCGTCTTTCCTGTAGGCCCCCTTTAAGTACTGAAAGGCAGCAATAAGGTCTCCCCGGAGCCTTCTCTTCTCCAGGCTGAACAACCCCAACTCTCTCAGCCTAAATATAGATGACAAAGGTGAAAGGTTTTGCCTTTACCTGAGCAAAGCTTAATGCTTAAGCATTTTTTCAGCGTGTGCCTGTCAATATCCAGTTTGTCATGTTCCCAGTGACATTCCCATTCTCTTATTTTAATGAAATGCAGAACTCTTCAGCCCCCTAGAGCAAGTTTCAACTTCTTCCTAAAAGTGGTATTGACTGGTGTGCGTGCGTTCAGCTTTGGTAGCGCGGTCGTGTGGGTTTGAATTGGTGTTAGGGAGAGATGTTAGGGTCTGATGTTATGCAGAGAACCAGAGATGAAGTCACTTCATACCTCGGGGAGATCTGGTTAGTGTTACGCCCGGATGACTTCGCTGGATGTTCAAGTCAATGTTCTGTGCTCCAGGTATCACATCCCAGTTTTCTTGCTGCTGACTTTGGGGGAATTTGGAGTAGGACTTCTTGTCTTTGCCTGTGCTTACCGGGAGGAGATTTGGTCCAGGGGTGGGGATTTGTTTCATTAAACATTAAGTTGTCTAAAAATTACACGTCTAAGCTAGTTTGTTTCCAGCCGCTCCAGTTCCCTGTCTTGAGCACCGATTAATTGATTCCGCAGAAATGCCTGTTTCTCCCTGGTAATTATAAGGGCAGTTCAGTGTGGCTACACATATCTAAAAGTCAGGTGTTTGAATTCGGTGAGGTTCATCCCACCTCTGCCGAACAAGTCAGTTGATAAAATGCAAGCAGTTGGGGGGGGATTGGAAGGACTGTCAGCTTAGAAAAGCCGAACTTTCTTAGCAAAAATATCTGTAACTAAGACTTGATCCCGCAGTAATGTCTGATGGTGAGCTGCAGCGACTCGTGGGTCCGGGTTATTTCTGTCAAAATAGTTAACAAAGGTGTCACTGTTTGCCTTGAGTGGGAGCACTGCTTTGAGATGACCGGGAATGGCTCTTTGCTGGTTTTGGACAGCACAGATTCAGGAAGCAATTCTGAACTTCACACTCAGCGGCTTATTTACCCAGTAACATGGACTAAAATCCTTTCTCTGCAAGGAAAATATAAAGCCGGAGAAGAAAACTCTTGCATTGCCAGCACCGAGAACTTGTTCAGCAGTTTGGTTTCCTGTTTGTGCTGTTTCGTTTGGATCGTGTTCTAGCTGCTCGTGCGTGTTTTAACGGCGGTTTTTTTTCTCCAGTCAAACCACTCCTTATGTTTGGGTCAAGTAAGGCTTTCACGAACAGGTTTGTTTTTCTTTCTGGCCTCAGGGGCAAATGTGAATGCTGCTAAACTTCACGAGACAGCCCTCCACCATGCAGCAAAAGTGAAAAACGTAGATCTGGTGGAGATGCTGATTGAATTTGGAGGAAACATTTACGCAAGGGACAACCGAGGAAAGAAGCCATCGGATTATACCTGGAGCAGCAGTCCCACAGCAAAGTGCTTTGAGTACTACGAAAGTAAGTGAGATATGATCCCCTGCCCCAGGAATTCGGTGACTGTCAGCATCGTTGCACCAGATTCTCAGGCTGCTTTGATTTGTAGATCCCTGATCATCTTCCTGTGAAGGTATAGAGTTCTTGGTGGCAAATGTACAGCAGCTGGCCATAGGCTGGCTCTGCTTAATTGTGGCTGGATGACAGTGGTAAGATGGTCCAAATCATGCCCTCACTGAATTCAGGTCCCTCCCATGTGTCAGCATCAGTGTTTATGCATTAAGTCAGGTAAAGGAAATCATCCAGTTGAAAATTCATTTTATTTGGGGCAGGGAACACGCTAAACTTTAGCTGTGCTGGCTGTCTGATTTTGGAGGAGACATTTGACTGAGGTTTGAGGATGACTTTAAATCAATCTGTGTCTTGGTTACCCTTAGTGAACCTCAGAGGAGTGATTCACAGACCCTTCTGAGCGTTTGCAGACCGCTGCTCAACACCACTGCATTAGATAATTCTAAAAGTCATAGAGTCATAGGATAGTTTGGATTGGAAGGGACCTTTGAAGATCATCTAGTCCAACCCTGCCTTTCACTAGATCAGGACATTTTTCACCAGCCCAGGTTGCTCCAAGCCCCATCTAACCTGGCCTTGAACACCTCCAGGGATGAAGCATCCACAACTTCTTTGGGCAACCTGAGCCAGTGCCTCACCACCTTCACCATAAAAAAAAAATCTTCCCTATAGAAAGAAAAATTTCTTCCTTAAAGAAGAATGAAGTATTTTCTGGCCTTGCAATCCTTTGGGTGGTGAGCATCTTAGAGCCCCTTCTCCTTCTGACTTCTTTCCTTGTAGCAGTCTCTCCTCAGTTATTCATTGCTCTCTTTTCTTAGAGAGCAGTGAAGTGTGCTGGTCTGGCTGCAGCTGGGCTGGCTGAAGAGATTGAATCCTACGTGCCCGTAAATACTCCTTATATCTCGCCAGAGTTTACTGCCCCCTCAACCCCGCCGGCAGAACTGCACGCGGAGTTGCTTTTCAACTCTCGACTGTTGTAACAGTACTTTGCTAGCCTTAGTAGTGTTTTTTTTCTTTTTATTTGTGTCGTTAAATTTGGGACTGGATCCAGGACAGATGCGGATCTTGGAGGCTGGTGATTGCCAAGGCTGTGGGGGTAGGGATAACAGCTTCGTAGGGGTGACTGCTTCCAGAGCAACGTGTCCGATAGTCACTCTACATCCATGCATGAGCATCAGCACCCAGCGTCGAGGCTGCAGACTGGGGGCTGTCTGGAAGGGGCTTGGGGGGTTTTCTTGGAGCTGTCAGCAGAGTGCTGAGCGAAAAGGGTTAACTCAGTTCTTCAATGGAGAAACGGAGCGGTGGAGAAGTGTTGGAAGTAGGTTTTGTTCCTATAAAGAGTTGCTGGGGAGATACTGCATCACTAAGGGGAATCTGAAAGTCTTGGATAGCCCCAGTGGATCAGAGCAGGTGATCCCGTGGGCACCGTTGGGCTTCAGGCGATGCAGGCGAGGAAGGGAGCTGGGAGAAGTGCGCTGCAGCTGTGCTCGCCGTTTCTGGCAGGGTTTGCATCAGGAGGTGCCATCAGAGAGCACGCTCATGGCTCAGCAGTGCCTTCCTTGGGCCTAGGTGCTGTGGGAGGTGGAGCGTAAGCAGAGCCAGGCTTGTGATCGTGTTGGGGGCAATGCCAGACGTCACCCTCCTGGGAGGTCTATGCTCTGGGCGAAGATCAGCCGTCCGCTGAGCTGCAGCCCTAACTTTGGATCTTCTTTCTCGTTTTAGAAACGCCTCTGAGTTTGTCGCAGCTCTGCAGAGTTACTGTGAGGAAAGCCGCCGGGCAGCGAGCACTGGAGAAGATTGCCAAGCTAAATATTCCTCCGCGATTAATCCAGTACCTGTCCTACAACTGACAGGGGCGAAGGTGGCCGGGAAGGACGATGTCTTTAGCTCCCGCAGTATGAAGTATCCGTCCCTTTCTCTTCTACCTCCCCCCCAAAAAACTAACTGTAATTTAAGCAAACTGGTGTAAATAGTATTTATGAGGCAGCGCTTCCTCTTCTCCATGGGCAAAGACAGGCTCAGGCAACGTGCAGCACTGGCTTGAAGGTGTAACCTCTCCTGGGGTGATCTGGTAGGCTGTCACTGCATTCGAGGCTGTAGCGCCTGCGCTCTTTGAGCAGGATTAACCTTGCCTAATTTTACCTGTCTCTAGCCTAAAGGCGTCTCCGTATGATCTATCCAGGCTCCCTTTGCAGTCAGTGAAGAGAAATAGATACTTCTGGAGCGTGATTCATCTGTCCTGTTTTAGACGCCCGTGCTGGGATGATACAGTATGCCTCGGGAGCGCCTGTCTCCGCTGACTGCAAAGGGATTTAGAGGTGATACCCGCGGATATGAACATCTGTGTTTCTGCAGTGGGATCGCTGAATCCCACCTCCGTGTTAATAACTCAAGTGACAACTGCCTAATGCCAAGGGACAAGGTTTGAGAGACCTGCGTGCTCTAGCTGGAAGCAAATTAAGTCCCCAGCAAGCTCAGGACTAATTAGAGGCACTGCAACCGGTTACTGACTTTCCATGAACGGCAGCGGGCTTTGGCTCAACACCAGCAGTGAGGACAAACTGCTGCCAGATCAGGGTTGACTTTGCCTGTGCTCCTTCCTCACTGAAGGTGAGCCAGCTCTTACCGTAGTGTTCCTCTAGGGTATCACCATGTCTAATTTTCAAGCCCAAGCAGGCAGCGGGTCTCTCTGCGCGTCCAAGGCTGCTTCCCTCCAGACGGCTGGTCCCAAAGAATATTTTTCCACTTGCTCTGAGCCACTGGGGCCACTCTGTTGGTTTTATGTGCAATAAGTGGCAGAGCTGCTGCCTGGTGGTGCTTGAAGTACGGCGGGGGCATTTCCCTTGCGTAGTGCTGCGCCAGATCCCTGTGGTGTATACCCGCACCTGAAAGGCAATAGGAGGGCTGGGCTCTGCCTTGGACTTTGAGGTTTTTATTTTTCCCCCTCTTGAGTTTCTCTCTCGATGCTGGAGCCGCTCCAGAGGTTGGCAGCGGGAGCCAGCCCTGAGCCCGCGTGCTGCTGAATGTTGTGCTTGAATCCTTTGGCTTCAGGCAGGCACCACTGCAGCTTTGTCCTTTGGTGATTTAAACCTTCAGGGTGACATTTGTATGAGCAGAGCCAAAATTGTCGTCTACCTTCCAGATGAGACATTACGTGTTGTCTGAAGGCAGTAACCTACAGGATACGTGGTACCAAGAGCTCCCCGCTGCCCCCATGGCAAGTCTTAGCACTGTGATGAGAAGAAATTCCTCCTCTAAATGACAGCAAATGTTACGAAATCCCCTGTCTAACGTGGCATCGAGCTAACTCGGGGCTCTCAACATCCTTCGTGCTGCGAACTAAGTCTTGAGAGCAACCGGTCGCTTGCCTGCTGCCTGTAAGATGCCACGCTCCCCCAGCCGGCGCGATGGGGCTCAGCCTCGGGAGAGAGGGGGAAAATAGCATAAGCACAGGGTTAAAGAGCTGAGGTAGAACTGAATGCACTTTAATGGTGACCAGCAAATCCCTTTGTTTTTTATTTTTTGGTTAGGTTTGTTCCCCCCACCCCCGCTTTGTTATTGTTTTTTTTTTTTCTGTGCCGTATCATATAAAACAGGGCAGAAAAAATTTTGAGATCCTGCTCTTTGGCAGATTGTCTGTTTATAATTCTGATTTTTGTGTTTAAACTATCAGAAATGTGAAATTGCCCAGAAGCTCAGGGAAGCCCTAGAGGTGTTTATTGTGGGATTCATCCCTGTGATCGATAGGATAAAGGTTTTGTATTGTATCTTTCAAGAAAAGCTTTCTCTGCCCAACATGCATGTCCTTACAGATAAATATGTATTAGGAAAGTGCAGCTTTTGGTAATTTGGAGTGAAAACCTTCCCTCTTGGTTCAAATTCAAATCCCTTGTTAGGTTGCTTTTTTTAATATTGCCTCAGCTGGTGAAATAATGAAATGGTAAAGTCCAAGTTTCCAATGTAAAAACAAAAGACTCCTCAAACAACCGAGAATAAAATTAGAAGTTCTGATTTATTTCATCTTTATTTTTTCCCTCTCTTTTAAGTCACCTCGCTGGTAGGTCCTAAAGTTTGGTTATTTTTTTTTCAAATCTCTTTTAAGAGGTCCTGCTGATCTATGTGTCCATCCAGGAGGGACTTACTGAGAGAGCTAAGCACCTCTTCTTTGGTGGCGATAGCCAGACCCGTTCAGTAGCCGTATTCCTAAGACATCCACTTGTCACAGCCGTGTCTGGAGGCAAAGGTGTTCCAGGAAAGTCCTTTGAGAGCCAACGAGGTAGAAAACAACACCTGAGCTGCTCCCCGGTGTGCCGCGGTACTGAGGCAGGTGGCTGCATCACGCCATGGCTGTCGATGGCCAGATGGGTGTTTACTTGTGCGTTTCTGGGTTTCCAAACCGCAAGTGAAAGTCGAGATTGATGTTCTTTTTAGTCTTATATCCAACCTATTTAGCCCTCGGTTCTTTTAATCCTACAGGAGTTTCTCAGCTGGTTGTGAAGCAAGCATCTTCTCAGCTATTGCGTTTTACAGCTCAGAGTAAAGGCAAAGTAAGATGCCAAATTGAACCAATGCGATGTTTTGGCTTCCCTTAATATCGCAGACTGCACTTTTTGCGGCGGTTAGCAGTTGTCGCACGAGTAGCGGCATCATCCTTGCCACAGGTATAGTCTGGAGATGTGGGAATCACTGCAGCCGTCTCAAATGAAGATGAAAATGAGAAGCTTTGGAGATAACGTTGCTCTAATAGGGGGACTCGGGGCTACACTGGGGGTCAAATTTGGATTATGGTCTCTCCTGGCCCATGAATTGCTGAGAGTATCTCCACTTACTACTACAAGAGTCCGTGGCAGGTCATCGGTGAGCCATCCCCAGCGCTCTGCTTCTGCAAACCCGTCTTAGTGCGTCACCCTGCTTGACGTGAGCCACCGAAGTGGATGACTTAGGATCGCCCGCAAGACATCCCAGAGGCTGTGGACGCGCTGTTCTGTATCCCATGAAGCCGTACCCGGCTCTCATTGCACCACCGCGTTGCAGGTATGGGTTGGGAAAGGCGGTTGTGGCTGCCCCCAAGAGATTCCTCCTCCGGTTAATTTTGCACTGGTTGTGTTTTCTTTCTTAGATGTATGAGAAGGAAGGTCTCAAGAGGACCTTCTCTTCTGGAAGTTTCATGCATCTCACCTGGGTGATGTGCCCTCTGGCCACGTAGTGTTGACTTCTCTCAGTTGTGGGTTAAAAAAACGTGGAGAACCAAGCACCCAATTCGCGCTTAGTTTATAGGGACTGGGTGCCTTTGCTGCTTCAGCGGCACCCGAAGGTTTGTAAAGAGTTTGGGGATTGTTGGGAATGAAAGAGGCTGTCTGAATCATGGGTATTATTAAGTGAAACTCCTCGGCTGGCTCTGCTTGGGTTACACCCTCTGCTTTATTTTTCTGTCAGGTTCTGCCTATTATTTGACTTCCTTCACCCTCTAATCCGAATGTCAAATCAGGGCATGAATCCAGCGCAAACAAACCCAAACCCACCACACCAGTCCTGCGTTCATCCGTCCCCTTCCCGGGCTCCCCAATCTGCAAACCCAGTTGAACATTTCGGGCCACCTCCCCTCTCTTGTGGGTTTCTCCTTCCTGCACCACCAGCTTTGCTCTGGGTCCAACAGCATGGGGAGCGGTCCGGAATAACCCCACTGCTTCGGAGAAGCCCAGGTGAGAACAGGGCTTTGCTTTCATCCGTGAAAATCATCTTTCGGACAGTCAGCCTTGCTGCCGGGTGCTGCCGGTTGCTGCTGGCTGGGCTTCTTAAGATCGGCTTGCAAGCGGGAAGCTCGATGGTAGCAGCTTTTCTCCAACTATGTGAAGTTTGTCCAGAAAAAACAAGGTGTGACTGAAGCCAAAGCCTTGGAAGAAAGCCTCACGGCGCTGAAGAATTAACTCCTTGTAACGCCAGCAGCCGTTACTTTCCCCGGATGAGGCGGAGAGGAGCCACCCTTCCCCTCCGTGCATGAAGGGAGGATTTGTGCAGTTGGTTGCAACTCTCCGAGTCTCGGCATAAAGAAGCAGCGGAAAAGGGAAGACATCGAGCACAAACAGGGTTGGTTTTGTTTTTATTTTTTAATATCTTCAGGGGACTTTGTACAAGAAACCCTTTGGACTCTTTGTCCTAAGAGCTGCCCTAACCTTATCAGCAGCAAACAAAGACCTCGGTGTCCTCTGGAAGGTGGCACCTGAAGATGAGTAATGCAGTGGTTGCATCATGTTTAGGACAAGCATGAGCATGAAGTATCTGTTCTACCTCTTGATTTAAAAAAAAAACACCTTCAAATGCTGAAGACCTCGAGTACTTACCTGAGCTTTCACACACCCTGTTCATCACTTCCCTCCTTTCTTTGCGGGAACAAGCGATCTTGCGGACACTTGCAAGAAGATGGCGCCTGTCCCGTACGCTTGAGAGGGAGCAGATGTAAACTGAGTTGGGGGGGTCTCTGCTGACTTGCAGTTGCTTGAGGTCCAGCCTTGGGCAGCTCCCTGGCCTGGGGGTGGTCAGAACACCGATTGTTTTGAAATCGGGGTCTTTAAGGCCAAGGTTGTTATTTTCAAACTTAAAGCCAGCACCTAAATCCATGGCGACGTAGCGAAGCATAAGGGATGAAAAAAAAAAGACCCTACTGATTTCGTAGGACCTCTGGAAACCCTGACTACTTCTACGTGGCACCTTTAGGTTTGCCTGTACTGTTAGTTAACCCCAGGCTCTCCTCCCTGCATGCCACTGGGGACAAAAACCTCATGTGTCCTGCAAGAAACCCCAAACCAACTCACTTTTTGACCCAACAGCGTAGATGCAGCTTGTGCTTCGGTAGGTGCCCTATAACTGTGATACCCTGATGCTTCTCTGGGTTCAGGCGCCGACACCCTGGGCTCAGAAAGCGTTGACCTCTGTTTGGAAAGGGTACAGCATGCTATGAAGATGCTATTTTTATTTATACCTGATTTGTCTGATTTTTAATGGTTTCTAGCACGTTGCGACAGTAAGATTTGGGCAGGTGCAAACGGGCTGGAGTGTTACTCATGATTAAAATTCGCCCTGAAAGGTTTCATCTGCGCTTGACTGTGTTTCTTCCATAGATGGCTGCAGTGGGTGTGTGGGGTCTGTGTGGGAGCCCTGCCAGCTCCCCGCGCCTCGTCAGCCTCATCCCTAATTACAATGATGCTGCGGGCAGGCAGCACGTGAGCCCGTAGCTTTATGGACCTGTGCAACCAGCTGAAATTACCCTCCTGAGGATGAACCAGTCCTGGTTGGCCACAGCCAAAGAATTATAGTCAATGGCTCAATGTCCAAGTGGAGACCAGTAATGAGTGGTGTCCCTCAAGGGTCTATACTGGGGCCAATAATATTTGGATGACACCAAGCTGAGTGGTGTAGTTGATTTGCTAGAGGGAAGAGGTGCCACCCAGAGGGACCTGGACGGGCTTAAGGAGTCGGCCCGTGCAAACCTCATGAAGTTCAACAAGGCCAAGTGCAAGGTCCTGCACCTGGGCCAATCCCCGGTGTCCATAGAGATGACTGAGAAGAGCCCTGTGGAGAAGGACTTGAGGGTACTGGTGGATGAAAAATTGGACATGAGCCGGCAACGGGCGCTGGCAGCCCAGCGAGCCCCGGGCACCCCGGGCTGCATTCCCAGCAGCGTGGCCAGCGGGGCGAGGGGGGACTGTGCCCCTCTGCTGCGCTCTGGGGAGCCCCCCCTGCAGCGCTGCCTCCAGCTCGGGGGCTCAGCACAGCAGAGACACGGCCCTGGGGGAGCGGGGCCAGAGGAGGGCCCGGAGATGCTGCGAGGGCTGAGCCCCTCTGCGGGGAGGACAGGCTGGAGGAGAAGGGTCTGAGGAGACTTTTAAACATGTAAAGGGGCTTATAAAAAAGATGTAGAGAGACTTTTACCAAGGTCTGTAGTGACAGGACAAGGGACAATGGTTTTAAACTCAGAGAAGGAAGGTCTAAACTGGATGTAAGGAAGAAATGTCTTCTGGTGAGGGTGGTGAGACACCAGCCCAGGTTGCCCAGAGCAGTGGTCGATGCCCCATCCCTGGAAACATTCCAGGCCAGGTTGGATGGGGCTTTGAGCAACCTGGTCTGGTTGAAGAAGTCCCTGCCCCTGGCAGGGGGTTGGACTAGGTGGCCTTTCAAGGACCTTTGCCACCCACACCATTCTGTGATTCCATGATTCTATAAAAATAAGCTTTTTTTTTAGGGACACACTGGGTGATATTTTTAGAAGACACTGAAATGATGAACCAATCCCCCTCCCCCATGCTCCTAAAAAGTCTTAGTCCTTGTTTCCCATGGATTCTTCCTGCATCCAGCTGAAAGGTGGGGAGAAGGGCTTGGGCTGGAGAAGCCTCTTTCCCCTGGTCAGTTTGAGAAGGGGTTGGGGGAAATCCTGAGTCCTGGAAGAAAATGGAGGCTGGAAACAACATCCCAAAGAAAGTGGGAGGAAGGTGCTGCTGTTTGGGGACAAAGGGACAGTCCCTCTCTTCCCTAAGTGATGCTCTCCAGCCAGCCTGCTCACCAGGTCTTTCTCACGGACCGGAGGAGCCGGTTGGGGTGGGGAAAGAGGTGCCTGTGGGGTTTTGGGGAGGTGTTTTGGGAGAAATTGGCACCGAATTGTGATGAGAGCGTGGAGAGCTTCAAAACCTGCAGGTTTCGCTGCAGCTGGGGTTGCGGGGAGCCTCTTCCCCCCGCGGTGCCGCTTGGCGGTGCTGCTCCCCCCAGCAAAAGCAGCGAAACCTCCCCGGGGAGTGGGAAATATTTAACTGGCTGGGTCTGCAACAGCCATGTTTTTGCAGAAGAAAGACAAATCCTGGAAAAGCTTTGAAAAATCTGCTCCCCGAAACAAGCCCGGGCGGTTTTCCGTGGGCGGGTGGCAAAGGCATCACGGGTCCCCCCTGAGCCAAGATGCGCTTTTATTCCAGCAAAGCTCTTAAATCTACAAACATGGGCCCCATTTCACCTGTATTTGTTTTTTCTTTTTCCCCTTATTCCGGATAAAAATAAATAGCGACAACAAATCACCTCCGGGAGATTCTGTTCCCACCTCCGGGCTTCAATTCTCTGCGTTGCAAAAAGCTTTTTGCGCGTTCCCCAGATCTGTCAGTAATAAAATTCCCTCTGATCTCTGCTCGGGGTGGGGGTGGGGTGCATTTTTAAGGAGAAAAACAGGAATTGAGGGGAAGTTGGGCAAACCCAGCCCGGCTGGGGGGAGATGGGGCGTGTGGGGCAGGTGGTGCCACCCTGGATGGGGTGAAAATAGGGCAAAAAAATGGGGATGGAGGGACGGCAAAGAAGTTATTTCTTCATTTTGGCTTTGCCTGGGCTCACTTATTTTTTGGCGGGGGGGGCATCTCCTTGCAAGGGCTTTTTTGGGGCTCGTGTGGATCAAAGTGGGAAATTAAAATGGGTTTTTTTTAAGCTATAAAGAAGGGAAGGCGCTGGGCTCTAAAGCTGCTGAGATGGGGATGGGTGTTGTTTGTTGTTTGTTTATCTCCGGGGGTGATTTATAGAGCTACAGCACCGTCCTCCTGCCTATCCTGGGGGATAAATGAGGGAAAAGGCCCCAAAATCTCCTCGGGCTGGGATACGGGGGGCTGTGGTTACGTGGGGCTGCCGGCACGCCGGCGAGCGGGGCCGCGTGCGTGGCGGCTGAGGTCATGGTGCTATTAATTTCCCGTTAAAAGCCCCGACGGCTCCGGGCGCTGCAGGGATGGAAAAATGAAGCAGCTCCGATTGCGGTTGCTGCAGTTAACCCCTGCGGGGATGTCTGACTTTTTTTGGGTGGAAAGAGCCAAATCCCACGGCGCCGACCATAGACTCCATCCCTTGAAGGTTGATGATGTCCACCTTGGCCACCCTATGGCTGCTGCAGGTCCTCATCCAGCTCATGGGGTGGCTCAGCTCTTAGGGGGGCTCAGGGTCCCCTGAGACATCCGGGAAACCCTCCCGGCGCCTGCAAAGACCTTGTCCGATTTAATCCTCCACCAGCCGGCCAGGCTGGAGCCACATCTGCCCACCCTTCGGTGCTGGAAACCCAGCCACCGCTGAGCACCCAGTGGCCATCGGCTGGTTGCATTTCACCCTTAAACCCCCCCCCCTCCCCGGGGGCTAAGGCTCGGGGCTTATTTTGGTAACTTGAACTTGGGAAACCCCTCGGCCGTGGAAAGGGGAGAGAGAAGCCCTGTGAAATGCCGTGGCAGCTGGGGGCTCCCGGCATCCCCGTGAGGAGCCCCAAGCATCTTTGCAAAATCCTTCAGGGCCTTACGTTGAGCCTTGGGAATGCCGGCGAAGCGAGATGGGGTGCTGGGGAGGTGTCCCCCCTCTCCTTGCAGCTGGGCACAGGGCTTATCTCATGCCCCAACAACCTACCTGGCACTTGTGGAGCATGGGGGCCCCCTGTCCTGTCCCCTGTCCCGCTCTTGGTCATAGAATCATAGACTTGCTAAGGTTGGAAGGGACCTTTAAGATCATCAACCATCAACCTACCCTGACAAAACCACCTCTAAACCATGTCCCTAAGTACCACATCTACCTTTTAAACACCTCCAGGGATGCCGAATCCACCACATCCCTGGGCAGCCTATTCCGATGTTTAATAACCCCTTCAGTGAAAAAATTTCTCTTACTATCCAATCTAAACCTCGCCTGGCATAACTTGAACCCATTTCCTCTCGTTCTAGCACTTGTCACTGGGGAGAAGAGGTCAGCCCCCACCTCTCTACCCCCTCCTTTCAGGCAGTTGTAGGGAGCAATAAGGTCTCCCCTCAGCCTCCTCTTCTCCAGGCTGAACACCCCCGGTTCCCTCAGTCGTTCCTCATCAGGCTTGTTCTCCAGACCCCTCACCAGCTTTGTAGCCCTTCTCTGGACACACTCCAGCACCTCAATATTCTTCTTGTAGTGAGGGGCCCAAAACTGAACACAGTCACACTTGTCCCCATCTTCTGGTTGTTCTGGTCCCCTCTTCTTGTCCCACTTGCCGTCCACTCCCACTTATCTCCAGCCCAAAGACTTGTCCTTGTCGCCTGGTCCCACTGGTCCCTTCTCCTGGTCCGACTTGTCTCCATCTCTTGGTCCCTTTTATTCCATCTTTTGGTCGTGGTTTTTTTTTCCCTCCCTCCTGGTTCTTCTTGTCCCCAACTCCTGGTCCCACTGGTCCCATCTCTTGGTCATGCTTGTCCCTAACTCCTGGTCTCATTTGTTTCCTTCTCCTGGTCTGTTGGCCTCCTGGTACCATTTGTCCCCTCTCCTCCTACTCACCCTCATCTCCCCGTCCCGCTTGTCGCCTCTCCTTGTCCCACTCGTGCCCTCCCCGGCCCTGCTCTCCGGGGCAGCAGAGACCATTTTGGTGCAGACCCGGCAGGATTCAGTGCAGACTTTTGGGGCCAGAGCCTTTCTCCACCGGGGGAAGCCCAACACAGCCCCCCAGACCCCGTCACTGGGTGCCCTGGCAAGTGTAGATGAGAGAGTAACGCGATTTTGGCCCAGCTGTGAGCTGAGTCCCAGAAAACTCATGTCATGCAAAGCAGCTCAGTGCTTTGGATGCTGTTGGGCATCCGCATCGTGGTGGTACCCGGAGTCCCACGTGTGACAGAGGGGCTAATGTCAAAAAAAAAAAAAAAAAAAAAAAAAAAAAGGAGGTAAACCCAAGCACTTTGGTCCCAAAATCGGGCACTTTGCCCCAGAGCAATTCCCCATCTGGTGCAGCCTCGGGCTCAGCGCTGGATCTGGCACCAAATTGCTCCATTCGGCGGCATCTTGGCCATTCCTGGGCACCGTTACCCATCGTGCCCCATGCCCTGTGCCTGATCGTATTTTGGTTTTTTTTAATTTCTCCCCCGTGCAGTGATTTCTCCTTTCACAAATGACCTGAAAGTGGAAAACCAGCGAGAAAAAGCACTTTAAAACAGGTTAAAAAACACCCCTGAGAATTGAAACCGTTTTCTGCCAAGCTAAATATTGGAAAGACGTATTTGCAAAGGGTTTTGTTTTGTTTTGGTTTGTTTAGTTATGTGCAGAACCTGGCTTGCTGCAACCCAACCGAGCTCTCCTCCACGGCACCCCCTAACCCCTCGCTCCGCCAACCCCGATCAACCCCACTTCAAAAAGCCTTTTTTTTTTTTTTCCCCCCACTTTTTTTTTAATGGCAGATGGGTGTCGAGGGGCCTCCCCTTCCCGCGGGCAGCCACATTTCCCAGGCAATACGTCATGTTTGCTTAAGAGCAGAGTTATTGCCGGGGAGGAGGCAGGGAGCCGTGGCCCTGGGGGGGCTGCGGGAGGGGGGGAAAAATGGGGAAAATGGGGGGAAAAATCCTGCCCTTCTTTTCAGCGTCCTTTGGGAGGGCTCAGAGAAGCTCTATGGTCCCTCTTAGAGGGGTCTCAGTGTCATTTCCCCAACGTTTAATTGATATGTTTTTAAAGCCCAGTTGTTGAAATGTTATTAAAATGTCTCGTTTTGCTGAAATAAAAGGCACTGGGGAGAATTTGGGACCGATTCAGCAGCACTGGAGCTGAAGCATCTCTGGTCCCCCATGGCAGGTGATGCTTGGGGGGGGGGGTTCATGAGCTGCTTTTCTTCTAAAAAGCATCATTTTTAGAGAAAAACTGTGTCCAGGTGAAGCAGAACCATGAGCAGGGAGAGGGGAGTGATGGGGGGGTTACAGTTGGGCCCCTGTTTTTGGGTGGTGCTGATGCTGGAGCCCTTGGTGGGTTTTTGTTGGAAAGGCTGGAGGAAAATATATGGAAAGGTGATGGAAGATTGTTTGCCAGCAGTGGAGATGGGACCAACTGCTGCAGTCTGGATTCAGGAGATACCCCCAAGCGACCCTCCAGGCCCCATCCTGCAGGAAGCTTCATGGCCCATTCTAGACGATCTCCATGTTCCATCCTAGATGAGGCCCCAGGTCCCATCCCAGACTATCCCCCAGGTCCCAACCCAGGTGATCCCCAACTTAAGTGGTCCCTCATCTGCCACCCCACATGGCCTGACCCATCAGGTCTCATCTTAGATGATCTCCCAGATCCCAGCCTAGATGGTCTCCCAGATCTTGGCCTAGATGATCCCCCATGTCCAATCGTAGGTGTTCCTCCATGCCCCATCCTAAGTGATCCCTGGTGTGTCATCCCAGGCAACACCTCTCCCCCCATCCAGGTCTCATTTAGTTGACCCCCCAAGAGATCTCTCAGATTTCATCTGAGGTAATCCCCCAAGTTCCATCATAGATGGTTCCCCACGTCCCATCCCAGGTGACAGCTCCCCCAGGTCCCATCTTAGATGACCCTCAGGTCTTATTCCAAAGGATCTCCCAGGTGACACACTAGACGATTCCCCCAGGACCCCCCCCAGGTGACTCCTATCCCAGGTCCCACCCTGCGATCTTCATCCCCAGGTGCAGGGGACGATCCTGACCAGGTTTTGGGGTGAAAATGCCCAGTCTCTCTTCCTTGGCACCCCATGGTCTCCCCTTTCCACCCTGCAGGGACTACTCCACCTCTCAGGCACTGAGTGCATTGCCAGTACCCATTTAATTAATTTAATTGCTAATCAACGCCCAATTCAAACCTCACTGTGAGTCACGGATCTGCCCCGCACTGGGGGGATGCAGCGTGCAAGCTCCAGGGTGGACCCTGCACGCCCCATCAGCTCCTGCACCTCCAGCGGGGCAATTTGGGCCTCGCAAGCTGGATTTGGGAAGCAAAATCCCCTCCTTTGGCAATGCTGAAGTGAAGAAGACCCTCCCATCCATCTTCCTGTCCATCCTGAGTGGCGCTGGCAGAAACCTTCCCTCTGTCCTCCCGAGCATCAAATTGAGGGAGAAATGGGCAAAAGCACAGATAAACTTTCTTCTCTGGGCCAGCACCGCTGCCGATGGGTCTGTCTCTGGCTGGGGTCCAGCCTCCCGCTAAAGACCGTTGTTAAGAAAAAAACCAGCTCAGGATAAGTGGCGTGAAAAAATACTCCGGTAATTAAACAACCCCAGAATAGAAGGAGAAAAGGTCAAGCCTAAAAATACAGGGTATGGTTTTGCGCTGAAACGTGGCATTAATAAATAATCATGTTTTTGGGAAGGTCTAATTTTAGCGGCTCGGGTACAATAGCCTCATGTGACCCCTTCGCTTGTCTTCATCTTGCTGGATTTGGGGCTTTTTTTTTGGTTTTTTTTTTTGGCCTGGCTTTGCCCTGCTCTTGTCCCCTGCAGAGCTGCAGAGAGGTTGGGTGCTCGAGCAAGAGAGCAGCACGTGGTGAAGGCGCTGGGGGCTGTGCCTGGGGTGGAGCGACCATGGGCGTGCTCAGCCCTGTTGGCTGGTGTGCAGGTACCTGCCCGGTTTTCCCAGCGTCGGGAAAAACAACCGGGATTGCCAAACATCCCGGCCCCAGGGATGGGCTGGAGGTGGGGGGTGAAGTCCTTGTGGTGGCCTCAACATCCCCAGAGCCGCGATGTCCCTTGTGAAACAGCTATGCCCTGCTCATGGCGCCTCCTCGTTTGCTCATTAGTGACTGAGCATTAATAAGACCCATTATAATTAATTTTCTTCAAAACCCCACCATGTAGGGAATCACCCTCGCCTGGGGCGGGAGGGCTGCTGCAATTGGGTTTCACTCTTTTTGTGGGGAAACTGAGTCATGGAGAACATGACGGGGTGGATTACGGCTGGGAAAGGTGAATCCCGCTCTACTTATCTATGGGATGAGGATTAGGGCTAAATCCAGCTGCCGACTCTTCTCTTGGCTTGAGGAGGAGAAAAGGCCCCCCAACACCCTGAGCATGCAGATGGCAGACCCCCAAAGTGATGAGGATTTGGGGTAGGGATGGCCACAACCCAGGGGGCTGCGGCTGGAGGGTGCCCAGCACCCACGAGGGGCATTTTTCCAGCTTGTAGAGAAGAAGAATGGGGGGAAAGAGGATGGGGGTGATGCGGGGCTTGACCCTGACTGGGATACACCGATGTCAGCGATTTGGGGGGGTTGTTTTTTAGCAGGGACCCCAAAAAGAAGCTGAAGGAAGCACTGGCAGCCATGGGGAGACATTTCTTTATTGGACTCAGCACGGTGCCGGGGGACGTGTGGTGGCCACCGGCACCTCTACGGACATGAGAGTTGTGTCTCATGGTGGGGGGCAGCAGGGAGGGAACCCGCCGTGTCCATCTGCAACCCAAGCCCCATCCTGCCAGGTGGGACGCCCGCATCCAACGCAGACACTGGCTGGTGATGCTCCGGCTGGGATAAAAGAGGATTTTCCCAGCCCGGGACGGTGGAGAGAAGGTGGTAGGGGATGGAGGGGCTGGGGGACCACCACAACCTCTGTTGCCTATGAAGAAATTAAAGAAAAATTAAAAAAAAAAAGCACCACAAACATAGATTTTTCCAACTGACAGCAAGAGTTGCAGGGCAGGAGGTGGTTGGGGTTGGGGGAGATGCAAGATTTGGGGTGGCCATTGCAATGGGTGGGGTGGACCCCATGGTCTGGGACTTCCCGTACACATGGGGTTGCCGCGAAGCCGCATCCCAGCGAGTTACCTGCAGGACAGGGTTGGAGGTGGGTAGTGGAGGTCTCACTTCTCCGTCATCATCCTCACAAACTCCTCGTAGTTGACCTGCCCATCGTTGTTGCAATCGGCCTCCTTGATCATCTCATCCACCTCCTCGTCCGTCAGCTTCTCGCCCAGGTTGGTCATGACGTGCCGCAGCTCCGCCGCACTGATGTAGCCGTTGCCATCCTTATCAAAGACACGGAAAGCCTCGCGGATCTCCTCCTCGCTGTCCGTGTCCCTCATCTTCCTCGCCATCAGCGAGAGGAACTCGGGGAAATCGACGGTGCCGCTGCCGTCGGCGTCCACCTCCCCCACCATGTCCTGCAGCTCCGCTTCAGTGGGGTTTTGCCCCAACGAGCGCATGACGGTGCCCAACTCCTTCGTGGTGATGCAACCGTCTCCATCCCGGTCAAAAAGGGAAAAAGCCTCCTTGAATTCGGCGATTTGCTCCTCCGACAGCCGCTCAGCCATGGCGCTCCCCGCTTGCACGCGGCTCTGCCCCGGCACGCCGTGGCGCCGACGGGGAGGTGCGGATGGGGCCTCCTCCCTCCAACATGCCTCTGCCCAGAGGAGGAGGAGAAGGAGGAGGAGGAGGAGGAGGCAGGAGCTGGAGCATGCAGGAGAGGCCGAGCCACGGGTTCAGCTGGACCCCGGTGGAGCGGGCAGGGCGGTTTCGGGGTGCTGGACAAGGATGACGACCAGTCCCCTCAGGCCACCCCGACTGCTGTCCCGCTTGCTCTGCCGGTGGCATTTCGTGGGGCCGGCTCCTAATGAACCCCTTAATTAAAGGATTTGCGCTGTGGCTTGCAGTAAAGTGGTGGTTTCGGGGAGAGGCAGGGCGCTGGCGGAAGGAGGGTGATATGCACTATTTTTGGCTATTTTAAGGCAATTTTGGTGGGGTTTGGAGCTGTGCAAAGCCCTCCAGACCTGCATGGGGGCGTTGAGAGGGGACCCCCCAGTCTCCCCAGGCCCAGGGCTGCCCCGACGATGCTAGTAGCGTGTCAAACCTGCGGAGGGAGTGTTCTCTTGTGCAGGTCCAGGCAGAGCCTGGCTGCTTGGAGCTGACGTACTCCGCGCTGACGGAGATCTGAATCAGCAGTGATGGCTCTTCTGGGCTCCTCGAGAACGGCCCCACAGCCCCTGGGGCAGCTGACGTAGTCGTGCATCAGGTGAGAGGTGTCATGAGTCTTCCCCGGTTAGTCAGGGGTTAACCCCGGGGCCGAGTGAGGGTTAACCATGTGGTAGTGGCCTGCTTTCATTTTTACTCATCCCTCACAGAAGGGAGTACAGCAGCTTCGCGAGGCCAATGACAATGAGGGCTATTTCTCTGTCCATCTGCCCATCCATCCATGTATCTGTTCATCCATTCATGCATGTATCTACCCATCCATCCATCCACCCATCCATCCATGTGTCCATCCATAAACCTAACCATGTTGACATCCATCCATCCATCCATCCATCCATCCATCCATCCATCCATCCATCCATCTCACCAACCAGCCATCCACCCAGCCACCCAACCATTCATCTGTATGTCCATCTATCTGCCTAACCATGTTATCGTCCGTCCATCCATCCATCCATCTCTCCAACCAGCCATCCACCCACCCATCCATCTACGTGTGCATACATCCAGTTGTCCAACCGCCCATCCAGTCAACCATCCATCCATCCATCCGTCCACCCGTCCATGCCTTCAACCATGCATCTGTCCATCCAACCCTGCATTCACATTACCATCCATCTCCCTGTCCCTCCAACCACCCAGCCCTCTTTCCTATGCGCCCGTAACAGCCAAGCGACCTTCACCAGCTGGGCCAAGGAGCTAATGGACCAGATGATCAGCTGCAAGCAAAAGATAGTTTGACTTTCTTGGCTACAAGAAAACGGTACCAGTTTGTCCCAGTTTAACCCAATGAGGAATTAGAGCTGTGGGATTTGCAGGAAGGCAGCAAAACAGAAGCCGATCCATGGGACAATTGAGGAACGCACGGGAAATGGGGCCTACAGGTGGGACAAAGTCTGGGAAGGGATCACCGACTTGAGGAAAACCTCATCTGGAAAGAACTCTGGGGATGTAAAACACTGCAGTTGCAGGGAGGAATCGGCTGAGCCGTGTTGGGAACCTGTCTGGCGAGAGGCACGGCACTACTTGCCCCGCCAGCGCGTTTCGGGGAGGGGAGGTCCTGGCAGCTCCTCTTGTGCAACAAGCTGCTCCCTAATTGTCTGTCTAATTGCCCGCGCTTGCTGTTCTGCTCCAGATTTAATAAGATCGAATCAAAATTGCTGTGAAAAAGCCCCAGGCAGCCAAACATGGAGCCAAGAGGAGGGGGAGCTGGCTCGAACCCAGCTGGGAGAAGCAAACGCCAACAGGCAACTGGGTGTTTTCAAAGCCCGGGAGGATTAAGGTGCTTGTTCAAGCTGTGGGGAGAGTTGTCTGAGCTCCAAAAGTGAAGGTAGGCTGGGTGGGGGGGACCCTGGGTCACTTCGCTAAGGAGGAAGGGGTTTCTCCATCCTGGGTGTCCCTTGGTGCTGAGCGAAGCTGGAAGGTGCTGGGGCTTTTGTTTCCCCATCACCTCCCCATTGCCAGCACCCATCACCTTCCCACCACCAGCACCCATGATGTCCCCACCAGGAGCACCTATCACCTCCCCATGATCAGCACCCATTGTTAGCACCCATGACCTCCTCATCACCATCACCCATTGCCTCCAAATCATAGAATCATAGAATCATAGAATGGTTTAGGTTGGAAGGGACCTTGAAGATCATCGAGTTCCAACCCCCCTGCCACAGGCAGGGATACCTCTCACTAGACCAGGTTGCCCAAGGCCACGTCCAGCCTGGCCTTGAACACCTCCAGGGATGGGGCTTCAACAACCTCTCTGGGTAACCTGGGCCAGGGCCTCACCACCCTTAAAGTGAAAAACTTCTTCCTAATGTTTAATCTAAACCTGCCCTCTTCCAGCTTAAAGCCATTTTTTTAATTACCTCCCGGTGACCAGCACCCATTGGCAGCACCCATGACCTCCCCTTCACCATCACCCATCGCCTCCCCATTGCCTCCC
Organism: Pluvialis apricaria; assembly: GCA_017639485.1. Classification (NCBI taxonomy): domain Eukaryota; kingdom Metazoa; phylum Chordata; class Aves; order Charadriiformes; family Charadriidae; genus Pluvialis; species Pluvialis apricaria. The sequence goes on along the minus strand of CM030007.1, from coordinate 220,682,236 downwards.
CACCACCAGCGCGCATTGCCTCCCACGTTTCCAGCAGCCTTTGGGAGAAGGTCAAGCCAACCCTTGATTTTGACTGTGCTTAACTGCACCCTCATTAGCATAGTTGTTTAATTAACCTAATAAAACTGCCTGCTGGCCCATAAAATCCTGCGGTTTACGGTGGAGTCCTATTTATGGCATCTGAGATGGACCGTAGGGTGGGTCGGGAAAGCGGCAAGGCCACCACGGTGGGAGGCAGGAGCACACAGCCACCGCCTGAGGGGTATTTTGGCAGCCATTTTCCCTGGGATGTCTCCAACCAGAGCTGGAGGGGGCGATGCTTTGACAAAGGAGGGTGCAGGTGGCCGATGTTAAAGCTTCTCATGGTGGAGCGGGGCCGGAGGAGGGCCCGGAGATGCTGTGAGGGCTGAGCCCCTCTGCGGGGAGGACAGGCGGGGAGAGGGGGGGCTCAGCCTGGAGAGGAGAAGGCTCCGCGGGGACCACAGAGCCCCTTCCAGTGCCTAAAGGGGCTCCAGGAGAGCTGGGGGGGACTCTGGGTCAGGGAGGGGAGCCATGGGACGAGGGCGAACGGTTTTCAACTGGAAGAGGGGAGATTGAGATGAGATATTGTGAACAAATTCTCTCCTGTGCGGGCGGTGAGCCCCTGGCGCAGGGTGCCCCGAGAAGCTGTGGCTGCCCCATCCCTGGAGGTGTTCCAGGCCGGGTTGGACGGGGCTGGGAGCACCCTGGGCTGGGGGGAGGTGTCCCCGCCCAGGGCAGGGGGTGGAACCAGATGGCCTTTAAGGTCCCTTCCAACCCAAACCATTCTGTGATTCTGTGGTTTCCCAGGTGGCATTGCCCCGCTCAACCTCAGCGTCTGGCTTTGAGCAGTCCGATCCAGGTAACAGTTGAAAAAAACCCCGAACCAGATGGCTAAAAGCACCCAGTTGGATTACCCCAAGCCCGCGCGGCTCGTAACGCAAGCCCAGATGTGCGCAGATGTGTGCGGCAACGTCTGGGTTTGCATTTCCAGACGAGGCGGTGGAGGGGGGGGAGGAGGTTGACGAATTCGTGGAAAAAGAGAAAGTTGGAGGCGGAGAGGGAAACCGCTTTGGTGGGGAAACCTCCGCGGGGCCCCGTGCCCAGACGCGCCGAGGCCGGCCGGTCCCGCCAGCGTCTGCGGGGATGGGGAGCAACCTCCGCAGAGCCCGGCATAAATTGCGTCGGGGTTTAATGTGGAAAAGGGGATTTTGGAGAGGTTGAGCTGGGGCGTGATGCCGCAGCGGCTGCGGGGGTCTCCAGGGGATGGCAAAGAGCCTGGGTGTAAAATTTGGTGGCTTAGTGTTGCATTTTAGGCATCGTTTTAACGGAGGTTTCCAAAGCCAAAAGGGTGATTTGCGGGGTCTGCAGGGCAGCTCCGAAAGTCGGGCTTTTCTAGCCCAGGCGAAGGGACTCCGGTCCCATTTTTGGGCCGGCGAGACGTCACCGCGGCGGAGGAGGGAGGCTGGGGCCGGGGTGGCGGGGAGATGCTCGGGAGAGGGACATGCTGTGCTCTCACCAGGTCTCACCTGTAAACCAGGCGTTGGCTCCGCTCCGCACGTAGCACCGGGGCTGGGTGGATCCCCGGAGGCAAATACGGGGCCGGGGAGCTGCTTACCGAAGGCGGAGGTGCCCACGTGTCCGCCGGGCACAGACACCTTCCCCTTCCCTGGCCACGCTGGGGATGTCACTACGGGCGGGGTGGCCAAGGATGTAGGGGCTCCGCGGGGCTCGGGGACACGGCGCTGGCCCAAGTCCCCCCCTCTGCCCTCGGGGATTTCGCCCCGTTGGGTGCCGGGGTCCCCCGTACAGGGGCTGGGGGGTCTTGGCTCCGCGGTTGAGCGGCGCGGGCGAGGAGAGGGCTGGCCAGGACCCGATGGAGCTCAGCGCGGGAGGAAAAGCGGGACGGCGCGGCTTGTTTAGTCTAGCAAAGCCGGGGCGGTCTGCACATTCCTCCCGGAGGGACGGAGCGGGGATAGGAACCACCAGGAGTCAGGGGTGGGGGATTTGCTTTTAAAGGGAAATTAAGTTCTTGGCTAATTTGCCAACTGTTGGCTACAGGACGAGGAGACGAAGGTTCAGGCCCAGCCTGACGCGCGGGAGGATAAGCAGGCTCTCTGCGGGATTTCCTCTCTGTTGAGGATGAGCTGCGTGCCCCGACAGCTCATTAATGCCTTTTTTTTTTTTTAATGGCAAAAAAAGCCTTTTTTTTACCCCAGTTTTCTCCCCGCTTGGCAAGGGCTGAGCCTCCTCCCGATCAAAACTCAGCTTCACAGGTCAGAGCTCAGCCGCAAAGCGCGTCCCTGCGGCCCCAGCCGAGCCTTCCCTGGCAGCAGGGCGCGGGGAACGCAGCACGGGGGCACCCAGCCCGCGGGAGCTGGCCTGGAGCCGCCGCCGCCGTGCCCAGACACCCCCCTACATGGTGAGGCCGCAGCTTTTCGGGAGGGCTGCGGAGACCTGAGGGTTTCGTCACGCTGCTGCTAACTCCTGCTGCCCCGGGGGAAGCCACCCCGGCAGAGGGGACTCTGCCCAGCGGGGTCCCCCTTCCAGCTCAAAGCTGCTTCTGAAGGTTCCTCTAAGAGAGGATTTCCAAATATTTGCTAAATGTGGAGCCTTTCGCTTCTGGGGGGCGGTTGCTGTTCTGTAGGAAGGAGGCTTCAGCGCCTCAGGAGGGTGAGGAGTATCGCCACCGCTCCCTTTTCCCCCAGAAACGGAGGAGAATGATGCAAGCAGCGGGGTGAGTCACGCAGCTGTGCCCTGTTTTACAGCGGCCGCCCCGTCGCAGACGAAGGGCGGTGGCTGCTGCTGGGGCCCAACGCCACCCATGGGGGTGTAAACCACCGGCTCGTGCCCTGCCCGGCCGCAGCGGCACAAAGAGGAACCGTGACAGAAAAAAGGGGTTTGAATAAAGCCACGGTTTCCTCCTGCGAGCTGCAGCCCCGCGCGTGCGGTGGCGGGCCAGCTGCGTGCGCCTGGAGAAGCGCAGGTACACGCTTTACCTGCCGCCGCACGGCACGAGCGCCTCCCTCCCAGGCAGCGACTCCGACGAGGCAGGCAAGAGGCCGTCGGGAATTTAGTTTTATTTGGCACTCGAAGCTGTACAATACATTTACAGAGAACCACACGTTTGAGTTTATGTACACCTTCTTCCCGTTTCCACCATTACTGGCCAAACACGCGACAGGCAATAACCCTTTACATGTGAGTTACGGCTCCTCAAGCGCAGATTTTGGGGAACGCTTGAGGATGGGTGTCGTGGGATCGCTGTCCTCGCCCCATCGTCACCGCTCGAATGACAGGAGCAACCCGTTGGCTCTGCTCAAAGCTGTCACCGCTTTGTTTCCTACAAGGCTTTGCAGCGCAATGACCAAGCTGGCATCTCTCACACGAATCTTTGGACCGCTAGAACATGGCAGTGTCGCCGTTACGAGTATATACAACCACTATCTATTTCCTTCCGTCCTTACACCTCAACAGCTTCAAAAACGCTTTCTTTTCTCTACCTTTCTACCACATGCAATAACCCCTTGGTTGCCTCCAGTCCTGCCTCCCCGCGGAAGGCGTTTCATTTCCAAAAGGCAACAGTAACACGAAAAATCTACCTTCGCTCCCTGCTACTCCCCTCTAGCCGCTGCTCCTCTTCCCTCCCCAAACCCTTTACACAACGTGCCTAAAACCTTCCTAAACCCCGCTAGCAACGCAGTTCTCTTACAGTAATCCGGAGCGCGCACAAGCCGTTCCCGTGGCTCGTCGTAACGGGGCACGTCGAGCGTCTCCTCCCGGCCTCCGGCTTGCCCGCGCTCCGCAGAACTGTGGAGTGACGTGAGAAACAGTATGTACATGCACACCTCGGAGTGAGAAGGATCAAGTACTTGAAAGGAAATGCCAAGTCTGAACCAACAACGACAACAATGAAATACAAAATTAAAAAAAAAAAACAACAAAAAAACAAAAAACCACAACACCAAACAAACAAACAAACAAAAAACCAAAGAAAACAAAAAAACCCCCCAAAGTTGAAACACAACAACTAAAAAATTAAATATCTGGCAGGTTACAAGAGTGAAAATGAGGAATGTACAAAGGAGACACTAAGATGAAAGATTCCAGTAGGTAAATGAAGAACCTGTTGAACCTGGGGTCTGTTTTTGTTTTTTTTTTTGTTTTTCTTTTTTTTTTTTCCTTCTTTTTTCAACATGAAAAGTTGCCTGGATTGTGGTAACCACACACTGTGCTCTACAAGAGAGGAAAACGTGAATTCAGGTTTCGAGTCTCGCGGTGTTGATCCAAACCCCCTGCCAAGGGAGGTGCTGCCAGGCTCATGGTGATGCTTTAAGCTTTACCGGTTTCCAGCCTCAAACACCGCGCGTGGAAATCTTTCAGAAACCAACACGTGCTCTTCAAACCTGCCACGAGCACTCAAATGTCACGAGGGCTTCCGAATCACTCACAGCACTAAAAACCAGGTTCAAAACGGCCACGTTTGTAAAAACAGACTCCAGCTCAACAGTGTTAACTGTATACCAGTAGCTGCCATCGCAACATAAAAAAACCAAAACAATATTCTGCTCAGTAGAGTGAACCCAATCATGCTCACATTACAAGAAAACTGTACACGTTATTTATAAATAAACAGTCTTGCACCGGGACTTCGCTGGGCTCCTTTTTACACCAGCGTTTCTTTCCGCTTGCCACTTAGCTGCTTCTCCCTCGTTTTCCTGTGCCCAGACAGCGTTCGGTGTGTTTTCGCGCCTTTGGCTTCCTCCGAGTCCAGGATGGAGCCGCACTCGGATGCGCTTTCGTCTAACTCCATCTCGGTTATGCCAGACATGGCCGACTGCCTCTTCTGGGCTTTGATGTTGGGAGCAGAGGGGTTGTTCTCCTCCGCCTCTTCGCTCAGCTCCGGCAGCTCCTTCAGCTCTGCTGCGGCAGCAGTCCGCTGGAAGGGAGCGATGGCGGTTCGGATGCAATTAACCCACTGTTGCTTGTGGAAGACATCGTTGGCCTGCAGCGTGTGGGACTGGCCCGGGGAGGGATCTTGGAAACGAACTCGGAAGATATTTTTAGCTGAAGGTAAACATAGGAAAAAGCAGATCAGTTCCGAGCTCAATATTTAGAGATTCCATTGCTAGACAAGCGACCTGCACTGCCCTGCTTCAGGGAAAGCCTTCAAAACCCCCCCCAAAAAAACCCCAAACCAACCCCCCCAACCCAGCGCAGACACATTGAAATAGATTTTTTTTTTTTCCCCCCCTCATCTGAGCACCAGCTGCAAAGTTCACGGCCACCAAACATGAAACTGCAAAGCCCAGCAGTGACTGTCTGAAGGTTGACGCTAACACCGATCACGTGTCTGCTGTCGCAAAGGAACCTCCATCCGCAGGGATCTATGCCCAGGTGTCGTCTCTCCTCACCAACAGATTCCCACGCAGGTGAGCTGCTTTGGTCCGTACCTTTATCGGAATTGCCAAAAGCTCCTCGGAAGGATCCTCCCATTTTCACATCGCCATCCTGCAGGTCTTCAAGGAGCAGCTCCTGGACGGGGATGGGCTGCCTGTACACTTGGTAGGCCTGACGCTCGTTGCGAGTGACGGGCCGGGTCAAAACCAGGATGTCTTGGAAGAGGAAGACGTAGAGTTTCTGAAAGGGAAAACACGTTTGAATATGAGCAAATATGTACTCCATATTCAAACTGGTTAAACATCCTCTGGGATTCAAGGCCACCTTATCTGAAGTTTCGCTCACACTGACTTTCCGACAGTTTCCTGTTACAGCAACGTAGGGCGCTGGCAGTGGTGGCCCAGACCACGCTTACATCAACAGGTTTATTGTTTTAATGACCCTTAAAACGTGAATTATGGTTTACAGGTGGCAAGAACAGGATGATTAGAAGCAATATCTTTTCTGACAATACAAAAACGCTTTGTGTGTAGAGAAGTGTAATGGCCGAACTAAACAACAAAAAAAACCCCCTCAACCAATAACAACAACAAAAATAACCAAATAAAAAAAGATTTGATGTTTAAAACGAGGTTACTCCTGCCAGGCAGAACAAAAGGCAGCAAAGCCTCGAGTAGAGCAGGGTCTGCCCGCACCGCTGCAGTGGGAGACCAACTTCTGGCAGATCAGCTCGAAGGCAAACAGGCTTTCGCAGGAACGCTTTTGTTTGGAAGAGCTGCGCGCCAGCGCTCATAATGGGGAATGTCAGAGCACCTGAAAGTAAACAGCCGGCAGGAAATCCCTTTTGATGGAGTGCTTGGGCCCAGAGCACACTTTCTATGGTAATTCTGTGCTAATTATTTTCCAGCTTCTGAAGGCCAATTGTAAAGCTGTCAGCAGGAAACTTTCCCTTACACCCTGACACGCAGACTGCCATCAGGTGCCTTCTCTTCTGCTTTTTAACTTTAGCTAATTGTCTAAACTAACCCTACGGATAGCAGGACCCGGAGCCCTTCCACGACACACAAAGGGTTTTAACTACCTCTGAGGGAAGGTTTTCAAACTTGAGAATTAATTACCATGAACGCGAGGGACTTACATGTCCGTTTTTATTCTTCAGCTCGCCATGGCACAGTAAAGCTTTGCTGCCTTCAATCCTCGGGTCCTTCTGCTTCTCATCCAGGTACTCCAGCTTGTCAATGTAATACTGGCACTCCGACTCCCCCTTCTTCAGGTTGATGTCAGAGAGGACTCCTTGGATTATAGATATCTATAAACCAAAACATTTGCAAATGATTAAATAGTGACCTCTGCTTGTGTATCTTCCCTTTAAGTGTTACTTAAGAACACCAGATGATGGAATCCACGTGGACTGATCTCCCATTTGCTTTCACAAAGGGTTACAGCCACAGATTTGTGTCCACCAAGAAAACCACCCCAGGAAATTGCCGAGGGTTTAAGAAAGCTTTCTGGAGCTCCAGAATGACACACTTATGTCAGAACAACGATCACAAAACCACGATTACTTACGGCTTCTTCCAGAATCTGGATATCGGGGTGGTCTTTGGGAGTGTGCCTCAGGATCTCTTTAAGGAGCAGTGGGTATTTGACCAGCCGACTTCGAGGAATGTCCAAGAAGCTCCAAAGGTCTAGCTTGCGGCTGAAAGGAGACTCGAGGCAGCGCTGAAGGAAGTCCTGCACTCTCCGGTCCTGCTTCTTCTGATCCAGAAGTGCTTTGGCTGCCAGCTGATTGCTACAGTAACCTTTGTAGGCATGGAGTCGTGGTAACTGCAGGGGAACAGAACGATATTCAGGACTCAAATTCCGAGTAGGAAGAGCAAATCACATTAACATGTCAAACTCGGGGAATCCTACTTCCCTCACTACCATACTTTGCCCAATAAACAAGCTAACAGACTATCTTGTATATGTAGCTAGTCTTTTGTGAGGAGAACAAGGGCATCCTCCGTGCAATGCCTTTGAAATTCAGATGTTTGAGATCAACAGCGATAACACTATTGAAATCACATCAGTGACAAACAGTCCAGAAGATATAGACATTTCAAACATAAATCAGCAAGTAATTGCAGTCACACTAGTGTAAGTCTCCAGGGTGAAATCGTGGCCCATTACGGCTGACAGAGTCCCATTGTTTTCGGCGTAGCCAGGATTTCCGTTTCAATCTTTCGCTCAAGGCCACAAAAGCCCACAGCTTTTCGGCTTCTAGCTTTAAACGTTCTTTAAGCGCATTGTTAGCCTGCTATCTCTAAGTTATGTACTCACCCACTTCACAAGAATGGGCCCAATCTGCTCCACTGTTCCATCTGGTTTTTTTGCTTCTCCTAAACTTGCCAACAAGTCTGCAATTGAAACACAAAAATAGAAATTGCGACAATGCCCCAGTAAACTGTTCAAACGCGAGAAAGCACAGAGTTGCTCTAGTCAGCACATTATGTGAAAGTGATCCGGTTGCTCTTACCTTCATGCAGAGGAATATAAGAATCCAAGTCCCCAAATATGTGGTTGAGTTCCTCCTCAGACATGATAGAGAGTTTCAGCATAGGATCGTGATAGGCCTGTCAAAGAACGTCGCTATTAAAATATATTCAAATATCCCAAGCCCAAAAGCTGACAATTTGAATATGGGGGGATGCTTCACATACAGGAAAGAGATGAAGTGAAGCCAACAGAAACAGTAACACTGCTTCGAATGCTAAGAGAGTCACTCCTGTATGAAGGTATCAAGGCCTTCAAATGAAAGGGACTTTACTGTCTGAACTGTGCTCCTCTGGGAGGGGGGGATTCCCCAACTAGCTCTGTAGGACTGCAAAGCACAATCCTTTCTTTGGCTGGGTTTGTTGCAATCAAACCAGAACTGTAGGACCGCTCACGTCAGCTTTCCGGGCCAGCTGTGGATTCTGGGCCTCATAAAGCTGATACGTAACGATTGCAGGTGCAAAGAAACTTCAATATTATCTGTAATATGATTACTGACTGCAGGAAAAAAAAACCACTCACCTTTCTGGCAAGCTTCAGGTCTTCGATTAGGTCCTGCTCTCCCCTGGACATTTCATATATTGCCTGTGAGGAAGGGGATAAAGCATCCAGAGTCATTTTTAATCCCAGACTTCCTCTGAAAGAGCCTTTCAGCTCACATAATGTACATCCTGTCTCTGCAGCTTGAATGGTTTTGCCATCTGAATCACTGTATGCCACCTGGGCACAACAACCTTAAGTAAATCTGCCGGCTTTCCCAGCTCCGAGAAAGCAACATGACTTACAACTGTGTGAAAGCTCTGACGCTCACGCACAAGCCAAATTAAATATTAGCGCCTTTTAAATCACTGCTTTTACACAGGCAAGTACGAAAAAAACAAAACCCAGAAAACCACAGAGGTCAAATCCCAGACGTCTTTAGTCAGCTTCTGTGTTGTCATTAGAAGATTTGTCTAAGAACTACAGGAAAAAGGCAAGCCAAGGCCTTGCTATTTGGCTTTCAACCAATTGTCAAGAGCTTTAAGAGAAAGACAGCTGGCTTTACAAGGAACCCGACTTTGGGTCTGCTGCAAAGCAACCAGGATGGCTGGGTCTCAAATTTCAGAAATGTTGAGCACCCCCATGGCAAGAGTTTGGCACCTCTAAAGGGTCAAACTGGAGAGACGAACTCCCTAGTGACTCACGCGAGAGAAGCCTACCTTTTCCCATGCCTAATGCAGAGATAAATCTAGCGGTTTAGAAACGGAGGTGCACAAGGAAGATACGGTCACCCACACATGCTCATTACTCCTTTCCCCGCCAAGGAAACAGCCCAAGCCAAACAGCCTGTCTTTCCCAGCCCTGCTGTTTAACGGGCAGCCTACCTCCTGGCGCTTAATTTCTTTGGTGCTCAGGGACTCTTTCATGTTGACATCTAACATCTCAGACCAAAGCACGCTGTTTCTTCTTTTAGGAGGAGTAGGAGCAGCAGATCTGCTACATGATTTCTGGGCACAGCCAGGAGACTTGCTGTCACTGCGAAGGGCAAATGACTATAGGGATTTAAAAAAAAAAATAAATTAAACAAAAATATGTAGAGCCAACATTTCAGAAGTACAGATGCATTACAGTATTAGCGATACCCCTCCCAATCCTTCATCCTTCTCTGTTGTACAAGGCAGGAAAACACACCCAGACACTTTTCCTCAGATAAAGGAACACTTTAATCAAGCTGCTGAGAAAGCCCTGACAGCCCAGAGACTGGCAAGCTTTTCCATGCACCTCTCCCACCACTGATCCAGCAGCAGCGCTTGGGAGGAGGATGGGAAGGTAAAGCTTGTGTCTATTTTCAAGGTACGAGGAAGTAAGTAAACTAGGATCGTAATTCTACCTATAACGGGGCTAATCAGGAGTCACTTGAACTTTGCTCTCGTGATTTGCAATGTTACTAAAACCCAGACACAGAAGCACTCTTATCTGCATGTGTGGGTTATTGTGTTCCTTAGACAACACCTCTCTAACACCACTGAAAGATCGCTGAACAGTGAGTTCACATCTAAGCACATGCTCCAATACACATTATCTCAAGTACTGGAACAGTTTATCAACTAATTCTCCCTATGAACCAGTTTGTTTATTTATTTTTTACTGCTTAAACCCTCAACAACCTGATTATCCAGCAAGCTACCTCTGAACTCCTGAACCCTTCTTCACCCCCAAGTCCCAAGCAAGCCTTCTGTCCCTGCATGAATCACGTAGCAGATTTTCAAGAGATGCCTTGAAATCCCAGCGGCTGTTTTACCCCCCCACAGCCAGTACCTTCCTCATGTCTCTAGACTTCTAGGACTAGAAGGCTCTGCTTTTTACCTGTATTGTCTGCCCAAAGCGCCGAACTGCACCATTTCTTACAGGAGAGATCAAGTTTGCCAGGGATGTGACCCGTGCTAAAGGCCGAACCCGCTTATTGCTTGGCTCCTGTAAATAAAGCAGAGAACAAATTGTACTGGCTGCGACTCCCACTTTGTTTCTCAAACTGCCCAGGCAGGTTTAAAAAGCATGAACCCACTCAAGGAGTGGGAAACACAGCAAAGAGAGTGTTTTGAAGTAGCCATTCATCTTAAAAGTAAAGCAGAGGCTGTAAATATTTGTCTGAACTTTAAGGCTGCAATTAAACTGCAGAGAGTTTGCCCAGGGTAAAAGAGGCAAGATAACACACACGTCAGTCAGGATTCAAAATAGGGCTCGAAGAGGGCCCGTTATGGTTTGAACATAAACAGAATGAAGCCTTCTCCTCTGCAAGGCAAGTGACTGTCATCTAAAGATGGAGCTGTGATCTGCTTCTCCATTTTATCATGTTTCCCTTTCTACAAAGAATGTGTTTTTCCATTTTAATTTTATTTTGGAGAGAAAAGTAGCAGTCAGAGCCCAGGACGGCCTCAGCAGCTATTCTAACAAATAGCAAATGACCACATGCTGAACATTCCTGCGAGGGACACACACACACAGAGTGGATAAAGTTTAAAACCTTCAGTTTACAAAGCTTCCTCCCCCTTCTGCTCCCCCCCACCCCCTGCAAGTCATCATAATTTTTCTTATATGTTGTTCAGATTTGAAAGATACAGCTTCTGCTTTTCTACACCACTAATCCCTGCTGGGAGCCCAGAGCGTTTTCAATTCTGTCCTGACCGAAATGCTGCCAAGAAAGAGGAAACGCCCCATGGAAACCTCCTGCTGCTTAAGCTCAGATCAGTTTTTAAAATCACACTGGCAACCTTACATATTTTACTTCAAAAATATTGTGTTGTAAGGACTGTACAGGAAAGGCGTGCACAATGGGATGCCAGGAAGAGATGGACTTGGAGCTTAAGGCTAGGAGAAAGGCTAGATAAGGTGCCCTGGTGCTCTTAAACATCTGGCAGACGGTTGGATGTGAGTCACCATCACAAGGAAGTTTCTAAGCATGAAGTTCAGATGAGCTGATGGAAGCAGCCCCTTTTTTGAGTTCATCTCAGCAGAAATTTTACCAAAGCTTTATTAGGCATTTTTTGTTAATTACAGTTGGGTCCCTCCTCTTATGTTTCAAAAGGCAAAGACTGCGAAGACTGCTTTAGGACAAGCTCTCCACTGTCTCTATTTCCAGTCTGAGATTGCAAGATAAGGTGCCCAAACCCTTTGCTTCTGTGTAGCAACAGAAGTGACAAATGCTGAAAACAAAAAAGGGGAATAGGAACACACAGAGCTGGATTCCAGTCATGAGACTGAGGAAGCATAAAAGCTACGTATGTAAGATCTGATTTCAGCAACATGACCCGAGGAGCGGCCCGTCTGTCTGCCTACACGCAGTGTTAAGCAACAGAGGAGGTTAGCTCACACCGAATTAAGCCTTCAAAGTCGCAGGGGGGAAACATGAAAAGAAACAATTTATGACTGATGCAGAGCAGAAAGACCTATTGGCACAGCACAAAGTGCGTTCAAAGCTGTGCTTGAAACGTTTGGGTAATCTCAGAACTATGAGGGTACTATAAAAATGGGGAAAAGCTGCAAGAGAGGGCCCTCAACCCCCGGACCCTGACCCTCAGCGGGGTTTAGGTACAGCACTGGGAACACCGCAGTCACTTCTTTCCTTTGCCAACCATGAGCCACTGCGCTCAGGACAGAGTCAGTCAGGAAAAGGATTAAGCAGAAGGCTGGAAAGTTAGGCTGGGCACAAAAGAAAACAAGGAAACGTTAATTAATTACAGATGTTTCTGAGTGGAGAAAAAGGATAGGTAATTTACTTCTAGAAAACCACAGATCGGTGTACTAGAATAAAGGGATGCTAGCCAAGAGAAGCTTAAGAAACTGCAGGAATGTAAGCAGAAAATATACAGACATAAGCCACACACAGCTCCGTCAAGGCCAGCGATATAAATAGCATGGAAAAGAAAAACGTGACAGTGAAAACTAATAGCAAGAAGCCTCAGTGCTTTAGGATGCTTGTACAGTCTTTCACAGCTTGCTGTTCAAGGGTCAGCTCTGCAGCCTTTCCAGATATGAGGTACAATGACACCCTATCTGCGCCGAGGGACATGTGCGAATGCCTCCCCAGCACATCTGTGCTAGGCTGAAGCGACACATGCATACGCACAGGGCCTGGCAGAAGGCATTCCTGCCTCTCTGTTTGGGACAGGCGGTACAAAGGGGCTCCCTGGGATTATAAATCACCACTGTTCAGAATGGTTGATAGGTACCAAGACATGCAAAGACAGGCTTGAAGTGAGAAGCGCTGCTCTCTTGAACAAGAGGGAGTGTGGCTTCCGAGGAACCCTCCTCTGCTCTGAGGAGGGAGGAATTTCGCACAGATTGGCATGACCAGAGCGTTTTCTGTACATGTGATGTGCTCCCCTGGGGTGTTTGGCCAACAGAAAAACTTCTGTGTGCTATAAATTCAGTTTAGCAAAAGGCCATTTCCCCTCTCTTAAAGAGAAACAAATCCCACTTTCTGTCCTGTGAGTGCTCTCAGACACGAATGGCTCAACTGCCAGAAAACCGCATCTGTTTCTTCTTCTTCTCCTTCCAGCGATATCATTTGACCCAAGGCAGGGAGGGGGGGAAAAATCCCTCTCCTCAGAAACCTCACCTTCTCTGAGATCTGCGTTTCAGCTTGGGGTCATGTACTCCACTTACAGTCAGACTCAGCCGCGGTGTAAGCTGAGACTCGGTGCAGTTCATACTACGGATAACTTTGGCTCAGTATTTTTTTTTTAGTTCTGTACTTGCAAACAATGACTAGCCTGTCTCCACACTGTATTACTTACAGAAGCTCAGATTAGAATGAAGTCTGTAAAGTTTCTGTAACGAGCTAGCGGTGTTAAGCATTACGGCATCGACAGACAATTAAAACCCCAGCGAGTTCAACAGCACTTCTGCTTCCATTCATTTTTTTTTTTTTTTCCAGGGGACTCTTTAAAAGTGAATATAAATATATCCTAAACATACACGCAAAAGCTAAGCCTGTGCCTCGGTGCCTCGGCTGGCAGGCAAGACTTCACGTGAGTGCAATTTCTTCAAAGTGCAGGTTAACTCTTCACAGCGTGAAAAGATTGCACCTTGCTGCTCGAAAGAAAGCCAGGCTCTACTTTTGAGCAATGAACGCTTTCCTCTAGCAGCGCACACGCCTACAACCTTTCCCCCCTGTGCTAGGTAATAATTAGTGGTTTTTACAAGGATCTCTTACTAGAGTACAATGTCCTATGTGCCAGTCCCAGGCCAATGCGTACAAACACGGTGACAAATCTAAAAACCACGCACAGCAAAACTTTTCCTATTAAGCTAAATATGCACAAAGGCTTTTAGTCACCAGCTCGAGTAATTCCTGCCAGAAATCATCACCACCTGACTATCATCTTTTAAGACTCACGTGCAAGAAGCTCGCTGAATCTCCAGCTCTGTTCTGAAAACAGCTGTCTGCACCCAAACCGAACCACCATCCTCCGGACTGACACGTCGGTACGGAGATTACCACCCTCGCCTTTCTCAAATTCAACAGGCTGTTCGCGACCAAGGGAGAAATCCGGCCTCAACGCTCCGCTGATAACTTCAGCGGCTCTCGATAGCAACTCAGTACGTGGCACCGATGGGAGCGTTGGCTTAGGAGGCATTGCTCGAACCCAAACCCAATGTTTAACTTCAGATACCCGGTGCGCTGGTTAGACCCTACAGAACATACACGCTTTAAGAACGAAGAGACGATTTATTCTCCTTTAAGAGATCTGGTTTATGTTATTTCTCTCCCAACATCTGGTTTCCCTTTTGCACAATGAGATTGCCCAAGTTTGGCTGTTTTAAAGCCAGGATTTTAGGAGGCTGGCGACTCAGACCGGAGCCCTCAAACCCCAGGGCTGTCTGGAGCCGCCTTTTTTTTTTTTTTTTTTTTTTTCCTTTTCCTTCTTTTCTACCTCATCTACCCGTTAATTTCGGAAACAAAACCCTGCCCAGGGCAGTCGGTCCCTACCTGGCTGCTGAACTTTTGCCTTCTGTCGCAGCAGGAGGCATACGAGCACCTACCAGGAATGCAGTTATACTCATCTACATAACAACAGACGATAAAAATAACAATACCTCAAAAAAAAAAACCCCAAACCCACCCTCAAAACCCCAACCAACCCCCATGATTTTTTTTTTTTTTTTTTTTTTGGTTTATGGAGCAAACAAACGCCCTAATTAGGGAAAAATCCTGTCAGTGGAAAGAGCGCACAGAGCAATGGTGTTTTTAAACGAAAATCCCGCCGGGAGGGAGGAGGGGGATCAGGTGAGGCGCCGAGCTCGGCTTCGGCTCCCCGGTCCCCCTCCTCCGGGACACCCCCCCCCCCTCCATCGGCTACGAAGTTGTTGCTTCTTTTTAAAGACTTTATTTGGTTTTATTTTATTTTAAATCGCTGCCCGCACCTCACGCCGGGGCCGGTTCTCGACGGGCAGCGCGCCCGGCTCGTCGCCTCCCCTCAGGCGCGGCGAGCGGGAAGGTGGGAGGGGGGGGCTCCCAAACCCACCAGTTTCCCCTCAAAAAAAATAAACCCCAAACCCCCCAAAAACCTCCCCCCCCCCCCCCCAACCCCGCTCCTCCTCACCTCCTGCTCCCTGAAGGACTGGTTCTGCGCGTCGATCACCCGGATAGTCCTTTTGATGGGCAGCAGCCCCCCGAGCTCGTCGTGAGCCACCATGGCCGCTCCCCGCGCGGCCGCCGCCGCCGCCGCCTCAGCCCGCGCTCATCCCCGCTCTGCGCCCGCCGCCGCGCCGCGCCGCCACCTCACCCGCGGGGGCGGGGCTACGGCACGGCCACGCCCCCTCCGGCCCCAAAGCCACGCCCACCGGCAGACTAGCCCCGCCCCCCTGCCCCCGGAGGCGGAGTGCCCGGGGGGGGGGCGCGGACCTTCTCGGCCCCTATTTCCTCCTAAACTCCCCCAAAATGGGACCTCGGAGATGCTCTGCTTTAAGGCAGTGCGATGCGGGCACCCACGGAGGGTGGAGGGGGCTGTTCCATCACACCCCACCGTGGAAAGCTGTTCAAAAAGTGCGCGGTTTTCACTATTTGAGCTGAAAAGAGACAAAGCCGAATGTATGTTTTAGGTTTTTGGGTGGGTTTTTTTCCCCCTCTTTTTCTTTGCTGGCACCCACAGTGCTGGGGCCCACTGCTGCCTATGGCCGTCTCACAAGCGTGGCGGTGGGCCACGCTCCTGACGGCGGGTCTCATTGCCACTGCTGGAGTATAAATCATTTGCGAGTTGTTTTTTTTACCGGCCTCAGCCCTCCTCGCTCAAAAAAAAAAAAAAAAAAAGAAGAATTCTTGTCTAGACCTGTGCTTTTAAGTCTGCTCTCGGCTTTAAGGGTTGTGCTGGCACGGCTCTGGTAGCCAGGGGCTGGGCTGAGCCTCTCCCCCTCTTCCAACAGGGGAGCCTGTCCCAGCAGGCCTGGCTATAGATGCAAAGGGTTTGTATTTTTTGTTTGTTTTTTCAAGTCATATTATTCCTGGCACCGCTACAAATCTCCAAAATAAAAGGTCTCTTGTGCTGGTAAAAATAAACTGAGTTTATTTGGCAATAGGAGGGCAGCTGTGGTGCTGCCTACCTATACTAACCAACCTTCTGCATTTCATTTAATACATCTCGGAGGAGAGAAATTTGGGGTGGCCGGGAGTGCTGCAGGGTCCTCGGCTCCTGCGGGACGGGCAGAGGGTTTGCGACAGCCGTTTTCAGAGTAATGGGCAGGAGGAAAGTCCTGCTGGTTCCCTCCCCTGGCTTCTTTTTCTTTTTTTTTTTTTTTCAGCTTTGTTTGCTTCTCTCCCCTGGAGAGCTGCTCTCAGCAAATCTGCGCCCGTTTAACCTCCGCCATGCGAGACCAGGACATTGAAGATCATCCACCGCAGGATTCTCAGAAACTCAGGATACAGCAAGTTTCTGTACCCTTGTTGAAAGGACGGACTATGACTCTTTCAGACACGGGTAATCCTGTTTTGGATTACTGAAGTCAACTATTTTTAAGACAACAAAAGACCAAAGGGACGATGACTCCGGGGAGGAGCAGGCAAACCCTCCATTGAGTTTGATCATTTTTTTGGGGGGAGTATCAAACGTGCCTGTTTCTCCTACAACCTAAAGTCAAAGGTTTGTTAAAATTGGTCTAAAGATTCAGGTCTAAAAATTGGTCTAAAGATTCAGGTTTAAAAACTGGTCTAAAGATTCTCGACCCCGAGAGCGCCTCTCTTTTTCAGGGAGATGTAAAGAGGCCGTGCAGAGTCACCTAAAAATAGGGGATGAACAACCAGGAGCCCAGAGGGAAGGCGTGAAGCAGAGTCACGCACACAAAGGTGGCACTCAAACACTTCGTGTCAGGACCAGAACGTCACGTCCTGCGTCTTGAAGCGCTCCTTGCCATATGAAGTGTTTTCTGTGACGTAAGTGTTAAATAGTCCCTTCTCCTTCCCCAGCCCTCGGGGAAGGGACCTGGGGAAACACGTGATTCCCCGACGGGGAGATCCCTGACTTTCTGCGTGACACCTTGTGAGGACAACTAATTCGGGGTGATGCAAGGCCCAAGCCGATGCAGCCTGCTGATGTCGTGGTGTGGAAACGTAAAGCTCTGGCCTGATGCAACAGGGTTCACCGTACGCCTCCTGGCATGGCACGTGCAAAGGGTTACGTGCCCTGGACAACCGCCCTTCGTTCAAAGCAAGGGGTGGGTAAGGCCTTAAAGCAACAAAACCACCCAAGACAAGCGGTTCCCAGCCGCCCCGGAGCAGACGGGAAGGTTTCTGTAGGCCTGCTGTATCTGTACTCATCATCAAGCGTCATTTCAAGGCAAAATCCCCTCTGGGTGGTGGAGACACGCACTGTGTAATGGGTACACACAGAATGGTCGGGGTGGGAAGGGAGATCTGGAGATCATCCAGTCCAACCCCCCTGCCAGAGCAGGGACACCTCCAGCAGTTGCACAGGAACGCATCCAGGAGCGTTTTGGATATCTCCAGAGAAGGAGACTCCCCCACCTCTCTGGGCAGCCTGTGCCAGCGCTCTGCCACCCGCACAGGAAAGAAGTTTCTCCTCATGTTCAGACGGAATTTCCCCTGTTCCAGTTTGTGCCCGTTGCCCCTTTTCCTGTCACTGGGCACCATGGAAAAGAGTCTGGCCCCAATCTCTTGCCACCCGTCCTTTAGAGATCGATAAGCATTGATGAGATCACAGAACGGTCAGGGTTGGAAGGGACCTCTGGAGATCATCGAGTCCAACCCCCAATCCCCTCTCAGTCTTCTCTTCTCCAGGCTGAACAGCCCCGGGGCTCTCAGCCCTTCCTCAGCAGAGAGATGCTCCAATCCCTTGATCATCTTCGTAGCCCTCTGTGGGACTCTCACCAGTAGTTCCCTGTCTTTCTTGAACTGGGGAGCCCAGAACTGGACCTCGCTAACCAACATGCAACGCAGGGAAGGCAATAAATCTGGAGAAGCCTGAAGGCAGCCGGGGTGATCTCGCAGAGGTATAATGAGCATTCCCCGGCCTTAGAGCAGCTCAGAGCGCACTACGATACCTGCACATTACTTAACCGCCTCTGCTCTACTTACGACACACGCAAAAGGCAGTGTGAATATGACCTCTGAGTTAGTAAAGTTCATTGTAGCGCAAATGCCACTCCAGTGGGCAAACCATCCCAAACAAGGCTGTGGTACTTGGGAACCCTCTGATGAAAGCCAAAACAAATGGAAAAAGAAAGGAGAACTGCTCCTCGTGCAGCAGAAGCAACAAAGCCAGACTTACGGATTTGTACCCTATACACCCCGCGCCATAATCCCAACTTTCTTCTAACTCAGGGCATATTCTTCTACCCAACACCATCTCTCTCTGTCTTCCCAGTGTCCCCTCAGCCCGCCTCCTCGTGCCTTCTCCTGCCCCTCCAGCCCCACTGGGCAGGGATCAGCCCACGCCGTGGCAGCTCCGAAGGCAGGAGAATGCAGCCCGGCCGGTCGCTGCGCCGAGCGATGGGTAACAGACCAGTTCTTCCTGCTCTCCTGCCACTGGGTATTAATAGCATTCCTCCCCTGTACTCAAATGGGGATTTTCACTTCTAGGAGCAAAATACCTTGGTGACTCCTATCCTACTATCGAATTAAGGAGCTAGGAAGAGTTCAAGTGACAGAGGAGTCAACCAGCCCTCATTGTTTTACTCTTATTTTTAGCTTGGGTTTTCATTTCCACGGAGAAGGAAGGGCTGCTGTTACACAGAGCTGTTTGCCTGAAGTCCTGGGCGGTCTCATACCTGCGACATTCCTTGCTCCTGCAAGTTATTCTGGGTAGGGCTGCTACTAAATAAAAATGCTCTCCGGGGTATTGACATATCATTTTGTTATTTCAACCCCAAAGTATCATCAAATAAATTTTAGATTAACAAATGATGAATTCCTCAGAAAACATGCATCCAAATTCCAGTGTACAATTCCAGACTGATGTAAGTTTTCAGTTAAAAATACTCAGTTGTTTAAGCGACACATGGCATCTGGCTAGTGCCAGGGGTTGCCAAGTGTGGCATGCAGGAATGCTCCCCCAACAGCTGAATATGTCCTCCAGCACCTGTGTCCAGGGTGGCCGCCACTCACGACCTGATCCTGTCTCTTCTCTTGGCAGTACTCAAGCAAATCACGTGCCAGAATGGTGAGCAGACAGTTAATGTAAAACCCTAGCAGGCCTGGACTGTGATTTTCAGCCTACCTTCAGTGGAAGAGAATCATTCAGCACCCTCAATGTCCTCGTAGTTGAGGTCTGGCCACGTTACACAGCCCCAGCCATCAGCCAGGACACTTCAGGGTTGCTTTATTTTATACCTAACCCTGCAAGAAGGATGTTTGCTGTCGCTGACAAGAGCCAATGACAAAAGATCTTGGTTCTGCCACTGGCTGGAGAGGAGAAGACTCGAGCTGGTGCGTTACCAGAGCCCGGAGGCAGAGGGGTACTCCTCAGCAGGCAGTTTTCCCAGTTTTCACAGGTCCTGGATGCCTCTAATCTGCCTGACATCTGGATTCAATTTCTTCAAAGAAAGAACCTGCGACATTTTAATCCCTTTGGCGGCTTGAAGTCTCGGGGAAAACGAAAGCATCCATTACATTCATAGCATATTCATTTTCATTGTTGTGCGTGTACGTTTTGAAATCCTATTTACTAGGAACTGAAATCCGCCTAAAAACTCACTTTACAGCTATTCTTAATGTGCTATATATAGTGTAACACGCAGAGCACTGAGGACTGGAATAAATAAGATCTCCATAGGCAATCATCTTCTCCCATACGTGTTCACGGACCCAGGACAGTCAGACACCCTCTGCCGTACACAAAGTTGTTTACTGTCCATGAGCTGTGTTTAACATTCCACTCCCAGATATTTATATTCAGAGCCAAATTCAGAACAGTATTCTGGAAAATGAGCAAAAGTAGGCTATGACCCATCAAGAGACTATTGGGTCATCTGAACAGTTTACGAGCCGGTCTGGAATCCAGCATTTATTTTGGATGGTGGGAGGTCACTATAATTAGCTGCCATTCAACTCCATTATACAGTTACAAATTTAAAAAAAAAAATAAAGAAAAAAAAGACCCAACCCACAGTGCAGATGCATTTTTGCTGAAATACAACCTATGACATTCTGCAGACCCCTGTAGAAAACAAGTTACCTCAACCATCCCCGAAGTGAACATTTGTGCGCTCAGGCCAGAAAAGCAATTTCCATCTTATGAATATGAATGCAACACCAGAAAACAGGGACCGTCCAAGCTCGTGATATCATTAAACACAACATCTGCCCTAACAACAAAGTAATGGAGCGAGAAGGTACAGTTGACTTCAGCTCCCAACCTGCTCACGTGCCAAATGTTGTTTTTCAGAGTTGCACGCTGTAGCCAATGCCAGAGATGTTCGTTTTGATCAAAGTCTATTTCCAAACACAAATTTGTAACTTATGCACGGGCACGTTCTCGCATGAATCAGACACGCCAATAAAATTCCCATAAAAGTCCTCTAGAGTGGTTGTATCTTTGGGAGGGGGAAGGGAGGAGGGAAGGAGTGTTTTTGTTGTTTCTTTAAAGCTTGTGGATATATATTCTAAAGGAAGGCATTACCGCTGCAGTTTCTTGCATTATTTAGTGGTGATCTTTAGGCTGTGTTATCCCTGCCTGAAGCCAAGCTGCTTGTGGGGAGTCTGACCATGGAAAGACACTCATTGATGGTTTCAAATGAATGCAGACACAAGGATTCTCTCTCCACCTCCTCTTTTTTTTCCCAAGTAATATTTTACATTAAAAAAAAAATAAAAATCAGTGTTTATCTGCCTTGCCTGGAGAGACTGTCGCTGTCAGCTTTATCGTCACAGTCTCTCTCTGCTGCCAACACAAGTACAACTCTAGGGCTTGTTTGGGCTGAACTCCTGTCCAGGCTGAGTAATATTCATAGAATATTACCAAAAAGGTGAGTAAGGCTTTGAGAAGGCCACAGCATAGAGGTTCATAAGCGGGGTCCTCACTAAGACTTCACTTCCTCTCTGAAATCCCTCTTCCTAAACCCTTACAAGGACATCCCATAACCAACAGAACACACCGTCCAGACGAGACGTGATTCTTACACATTACTCAGCCTGGCTTCATTTCGCCTCCGGTAAAATACACCATCGGATCTGTCTATCCCCTGTCATATACTGAAAAGTATTTGTCTAGTTGCTAACAAACATCAAGATACACACACCTTCAAAAAACACAGTGCTGCTTCCTCCCGTGAATCATTCGGCACCTTACATAACTGCGGGGGTAATATGGAACCGTTTCATATGTGATCACTTAACAAAAAGTTGGTCATAAACCTACCTGAAATGCAAAAATAGCTCCCAGTTTTAAAGCGTAAAGATCTGCTTAAGAAATCTCTGTCCTCAGTTTCTTGTTTCTGTCCCTGCACTGCAATTTGCTCTCCCTTCTGTCTTAACCAGACAATTATCAACAGCCCATGTTGCAGTACGGCTCCAAACATGATCTGGGGAGAAAATACCTTCTTTCTCCCAAAAGGAGGGTGTTTTGGCACAAGAGAAGGGGTGGCGCAGTGCTGAAGGAAGCGGATGCTCTAACTATGGTCTCCGATTGTAACTTCCCACTCATATTTTGGTAATGTTTGGAGGGTTTTAGGCTGTATGTCAAATTAGAAGCTTAACAGACCTAACAGACCTGGTTCATTTTTGAGTAGGACCCTGGGTGGCACCGGGGAGGTGAACAAGCCCAAATAAACGAGAATAGCCGGGGCGTTGCAGTCCGTCTGGACTGGCGTGACCTCCCCTGCCATTTTGCATACCATCTTCCTGGCATGCGGAACGATAATCTAGAATATGTGAGGTTTAAACATCATTAAAGGACTGCTCAACCTTTTCAGAAAGACAGGTACACATCCAAATTAATTAATCCCTTCCCCCTGCCTTTATTTTAAATAACATACATTGGGTAGGATGCCAAGTGTGAGATCTTAGGGTGCAACTCCCTGCTCCAAAGCAGCCCTTCGTGGGATCACCATCTACACGGCAGTTCTGTCAGCCCAATTATGTCTAGTAGGAGTGTGAATGAAGTATGCTGGCAAAACTCCCCCGTTATTGCAGGTACGGTGACAAAACAGCAGCTTGTCGGCTGAGCTATATTTGCTGGGGGAGATAGTGGAGCTGAAGTAACAGTTATGCTGTGCAGTTAGACACTTTACAGAGACAAACTCTGAAAAATCAGTTCCCATCTGTAAGACGGGAATAAACAATATATGGTCTGACGTGCACGTAACATTCTTAAATTGTCTTGATCTTCTCTTGTGTCCTTATTTCATCAACAAAATAGATATATCCCTGTCTGAGGGAGATGAGTTTTGAAAATTTGACTATAGTTGACTGTGGGGCTTTTAAAACTTTAAATAACCTCGCGAGTTGGTATCAAAAAGCCTGAAAATTACAATCCAATCAGTACCATTAATGTATTTTAACAAGAACACTGAAGGGTATCTCAAATGTCCAGGAGAGCCTAACACTTTCAAAAGAACAAGTTAAAAATCAGGTTAAACAAAAGCTTCAGTCTGAACTTTGACTGTATTAGCCTAGGGATTTCCCTTCCTTGGAAGATTTCTGTTAAAACTCCTAAAAGGTGAGTACACAAATTACTGTTGATATTTTAGTTTCACCTTGAAGTGATTGCTTTGTGGGAGAAACCCTAATTCACGCAATTTTGCCCAACAAATAAAAAGGTAGTCCAATTAAGAAGAAAAAGAAAATCCTCTTCCCTGAGGGCAGATTTCCTAGCCATAACACTCCCATCTGCATCAGAAAACCAGAAAGACCTCAGAAACAAAACAAGCCCAAAACACAGTCAGTTCAGAGGCATTGGCACTGCCGTGTCACAGCCCTCTGCAGATAATCTTTTTTTGCTCTTTTCCCTCCCCTACTGGGAAATTACAGGAATGGTCTTATCTGGAACAGATCTCATCCAGAGGGGTGAAAGCCCAGAGTTAGCCTGTTGGAGGGGACAATCGGTCATGGAAAGCATCCAGCAGTAGCCAGGTTAAGTGAGGCTAATAAATAATGCACAAATGCAAAGTAAGTGACAACAACAGAGGATACACTGGTCATTAGGTCAAACAGGAAATTCCTCACTAACAAATTACTTTTAATCCCAGCCTAATAAACCGTAAAACCCACTTCGTTAACTCTCAACTCAATAGCTACCTTCCTAGGAAAAACCCCATTTCTTTTCCTTCCTCTCTTCAGAGAAGTATCTGACAGTGAGATCTTCACGGCAGATGGAGAGCGGGAAGTAGTTTCTCTTCCAGGAAACTAAACTTGGATAATCCTTGGGAAAAGATGCAACTCTGCACCTCCCCACCCTCATTTTTGTAAATCACTTTAATCCATAGCTTTAAGAACAATTTACCACCCAGCCAGTCCAGCTCATTCGCAATACAACCAAGTGCTCTAACTAAAGTCAAACAAAAGCAACATTTGAAGGGTCTTAGCACAGTTTTGCTTCCTGGCACTTGAAAATGCTTACGTTCTTGCTAAGTACGGGTTATACACATTCATTTCACACAACATTAAAACTGTGGCGGATTTCGGATTCAAATGATTAAAACAGGAGATCACAAAGAGTGTTATGGATATCACAAGCAGGACTCAGCCCACCCCAGAGGTGTATGCAAGAGCAAACACAGCTGTACACGTCTCTAAACTGTTGATGGTGAAATGCAAACACAGAAAGTATGGCATTCCCCGGCAGAAGCCACTACAGTTGACAAAGTAGATGATTGCACAATATCGTAGAGGAACGTGTTTTGATTACCTTGAAGTCAAGGCTGCAAAGACTGACTACATCATCGTCCTTCTCTCGGCGCTTCCTCTTCTGTAAGAAATGAAACAGAGGTATAGTTGTACACTTGATTTGCGTTCAGTAAGGCTCTGGTTTTTATAAAGCGAGCGAGACATTTTCTTTCTTTACATCCCTGACTAACTGTAATAACTCAAAAAACTAAAGGTTGAAAACAAATGCAAAGCACGCTGACGCTGTTTCATGAGGTTTGTTACCTGATCAATACCTATAAATTATATGCCTATAAGCTTGTTTCTCTGCACTCCCATAATTGTGGTTGTGAGTAAAGTCTTAAGCAGGAAATCTCACTAGCAGGACAGAACGCAGCGGTTACCACTGTGAAATGATTTGAGATTCATTTAGTTAAATGAAACATTTTTTGTGGTTTCTGAGGTCAGCAATCCAGCAAAAGTTGGGTTTTTTGAAAGAGTTAGGTACTAAGAGGGTCAGACTTGGTGATCATTAGGATCCGATGTCTCTAGGGGACACCAGAAGATACCATGCTTAATTCTTACAACCAGCACAGCTGCGCTTGGGCACGACTCTGTGAGTGAGGGGGATCTACAGGTTTCACCCTGGAGGCAGCGGCAGCATAAAGCAGTTTTGCACTAGGTTGGTTGTTCCTGCTCCTCAGCTACCCTCTAATACCCAAATATATTTTATTCAGGGGATTCTTACTGCGTATCAGGGGTTTGTTTTATAGTGCAGTACCCTAAATAACAGAAAGTGTGCAGGTGAGGGCATTTCGATCACCGATTTAATTCCTTACTTTGGACATGGCCAGTAGACAGCTGTGGCTGAAGCATCCCTGCTAGGAATGCAACGGACTTTAGTCCTTTTTTTCCCTCCTCTTATTCTTTAGAATAATAAGCGTTTTTGTGGAAGAAAGATGAGGCTTTAGGCCAGGGAGCTCTCAGCTATGTTCCTTTCTAAAGAAGAGCACAAGCCAGTGGAACAATGATCAAAGACATCTGCATTGAGCTTCCTGATACCTCCCACTATTTCAGTACTATCTGGGTTTCTACGTTATTTTTTTCATTACCCAGATAATGGAAAACCAATTGTGGACTCATCCTGTTAGACTGTGCCAGCCTGCAAATCACCTGGTCTGGAAAAAACATGGGTCACGAGCGTAAATTGTTTGGTCACCCATGAAACAAGCAGTTGATTTTCATCCTGCGTTTGACCCTTGTCCTTCAGCATTTCAGAATGAGTCAAGTTCATCCTCTTCCACTTCATTAAGTACAAAGGAAAAAGAAAAGAAACTATTTGGTATTTTTGTATTGGTCTACATGTTGTTTATCAGTTTAACAGACTAGCCATTGAACTAGGTGAAATGAGGAAAACACCCTCTCTGCAGCTGCAGAGGGAACTACTACCACAAGTCCGCTCTGAAGTTCAGCAAATTTCAGTTTTGTGTTCTACCAGTCCAGCAGCTTGACCTCCCATCAGGAGCAAAGATGTAATTCCTCTTTTCTTAGTATTTAATAATATCTGAAAATAACTTTACAATATATTCAAATGAAGGTTCAGCTTTAACAGAGGTTTGTCATCATTGTAAGTGCATTTAAAATGTCTGAATAGAAGTATTCATTCAAATTATTTTTAAATGCTGACCAGCCTAATTTCCATGGTTCTTTTGAAAATCTGATGCTGTTGAGGGGATGTCCAGTTTCCCTGGAGGGTTCTCGGAAACCTGTTCTCTTGCTTGCTAGTCCTTTCGCGTGACGTGGTTTTAGGCTCCAATGTGTCTTCTCACCTGTCCGCACTATGCTGACTCTACCATTTAACCATTAAATACACACGGGTAATGATGAGGTATTACACAAATGCACTCACTAATTTCTTATATTTTGGGTTTTGGTGCTGTGTTTTTTTTTTCTCAGCTATTCAAGCTAGCTACAGAAGTGGATTCAAGTATAACGTTCCCCAATGATTTCAGTTCTTCTGTTTTGGTTTTTTTTTTTTCTGTATTTGCAAAGACAAGATACTGACTCTGTCACGTGAGTGAGTCCCTTCACTGATAGACTTGGTAACTACAGAGCAAAAATTCTCACATTAGACATTATGTCTTACCATATTTATAGCATTGACACTGAATTAATGTCCCAGCACACTCCATACTTTTAGAACAGACCTTTGGCAGGCTTGAGAACACATGCAAATGCAGACGTTTGTTCTTTTAGGTTTAGTAAAATATTCGGGGTTGGTTATTTATCAAACCCTGCAATAAAAGACTGCTATAACCACACCTTTTTGGTCTGCAGATTATTTTTCCCATATGTAAGTCAAGGATATTAGCATCTATTTAACAGAAGAAAACTTGCAATAAAGACAAAGACACCACGCCTTTTTGGTCTGAATATTATTCGTTCCTTATGTAGTCAAGTATATTAACATCTTTAACATACAGCTCCAGACCAAAGCCCAGACACGAAAGGAAGGCCAAAGTTTTGTTTTTAAACTGGCTAGACTTATGCAATAAGTATTGCATTGGCTGGGCCCCATTTCCTTTGCCCAATATAGTTTCATACAAAAAACTTAGACATTTCACTGCAGAGCCAGCTGTATCATTCCTCTGTGGTGCCAGAACAGAAACAAATTCCAAGAAAATGGCCTCTTCAGACTGCTCAAATCCGGGCGTTTAAAGCCACATGATAGAAAAGCAACTGCTACGGTACTGTTTTCTCACATATTTGAGACGGTCACGATCAGAGATCTGATACGTTAACCTTCTCACAAAACTCAAGTCATGTGGAAAAAGTTACTTCTACGAAAGTTATTAAACTGTAAAAACCGTGAGACCCGATTTAGGCTCTCAAAGAGGTATTGTAAAGGAGAAGCATAAAAAAATGCTAATCGGGAGGGGAAATCTAAATATTTTGTGACTTTATTTTAGAAAGACCTAAACAACGCTATGAGCGTGAACATTAATTACATTTCAAGGATTCCGATTAAAGCTCCAGGAACGCTTTTTAAGAAAGTACTGGTTTTCAATTTGAAAACAATTCTAGTAATCTAGCTTTCCTCTCTCCTCCTAAGGGCTTTTGCCTAAACCCAGGATATTTTGTTCTTCAGGGATCAGTCTGGTTTTGGTGCTTATTGCCCACCTGAAGTCATAAAACACCAATAAGGCTTCAGGTGAGGAATGTGCATCAGGACCGTTGAGTCAACAAAGATCAAGTGCCCGTTTCTCATAAACGAATCCTCCTTCATGAAAAGGAAGAAAGGAAACCAGATGATGAGTAACCTTGCTTCCAGTCAGAAGCCATCCAGAGGATGTTTCAACCCAAACTACTGGAGTCTTTTCTTAGAATTATGCAGAACACATGCTAGTCCTTCTCTTTAAAGGCACTCCGCCTCTGCAGGCGTGAAAAGGACACTTGGCTGAGTTACCCACTTCCCCTGAGGCTCGGGCCAGGTACATTTTACAGACTTTTGGCCAAACCGCTGCACAAACTACGGCATGAAGAGATGCTATTTGTGACTGGCGTATGAATACTTGGTGGTCATGGGGCAAAAAAAATAAGCCCTTGTGTGACACACTTACTCCAGCACATGAGACGTGACACCAAGAAAAGTAGAGTTCTTGTTTGCCAACAGGCTGCTGCCAAAATACAGCGCTCTGGTCGATGTATGTCAGCATAATTACACTGGTAAAGCCTCTAAGCGGAGAGCTAGTCCCCAGCCATGCAGTAAGGGTATGTCTGCTGGGTGACCCAACTGCGCAGCTATGCGCTCTCCTTCGTTATTCTTTCTCTCCTGTATTTGCTTCTCTTCCACTCTTAGGTGTACCAGTCAGACTAACCTCTAGCTAGGAAAAGCTAGGAAAGCTCGGATGTCCAGAAAAGGGCTGGAGTTCAGAGGTACCCACCCTCTGTAGCTGCACATGAAGCTACTTGGGCTTGAAGGGAGAAGTGGCAGTGGACAAGGTTGATGAAGGACGTGATGGAGGAATGCAGAGAAGCAATTAAGTCCTTCAAAAACAGTTTCTTTGGTTTTTGCGGTCTGTCATTTCATACAATATGTTCTAACTGTAATTGAGAGTTGAGCTGAATATGTGTATAGCCAAATAAAAGCAGATTAAAAAACATGCAAAGAACAGGAATAACTCGAAACTCAATCAAAATGCTTTTAGTTTGTGATGTTAGAACACAATAGCTCCAAATTTGAACGAATATAATTTCTAGGGCTTTGTAATATTCAAATGTATATGTTTAATGTAGCTGCAGTCACCAGATGAAAGTTTCTGAAATTAAGCAAAAGAAAAATCTGCAAGAGATTATGGTTTTGTTTAATCCACTCCCATACTGGACTAGTGTTTGTGCAGCCTCAAAATTGCACATGGCTGCCCTTCAAGGCACAGCCAGCGAAGTGCCTCTCTAAATGCACGCTTTCACAAGAAGCTCCAGCTGATTCGTGATGGGATTTCCTTCATAAAAGGTAGTCGTGTCCTTTTCCCCACCTCCAGACATGTTCTCACGCCCTTCCTCCTGCCGCCACAGGCATTCATACAGCTTGTGCAGTCAGCTGGATCAGCTCATCCAAAACTCTCTTGTTTTCTTTTTGGTAAGGCAAATTTTTCAGCCAGATCAGTCTGCTGGCTGAGGACAGCATCACCACTTCCAGGGGCAGTGGGGGGCAAATCATCTTAGGCAGCTCACAAAAATGAGCTTTAAGATAGGACGAGATGTATATACACAACACCAGGCACTATGCACCTACTTCAGCTGACTAATCGCCTTGCAGTCCTCAGGGCATGAAGCGGGACAGACACCATGAAGCAGAAATTCAGAACTCAAACCCAGTGTAGGCCCTCTGAACGGCTCTCCAGAGGGGTCCATCTTCCTCTACCAGCTCTCAGGGCTGGAGGGGAACCACTTCCCCAGCAAGAGATGCATGTTAAAGGATGGAGAGAAGAGAGTACAAGGCTTACAGCAGTTAGGCCATGCGCTTGCTCTAGGTAGTTTCTCTATACAAAGTAAAATACAAATTTTTGCATTTAAGGAAAAAAAAAAAAGAAAAAAAAAGGTTTACTTCTACACCAGGTTTTATATCTAGTCTATTGCACTGCCAGCTTAGTTAGCAGGACTGCTGAAACACATCAGAAAGAAGTTTATAAAGAAACCACGGTGTCCCGGATATCCTGCCTTCTCTTAATCCCTGTGTGCAAAAAGCACCCTCCAGCTAAAGCTCAGAAGCCTCAGGGGCTCAGAAAGTGTCTAGCCAGGTAGAGGAGAATGCGTTGATTTTCCTTCTCTTCCAGGCAGAGGAACCTTCACCTCTGAATTCCTGCTTTTGTTTGCATGCTCTTGCAATATGCACCCACCAGTTGTTTTACTCACCAGGGTGAAGTCCCAGTGTGGTCCCGGAGTCAAAAACGTGAAAGAGCTGCCTCGTCTGAGAGGGTACCTGCGAGCAGAAAAAAGAAATAAGGTAAATAATTTATAGGTTGCTGTAGCAATTGATAAACTACATCTGTTTTCCACAGCTTTGGTGGTATCGTACATCTTCAGCTCCTAGCACAAAAGTTGCAAAGACAACGATGTAGCAAAGTCTTTGGGAAGGAGAGACCAAAAGGATTGCCAGTATTCCCCACCACGACTGCAGGTGTTCGATTAAAAATCCCGGTTTACTACAATAAATGGCTCTGTGCTACAGAGGCGGACAAAAACCTCCCACTGGGCCCTGCAGGCTGGTCTGGAGGAAAATCTCTTTTTGACCACAAACCTGCCAATCTGACCAAAAGGAAGGATAAAACAATAATAATAATAATAAAAAATAACAATATTGTGGCCTCATTTTCCAAGGTTAATGAAGCTGAAATGAAAGGAGGCAACAAACTGCACCTTTGACAATGCAGCCTTGTAGTTTCCCATAAAATTACAACCAGGAATTGAGTTGTGGTCTTTCATTAAGTCATTCTCGATCCAAGAAAGTTAAACCACCAGAAAGCACCACACACAATAGAGCGTTTGTATAATCCTTGCTCTTTGAACAATGGTAAACTAATTGCCTTATGCAAGTCATTTATTGTACTAGCACCGAGTTAAGCAAACAAGTTATGTTCCAACTTTCACTGTCTGGTGGACTTAAGGTATGTTTCCAGCAACAATTTTTTAAAGCTTATTCTGGCCATAGTATGGAGAAACATTTTTGTCTGTCATTGGTTTTCTGCACATAGAATTTTAGTCCCAAATGGACCACACGCTTTTTTTTTTTCAAAGGCAGCCAGCTGTATCACCTAATGGGGAGAAGATTTCCCCCTTGCTGTCACAAACTCAGACAGAAAAGGCATCTCCTCACCAGCTGCACCTTTCTTCTTTGTACTAAGATCCCACAGGATTGTAAAAAACCTGGAAATAATATAGGAATGCAAATCCTTCTGACTTTCAGGGGACTCCAGCATTGCTCAGGCGTTGCTGAAAATTCATCTCACAGTGTATTAGTAGTATTTAATGTCAGCAGCTCTCCGTATCGGAAGAGAAAAAGCATTTGTCTGCAAAAGGTTTGTGTAGGGTGGGGTGTTCTGGATTGTTATTTGGAAAATATAAGTCAACCACCCAGAAAATACTTTTGTACTTCTACCAGCCAATGCAGAGCAACAAGATAAATGTTATATGAAGTGTACCTTATTAGAAGCAAGTTGTGAAGGAATACAAGATGCTTTCAGCGATGAGGCAAACATTTTATGCAGCAGCTGTAGACTGCACAGGTGAGCTTATTAACACATTTTCTCCAAAAATATATTTCTATGTTCACCCTTCGCTTAGCATACGTCTGTCAATACAAGCGACACCATATTTAACTTCAAACGCAAATCTGAGAAAAAATCTAATCAACTGCCGAATGCCTGAGCTGGTTCTGTGCTCCTCACTGTAGGAAGCACCAGTGTCCAGGCAGCAGATTTTGTTTCTTGGGATGACCTAAGAAGATGACCCAAACCTGTTACTTGGCATCTGGTACCAAAAAGACAAAACCCCTGCGCGCAAGAAGGGCATCTTCTCTTCACTCCCCACTCGTAGTGAAGGAATGTGTCTGCCACACATAAAAGGCTGAGGCAGCCTTTAGCAGAAAATTATGTACTTTGATCAGGACAGAGAGTGAAAGCTGTTCAGCCACGTCAGTAGGTGACACAGAATAGGAGCAACACTTCCCTGCAGCTTCTGGGATTGCTGAAGTCCCCACGGGACCTGTTCAGGGAGCATTTCACCTTTTCCATGGGTTTGAGCAAGGCAGCTGCCATATAAGCAGTGCAAATGCTAAGCGAGAAGCATCTGCAGTGATAAACCAGGAAGCAGGAACATCGTCACGGGTTTCAAGGTGGTTAAAATAGTAAATATGCCATCTATGTTATATATACACATAGATTTAGATAACCAAATATATGGATCTCTACAATAAATACCTAAAATTTATAAAATGTATAAATACTAAAAAAAAGTACGTGCTGAAAGTACCATATGCACAAATTAAGACTTACGTAAAACCAGAGGAAACTTTTCCTCAGACCACGCGACCTTCAGGTACCTTAGAATCAGCCAAAACCTTTTAATACAATCAACTATGTCTGTGACACCGCTCCAGAAAGGAAAGTGGCATTTCCAAGAGCTGCATACCAGTACACTGATTGCTAGATGGAGAAGAAACTTCTGGAAGGGAACATTCTTTGGGATTTATAAGAGTACATACTGCTCAGGAAGAAAATCTGGGAATGAGCATCGGATTTCTTTGAAATTTAAAATAGAGTAATTTTTTCTCATGAGAAAGAAAAATCCTTACTGTGTAATCCCAACATCTAACCTGCTAGGCTGCCCGGACCAAAATTTATGAGTTTGATTAAACCTTCCTTGACTACAGATAGAAGAGCAAAGAGATAATTAATAGTCTGCAAACTGTGCCCTGCGCAGCTATAAAGAGCTCCCAGAATGGACTAAGCCTCAGTCTTTAAGGCAGAAGCACAATTTTCTTCCATGAATCTTGATCTCCGACCCCAGAAGCAGCCAAATTGTGGTCTGGAAGCAACACGAGGCTTGTAAACTGTTCAGAGTAACTCCCAGTCATCCCAGTATGGATGTGGGCTGCTTCTAAATGCTCCAGCTGCATCGCCTGGGGTCCTGGGTGCACCTCGAGTTGTGTCCCCGTGCTCGTGGGGAGCAAGGGGACTGCGGGTACAAAGCTGCCATTGAGAACAAGCAGGAGTTTGGCCCATTTGTACTCGTGCACTCATCTTCCCACCAGATGGAGATTTTGTGGGTTATGATCAAGTACATTTGGCTACAGCAGCCTTTCAAAAAGCTGAAATTTAAAGGTATTGTGCAACTATCACTGTGGCTTCTTACACTCATAAGTTTAAAGCAACCACTGTGGATTTCCATTTACTGCCCAATGTGTTTCATTAACTATTACACAGACATTATAAGAAGGTTTTAATCCAGAGCAGTGTTTTGTTTCGGCATGCACATTGTAAGGCACGTATCTCGTGGGACTGCCTGTGCAGCGTTTCAGATACCCCTCTGCTCAAGTTGGGATGGGACTCATACAGCTAAACGCGCGAGACGGCTCCTTCTCTGGCCTCCCCACTGTCCTTGAAGAAGGTTTTTCTTGGTGTCTCCTGGGAACCTGCCTGATGGTGTCTTTCAAAACACAACCTGCAGAGATGATCACACAGGTATTAACCTCTCTACGGTTACTGCTCAATATCAAAACTACATAGAGCCACTATTCTTTCATGAAAAGGAGAAATGATCGCGCCTGAGAGGCATTAACTTGGAAACCTCAGCATTTTAAAACAAGTCATAGGTGTGGGGAGTACAATAGGATTAAGGTTCAAAAATCTACAGGCAGCTTTGTTTCCAGTTGTCCACAAGAGTTGGAGAGAAATTTCTCCATCTCAGACCCCATCTACGCTTTCTCCCTTGGTCACTCAGCTGCGGGGAGAAATGCAGCTAATACCTCCCACAAAAGGCATGTAATAAAGAAATACCTGCCCCAGGTAAAAAGTTCCCTTCAGTCCTCCAAACACCCAGCACGGATCTTCTGCAACAACAGAGCCCATTATAAACCAGCTACTCTTTCCTCCTCTTCAGTGATCTAGCAAGAGGACTCAATCAAGACACGAGGGCAAAGTAGAAATCAGAAACTGCTTCTTCTCAAATGCCACCAACATCAACAGTGTTCTGGGAGAAGGAATTCTCCTATTTGTTCTAGATCATGGTATCACAGATACTTCCTGGACATCTTTCATTAATAGGAAAGAGCTTTTTGTGGTGTGAAGAGATCTTACTGATCCTCCTTCCTTTTTCAAGTCTTTGGCATAGTGTGGGGAGATGAGATCTGCCAGAACTGTCAGGAGTGGCAAACGGACAGACAGAGAGGGAAGCAGACCCTTGTGCTAAGTGGAAAAAACACCTTAAGGAAGGCGGCCTCCTCTATCATCTCAAAGCTTTGTCACATCTCCTGGTGTCCCCTCTCCAGTCACTGCTTGCTAATTTGCTCTGCCTGTAGCTCTGCTAGAGCCTGCAAAGCTCTTCAGAACTACAGAGCCAAATTTAGTCACCTGCATGACTACCGTGCGTATTACGTGCAAATGGATGACTCACGATTGCAGTGCTCACGTGGGCATCCCTTGCAAGGTCTGTCAAGAATCTGAAGACAACGCTGGTGAATTAAAGGTCAGCGATGACCGTAAGAGCAATCCTGGAAGTTTTACCTAATGTATCTCACAACCCAACATGAGAAGAAGCAGGGCTGCGTGACAGAGCACTGCACTGTTGGTCATTGCTCAAAACACTGCGTGATTAATTGAAACAAGTGAGCGGCGGCCTGGATGTAATGTTTCAGTACCTGAAGACAGCAGAATAAAGTATTGTGCTGGTGCCAACAGCTGGATATAGTTAATTACTGTGTTTACTGCAAAGCTGTTGCAACAGCCCAGCCCAGTTGTAGGGACATCCATAGAGATCACTGCTGTGTCACCCAAACAAAAAGACTAAAGTTGTGTTCAGTCACTTCATTGAAAAAGATTCTTCTTGATAGACTGTCTCCAGCATAATTTCCTTGTTTAAGACAGGATGAGCCGATACAGACTCTTTCCTTATCTAACCAAGTTCAAGACAAGCAGAAAGTGTTAATTATAGCTGGCTGATTCATGTAACTTTGAAACCCATTTCAAAGTGATTAAGAACTTCGGGGTTATGAAGACGATTACGTGAACACACAAAAATAATTTGAGATGTAAAATGTTGCGGCAACGCACTGGCAAAGCAAATCTCTCCAAACTAAGAGCAGGGGAAGGACAATCTTCTTGTGACTGCACGGAAAGAACAAACACTTCTGTTTTGGTACCCTCTGCTTGCTTCAAGAAATGAATGTTCCAGGCTGCTTACCAGCAAATGATGATACTGCCAGCCTTGCCAAGAGTAAATCATTCCAGAGCCTGCTAAAATAGAGATTGCCATGCTGATGGTCCATAGAGAGATTAGCTATGAAATATTTTGACCTTAAAAGAGCACGTGTCATTTGTATTTTCAAGTCGGCCTGCAAACAGGTTTAGAAAACCTACTACCAACCCTGAGAGAGGCAGGAGAAGTCCTGAACACAAAACCTGTTTGGCAACATAGCAGGGGAGGAGATGGGGCCCCAATAATCTTAATAGAGGAAGTTTGGGCAATTTAGTAGATAACATATTGATAAAGGCAAGTGGGCAGGCTCAATTGTTTCACATTTAGCCAGACTAAGGAAACAGTCATTGTTCACCGCCTTCCTTGAATAAACATCAGGATCCTCTCACCAGCACAGGACGCTATGGATAAAGCAGTGGCAGTGAGCACTTGGCCAAATTTATTCTCAAATTTTAATTTCAAGGTTGATGATTGCCTTCAGAGCTGGACGTGAAGGGAGGGGTAAAGAGCAGTGAAAAAACACGCTTCATCTTAAATCAATTTATCAAAAAGCCAATGTTTCTGTCAAGTATTGTGCTGCTTCTTAAGCATCTTTTTATTGCTTGTCTTCTCCAGAGACAGTTTTTTTTGTGTTAACTTTTGCTATTTGTTGGTTTGGTATTTTTTTGGGGGGGGGGAGGCCGTAAAAGAGATTTTTGGGTCAACAAAAATCCAAAAGACATCCACAAAGGGCGTGCTAGAATAGATTCCCATTAGTCAGACTGGAGGATAAAGCACAGAAAAGCTTCACTCATCAGGTTAGAGCAACTTCCCATTAATGTTATTTGAAACATTTTTCTCCCTTTTTACTGTAAATCCATACCGCCTAGTCAGCATCATTCGACAGTCTGCACTCTTTTTTTACTTATTTTTGATGACTTATCCAGGAAACTGCAGAAAAGCTTTGATCTGGCAGTTCTCTTAACTTTTTAAAGTTCCAAAATACATTCTTCAGACTGGGCAGCGATTCTGTGTTTCCTTCCCCTCTGACTTCCAACCCCCCCTTTTTTTTGTTTTCAGAGCAAGCTGTTCTTAAATATAAACCACTTGCACCGGTTAAGTGCTAAGATGGTGAATGTTATAGCAACACGCACAAATTAAAAGTCTTTCCCCAAACGAGCAAGCCACACTGGTGAATCCTGTTTTGAACGACAAGAACAGAAAAGCTCCACAAAGAGTCTTTTGAATTTTAATTTAAAGCTTTTCTGCAGGGGGAAAAAGGAGCCTCTGGATTTCCAACTTACTGTAGTTAATATTTCCACTTCTACAATATCCAGAGGCCTTGGCCAGTATAAGAGGCCTCCCAAGCACTGTGCAAACAAACTCTGACTAAGGGCACTTACCGCAGTGCTTGTCATGGTTCCTTATCTTGAAAAGCTCCAAGGTAAAAGCCCTACTTGAAGAAAACCCTATTGACAGACATTTTAAATATCTAAAAGCAAGACAGAAGAACTCAGTACTTCAATGGCTGAGAGGAAAATGGTGCCAGTGAACTCCGCATGGAGTTCAAGTCTGCGGACTGCTTCTCCATCATTAATGCTAGCTCATTAATGCTATCGCTGCCAGTAGCACACAAAAGGAAGCGGGATACTTACAGCTGTAATTATATAGAGAGCAAAAGAATGACGGGTTGCTCTCTGGAAATGTGGTTTAGAAAGCTGCAATAACTTTCTGGCAGCAGCAGCATCATCACCGTTTGCAACACTGGTGCAATTAGTAATTCTAGCAGTCTCAGCTTTCAAATAGCGAAGCCATGAAAACCCATGGCAGTGGAGTTAAACAGCGATCAAAAACACTTCAATCCATCTACCACTTGGACAGGGCCAAACAGCGCTACTGCTGAGCTGAGAACTTCTTGTACTTTTCAGACACTCTGGAATAGCTATTATTTTGTTCTTTTATGTTGGAACAACCTCTGCTTCTAAAAGGAAGCGCCTTCAGACACTCGGGGCCGGTTTAAAAATTTAATGTTCTTTGTATAATTTGTTTAAATAGTTTTATGAAGTTCAGCACAGACTGAACGGGAAGAGTGATTTTCCATTTTAGAAGCGTTTGCTCCTTGCAGGTATTGGTGGAATATTATAGCTATTTGTCTGAAGAAGCAATCAACAGCAGCACTGAACTCGAGCAGATAAGCCCCGAGGAGATTAAACATGCACTGATATCCTTAAATAATCACACGCCCGACCTCTCCAGAGCGGCACATTAACAGTCTCTCCACAGCCAACACAGCAACATCTAGTTTCATCTAAGGATTGAAGTGATATCTTTTCACCACAGACTTCCCTTATGACCCAAGCATCTTCCTTCCAGTTTGCCTTCACACTTCCCTCTCCAACCGGGTATCTGCTCCAAGTCAAACTCGGTAAACGCTAAGCTCCCTAGCGGCGTTGTTAAGGCTGGCAGCCAGACCTTTCTACAAGAGAAAGAGAAGGACTTTTCAGTAGCACATGCTCAAGTCTCCTCTCTTTCCCACCCCGCTCCCTTTCCAACTGCTCAAGTTACTTCGACGTTTATGCTTAAGCACACCGTGGCATTTTGCAAAGGCTTCCGGTGGAATGACGCACCGCAGCACACCATCAGCCGGGCACTGAAATGAAACAGATAACAATAGCCTTTTGTGAAGATTATTTGTAAGAACACCATTTCAGTGATTTAGTTTACAACATGACTGTGCAAACATTTGTGCTGGCCAAACCAAGAGGGAGCAAACATAAGCCCGGGTAGGAAAACCTTTGGTCCACTTTGCTTGCGAGCTGGCCCGCTGAGACAACTCTGCAGCTGCACGGACTGTCTTCAACTGCCATCGTGACCTAAGGTTGCCTCTAAACACACATACAAACATGGTGAGGAGGTGATGGGAACACTTGTAAGTGCCCCAGGGAATCTGTACTGCCAAGGAAGCAAAGAAAACCTGGATGCCTCGAGGAGTCTATGAGTCCAGGTCATGCCGAAGCCGAGAGGACAGAAGCGCCACCAGGCATGAGCTGAAACTGTGGTGCTCCAGAAGTATGGTTCCTCTTACAGGGCACAGGAGGGAGCTGGTGTCCCTACAGGCTTGTCTGCATTAACATCTTCATGCCAGTGATGCCCCAAAGCATTGCCCAGCTGTTACAGAATCACAGGAAGGTCAGGGCTGGAAGGGACCTCTGGAGCTCCCCCAGTCCCACCCCCTGCCACAGCAGGGACACCTCCAGCAGTGGCACAGGACGGCGTCCAGGCGGGTTTGGGATGGCTCCAGAGTGGGAGACTCCCCCACCTCTCTGGGCAGCCTGCGCCAGTGTTCCCTCACCCAAGCATTTGCCCTTGACTCCATCCACGTTTTGCTTTGGAAGATAGCAAGAGCAGACTCTCCTCCACGCAGCCGCAGAGCTGTACAAAGACAGCTCCAGTTCTGCAGGCAGGTATTCTTGCCTGCAAGCACGTAAGAGAGGATTATGACAATAATCCATCACTAGAAAGAGAAAAACTTTATTCCTCTTCATTAAGAGAAAATGAAAGCTACTGACAGAACTAACATCTCCTGATACATGATTAAGCACATGCTGCGTGTAGTAATTCTGCCCACTTCACAGAGCTATTTGTACTCTCATTTCCAGAGATATGATGCAAATGCTGAAGCGGCGGGGGGAGGAGGAGGACTGTAGGGAGAAGCAGTGCAGCTGCTGACAAAATATTTTGGCTTGTCAGCAGCCGTGCAAGCGCTCTCACTGCTGCAGGATCATCCCCGGCAGAAGGGCACAGCTCCCTGCGGCAGAGCTCATGCACCCCCGGGTCTTGAGCCGCCGAGTTTCACGCATCAGGCCCTTGTCAATCAGCTCTGTCAGCCGTGCACGGCTTGAATGATGAGCTAGAAGATAATCCTGACAATTAAAAACCGGGAACAGAAATAAAACCGCACCAAACACCACATGCCGAACCTCGGCTCCCCTTTTCCTGCTGAGTGTGTAGCCAGGCCAGGGCTCACCTCACGTGTCAGCCCCCCGACGGGGAGGCAGTCGTCCAGGCTCCCCTGTCACTCCTGGAGGGGCTGACACCTCCAGCCAGGCATTCTAAGCTGGCTTGGCTATGCCCTCCAGGCGCCTCTCTTGCTGCTTTGGCTATAAAGGAACCTCGTGCGTGGCTCAGATTTAAGCAATCAGCTTTTAGGTGACCAAAGTTAGGTGAAATGAATCTTCCATGCGACGCTTAGGAGATACCAGCTGACAAATTTCCTAGTTAGAGCTCAGATGCAATATTCATAAATACATTTTTGACTCACTTGGTCATGTCATCCTAGCTGTACAGTTGATAGCAGGTATCTCTAAAGGCTTAGAGAAACCTTTAGTCAGTCTTCATTCTAAATAGTTCACATCCTCTTCAGCAATTTTGGTCCCAAGGTCAGAAATGCGCTGTGTTCCAGAGAAACCACCGCCATTAAAAAAAAATAAAAGCTGACTTCTCAATGCAAACATGTTAAACTTAATGTGACCAGGTGACAGTGCACAAGCACTACACATGTCATGAATAAACGTTTAGGTATCTGGACCACATTCAAGGAGGAAAGAGAAAAGAAGCAAATGTTGTAAACAATTTCCGTGCTTACAGGAAAGCTCTGTCTCATAGAGACTAGACTTGAAGATAAGACTGTCTTCACAGCGTCTTTATGTACCAAAGCGAAGGCCATTGTCTCTACGTGCTTTAATGAACCACTGACCCTTTCGGATTAACTTTACCTGACTTTTTTTTAATTCCTACAAAACCAGGCTCTTGAGGGCTGCAAGTAAACTTCAAACTTTTCGAACATTTAGAGGCAGGGAGCAAAAGGCTCCAAGTTCAGCCGAATCTAGTTGTACTTTAAACATAGCTGTTTCCACTTAGAGTGACCCCTGTGAGCCCCTTTCCCTGTAATACCTATTTTGAACGCTCTCATGGGAGAGCAGTCGGGACAGAGGAATTCCAAGTGCCCCGAAGCCATGGGAGCGAGCTCCGCTGCCCGGCAGCCATGCCAGCTGAGGAAGACTGCATCGGTTCAAACCCAGACGACTATTTTGAGTTCTTGTGGGAACCAAGCTTGATCCAATAAATATTAGAAGTTATCACGAGAGAACAGTCAGGAAAACATACATTTTAGTGCTGACAGGCACAAACTTTTTTTAACTGTAAGCAGCTATGCAAATAGTCACTTCAGCTGTATATTTTTCTTTTTTTTATGCAAGCTGTCGCTGCAGCCCCTGGTATAAATGCAGTTATGCTGGTTGTAGGGCTCAAGGGCTGGAACAGCAACTTAACGTGGTGTAACAGGTTACCACGGACTGGCTGAAGCACTGTAAGAGTCCACAGGCATCCTGGAAACCTGCAGCAAAACGCGAGGTAGACCAAGCAAGAGTTCAGTTCGGCTCGTGCTCAGTGAAAGACAATCATCTTCTGCTGAGGCTGAACACGTGAATGTAAAAGATTATTAAAGAACAGATGAAATGTGGTTGCTTACTTGTACTAGCATAGCTTTTTTTTCTATTACACAGGACTATATTGCAGCTCAAGGCACTCTTAAAACTGGAGGAGGTGGGGGATTTGTAAGAGTAGTGGTAGTGCCACGTGTGTATTTAAAGGAAGCCATCTTGCCCTTTGCTGTAGCACCAGCATGGGGACTCATCCGCACTAGAATAATGTGTTCATAATTACTTATGATTCACAACAAAAACAAACCAAGCCACAGGATGGCTTCGGCTTGAAATAAGCTAAGCCAGCATTTCTCCTACTGCTCAGGGCAGTGCTGCATAAGCCATGAAATACAGCTTGACTGAGGCGGGGGCAGGTGTCATCCCTTTTCCTGCCCATTTCAGTAGAGGAGAGGCTTTCCCAGCCACAGCCCCATCAGGAACACCCCAGGTAAACAACTGATCCGCAGGTTACAAGGTCCACATGTGATCAAGACAAGACTAGACAAAGCCTTGGAAGAGATTTATTGGGGGCCACTAAGCAGACAACTTGAAAACCAGTGGAGGGCGAGATGGTTAAGGAGAAGGAAGCATCATAAATGTCAGTCTTGTTCTTACTTAGTGCCCAAATCATTGTTGGAAACAGCGCATTGGGTCAGAGGGACCCTTGTTCTGAACCAGCTCTCATGTTCTTAAGAAAGTTCACCTCCTTCTCATCTTTGGCAAGGTTATAAAAAGATGCCCTGCATTGCTTTGCAGGCTGAAGGAGATTAGCACTTATCCCACGCAGTAAAAAAGAAATGGGAGCAGGATTAGATTTAGGCAGAGCAGAGTAAACCAGCAGAAGCAATCTAGGAATCATGAATAAAAAAAAAAAATGGAGCCGTAGGAAAAACAGAAAAGGAGACAAGAGAAAAAATAATCAGAAAATACCAAGGAGTAAGGAGCTGGGCAGGAAATGGCTGCAGGGTGGAGCTGTGTAATGTAATGTCTATACAATTTAAGGGTAAGATCGGAAGAGAAACAGGCCTTAGTAGGTGGGTGGTAAGGCAGAACTGAGTGACTTCATATTTTAAATATTTAAACATTACAAGGACTTGAAGGTGTACTTTGCTCATACAAAAGAGATTGTTTAATGCTTTTACTTTTTGAAGGCACAGTCCCTTTCATTCTTTTCTTACTAAATGTAAAAATGAGTAAACACATTTAGCGCTGATATCCCAAAGCAGCTCTGCGAGCCAGTGACAAATCGACCTGCGCTAAGTTGACACAGGCCAGTAACCACCCCAGGAGAGCTCATTTTTTCAAACAGGGCTCGCACTGTTTTATTAAATTCATTTACAGCACTTTAACTAGTGTAGCTTCTGTGCTCAGGCAAGATAACTTTCACTGTGACTACCTTTTTCACGGTATTTTAACCTTGAACTATCTCCTGTCTCGTGCAAATTTGGAGGCTTCCGATTCCTCAATGGGTTCCCTTTTCATGCAGCATTTCGGCCTTGCCCTTTCCATGAGAGCTTCAGTGGTGGGTCCCAACTGCAGTTGCTCCAAATGCTTGGTACCTGTTCTGACCCAAGCTCGCAGTCACAGAGTTCCAACATAAAACCACGGCGGTGTTTCTCGGTCCTCCATACCCATCTGTATGTATTTAGGACATATCTCATGATGTTTCCTGCTAAGACCCTCCACTCTCCTGCTGGTGGGAAAGCATTAGAGGAGTATCAGCTCTCAAATGACTCTGTTCAAGTCCTAGATGACAATTTCCAGTTGGAGATACCTTCATTCTTCTAATCTGACCAATTTAGCTCAGTTTGCACATGGATGGCAGTAGAGATCAGTTTAGACCTCAGGCTAGAAGCCAAATTCTCTTTATGGGGATGACAGTCTCAGATGTTATTTGGCTATCTGACCATAGAGGTTTTAGAGGCAGTAGCAGATAAGGAACAGAGTAAAGAAAGGCCTGCGAGGAGACAAAAAGAGCTTGAAACTCAGACAAAACAATACAGATGAAGGATTAAGAAATCAGAGAAAATGTAGTTACTGCAGTAGACAAGGAACTGCTGCCTCCAGGGATAATTTTATGGAGGCTGGCAGGGAAAGGCAGCTGCTTGGGGGCCAAGGAAGACATATGAGCTCGCATGATGAGGGAGGGAGGAGAGTTCAGACATGAGTCTGTAATCTCTTTCCACGGGAGAAGTATAAATACACCTGAAGTCTGTTTTCAAGTTTTAAACAGAGTAATAATGAAGTTTTATTAAAAGTGTTATAGCCCTTTCCAGTTATTACAACAAACAAACAAACCACCCACACACACAAAATAAATCTCAGAGTGCAAGGGGAAAAAAGCACCTCTCGAAAGAATGCACCGTCTTAAGAGAAAGTCTGCTAGACATGTCCACAGGAAACCCGTTATTAAAACTCACTCAGCTCAACCAGTGGTTATTCATGTTCAAGAGAACATTCTTGGAGAGTTAGTACAAAGATTACTCTGTCTCTTCTAAAGATTATCCTGAAGCAATTCTTTACACAAAGAAAATCGATTTCTGTTCCAGGATAATCTCAAATCTGCCCCCTTACGCGTAGGAATGAGTATTGCAACAGCCCCACACATGGAACTACGAAGGGCAGTAGGCTCGATGCAAAGAGATAATCACTACCAAATCAAAATGAATGTAAAAAACCGAGTGGGAGAGACATTAGTTAGCTGAAATAACAAGCAGCAACACAAAACGTTACATATGTAAACCTGGTTCAGAAAACAGGGCTTGATACAGCGATAAGGACTATTGCATTGACAACATTGTTTATCTCAACACTTCGCCTATTCCGGAGAGCACCTTCTTTCCCAACGGTTCATCCAGCACAAGTTAAAACACCAACTCGTTCTACTGATATAAACCACCTTAGGGAAGGGGACGTGACACCAGCAGCAGCTGGCAGCCTTCTAGGCGGGCGAGCCGGCGGCCGGGCTGTGTTGTGGTTAATAGACATTTTGCTGAAAGTCAGCACTTCTGCATTGGCCTCGGTCTGTCCTTCACCGCCGAGTCTCAACGCTGAGCCCTCTGGAAAGCAGTTATTACAAAATCAGCTGCTCAGGTCCGCTGCTTCGAAAGATTGTTGTACGAAGGGCAAAGTCCCATGAAACAAGTAGCAGTATCATTTGTGAAGGACAGGGCTGCTAATTAGAGAATGCTTCGTAGTGCTCTGGGGGATATTTTCCAGCCAGTTTAAGGGACTCCTGAACACAACTGCCATTAAAAATAAAGTCACACACAGGATTTAAATCTTAGTCTCACTGGAAAGCCTTGCAGCTAGAGGTTTAAACTAAGCCAAGTGCTGTAACTGACTCTTCTCCCTAAGCAAGATATGGAAGCGGTTGCAAACAACGTCTGCAGACCTTTATGTGTGCGGGGGAGGGAAATCAGCTTAATTGTAACTTTATGCAATAGGCTTTTGTGGTCTCTCTGATGCCAAAGACTAACATATTCTGGGTTCTCAGAAATGAACCTGGAACCACCCAGACAACTTTGCAGGAGAGCTTTTAAGTGAAGACACAGGTGATGAACGCTCCCGGCCCTGCTGCGTTCCTCCTCCAGCCCACCCACGAGCCGAGAGCCCAGGGCGCCCAGGACACGTTTGCGTGCTTTGGTTCCCTGCTTGCACTTCTCCCTCCGAGTCACCTTGGAGCTAACCGAGTTTAAATGGTTTAGGAAAAGGACACGGTCAGCAGACAGTATGTCACGGAAGACTATTAATTCGCTGCAGGAAAGGGCAAAAAAGTCAGCCTGTAGTATTCAAGAAATTATTTCCATTCCTCCTGGGTGGGGAAGCACTCACCATTTGACTCAGTAAAACGAAATTAATCCTAAATGTAGCCGAACCAGTCAATTTATTGTAAATAATAAGCTCAAAGCTGGAGTGAAAAAGAGGAAAAGATCTGTTTCCCAATCCAGTGGTGACACCTAGAGGGAGAGGATTTCATTGCGTGCTTGGCAGCTCCTGAAGGGACTGAAAGAGAAATCCGGGAGCTCTGCCAGAGCCAGCGGTGGCTCTGGAGTCCCTTATGTCATACTCTGGAGTTCCCTGTGTGTGCTCCAGCACAGGAGGACACAGCAAGAAGAAAGCTCCTGGCGGTAACAGCACTCCAGAAAGACATGAGAAAAAGATGAAGGAGAAAAGGCCTGAGCCTCTTCCAAATGGCCCTGGAAGGTCTCTGCCTTCCCAAGAGGTCCTCTGCAGCAGCTCTCGCTGCCCAGTCACCTCTCACACTGCAAGAAGAGCAAAGTATTTTGCACAGTAGCATCAGCAGGATGCAAAGCATGCTCAGCCACCTCCGGGATCACAGCGCTGGAGGGCCCAGGTCCCCAACAGCAGGTAAGCCCCTTTATGCCTTTCCTACTAGACCTTATAGACCTTACCTCCATTCCCCGGACTCGATCTCCACGTGCCTTTTTTTTTTTTCTTAAGCCTTTTCTCTCTCACCTTTGGACATCATGAATGAACTGTTACACCTCAGTCATGGAGGCGGGGAGAGAGACATCAGAGAATCCAAGCACAAGCCAGCTCCATAGGAAACCAGGCTGCATTATTGTCTGTCCTTGGGACTGCTTGCTAAAACACGCAGGAAACTTTAGCCAAGGCTGTTACTACTCCTCCACATAAGGTGGGGCCCACCTGGATTTGCAATTCTAACTACATTATTGGCTTTATGCCTTTTTTGTTGTTGAAGTCTGCATTTGCTTTGGCTTCACCGAAATAAAGATCAAGAATAAAGGTGAGCAGTCAAGCATCCAAACAGAGCAGGGATAACGCTTGCAGCACGGA
The DNA here is from genome assembly GCA_017639485.1 of Pluvialis apricaria. Classification (NCBI taxonomy): domain Eukaryota; kingdom Metazoa; phylum Chordata; class Aves; order Charadriiformes; family Charadriidae; genus Pluvialis; species Pluvialis apricaria. The sequence goes on along the minus strand of CM030007.1, from coordinate 220,637,734 downwards.
GCCTGTAAGATCATGGCTGCGCAGAAACACTTCGCATCCCTCTTCAGGGATCTAAATGCTTCTTTTGGAGAAGTTGTTGACAAGCACAGGGTCCTGCTCAAGGAACAAAGAAATTGCCGTGTCCACCTGGGACCCACCCAAACATCACAGTCAAGTCTGAAATAATCTGTGCCTTTTTCCTCCCTGTTAAGACTACTGGGAGGGCCTCCGTCCTAGCTTTAATTTCTGGGATGACTTCAAAGTAACCCTAAATAAAATTGCCTGAGGAGGACAAGGCACCGGGAAGTCAAGGCCTGTGATCAAGCCTGCCTTCCTGTCCATTTGCAGGTAAAGTTGAAGGTTTGGTCAGATAATTGCTTACAATTATGTCAGCACATTTAATAAGGTACTTCCCCCTCTCACCAGGATGTGGTAACTGGGGGACCACCAAGTCTATGGCACCGCAGAGTTAAACAGATTTGCTGGCAACCTGTAATTTCGGGTGTGGAGAAACTGAAGAATTATTTACATTTCTCCCAGCAAAGGGAAGAGGTACCCCAGCTGAAACAACGAAGCTGCAAATTTTAAACAGTTAAACCAACAAGGTATGTATTTAGGCATGTGAATCCTACATGAAACTGCAGCTGCTTTCCAGGGACCGCTGATACTTGCCCTGGAGAGTATAAAAGCTGGGAAGCGAGGAAGATGTGCAGCTCAGAGGACAAACTTAATGACTGTTTAAAATCCTATTTGGAAGCAAGTCACAAACATTCACCTGCCATTTGCTCCAGCGCATTGGGTATGTTAATAGCGTGACATGGTTCAGTTTTGAAGATGAATCTTATTTCTAAGCTCATGCCTGCAGCCTTTGTGTTCGGGGCTTGTCAGGAGGTGACAAAGTCACGCTCGAACAGGACACTGCTCACACATGGCTGTGAAGACACGCACAAAGTAAAGCAGCGGTTGCCCGCTGAGGACATGCTCCTCCCACATCTACCCAAGGCCCAGTTCTCCATGGCACTCCGCTGCATGAAGTATTTTTCCCCATAAAATGCAAAGCAGAAATCCCCCAGCAGCAGCCATCCCAGTCTCTGCGACAAGCTCTGTAGAAGGTGGCCCATTGGCCAACTCACTGTAGGACCTGCTCTTGCAGGACATAACTCCTTTCAGGAAGAGCTTAGGTGATACTACTTGTTCCCAAGGCAAATTCAAATTGAATGGTCTGCCTAGAGTCTGTTTCAGAATCCGGTGGATGCATTTTCCTAATCTGGAGTATTTTGTATTTATATTCATCTGCTAATCTTGATTAGCAGATGAAGTAATTCCTGCACTCACTTCTATTGCAGGTTCTTAGAAGGCCCTTCAATTAGAGTAGTAAAAGGCATCGCGTACCAGGACACCCAGACTAAATAAAACCCCACACTGTATAAGACACACTATCTTCAAGAAGAGCTCTGGTGCAAACATGAATGCTCATTACCTGTGAGCAGAATTTTCAAATTTAAATAAAAATTCAGTGTATTCTGAAAGTTTACATCTTTTAACTCTCAAAAAGCAGCCAAACATTGCCAGTATAAAAGGAATACAAGTAGCCAAATTCCATTAGCTCCCCCGGGAATTGTCCATATAAGCTTAAATACTGTCTAATCTTCGTTCAACTGATTTACACTGGGGAAAAAGGCTTTTGCATCCTCATTAACTGTTTTACCTCAGCAGCATCAGGATCATTGCCAGCTGTTTCCTCCCCACTTATAAATCATTTTTAAGAGAACCTTACATATAATCATTCTGTTTCTCTCACCCCATTGCTTCCCAGTGTTTGTTCATCTCTCACCGTCACACGCTCCTTTCTGGGAAGAGTTCTTTCTTCCTTCCACATATTATTGTCAGGGCTGCCTTATCGCTGCTTTCCTTTCTCAGGCATTTCAAAACTTTCCTTTAAGTTTCGTTGCTGCAGTGGCTTGACACTCACCAGAAACCCCGTGTTTCCTGCTGTTCCTTCAGAGCAACGCCACAGATGGTAGTAGATTTAAAGCTGACGCAGAAATGAAAGTATAAAATATACTGGCAGATCTGACAGGAAAGAAAGAGAAGGGGGAAGAGAAAAAAGACAAAGAGAAGGCAACAAGTAACTTTAGACAACTGATAGCAGAGCTAGAAAGAAGCGTGAACAGTAGGGATGAAATTTTTCCGGTATCCAGAGAGGAAATCCTTGCAAGTCAGCAGAGATGGGAAGTTTCCATGGTTGTCAAATTGACTGGTGCTTGAAATTAATCCATTGTACAAAGCAGTCTAGGATAAAATCAGTGAATTTACTGGAAATTTCGCCATCAGTTTCAGTGAGGTCATATTTTTAAATACACATTGCTTTTAACTCTCAGCAATGTTTTAAAAGAAAAGCACTGCTGAAAAGCCCAACAAGAAAGGAAATCAAAAGTAATCATAATTTCTCAGTACAACTAATGTCTGAAAAAAATCAGGTGGTTCTATGTCCTTCCAAGGTTTATAACTGTAAGACCTAAACTCTGTCCTTCACCAGCATGCCTCCCTCATTGCTGTACTCAGTCATTGGCTCCCAAACTGTGCTTGAGTACTACCACAGACAGCAACATCCACTGCAACTGCCAGAAGATACAGCTTTCATAGTTATCACCTCACACAATATATAAATAAGTACATTTTAAAAGCACTTACCCCCACCTGTCTTTCTCCAAGCCTCCAGCAAAGATGAGCCCCTATTTAGGAATCCTCCATTTATAAAATTGTGTTAATAAGTTTTTACATTAACCTTTGTTCATTACCTTCCTACAGAAAGTTTCACGGGTGAATCTGCAGCCGCTAGACATGCACACTAAAATGCTCTGAACCATTGCTCCATACTTCTAATATACGTGAATCTAGACAACTGCTTGTCATATTCCCATGTCCTAGATCAGGCAAAAACTGAATAAATCTTTCTTTCCAAGCAATAAAAGTTTACCTACAGCTTATCCTGAGTACTTTAAAAAAAATATTTGTAAAACAAAATCCCTAGTATTTTAATAAGTTAGATTCAAGAAATATGTCACCCTCCTGAACACAAAGTATTTCTTGGCCTTCCTCATATATTTCTCTTGCGCTATCGTATTAAAAGAAACTGCTTCTATGAAGTGGAAGAGGAAAACAGCTTGGCAGATTTATTACTTCGTAAGAGCTGAAGGGGATGTGCAGGACATCTTCTTTGGCACGTCTGAAAAAATGGTCTAAGGCATTTGTTCTCATCTTCCCACATGTAAACAGTTCCCAAAAATCAAGCCCAAAGGAAGAAGAAACATTTTCAAATCCTAAGGCATTGGGTAAGACAAAGAGCTGCCCAGCAAATTGAAACCAAAAGAAATTTAGCAAAAGCTTCCTAATACAACAGAAACTGAAAGCCTTGACATCTGGCAGGGTGTCAAGTACGAATACTGAGCATTTAGGTCAGTAGAAATAGGAACAACGTGAATACTTAAAAGTACACAGCTCTGACACTTGAAAAGCTTGACCCAGCAGTGGAAGTTGAAGAGTTTCCACAAATTCTCTGTTGGTGAAACAGCAGCACAGTCTCATTCTTCTCCCATCTGACAGGCAAATGCCGCTTCCTCAGCCTGTACAAGCTGCTTCTCTCTTCCTACTCCTTTATTTTCTCCATAGTCTTCCTTTTCACGTAGATACCTGGGTCTAGCCCTGCACTCTGCTTTCTCAAACCTATTCACATGTCCAACCCTCCTTTGCAGAATATCACACATTAAAGGCTATCCATGTGACAGGCAATTCTGCCGGTTAACAACAATTTTGCCCCTACTTGACATGCCCTGCTCTCTATTAAACTCAGTCAAACCCCATCTCTGTGGAGAAGCAGAAGGGCTTTGAGGCTGTCAGCTTTCCTCACCCCCTTCAGTAATTTGCTCAGCTATGTTTAGCAGAGACAATGCTCCCTCCGTGCCTATTGATCACAGCCAGCCTCACAGAGCGCTTTGAGATGTCTCTGGTAGGCACACCAAGAAGAGCATGAGGTTTGCTGGCTACCTGCATGCCAGCATGTGAGAATGAGTGACAAGTGACTCGATAATCAAAAACGTTATGGCTCCACCTGGGAAGGAAAAGATTTTTGGAAGCAGTCTTTGCATTTTCCCTTTCTTTGATTTAGACAAGAAAAAAAAAGCTTGTCAAGAAACTAATTTTCCAATTCTTTTCAATCTGAACTCTTGAAAACCCTCTAGGAGCAAAACTGGGAATTTAAACCCTTTCAAAGGGTTAAGGGCAAGCAATGGGAGCCAGTGGAATATTTCAAATTCTACAGTTTCAAGGCTTTCGTGTGAAGCTGGGGCAGTCAGGGAAGCAGTCGCACCTTGAGTCTGTGCTGGTTTTACATCCACTTAGCATGATGGAAGGCACCAAGATGCTGAAGTGCTGTCTCCACATTCCCAGGTGGTTAGAGCTTAAGTTCTTACAACTCCTTTTTATCCAGTAGAGATGTGAGTACACAGTCTGTTACGTTCCTGGAGTTGAGAAGGGGATTAAGTAAATAAAACCAGGTCTTCCCTAATTCACAGTTTAAACTTTTCTTTAACACATGGGCTGTTCTCATCTAAGCTCATTAGACTTGAGGTCTAATGTGGTGGAAGCATGGTTCATCCAGGCTGCCTTTCTGGCAGTGGAATACAAGTGAAAAGGCAAAATGAGTTTGGTATGATTTGGATTTCATGCTTAAGCATATGTCAAAATATTGTTATTCTGGCAAAACCAAGTGTTTGTCACAAAGAGATGCAGCTTTTCCCAATAGCTAAACTCTACTCACTGTTTGGATAAGCACAGCCTGTTTCTCTGGTTTATGACTGATTTAACACTTGTCCCATAGTTTCCCTGATTTTAGTAAGTATACTGCACACTTATTCAGCAAACCACTATGAAAATAATTTCCTAGTCCTCCGTATTACTGACATTATTACTCTCTGCACCTTCCAGCCTCCTTTGGAGGATTCATTTTTTTCTATAGCATCACTGTATTTGCCTTCATTTTACGGCTCCTAACAAGACATCCACTGCTATCCTCAAAGAAGCCTGTGCCCACTGCTGTTACTGAGAAGGACGGCTGCTAACTTTCTGCTGTTCTTGATTAGCTGAACTCTGGTATTTCCCCATGCATCCTCAGACCACCTACCCTCCACAGTATCCAATATAGTCATTCCTCCATCCCTTTCAAATTCTCCTGTTCTTGTTCTCCCTTGCCTGTCTTTACCTGTTGTCTCTTGCATTACAGATGCAAGACTCAGTCCTTCGAGAAGGACCATCTTGGTGTTGTTTCAGTTTCCTCTGATCACACAGGGTATAGTCAAGACATGCAGAGTCTCCTCCTAAAATTAAGGTAACTGAGGTAGATGCCTGGAGAGTTCACTGAAGTGAGAACTGGAAGCGAGAACTTGCATGATTTCAGTAAAATGATTCTCTTTGTATGGAGTCAGTCAGTTCTTCACTGTCTGGATCAGGACTGTAAGAATTGGTTGCTTTTTCTTAACCTTTCCCTGCAGAAGCAGCATTTGATTAATGCTTTGGGGTTGGGTGGTTTTTTTTTTTGTTTTTTTTTTTTTTTTTCTCCCCCTTAAGAACTACTGCAGCTACTCACAAGTAAAAAATGGGGAAGTGTGAGATCTTCTCCCCACCACACTGAACCATGTCATTGCTGCGGGCTTATCCCAACCTTTGCCTGATATCTAGGTCAGAAGCAAGCCCAGTCAGAAGAGACAGCTAGTGTTAAGAACATCTCTAATTGTAGAAAAGATACCTTCAGCACACACAAAGATTACTTCACTGGGTGCAAAAGCACCGAAGGGCTCGTTCTTATCATCAAGGAACCATGTTTACAGGAGAGATGCTATCCTTATCTTTTGACTCGCAGGACTGAAGTTGGCGAGGCTCGGCAGTAATATCCTGTCTTCATCCACTGCGAGTTACTTATCTGAAGGGAGCATTCTGCAAGGCATCTGTGATGAGCTTGCCCTGAAAATATTAATTGAAGCAGTAATAGCTAGGCTTAAGCAACTGGATGTTGAGGATAATGATTTGTGAGTGAAGATAATTATTTGGTAAGTGTAGCATGACTTCTGTTTTACAAGACAATAACAAGCAGGCTATCATCAGCATATAGTAATTAAGAGAGTAGTGTTACCCACAATCAACATTCACATAGAGGGATGTGGAGAGTGCTGAAAGGTTTTAATAACTGGCTGGTGGCACTTGCCACGTAGGTTGGGAAAGCAGCAGTACCATGGTTTAGAAAAAGCGAGTTCTGAATAATTTTACATGTCTTTCCTCCTTCCTCCCCTTCCCTCCTTCCTCCATCTTCCCTATGAGAAACTTCATTCACTTCCAGCATCTCCAAGCACTGAGGAACACCAGGCTGTGCTAGGAGCACACCGAGGGTGGAAGAGCATTCCACAGGCACAACCTACACTTCCTAAACATAGTTGTTCAGGGACCACTGAAAGTACATGAAGTGTATACTTCAGCTTGTTTTATTCATTCTGCATGTGTTTCAGTACATTTCACACCTCCTAACAAAAAAACCCCCAACAAACAGCCAAAAAAACTGAGGAACTATTTCCAGAGCTGTGCAGCTGACTAGCCAGGTATGCTCACACCTTCTTTGTTCCTTGCAGAAAAACACCAGGTACAAGCCAGTTTCCCCACACCAATAGTTGTTAATAGGTGCCCAGTAAGTTAACAAGTGTCCAGTAAGGTCAGGATTTCATTCCAGTTTGCTGGATTTTAATAAACTCTGACACTCAAAGTGTAGCAAAAGAGAAAGATGACCTTAAAATGATACTGGGTATTTCACTGAAAAACAGTCCATACAGGAAGAAAATACAGTGCCACAAGATCACTGCGATAGGTGTAAAGCCTCTCAGTTTTAGGGATACTTTTTTCCTAACCCTCTCCCAGTTGCTGAAACATTGGGGAGTTCTTGTGCAAAGGACGGCTGAGGAGAAGCACAAGTGACAAAGTACACCAGTAGGGTTTTAACGCTTAAAAACCCCAAAAACTTATTTGATTTTTATGAACGATTGCCAAATTATCAGCATTCTCTTACAGTAACTTCAGGCCAAAATATGGACACACAGTTTAGGATACTATGGCTACTGCAGCATTACCTGTCTCCTGTGAACTGTGCGAGACCTACGGAAGGACAACCGACTGCAGTGGTTGCGTATAAACCTGCTGTGCCTTGAACACATTCAGCCCCAGACATTGAGAACCTGCTTTTGGAATAAAAACAGTGGTAATACGAGTGCCTCTAGACATTTTCTGAAAGCTACACTGTAGCTTCCAATTATGTTCAAGTGATGCATTTTAATAGCTACCTTCTTCAGTGGAGTAAAAGTTTCCATTTGTGCTAACTTTGATGTGATAATAGGAAGGAAAAGTGTATGTTTGCACTCTTCATTACTGTTTTACCAGCCCAAGAAAGTCTGATGGAATATAGGCTTTAATCACAACAGAGATCAAGAGCAAACCAACATTCATTTCAGAAAAGCCATAATTAAGGAGAAGAAAGGAAAGAGAGAGGCATCACCATCAAAAACACTTGGCCTTCACAACAGAGCGTTAGGTCACTGGCCAACAAACAACTGACTTTAAATAGCATAAATGTGTAGAGTGAATAAATAAAAGCCAATTGAAGTGTTTACTGCAAATTGTGCAGAACAAGTGGGTGATCAGTGAAGATTTTAAAAAGCCTTTTTTTTAAATATGCAAATATATAATTCAGGAAGGACTCTTTCTTCAGATGCCTCCTTAAAACCCATTCTTCTCCTGTGCGGACAACCAGCTGCATTGTTCCCATCTCTGCTACAGAAACCTTTTCCTGACAAACCCCCTGCACAGGCTGCAGTGAAGGGTCTTGCTTAATGCAAGACTTCACTTTTTGGGGTGAACTTACCCAGTTCACCCTACAGCCGCACAGTGACTGGGACTGCTGCAAGGAAAGCAGCAGGAACGGAGCTGGTTTGGGGAACCCAGACCCCACCTTTGGCAGCAGTTTGCAGTTGCACCATCTGTGAGAAAACACAAACCCAGGCTCTCGGCTCTTCTCCAACACCTGCTACTCTACCAAGCTCCTTTGTCAGCCCCATCCGTTGATCACACCAGACAGAAGCTGTTTGCCCTTGCTTTCTCAGGTTCAACACCAGTCCACCTTCTTCAGACCACCTTTTGCTCAGGGGCTTACCGTGACACCACTTTTCTTTGCATAACTTGAAAATTGAGCATCTTTTCTACCTTCCACCCTAATGTGACCTACATAAAACTCTAGTTGCTTTTAATCCTTCCCTACAAAGTCAGCCAGTTAATTGGGACTAATCCTATTTGAATAACTACTGAGAAGTGACGGTTACAATGAAAATATTTACAAGTACATGAATATGTACAATCAACTGTGACTCTCTTCCCTTCCCACTGCAGATAGCTTGTCTCAAAGTGACACATCGCTGTCCCTTGTTCAGAACTGCACTGTTTTTAGAAGGTCTGGGACCCCAGGTGCTGCGCAAGTACCAACAGATCACAGAACAGGCACAACACCGCATGCGAGTCATAGGAGCAGCAGTTGAAAAGAGCTGTGGCTCTGTACTACCAAAGATGCAGACACTCAAGAAGGGGGGCATGAGGTAGGGCTTTAATTAGATGTGCGAATTGACAGCCCATCTCTATCCTCAGAAGCTCAGCACAGCTGTGCTCAAACCCTGCATGATCATCTCCGGCTGTTTCTGCAATATGAAAGCTACAGGATGTTTCTAGATATCAGAGAGAACAGTTGACTCTGGACAAAGATTAAAATTTTGCAAGCTCCAGGCTTGCCTGGGGTTGGAGGGTACCGGTCTCCTCCCAGCAGGGTGCTGGGCCATCCCAGCTGGAGGGAGCTCCTCCAGAGTCAGCCTCCACACCGGCTCATGCAGCTTGGCAAACGATGCATGCAAGATGCGAGTCGGGGTTAGGTAGCAAGTCTGGGGCAGGAGAGAGGACTCACTGTTTTATTTATGTGTGTTACCTCTGACAAGATAACGTACCCCTGGAGCTGTCAGCTTCACCTGGATTCACCTTGAGACTAGATAAACTATGAAGTTGGGAACAAGATTACAGAGCAAACAAACCCCCAAACAAGGTTTCTCTCATCTGTCCTAGAAGCCTACCTGCAATTTTTTTTGCCATCTTCTATCTGCCATAGCTGGGAACATGAAGTTCAGAGAAACAGTCACCCAGCAATTAGTAATGAGGTCTGATTCTGGGTCAGAAACCAGCTGGCAACAGAGTAAATGTCTTCTCAGTAAACCCATTCCTCACTGCCCCTCAGGACTGCTCTGCTTTGGGCACACTTCTCCAGCTTCCTCTCCCACTGTTCAACAGAGCAATTACCTCTCATGTTTATACCTTAAACCCGATTCACATCACCATGCAAGACCTACAGTGGTATGAAAGAGACGAATGGAAAATTATAAGATGTTAAAGCAGTCCCCAGATCAGAGCTATCGGGGGAAATATTCACTGTTGGTAACTGTGTGAAGTCACTGTCTCTAGCATGCTATCAACTGTCTCCTCCCTATTTAGACACAACTCTGGGATTACACAGACAAGAGGCCGACTGCAAATACTCTGTCCAAACCATATCCCTTCACACCTCCCTGGCCACATACCTCTCTTTTGGGAGTGTTAGGAATTCTCTAGCATCACAGAAATGAAACTTGATGCTTTCTACAGAAGTTAAACGAATGCTGGAAAACAAAAACAACCAATCCTCACTGACAGCAGATTTGAGACTACTCAGGAATGTTGTAGCCGTGAGAGTCTAAGGGTAGAAACAAGGCAGGGTCTGCAAGAGGACACGTCTAATAAAGGATATTACTTCGCCCTCAAACACTGCTGAATGTATTTAGTGCATTCACAAAGTCTTTCAATCAGAGGCCTCAGGCTTGCAACTGGAGCTCCGTTTCTGCCTGGACAGATATTTGACTAAAACCGGGCTGGTGGGCAGAGGACTCCTCCTCCAGGGTGAGGTTACAGCGCTGGAGACAAACGCTTTGCCATGCATGTGTGCGCACACACTCCCAAGGTTAAGGCAAATTAACAGGGGGAGTGAGGCAATTTATCGTATGTTTAAATATATTTATGCTCTAGTGCAGGGAGTAGGGGCTTAAAGGGCTCTGCGTGGCTGTCCTGGAGGCCCAGCTGAATTCAATCCCCTGGCTTTTTGGGTTTTTCTTCTGTGGATTTTTGGTTAAGAGCAGCCCTGCGCAGCAGGCTGGCAGCTCAGACCACAGCCACAGTGCAAACAGTTGGAGCTCTTGGCTGTCCCAGCCCAGAGACTCAGGCACCGATCCTGCCCACCACAGGCGGACAGATGCACTCACCACTCACAAGGGGAAAATCACACACCACCCTACACCAGCCCACGCAAGGTTAGACTGGCTTAAAGCTCGGGAACGGAGCCTGGCAGCATGACCACTCAGACATAAGACACACATTTTGCGTATTTGGCTAAAGTGGTTTAAAAAAAAAAACTTCCAGTTTTGTTTTTTTTAAAAAAAATCTGTCCCTCTGTCCTAATTTTCCACTTCCCCAACAGCTGAAGGGATTAAACAATTTGAATTGTGTTATTAGTGCTTTGCAGCAAGACAGTTGGCTCTGCATTACTGGGGTGGCAAAAACATAGCAAGCAGGTCAAACGCTGCCAGTCGGTGTTTGTGAGACCCCATCTGGATACTGGGTCTGGCTTTAGGCCTCCCAGTACAAGAAACATCACCAGTTGGAGCAAGTCTAGCCAAGGGCAAGCAAGATGGTGTTGGGGCTGGAGCACAGGATGAATGAGGAGAGACTGACAGCAGGTTCACTTAGCCCGGCAAGAGAAGGAAAAGGGGGATCTAACTGCTGTCTACAAAGATCTAAAAAGGTGGCAGAGAGAAGATGGAGACAGACCCTTTGTGGGCACACACAGCAGAATGGAAAGAGGCAACATGCACAAGCTGCAGCAAGGAAAATCCCCACTAGATGGAAGGAAAAATATTTCCCCCCTACACAATGAGTGTGGTCAACTCTAGAACAGGGACCCAGAGAGGTAAGAAAATCTCTCCTCGGAGGTTTCTGAAGCTCACCTGGCCAATGCTCTGAGCAACCTGACCTAAATTAGAAGTTGGCCTTGCTTTGAGCAGGTGTTGGACTGCAGACCTCCCAGAAGTCCCTTCCAGTTAAAGTTTTCCATTATTCTGTGAACAAGCCTCAAGCCAGCAACTTCTTGAATTGCTCTACCTACATCACAAGACCACATCTAGGTGCCGAGCTGGCATCATCTTGCTTGTGAGTCTCCAGATGAAGGTTTAATACATACATGTCTTATCTACATAAGCTCCTTTCTCAGTTTTATCACAATTTCCCTGGGCCTCTCCACACGGACAAGCCTCACAAAGGAATGCGCGACCATCCCAGAAACTGAGCCAGTGTGTTTCATCACCTCCCCGAATCACTGAAGCCTTCAATTATGCTACGCTTTTCAAGTGCAGCAATTAAGGAGCTACAATTTGATCTTCAAGATGATACCGCAGCATGTTTCTATGAAAACATTTATTTTTAAAAGTTCATTAAAATGTTCTACCATCCAGAATACACAGTGGTTACTAAAACCAGCCATTATGGACCTTTACCTTGCTTTGATTTAAGTCACCTACTAAAGAACATCCACGCCAGCCTATGGGGAATTTCACCAGGTTTCGAAACAAGGGACTGCCCCAGTCACCTTCCTCTCACTCATTCCCAAGGCACAAACGAGGCTGGAGGAAGGGCAGGAGCATCCCTCACCACTCCAACCCAAGCAGCTGCCAGGCTGGGATGCAGAGGGCTGCAATCCCCCATCAGGTGCAAAGAACCAGAGAGGTGAGGACAAAACCCTCATCACATCTAGGGGTGAACCCCTGCCCAAATACTGCATGTGGAGATAGAAACTGGGCTGAGGTAACTAGAGCCACATTTGTCAGGAATGAGTGGTTTCTACATCACCTGCACACTTGGAGAAGCCATTTCCTAACCTTGAGGGCAACAGCGAGCACAAGGCTCTGCTGATCAATCTGGGTTTGTCTAGATACGGTCAGCAGGAGATGGGTCACTCAGGGGTCAGCTGCTGTTAGGGCCCAAATTGCTAATAAACACATCTAGGTATCATCACAGGGGTCAACACAGATAAGCTGATCTTCAGGTTAACTTAAGAAGTAACAGTTTCTTTCACTGGGTGGTCTTGGGAAAGTCTGCCGAGTTCGACATATCAAAATAACACTAAGAGATGGCACGCACAGGGATTTAAAAATCGGAGTAAAACCCCAGGCTGACAGTGGAGCTGAGGCAGGTCTCCCCGTGCCCAGGAGAGGGAGATGATCCTGCGTTATGGGCTGCAGAAATCCTGGAGGCTCAGCCAATCTCTCCAGGGGATGTAAAAGAGACCTCACCCCCAAATTATTCCCACCCCAAGGAACAACAAGGATCCCCTCTCTCCTTCTCCCAAACCAATGTGGGCTGTGGGCAGCCTTCCAGACACCCCCACAAGCGATGGAGGAGGAGGAAAGTCTTTGCACGAAAGCCTAGGGGTAGTTTGGCACGCAGGGGTGTAGGCAGGAGCAGCTTACTCCCCTTAAAAGCCAGGAACAGGCAGGGAAACTGGTTATGACCTGAGAAATGCCCCTCCATCGCTCTTACCTTATAAGATGGGGCATTGGTGGACCCCTTACCTAATTACAGGATACTCGGGGAACCCCTAAAATTGCACTTTCACCTTATAAGACAGGAGGTAAAGCCTGCCGGGGGGTGGGGGGTGCCTTTCGTTACAGAACACAGAGGGAGGCATCCCCTACAACCTGGGGGTGAGGGAAGGAAAGAAGTGTCCATCTCGTAAAGTAGGAGGGCAAAGAGTCCCCCACAGCCTGCAGGAGAGGAATTCCCCTTATGAGACGAGGCAGGAGGGTCCGGTAGAGCCGGAGGGAGGGAATTTCCCTTGTAAGGTAGGAGGGTGAGTGGTCCCTCACAGCCTGCGGGGGGGACAGAAGGGCGTAGAGTCATCACAGAATCTCCTAAATTGGAAAAGACCTGTAAGGTCATCTAGTCCAATCGTTAACCTAACACTGACAGCCCACCACTAAACCGTGTCCCTGAGCACTGTATCTACACGACCCTCAAGTTCTTCCAGGGATGGGGACTCCACCACTGCCCTGGGGAATGCGTCCCTGCAGTCTCCTGCAGGCTGAGGGGAGTCCCCCGCCTTATAAGACAGGAGGACAACGGGGTCCCCTCTTTGAGGGGCGCGCATGGCCCAGGGGGAACCGCGGGCGGCCGGCAGGGCTTCAGCCCCTCACAGGGGGACGGGGGAGGGATCGCGGCTCCTACCGGCTGCAGGAGGCGGCCACACCGGGGGTGCTGTCCGCCGGAGGCGAGCGGCTGGCGCAACCCTCAGCACTGGGTCTGCCCCGTCTCCGCCGAGGGGGCTTCTGGCCCACGGGGTCTGCCTCCATGGTGACACGTCGCGCCGGGGAAGGCGGGGACCGGGACCAAGCCGCGCCGCTTCCGCTCAACGGATAATGGCGGCGGCGGCGGCGGCGAACCGGCGGTTTGAAAATGGCGGCGGCGGCGGCGGCGGCCAATCAGCGCGGCGGGCGGGGCGCGTTGCTAGGAGACGCGGGGGAGGCGGGGCAAGCGGCGGGCGCGGCTCTGAGGGAAGAGGGGCGGCGGGGAGGAGGGCCGTCACCTCCCCGCCTCAAAGAGCGCAGCGCCCCCTCGTGTTCCGCGGGGTGGGAGGACCCCGGTTGGGCGGGGGAAACTGAGGCACGGAGCCGTTATTATGCCCGGCCGCCGCCCGCCCTCTCCGTCCTGTGCTCCTTCTTCTCCCGTCCTCCGTCCTTCCCTTCAGCCTTTTCTCCTCAGCGAACGGCAAACCAGCACCCCGCGGCCCCGGGGGAGGGCAGCAACCTCCTTGGTCCCTCTGAAAGGAGGAAGAAATCAACAAGGTTTTGGAGGAGAAACAGCTGCCCCCCCCCCCCCCCCAAAGAAAAATCCATACCTCAGAAATCAGCTCAAATCTCAAAAATTTACCTCAGGGACCCCCCATCACGAGTGGTTTAAACGCGGCGTGAGGTTGGGGGGTGCCCTGGGTGTGGGCATGGGGTTGGGGCAGTGGCTTCCCTCACAGAGCTGCCCACCCGCGCTCCCCGGCCCCTTTTCCCCTCTCGCTTTTATAGGGTTTTCCCTCTCTCCAGACGACATGGGATGTGCCCAGACCAAACTGGCCCCATCCAGCATCACAAAACCACGCGAAGGAAGGAGGTGGGATCTTCGCCTCCTGCTCGTTGGCACAGGGAGGGTGGCATCTCGCAGGCTGTGGTCGGTCCATCGTCCCTGAGCCACGTGCACGAAACCGCTGTGTGAACCATTTGCAGCGGGGCCTTCAGTTCTGCTAGTGCTGGAGAAAAGCAGATGCCTTGGCTAGACAGAGGTTGGCTAGCAAACCCCAGAAACGCCGCCTTGAAAAGCCATCAGGAGCCCTCGTGGTTCCTCCCGTCCCGCTTCGGATTAAGTGGGGCTTTGAACAGGGCACTGGGTGAAAGTTTAGACGTGCTCAGGTGAGGGTATCGGTTGGAAACGTGTCCCACTTGGCCGAGATTTTGATTTTCCTCCATTTCAGCCCTTTCCCTCTGTGGAAAGTGGTTGTCGTGCAGGGGATGGGGTGTCTCCCCTCATGGGGTGGCAGCCCCAACCGTTCCTGTAAGAGAGGGTGGGTTATGGTATATCATTGCTTATAAATTGGAATTATCTCCTCTGGAGTGCAAACTTGCCTTTAGACCAGACAGTTTTGGCAGAAAGATCTCCCTTTAACAATGCTGGCACCCCAGGCAGCTGTGCTGGAACAGCCTTTTACAGTTTATCATGTTCATTTCAGTCACAGGTTGATCTCAACTTCTGTGTAGCAGTTGGATGAAACGACTTGAAACCCATTAAAAACCCCACATATGCACAAGGCATTTCAGTGACTTGGCTGTATTTTAGTAATGATTCAGAAATGGATTCTTCAGAGATACTAAAAAGCAAGTCTACCTTTTGAAGTGGAACCTGCAGCTCGATTCAGAAAAGTAGATGCCCCCTATTTAAGCTGAATAGAGCAGCCTGCCAAAAGATTTAACGTAACCATATGCGAGACAAAGATTTGAAGGTTTTAGAAAGAAATTGTGCTTCTATTTTGAAAGGTACCATTGGGATGGGGGAAAGAGTAAGCATACCCGATACACCAGGCTTACTCTCAGCAGAGTATGCCAGAGGAGTCAGACTCAGCACTGATATTATGCCAAAGCTAAGGGAATTAATTTTGCTTATTTTATTCCAGTGCAGACTTAACATGACAAAACTGTGAAGTTTCTATTTTTGTTCAAACCTAAACAGTTGAGCAAGTTGTATTGCCTCATTTGGTATTCCATTTATATTGGCTTATAGTTACTGATAGACATTCCTACACTTCACCTCCACCGAACAAATTCTTTCACTTCTTTCCAGTCCTTCTCCATAGCTGTCTCCTACCTCAGAGACCTCCCCTGCTCAGCTGGACCCTGGTTTCTGCAGCAGCCATCCATAAACTTGGGGGTCCTCCTTGGTTTTGAAAAACTTCCAGTCTTTCAAGACCTCCTGTTTTTTGCATTCTGCAGTGGCTGCAGCTGCATCCCTGAGCACTGTATCCCGCCCCAGTAGAGCAGGCAGCGAGCCATGGACTTATCAAATGACTTTTCCATCTAGCTGGAGAACTCGGCACAGACACTGGTGGTCTGAGAGGTGCTTGTGGCAGGCCTTCTCTGCTGAAACTATAGGTATGGAGGTCATGAGGGCAAAGCATATCTGAGGATGTGGTCACCAGGTGTGTCTCTCATGGTGAAGTCAATACCGAAGGCTCTGCTAAACCAAGGATGCGACAGGAGAGGATGCCACCCCATCAGCCAGTACAGTATCATAGAATCATAGAATTGTCTAGGTCGGAAGGGACCTTTAAGATCATCAAGTCCAACCATCAGTCTAACACTACCAAAACTACCACTAAACCATGTCTCTCAGCACCACGTCTACTTGTCTTTTAAATACCTCCAGGGATGGCGAGTCCACCACTTCCCTGGGCAGCCTGTTCCAATGCTTACAAGTGGGATGCTGGGTATCCAGGTTGTGGTTGGTGATGTCCTAGATCAATGACTTGGCCTTCTTGTCTTCTGTGGAGCCTGAGTGCTCCAGGGTGGGGTGGGAGGTCAGCGTGGAGCTGCCTGTGGAAACTGGCAGGTCTCCCTGTCTTCGAGTTGATTTGCAGAGCTACAGCTTGGATCTGAATGACCAGGAGCCCTTGCATGATCCACCGATCAGCAGGCAGTAGAAGGGGGTTTCTGAGACGCTGCTACAGAGGAGTATTCAATCTAAATATAGTTTTTTGAAGACCACACTTTGTTCAGATTCAATCACAATTGGATTGAGCTGTGGCCACACCGGGGAGGGAAACATACTCTGAAATCTGAACTTGAGCAGAGGCAGGTCTGCCTTGTTATTGACTTCTGTCACACCCACCTGTCTTTGCCTTTCAGTTACACATTAAAGACAAAGAAAGTCTCCATCTGCCTTCAAGCAGAGCTCAGACTGCCTCCACTCTGCACCCATCATGCTTTATCTGCCATTTTGGAAGTCTCATCAACCAGTGCCCAAATCCAGCGTTACCTTCCCAGAGGTGTAGCAGTCCCAGACTGTTGGCAGCATTTCCCTTCCAAATGGCATGCAGCTCACTGTGAAAGAACAACAGTGGACACCGATCTGAATTTCAACCATAGCAAAGCACGTTCACTGGAGACCATAGTAAAAAGGAAGTCAGGTGGCAGTGGAAAGAGAGGAACAGAACAGGGAGAGGTAGACTGAAAATGAGAGTCACTGTTACTTTTCTCTGGAAGGGTCTTAAGTCTTTATATTAGATGAATTTAAATTACAGAGACTCACCTACAATTCTCCTGGAACTCACATCCACAGTATCTGCTGAACAGTGGAAGACACAGGGGAACCTCAATGCATGGGCCACAGCTCAGAAGAGGGAAAAACGTCTCATTGTGGGCCACAGGATTCCCAGTGCAAACATTTTAGGAAAGCTGATGTCCTGGTTTGAGGTAAAACAGGACCAATTTTGTTCAGTAACTTTGCTTCTTAGCTGGGCCTCTTCTAACTACTGAAATTAACAGCACATTGTGCAGACACTGTTCGCTCTCTCAGAGTGATCAGACCGATGTTTAGAGCTGATGCCCAGGCATGGGATGCAGAGAGGCTCTTGCTTATACTCATTGCTATAACACCCACGGCCGACCAACTTTGTTACTTGCCCCGTTGGAGGGTCAGAAGTGGAAAGGCACAGTGGGGTCCCACCTGCGGGGAGGAGCGGACAGGACAGGTGACCCCAAACTGACCAACGGGGTATTCCATCCCATCTGCCTCACGCTCAGTGTAAAAGCTGAGGGATCAAAGGGTCATCTCTCTCGCTCTCTCGCTCTCTTGCTTCAATGGCCGACATCTCAGGAGGACTCTGTCTGTTCTTCTGCCTTTGGTCCCGATCCTGAATGCAGATCCGGAATTCAGTTCCCATCCGTCACTGAGTCCAGCCTGGGACTGCCCCAGTGCCAGCCGGTGTCGTGATTGTCATCCTGGGAGCTTGATACGGTTCTGTATATGTTTCATTACTTCCTTTTATTTTATTATTAATATTTCATTAAAGTAGTTTAGTTCATTCTAAACTCATAAGTCTCTTTTTCCCTCCTCTGCCTCTCTCTTTGAAGAGAGGTAGAGGGGAGCATCTGTCAGTCCTATCTGGGGTCCCCCATGTCCCCAGTAGCCGATTAGGCCTAAACCATGACAGATGAGAAGCCAGTCCAGCTCAGGGATCCTTTTCGTGTCTCTTGTAGTCCTCTTTTTTAGATTTCCACCAATTTTTGGTATATCTCCAGTGACTGTGGGCTCTGGAGCTAGATGGATGCTCTAGACAGCTGCTCCCCTAGTCCTCTCTCACTAGTGAAGGACCCACAGGAGTCCATTTGCTCGTTCATTTGCTTGGTAATGGGACCAGGGCCTTGTGGTTGGACCCCATGTTCGAGGCAGTACTGCACTGTCCATCTGCACACCACCCTGTCCGGCAGACGTGGAAATGCAGGACCCTTCAGTAAGACCAGGGAAGAGGCAAACTGAGATGTTTTGTGAAAGAAACCTTTTCACAGCTTCCGTTCCCTGCTGAGAGGCAGTAGCAACAGCAATGGTTTCATCAGAGGAGCCAGAGGCTGCACAAGAAAATCCTTCCTGACGCTACGGAGATCTGTCTCTCACACATTCCTCCCTCGCTCTGCCATATGGCAGTGCCTATCAGGGCTGGAGACGACACGCCCAAGGGGATCCCCAGCTTCTCATCACAGACAACTATGACGGCAAGCACTGGGCAGCAAGGGTACATGGCTCTGCTAATCAGCACATGAGCAAGAGTCTGCAGCTAGACGCGCCAGCCTCACCCTGTGTCTTCTTCCCCTGGCTCATGCATGAGACTTACCAGCTGCATAGCTCCGGTAACTGCTACTTGTGCAGTTTATGCGCTCATCAGAGCTTGGTATTTCAATAAGCGTAAGTGGATTTAGGATGCTATATAAAGATATTATCTCAAAGTCAGGCATTTAGCTCAACATTGGTTGATACAACCAACCTTTTTGTGATGGTCAGGACAGAAGCTCTGCCTTGCTTCAGGCCGCACCCTGACTTTATGGCTGAGTCCCTGGTGGTGTCTGAGGCTGTTTACACCATTGAAGATGGACTTGGGTAGCCCAGTGTCCATCAAAGACAAGTAATGGTTGAAGATAATGCCCACATGGTATCCATGGGATCTCATGAGTGGTGCACAACTGGAATTACTGACAGAGCACAGCCTCTGAGGGCCTTTCACCACCCTTTTAGGAAGACCTCCCAACTACAGCACCTACCTGCTTACATGTGCTGTCAGGGGTTGCAAAACAGTTTCACTGGATAAGAAGGTCGTCATGCTCCAGGAGAAATTTTAAATTTTAAGTGTTAAGCTTTGCTCGGTGCTTCATCTTTGAGGCCGGAAAAGATTTTGCTCAAAGGAGGGCTTTTGCCTGCTAGGCTTTCTCCTCCCCACTCTCAGCAAGGAGTAGGAGAGACTCTATTGACCTAAATATCTGCCTTGTTAGGACTATTGCCTTTTGGAAAGATTTTTTGGATTAGGCAGGGGATTAGTAACACACGCATTAAGGACTTGTGGTTCTCAAACAAGCAGACTTAATTAGGCAAAGATTAAAGCACGCTTCATTGACACCGATCTCTTTCAGGATTCAAAGCGTCAAGTTATTTTGTAGAATTTTATACACTTGGCAATGTTGCTCATTTAAGCACTTACACTACTTCGAAAGTAGTCATCTGGAGGATTCAAAGCAGCTTAGACATTTATAGTGCCATAAAACCTTAGGCCATAAATTGCACATGATTAGGGAGTGTGTCACCATCAGTATTTAGAGGCATTTAAAAAAACCCACCAACCTGACTTGTATTTTCATCTAGAAAAAAAACAACCTAGAAAATAAGTGCCATAAAACTACATGAACATTATCCTTGCATTCCAGGTAGTCAGCAAGCATCAGGCTAGATAACACATGTGGTTCACAGCCACGACAGGAACTCTGCCAAGTGACACAATTGACTCATGAAAGGTTTCAGAGCTCTTCCATGAGGCTTACGAGATACCCGAGCTGGCCAAACTGCCCCTGGAAGCCTCAAGTGATGCATTTCTGAATTGTTGCACATCATGCAGAATTGATTCCTTTTAGAAAAAAAAAAAAATCTAAGCAAATTAGTTTGGATACTCCAAGCCACTCTGCTTTTCTGTTCTCACTCCTTGCACCTCTACAAACTTTATAGTTGGGCCTCGATTTTGTTTTGTCTTAGCCAGAGAGCTGACCAATGCAAAAAAATCTCAGTTTTAATAGTAGCACAGCCCCACGTGTATTTTTACAATGCATTTCAACTTTCAGAAAATGAAGGAAAAAGCGTTCTGCTTTTACATCTTCAAAACGGTTGTTTATGTAGGCTTAATGAGAGCATTTATCATTCTCAGAGATTTAGGACCATTAGAAAAGCCCCGTGAACTGCAAGTAATCAGAATCGTCAGTCATCTATTAGCTTTCTCTGTGGCAATGGGAAAGGAAAACCTTCTCCTTTGCACAGCCAGCACAGCAGGGGAACAGGTCTCTAGCTACAACATTACTACGCCCTTTTGACACTGCTATGGATTGGGTTTCAGCAGCTCCAAAACAATCCTTTTCCATAAGGGAGCAGGGATATGTGCAGGAATGAGAAGATCCCATGCAGCCAAGAACAGCCTGGACAATCAAATGTGTCTACTCGCCTTTTCCAGCCATGCAACAGATCTCTGTACGCCACACGTTCAAATTAATCCAAATAATTCAAATTAAACCTCTGTGCTGAAATCTAATTCTTCCAAAACACCAGATGCAAAACTTCAGTTTTCAACCCCGCTAAAGGTTGGTAGCTCTGACATTTACCATGAAGGGAAGCACTAAGGCTAAGTTCTTAAACTGGCCATGAATTTGGCAAGAGCTTTTCTAATCCCATCCTTGCTCTAGGTGTTTCCCACGTACAGGCAGGTGGGAAGGAAGAGTCTCACCGAGAAGGGCCCTTCGTAGAGGGTCAATAACGAATTGAATCTATGCTGAAATGCAGCACCAGGCAGCTCCACGGCGCGGGCTAACGGCAATGCCCCAGTGAACGGTGGGCGTTCTGGCTCAGTCTTTTCAATTAAAACAAAAAACTTGCAAGACTTATAGTAGGGTCAACTACTAAGAGAGCAGAGAGGCTGGGGTCCTCTGCAGAACCAGATAAAATGACTTCATTGGCAGAGAAAAAGACACAATTCAGTTTCCTCAAGAGATGTGCACATACACACTCTTGACTGATGAGGTGGTTTCAGCTTTGTGGACAGGGAAATGCAGGAGAGAGATCAAGAAGAAAAAACCCAGGTATCAGAAAGATGAACACAAGTCACGCAGCAGGAAGTTAGTTGCTTGGAGTCCTGCTGAACAAATTGAAACTAAAAGTGCCCGTGAGCTGATTCGAACGTTGGGCAAGGTTCAAGGGCACGGGACAAACTGATGGCAGGAAAATGCGTTGAGGGTTCAGTTCAGAAAGTCCCTGAGCTGAACAAAAATCAGAGGAAGGATTTCAGGGGATATGTTATGTACATTTTCCCGGCCCTTTACACTTCTCCAAGCAGCTGCTCGTGGCCACGGTTGGGAGCAGGGCACTGGGAGACCTTTGCCTGACACCTTACCGCCACCCTGAATCTCATTAAAGAATATAAGTCCATCTTTCTTCAAGTTACTTTAGAAGAAAGCTTTTCCTTCAAGCATCTACCTCATTACTCCTAAGGCAATTAAAAGGAGAAGAGTAGAAATAACCCTTTGCGACTGGAGAACAAATAAAAATATATCCTCGTGCACTCGCTATTGCTACAACCTAACCCCACCGCAAAGAAGCCCGTACCCCACAGCTGGTTCCTATCTGCTTTAGGGAACGCAGAGGAGAAGCACAGCTGTGCAGAGACAAATAAAGAGATGGTGCTTTCTCCACCCGCGGTTACGGGAATAGCTTTGAGGCAGAGCTGGTTGGGGGAATTCTGCTGGAACTGTGTTCTGCTGAAATATGCAGTTCCACTCCAATCGAGCTGTCTAGCAGAACGGGATGGGTCTGCCAGGGTTTTATTTGGAAAGAAAAATGAGGGGAGTGGGGGAGAAGTTGGATTGTCAAAACATCCCATCCTATTAGCCTTGAAATGAAGGTTTTCCGTTTTAATCACTTTTTGCTGTAACTTTTTGCATTACAATAGAGAATTTCACAAGTTCCTACTGATGCTGAATGCTTCTTTTGACAGTACCGTATTAGTAATTTGCTTTTGTGGCAAGTTTAATTCTTTTTTTTTTGTGAGTATATCTAAATGGGTCTCCCTGCATCCCAATTGCTCCGCTGCCTCGCACTGCAAGGACGTGTTTGCAGATGGCGTTTGGCTGTAGCAAAATCTGTACATTGGAGGGAGGGGTAGGAAACCACCTAAGCCAAACAAGCAAAGTCGTCCCGGCTTGTATCCTTCACGTGCACAAAGCAGAAAGGGCCGAGGCCAGGGAAGCAGCAGTA
The DNA here is from genome assembly GCA_017639485.1 of Pluvialis apricaria. NCBI lineage: Eukaryota > Metazoa > Chordata > Aves > Charadriiformes > Charadriidae > Pluvialis > Pluvialis apricaria. Next base: position 220,615,459 of record CM030007.1, on the reverse strand, counting down.
TAAAAACAAACTGTGCATGGACAGAAGCACGCAGAGTGAAATGCTAGAGATATGCAGGCTCGTGCTTGGATAAATCATCTCTGGTTATCAGTAACAGATGCCTGAGCTGAGGTTGGGGCCTCACTGCATGATAGATAAAGGACAACCGCTATCAGGAGCAGCGCTTCAAAGTCAGCACTGGCAAACCTAAATTAGGGTAACAGTAGCCTGAGGCCTCCCTACAAGGAGAAGCGGGGGTGTCCAGAGGACTGCTTGGACCATCAATAAGTGGGTGCCCCTTGGGAGTCTCCTCATTTGCTCATCAGCCATGAGGCTGAAGGCCACACAGCAAAATTTGCAGGGCCTCCACGTGGTGGCCACCAAAGTTCCCGAGGGTCACAACAGCCTTGTAAGATATGTGCTCACCACCGGCTGAGCTTTGGGAACCACTGGCACGGGGCAAGTTCCTCCCCTGTCACGGGCTTGTTAGTGGATAGTGGCGTTAAGTGGGATGAGCCCAGGTTTGCCCAGGTCACTGGGGAGTTCCTGTTAACGATGTTAGTGGCTTTGTGCCTCTGGAGGACACCGGAGGCAGATGGAGACCTGCTGGGGAACGGGATCTGGCAGTTCAGGCTGAAATGGAGAATGGAGATCTCTAGGACTGTTGTTCTGCATATTCGGCCAGCGCTGAATTCACTTGAAAAGACAACAACTGCCTTCGGGGGGATGAGGGTGTGGAAAGTTGGCAGCTTTCACTCCCCAGAAAAAGGCATAATGAGAGCCAGTGGCTGGAAGCTGATGCTAGGGAAATTCACATGTGAAACAGGGAGCAAATTTAACTAGGTGAACAATTAAACATGGGAGCAAATTATTTCTGAAATGACGGATTTTGGAACTACATGAGTCACTATGTTTTTAGTTCAGCCAACAAACCAAAAATACCAAAAAATCCCATGTTTGGCTCAGCCTAAAGCAAAGTGAGATTTTCCCCCTACTTTTTCCAGCTCCAGCAACACCAAAAATTAATATTGAATTAAATCAATTAATATTGAATTAACTATTCTCTCTTCCCAGGGACAAAACATTTGATTGCATGGGGTTTCTCTAACAAAAGCAAGCGACCAGCATAAAAGGTGACATTTAAGTGCCATTCTCCAAGGTGTCACTGCAAAAGCAGTACCTTCTCTCTTCCTCAGCTGTCTGGTGAGTCAAGTGCTTGCCCAGAGCGTGGCCACAGATCAGTTCTTCCCTCCATCTCAGGACACTTGTCCAGCGTTGTTTTGGGATGCCACCCACATCCTCATTGGTAAAGATTTGCTCCGTTGAGGCGAACAGCAGCTGGTGCCAGACACCACATGGTGGGGACAGCAACAGGAAGACCAGGGAGAGCGAGGAGGCGCTATTTGGGATGCGGGAGTGGGAGAAAGGAGGCAGCAGCTGTGAGGTCTGGCTATAAAAAGGCTGGGAGCTGCCGCAATGGGTCCTGTAGCGGGGGTGGTCTCTGTCCTTATTGATGCCCTTCTAAATATGTTTGGAGCTGAGATCGCAGCCGTGTTTTCTCCATCACCACCAGACTATAGCACTTCTCTCTTTTGCTTTCCATTTCCCAAGAAATCAGCCCCAAATTTTTTTGACTTGGGGTTGACCAAAAGCACATCAGTTAGTGGATAAATGCTTCATGCTCTAAAATGCCCGAGTTCGTCATTTTCTCTTTTCTCATTAAGGACCAGATGCTTCTTGGAAAGAGAAGATCTTGCCTGACCGGCAGGCTTGGTGCACGCATTTGGGAGGCTCTTGGTTTAGATCAGAAATGAATAGCTTCTCTATACTCAGAGGCCACCTTTGTTCCCAGCAGAGGTTTGGAGGCCATCACGCTGACAGCAGTGTTTGCATGATGCTCCGTCTAACAAAAGAACCCTGCCTGACCCAATTACGGCTGAATTCCCCCACTTCCAAAACAGGCACAGCCATGTGCTCAACCTGCTTGGCTAGTATTCCCTAAATCCATGGCATAGCCCCAGGCAGGAACAGGGTAATGCTCCCATCTGCCCTCAGAGGCAGAGGTTGGGCTGAACATGCCAATGGAGGAGAACTCTTCCATAGATGCCTTCTTTTTGCAGGTCAGCTCCTCTCTTTGTCCGTCAAGGCTGCAGTCTTGTCCCCACGCCTCGGCAGAGCTGGGGGGTGAATACCTACCACGCTCCAGGCTCAGCTGAGCCCATACGTGGTGCTGACAGTACAAAGGGAAATAAAGCCTCTCTAAAGAAATTTACCCTATGGCTGGGGATGTTCTTACCATCAGGTCCTTACATAGAGGTCCTTGGCGAGAGGGTTAATTTTGCTTCCTAAAAATACCTTGGGGTCAACTTAGAACAGGTTGCTTGAGGACTTGTGCAGGTGAGTTTTGAATACATTCAAGGATGAGAATTCCCCCATCTTTAGGTTCCTGCTCCAATGTCTGACAGCCTTCATGGTGAGTTGAAAGGTCTCCCCATCTCGAGGATGAACAAGCCCCACACCTACCCTATCGGCCTACGTCCTGTACTTCAAACCTGACCAACTCAGTGGGCTACTCTGGACTTGCTCCAGTATACCGGTGTCTGCCTTGTACTGGTCAGCTCAAACTGGACCCAGTAAGCAGAGAGGGTCTCACAAATGCTGAACAGAGGAAAAACTCCCTGCCCTTGACTGCCTGGCTGCACTTGTGCTGACACACTCCGTGACATGGTTGTCTCCCCCAGCCCTGAGCTCTCAACCTGCTGCAGCTATGGCCGAACCAAAGAAAGTTTGAAAACCTTTTAATGGGAGAATGGAGAGGTAAATAAGGGAATTAGTAAACAGGTTACCCCTTAGCACTCTTGTCTGCCTGCTGCTAGTAACCACACAGGCAGTACTGAGACTTAAGGGCAGACCCAGAGCAGTCTTAAAGACCTACCTACCCCTTTGCAGCATGGGGCCAAAACTGGCTCAGGGTCTCCTTATGCCAGCTCTTGGCAGGAGGGCAAAATGAACCCTTGGTGGCCAGCAGGTACGGCCAACGGAGGGCCTGAGCCTACACCTGAATGTCCCAGAGGTGCACAAATCAGCAGATTCCCCCAAAGGTCAGTGGGGATATGGAAGAAAGACCCAAAGTTGTAGGATTGTGTCTAAAAATAGACAAGATACAGCGTATCGGTGGCAGTGCTTTGAATAATGATAAAGGGAAGATTGTTTCTGCTGGATAAAGTGAATCATATGGGGCCATACAAACTTCCCCAGAGTTTCCTTCTTTTTAGCCAAACCCAAACTTCAGCATCTACTTCCCCCCCCCTCCCCTCAGTTGAGGGTCTTTGAAAAAAAAAAAAAAAATGAAAAAAGTTCACATTGCGCTGTACCCAAGGCTGTTTAATCACCGAAATCACCCCAGCTAGACGCTAATAGATCGTTTTATCCCTTGCTGTTTCTAGGGATGCAAAGGAAAAGGAGCTCTGTTCCTTTAAGCTAGCAGAAAGCTTCTTTATATTCAGGTGGAGTCAAGCCTTCCTGGGCTATAAAGTTGCAGGGAGAGGCAGGGGCAGCAGCTGTTTTGCTTAGATCTTAGCAAGCCTCCGGTCTCATCATGGTAAGAGCATGCCTTCTATTTGTATTAGCCTAAACTTAAAATCTAGACTGTATATTTTCCAAGTGTACTGAGCTAAACAGCTTACTTGCTCTTTTTCTCTCGGGGATGTTAATTACAAACAGCTTTGTTTGATTGCTGATTACCTTATGGTTCATTGATTCAATGTTTGCTCCTTATAAGGGAAAAGTGAGGGACTTGGTTGGAGAAGAGTTCTTTAAGTGGCCTCTTGCTGCTTTTCACTCTGAGTTTGCAGCTCCTGAGGTGGGGGTCTTTAGGGTTGCAAAGTTTCTGTCTTTAATGCAAGTTGGGTTTTACTTTTTTTTTGGGGGGGGGGCACCAGCACATCTTGATACACAGCTATGTGATAGACTAAAGTATAAATTTTGACACTGCTGGCCCTTTTCCCAAAGTTTAACACTTCAACTGTCACGTTGCCACAGGGAACTAGTGCAACTTGCAGAGACCTTTAGGGTTTTTTTATTTCCTTAGGAGTGAGCTGCCATGTTGCCTTTGTCTGCTACAAACCCTTGGGATTAGATATTAAATGAATAAAGTCCCCCTTTCCTTCTCGCTTTATAATTGAATCTTTGCTCTAAAGAGTTTGCGGCTGTGAAACTGAAGTGAATCGATCTGGTTACTAAAAAAACTGCAACCCTGAACAGTGCTGGCTGATCTGGCTGAAACTTTTTGTAAAGAATAACACAACTGTCACCTTATTGCGAATGCGAAAAAAAGTAACGTGTTGGAAAATCTGGTGGTGTCCCTTTGCATGTTGCAAATGGAAGAAAACTTCAAAGTGATTTCCAGCGAGTCAGCTTTTTGAACTTTTCCTTTTATCTGCTGACTTCTAGAGCCTGTCTTGGCTATAAAACAGTTAAACATTTACATGGTATTTCCAATGGGAAAATCAGCTGGACAACAATAGGCTGCCTATAGCCAGCGTCTGTAAAATGCAGTTCATCTTGATGCAAATGTTGGAGATCTGGGATCTCAAAAAAAACCTTCTGGCATATTTTGGGGGGGGGGGAAGAACCTGCACAAAAAACCCTGCACTTTTTTCCTTCAAGCAGGCCCCTTTTTTTTTTTTTTTTTTTTTTTGCTCCCATTGCCTGTGCTCTGGGCTGAAAATACCAGTGCTCCCTTGAAGCAGGTGCTGGGACTAGGGAACTGGGAGAGGATAGTGAGCGAAGCAGCTGTCCCAGCTCGTGCTGGCGAAGCGGCCGTGGCGCTGACCCTTGCAAATTGTGGTGAGGAGCTATTGCAACCATCTTGTGGAGAGGGATGGGCAAATGGCAGTCAGCATTTCCCACATAGTGCAAATATCAACTCGGAGAGGGAGGACTTAAACACAGCCTCCACGCCCAGCAGAACTGGTGGTCTCGGCCCAGACTGGGATTAAGCGGTGTTTAGCCAGCTGTGGGTGAAGGGGTTGGTGTCCCTCTGCAGTACCAGGAGCATTCATCCAGTTGGTGTCTAGCTTTACAGTGGATGACCTGGGCATGCGGTGGCCATTGGAGTTGCTTGAGGGCTGAGAAGTGTCTTGGCACATCCATGCTTGGAGACTAAGAGGGGAGAAGTTGCATTGCATCTTTCTCCTCATGGCTACTGTCTCGAGTGCTTGGTGTCCTGGAATGCCTAACATTACTTAGAGGTTATTTGCTTTCAAGGGACAGAGTCCCTCTGGTAGGATAGTTATGCCTTGGGCTGTGCACACACAGGGTGTCCTCTCAGCCCTGAGACAACTGGGTTGTCAGTGGCATTTGTTATGCTCTGCTCAAGGTGGTCTACTTGGAGTAGGGGAGCTGGGCTTATCTGTGGAGACCTTCAGCTCTGAGTTAGGACTAGGTGGTGGTGTGAAATGAACACAACTGCCCATCAACGCTACAAATAATGGAATCAGCCGCACTGCTTGCCATCCCCAGGTGGGATCACCAGCTCCCTTTCATGGTGATCCTTTGGGAAGCAGCACCGCCCCATGCCATGCATGGCAGTAATTGGGACTCTCTGCTTGGCTGCTGAGACATGAGCCTCTGTCATTGCTGCAGCAGTGCTTTGATCTTGGGGTAGTGGAAACAGCAGAGATGCCAATTACCCAGGGACGTGTGCAACCATCAAAAGTCTCCAGAAGACACCAGTACCCCCAATACTACCCTGGAGTGAGTTAGAGGCTCCTGGAGGGTGACCTGGTTAAATAAGGACTCTGAGCCTCTCCCCAGGTGTCAGCCTGCCCTTGTTTTGGCCCCAGGCGACTGCTGGTTTCCTCCAGCCTCGTTTCCCACTGTGACTCCCAGCTTGACTGTGGGTTTCCCAGGCTTGGCTTCTCCCTGCTTGGTGCAGAGCTTTTTTGGATCAAGCAGCCTGGAGCTGTTGTCCCTGATGTCCCATTTCTCTGGGACCCGGGGACCGACAGCTGCTCTGCTCCATGGCAGGGCCAGTCGAGCGCTGAGCGAGGAGCCAGCGCTGCTCAGCTGCTTCCTGCCTCAGCGTGAAGCCCATCACCTCCTTCCTTCCTCCTCCCCTGGGCTGGGAGAGCCCTTCCGAGGGATGCTATGTCTGCGGCTCGGCTGTGTCCAGCTGCCCAGCAGATCATGGTTTGATCCTCGCTCCAACTCCCGGCGGTGGGCGGAAGCCGCCTGTTTCCCTCATCATCTGCAGTAGCAAATGGCTCAAACAAGAACCGCGGGGGCTAGTGCTAAGTCACAGGATGTCTAAAAATCGCCTTAACAAGCCATTTCCCCTTCCAGAGGGAGTGCATTTCCATCCACATCGGGCAGGCTGGCGTGCAGATGGGCAATGCCTGCTGGGAGCTGTACTGCCTTGAGCACGGGATCCAGGCGGATGGGACAATTCCTGGCCCCAAGCAGGTGAAACCTGTGGAGCCGAAGTCCGAACAAGTGGATTCTTCTTTTGAGACCTTCTTCTGTGAGACAGCGTCTGGGAAGCACGTGCCCCGAGCGGTGTTCATAGACTTGGAGCCCACCGTCATCGGTAATAGAGGGGCAGCTGGGTGTTGTGGCATCTTTAACCATGATTCCTGATCCTTTTTTCCTTGGAGCTTGTGTTGCTGCCCATAATGCCCAGCAGTTCCCACTCCTCTGCTCTAGTAAAATGTCTCCAGCCATCAGAAGGAGACAGAATTTGCATTTCCAAATGGACTCGGGAGTGACAAACCCATTACTCTTATTACACTGACTTGTCTTTAGTTGATCCCTCCTTTTCAGAGACCTGCTGTCTTGAGCAGGCTCCTCAGCAGGTATAAAGTGGCTCTGAACTGAATTACACCATCCTATTACCTGATGTGGTACATCTGGTTTTAATGCTACCTGTGAAGCATCTTTGGGCAGATGGGTGCCACAAATTTCATGGTTCTGTGGAAACTGGCTGTCTTGCTACTGCAAGCTGTCTACTTCTCCTTCCAGCTCCATTAATGATTTCTGGGGGTTTGACTTGATCATGGCACTTTAGTTTGACTTAGAGTACCTTCCTAGAAAACAAATTCTTTTTTTGCTCGAGGAACTGGCGGAAATGACTCCCAACCACCTGCATCCATCTACCTGCTTCTGCCTTCTAGGCTTTTTCTGGGTGATTGCTCCTATCTTATCATCTAGGATGTCTGACTCATTATTTCATGTAATGGAAGGAATGTAGACTTTTGTTTTGGTTCCACTTAATTTTTAGGCACCTTATCAAGGCACTAAATTGGGAACCTGGTGAGCAAGCCAGTAGAACATGAAATGTATCCAATATTGAGACTGAGTGGGTTTACGTAACTGCTGGAGGTGTCTCCAGCCTCATTGACGGCAGGGAGCCTAGAGAAACTGCTCCTAATGCCTGTCTTCCTAAGGTGCCTGAAGCTGGGTTGGATACACCTAGCAGAAATGTCAACACTGGGGGCACTCTGTCTCCTCCTCAGTGTGCCGTAGAGCAGAGGATGGAGGAGGTAGTGCTTCCAGCCACCTCCAGATGCTTTGCAACAAGCAGAAACGCAAGCTGCGTGTGGTAACTATAACCCTGCCATAATGTTGGACACACAGGCAGTGTCCTAACTCTTTGAGCTAAAGTACATTAGGATCTCAGAGTGGCTGCTGGGCAAAGATGGAGGAGGTATAGTAGGACCTTGACAAATTAACCTGGACAGGGTTATTCTTACCCCTTCCATTATTCCCAGTCTGAACTAACCATGCCATGACTGTCATCTCACATGGGCTCCTGGTAGATTTGCTATGTGTTTTACTCTGTCACACTAATGTCTAGAACCTGTAACTGTGTGCTGCTCTCCATGACTGCTCCTCCTTGTGTAGATGAGATCAGGACTGGGCCCTACCATGCGCTCTTCCACCCAGAGCAGCTCATCAGTGGCAAGGAAGATGCTGCCAACAACTATGCCCGTGGCCACTACACCATTGGAAAGGAGATTATAGACACCGTCCTCAGCAGAATTCGTAAAATGGTAAGAAAAAACTCAGTCTTTCTCTTAAAACGACACACCATGGACAATACAATTAAACTATGGGTTTTTGGTGAAAGTCTTGAAAGAAAAAACCCTTTATGTGAGCTCCAAGGGCTGCTGCTGCTGTGATTAAGTTTGGGGCTCAGTCAAGCAAGGAGCCATTTGAACCTCTATCTGCCGTAAAAGCAACTGACATTACATGTCACGTATGTATGAAGTGACACAATGCTAGACCTAAGACAGAAGAGAAGGACTTTTGATCACAGGGAAACCACACCCTGGTTGTGCAATCGTGGATATTAATTCTAAATGGACAATTGGTGGCCGGGCTGGGTAGACCAAACTCCACATTTGATAGGCGTGAAGCAGGATTGTAACAACATACCTGGTTGCCTGTCAGTGAAATGTTTTTGAGATGTCTCCTAAGAGTTTAGCACCCACATGCTACCTCCCATCCCCTCTCAGGTGCTGAGGTATTCATTGAGCTGATAATGGAGCAATTTGCCAAGAGTTTCCATCCTCCCTTGCAGAGCTACCTATGGCAGCTCCATGGAAATGCTGCAATTGATTAACAAGTATATTTAAGATGCTCAGGAGGGTGACATACTGAGTGAATCCACTGTAGGGATTGGGTGCACTTTAGGCAGTAAGTGCTCTAGGCAGAATTTATGGCTTTATTAATTGGGGTAGTTATTCCATTCCTCAACAGAGAGAGGTAAATATACATTATTCTGCTGCAGGCTGACCAGTGCAGTGGCCTCCAAGGGTTCCTGGTCTTCCACAGCTTTGGAGGAGGCACAGGCTCCGGGTTCACCTCCCTCCTCATGGAGCGGCTCTCTGTGGAGTACAGCAAGAAGTCCAAGCTGGAGTTCTCTGTGTACCCAGCCCCACAAGTCTCCACAGCAGTGGTGGAGCCCTACAACTCCATCCTCACCACCCACACCACCTTGGAGCACTCGGACTGCTCCTTCATGGTGGACAATGAGGCCATCTATGACATCTGCAACCGCAACCTGGACATCGAGCGTCCCACCTACACCAACCTCAACAGGCTGATTGGGCAGATCGTCTCGTCGGTCACTGCCTCTTTGAGATTTAATGGTGCTTTGAATGTTGACCTGATTGAATTCCAGACCAACCTGGTGCCCTACCCACGGATACACTTCCCGCTCACCACCTATGCACCCATCATCTCGGCAGAGAAAGCCTACCACGAGCAGCTGTCGGTGCCAGAGATCACCAACGCTTGCTTTGAGTTCTCCAACCAGATGGTGAAATGTGACCCGCGCCGGGGCAAGTACATGGCATGCTGCCTGCTGTACCGGGGCGATGTGGTGCCCAAGGATGTGAACGCAGCCATTGCAGCCATTAAAACACGCCGGTCGATCCAGTTTGTGGACTGGTGCCCCACGGGCTTCAAGGTGGGTATCAACTACCAGCCTCCCACGGTGGTGCCCGGGGGCGACCTCGCCAAGGTGCAGCGGGCTGTCTGCATGCTGAGCAACACCACGGCCATTGCGGAGGCGTGGGCCCGCCTGGACCACAAGTTTGACCTGATGTATGCCAAGCGAGCCTTTGTGCACTGGTACGTGGGGGAGGGCATGGAGGAGGGGGAGTTCTCCGAGGCCAGAGAGGACCTGGCTGCCCTGGAGAAGGATTATGAAGAGGTTGGAAGGGACTCAGCAGATGGTGACGAAGAAGAGGCTGATGAAGATGAGTATTAACAAACTGCAGTCTGTTCTTAATGAAGTGAAACCTCAGATGAAATACAAACCCTCTGTCATCAGGCTAAACTGGTCCTGAGTGCCTGGAGGTGCCAAAGGATTATCCTGAACCTCAATGCTACTGTTTGACGTATTATACCTTTTCTGCTTGCGTAGTCTATGTGCTCATAGCGCACTTCTGTAGCATGGGTGTCTTGAGCTTTATCACGCTGCTGTTTATCGATGAGTGAAGCTGAATAGGTGCCTGGCTTAGTGTTGGGGACGCATCCTGCCTGGGCAGAGGATCCTGGTTCCTAGTCCAGGGGAATGTGGCAAGCTGCCTGCTTTGGCTGGAATGGCAAACTCTTGCTCTGGCTTTTACTGTAAAAGCACCTTTTAATTAGAAATGTACCTGTACACTTCTATGCAACTCTTTTGTATTTGAATAAAGACTTTTTTTTTTTTGCTTTGAGTTCTTTGGATTTAATCAGGTTGTTTGTGTGGGGAGGTCCCTGCTGCTGCACGGATGCTGTCTTGGGGAGAAGAGCAAACGCTGATAAATGTGTGCTCTGGGTAGGCCATCTGTGAGGATCATCAACCATAATTATTGCTGTGAGGGAAATGTCCTATATCCTGCAGGCACTTGACTGTCTGGAGCTGGATGCTGCTCCTCTGACCCTGAGGAGCAGCCCAGAGGAAGTGTGTCTGAGAGCAGGCAGGGAATCCCCTGTTTGACCAGTGCCAACTGGGGACTGGTGCCTGGGTAAAGAGCACCTTTCTAGTGAGGTTTTGCCTCTCACTGTCTCTGGTGAAGCTTACTTGTTGCCTGAGCAAGTCCTGGCTGTTGGGGCAGTGCTGCAGCTCTGGGCTGGGGTCTCAGGAGCTGTCTGAGCTGGTGTGAGTGTGAAACCAGCCCCATGTGCCTGGCGCTGGAGTTTGCCCTGGGGAAGTGAGCCAGATCTGATGGGGTGACTCAGGAAGAAAAGCAATGAAATGCCCATGATAAGATATGGAGAGGGAGGGTTCATAAGCCTGTGGGACAGGAGAAGGGCTGGTTCCATGCTGCATTGAGTCTCTAGGTGCCCTGCACATGGCTGTTGCATTACACTTTGTGTTTGTTGTATTCCACAGCCCCACATCCACCCCCCCCAACCTCCCCCATCCCCTGTAGCTACAGCTGCCCTCTCCGCTGACGGGGGTATGATTCTGGAGATGTTCCCAAAGCAAAGCACTGGGAGGTACAGCCAGGGATGGTTTGAGGGATGGGGAGGTGTTGCTGTGTCCTATACTTGGGGGATGGAAGAAGCCGAGAGCTCATTGTTAGCTGCTGTTAGCCCAGAAAGCCAGAGTGCTGACAGCATGAATGGGCAGTAGATGGACCCCTAGGAAGATCCCTGAAGCCTCCTCCATGCGCATGTCACTGCTGTGGGATTGCCTGAGCAATGCTAGGCATGTCCCATTGCTGTCAGGGAGGGTGAGCAGCCTACCCTCTGAGGATGGTCCTCTCTGTCTTCAGCTCTGCTGATGGAGCTCACTGAGACACCCTAAAGTCATTGGGGCTCAGTGGAGCTCCTCTCATCCACCCAAGGTGGTCATTTTCTACACCCTGATTTGTGGGGACAGGGCCAACCCACCTCCTGGGTTTCCACAGGCTTGTCCCCACATCGTGCCCCTAGCACTGACAATGACCCTCACAGGGGAATGATAACAGCTCCATTGGCCAGAAACTAGATTGTTCAGGGCTCAAAGATGCTTTCCAAAAGAACAAAGATGACTTCTATCTCTGTGCCCACAGGTACATGTGCTGGGAAATTTCCAGGCATGGTCTTGAGGGCTGCCACCTTTCCTTGGTGGCTTCATTCCCCACAGACAGCTGGGACTGGAAGCCACTGGTTCAGTCTCCCCAAAATGTGAGTGACAGCAGGCTGGGGTGGACACAAGGTCAGCATCACTCCCACTTGGAACCACAAGCCAACCTAGTGTGACTGAGCAAGGGTAGAAGTGCATCCATGTGCATCTACGGCTTGGAAAGCAATCAACACAGCACCAGGACTGATGTAATTGGAGCAGTTTATTACTGAAATCAATTACTCCGGTATGTCCATCAGCACAGACCTACTCCTGCCCTCCCACAAACACAGTCAGGGACAGAAGGAAAGTGATCCCATGACTTTTGGGGAGTTGGCATCTCCAGCTCGATGGCCATGGCCTCTCCGTGAGTGATGGATCCTCCAGACCCACACCCAAGAGCAGCACAGGTTCCATTGCACAGCTTCAGCTTTATTTTTCCTACCTGTGTGATGGGGTAGCAAAGCTGGTCAGAAAAAAAAAAAAGGTCCACTAAACAGCAACACATGAAGCAGCCTGAAGGATCCATGTTTCCACCATGTTACTCCAGCCCATTCACCACCATTCATTCACTGCTTCATTACTGCAGTAATGGTTGATCACAGCGCAGATTTGTTCATCATTGTCCTGCAGGGAGGTGCCCTTAGAGCTCTGCCACTGACTTCTCACAAGATCTTGGCCAAGTTCCCTCTTCCTCGGTGCTACCCAACCCTGATCCAGCAGGGCTTTAATAATAACCACCTCCCACCACCCTTGCCTGAAGGTTGTTTAAGCCTTCCTCCAGTGTAACCCAGAGCCAACACTGTCAGCCCTTCAATCACAGCCTGGCTGCAGCTCCAGCTTGCCCACCATAACCCAGCCAGCTCCTTTTCTTGGAGGACAGGAGACTCCCCAGTGAAGAAGTCATCTGCTCCAGACTGGGGAATCTGCAGAGGTCAAGTTCAATACCTTTCTTGGTTCATTAGGCTGTCTGCAGGGATTCTTGCATCATGCCTGGGGAGAAGCCATCACCCAGCACAGGAGGGAGGATTTCTAACTGGGGAGATGGCTCCTTGCTTTAGAACTTAGAGTTAGGACATGGTTTGGCTGCTTTTTCAGGGGTCTGAAAGACAGCAGAGGTATTTGAATTCTCATCCTCAACTCCAGTTAGACTTCCAGGCAGTCCCAGTCCTGGCAGGTGGACATGGATTGCTTTAGCAGGGTTCTGCATGGCAGCAGGGGGCCAGAGAAGCCTGATCCCACTCCCAGGTATGCCTTGGAGCAGGGAGCAGCACAGAAGACCCAGAGCCTGCTGTGACTGAGCACACAGAGAGGCCATGGGGAGCCAGTGCCCAAGTGGGATCATCACCCTAACAACAGTTTTAACCCCAGCAGTTCCACCCCAGGGCAGATGGGTCACACCATGCTGTCACCCACCCCAGTTCACAGGGTTCACCTTAGCATCTACAAGCAGGAAAGCCCTACGGGTAGAACTGCAGTGACCAAGGCAACACAGGAACCATCGTACAGCCGCCGCCATCACCCCACCACCATAAGCCAGTTAGGTGGCACATCAAGACAAGAAAGGATGTTTTGCTGGTCACCATTTATTCAGCCAGCTTTGTGCTTACATGTCTTGATCAAAGAGTTGCTTCTGGCCAAGCTGCAGAGTTTCCAAGTCACATTTCCTCAGACCTTCTCTGGAAGGAATTGCAAGACTAGCATCCAAAAAGCTTCATCCAAGCTGCTTTCCCACAGGTAAAAAGACTATTCCTTGACATATTCCCTTTGATCTGCCAAGTCCCTTCCAGCCTCCTCATAATCCTTCTCCAGGGCAGCCATGTCCTCTCTGGCCTCGGAGAACTCCCCCTCCTCCATGCCCTCCCCCACGTACCAGTGCACAAAGGCTCGCTTGGCATACATCAGGTCAAACTTGTAGTCCAGGCGGGCCCACGCCTCCGCAATGGCCGTGGTGTTGCTCAGCATGCAGACAGCCCGCTGCACCTTGGCCAGACCGCCCCCGGGCACCACCGTGGGAGGCTGGTAGTTGATACCCACCTTGAAGCCCGTGGGGCACCAGTCCACAAACTGGATCGACCGGCGTGTTTTAATGGCTGCAATGGCTGCGTTCACATCCTTGGGCACCACATCGCCCCGGTACAGCAGGCAGCATGCCATGTACTTGCCCCGGCGCGGGTCACATTTCACCATCTGGTTGGAGAACTCAAAGCAAGCATTGGTGATCTCCGCCACTGACAGCTGCTCGTGGTAGGCTTTCTCTGCCGAGATGATGGGTGCATAGGTGGTGAGCGGGAAGTGTACCCGTGGGTAGGGCACCAGGTTGGTCTGGAACTCAGTCAGGTCAACATTCAAAGCACCATTAAATCTCAAAGAGGCAGTGACCGACGAGACGATCTGCCCAATCAGCCTGTTGAGGTTGGTGTAGGTGGGACGCTCGATGTCCAGGTTGCGGTTGCAGAGGTCATAGATGGCCTCGTTGTCCACAATGAAGGAGCAGTCTGAGTGCGCCAAGGTGGTGTAGGTGGTGAGAATAGAGTTGTAGGGCTCCACCACTGCTGTGGAGACTTGTGGGGCTGGGTACACAGAGAACTCCAGCTTGGACTTCTTGCCGTACTCCACAGAGAGCTGCTCCATGAGGAGGGAGGTGAACCCGGAGCCTGTGCCTCCTCCAAAGCTGTGGAAGACCAGGAACCCTTGGAGGCCATTGCACTGCTCAGTCTGCAGCACCAGGGAAAGAGCCAGAAGGACGTAGTTACTGGAGTTATTCCAGTCTCATTGGACTTCAATTAAGCTAAAGTACTCTGTTCAACCATCAAGTTTAAAGCTTTATATTTTTTTTCCTCTTACTACTGCTTACACGCAACTTCCACTTCAAACAGATGAGGTCTCTTAGACACTGCAAATGCAGCTGCTTTTAAATCATTTCCCCTTTTCGCAGGAAGAAAGGCCTGGCCTGAGAGAGTGACACTCTGGGTCACATAGAGGCCCGTGATACTAGCAGTCAAGAATATTAGGAAAAGTGTGAAGGTCACTAAAAGGGCATCTCTAGTCCCTTGTTTTCCCCTCAAGTCCCAATGAGGAAGACACACCCCCACACACATCCCGTCATTTTGCTCCAGATCACAGTGGCATGGTCAAGTTGACCAAGAACTGCTTGCCCTTCCTCCCCATTGCATCTCTTGATGGCCAGGACAAGAGCCACCAGAGTGCTAATGCAGAAGACCCTCCACAGCATTGTTACCGTTTTCCGAGCCCTGTCAATAACAAAGTCAATGATCTCCATCCCAATGCTGTAGCGGCCCCGAGCATAGTTGTTGGCAGCATCTTCTCTGCCACTGATGAGCTGCTCCGGATGGAAGAGCGTGCGGTAGGTCCCAGTCCTGATCTCATCTGGAGGAAGTTGAGATCTCCTGAGTGTCATTGTGGCACAAGATCCACTGCCTACCAAGTTACTTGCACTAATTTAGATGCAGTTTCACACAGAAGCTGGCAGCAGTTTGGGTGGCCAACACTACACTTTAGGGCAGAGAAGGTATTCCCCACTCTTGCCTCCCCCTCCCTTCCTCCCCCCAAGAAGTTTGGAGACATTGCGTGACTTGACTTACCAATGACAGAGGGCTCCAGGTCAACAAATATTGCTCTGGGTACATACTTCCCCGAGCATGTCTCACTGAAGAAGCTCTCAGAGGAAGAGCCTACTTGCCCTGAGGATCCAGGGGATATGATGCCATCTGGCCCAATGCCATGCTCCAGGCAATACAGTTCCCAACAGGAATTGCCTATCTGGACACCAGCCTGGCCAACGTGGACAGAAACACACTCCCTCTGCATGGGGATGGGAGAAAAGAGGAGGTTATGAATGTGCACTGCGGAATTAGACTAAGGTTGGCTCTTCTGGGTGCCTTATATACAGCCAACAACCAACAGACAAGAGGAGCATTAGCCCAGCTTGGTGGCCGCCAGGGCGTTTTCTCCGTAGCAGGCACCCACGAGCTGCCGAACAAGCCACAACTAAGCATTAGCCCTTCAGAGAGATGTTGCTGTCTCCCACCAAGGCAGATGCAGAGATTAAGGCATTGCAGTAGGTCTCTCTGCATCCCACCATTCTCATTACATTGCTCAACAGCCCTGTTCCCAGGAGCAGGCCACCAAGCCCAGCTCCTGAACCTACAGCACAGGAGAGCTGTCAAGTCCAACTGCTTATGGTTTCTTCTCTTTGCTCTGCTGATCCTGCCTTGGGGCAGAAGATGGGGCACAGACAGCCTTCCCAGGTACTTCACCTGGGGAAGAGGGAATGATTCAGCCCAGCCAGTCTTAGGCAGCAGTGCAAACACTCCCTCCCCAGGCCCTTCTCAGGGAGGTAGAGGCAGACATGTCCCCACCCACATCGGCAGGGGACCTCTGCTTCTCTCTGATGGGAGAAGCCTGTGCTGTTGGGCTTTGAGTATTGACTGTCAGAACAGTTTCTCATCTCCATTTAGACCAGATGCAGCCCCGCAGGATCAGCTGGCGGGAGCCAGCTAGAGAGGATCCAAGCTAGGACAGGTAGGGACCAATTCTTCATCTTCTCTATACAAGACTAGCAGTTGCCCCATGGAGCACCTGCTCTTGGCTTGAACCAAAGGGAGGAGTCCTCAAGCAGAAAGTGTGGCTGAGCTCTTGAACTCCTTTGCACCAGGAGGCTGCAAAAACCAGGCTTTTGGGTTCAGAGAGGCTGGACTAGAGACTTCCGCCGAGGCTTACTGGGGGGAAAAACCCACACAACCAATTCAGGAAGCCCTGAGCTACAAGGTAGGGCAGTCTCAGATGAGGTTACCAAAGGCTTAGTCTGCCCCTTACCACCTGCTTTTAGCTGTGGCCTGAGCAGGACACTGGGCTGCTGGAGACCCAGCACAGCAACTCTCAAATTAGCTCCTTGCAAGAAGCCTGGCACAGCAGGAGCCCTACCAAGCACAGAAACAGGGCAGCAACAGCCTACAGGAGAGCAGAAGGTCTTGCCCTGAGGGTTGAGATCTAACATATCAGCCCTCAGCCACCACTCCATTCCTCTTCCTACACAAACACTTTCAGGACAGCCATAGCCACTCCCCACCCCATGGCAAGAACAGCAATGCTGAGCCAACCCCCACAAAGAGAGACCTTCATCCCCTGCTCCAGATCTACTCCGGCCTCACAGCAGCACCAGATGGGCACCTAGCTCAGTCTTGGATCAGATGTGTCATGATTTAACCCCACCAAGACCTTCAAAGTATCTTCACACAGGGGGACAGCCAGGTCTGAAGTCATTTCAGCAGGGTAGCCCTCCCCTGGCCTGGAAGAGGTGGACACCAGGCTTGCAAGGCCAACCCAGCTCTGGAGACCAGCTCCCAAGTATGAGCTCTGCACCCCCAGGAGCTCCTTCTCCAGGACTCACCATATGTTCCTCTGTAGCCCACAACCACTGTCACCCCCTATGAAACCCACAGTCAGGGGCAAGACACCTTCCCCCAGCTGGAAAGGCAAGAAACCCCCAGCTCCATCCTCCTGCAGAGCTAGGAAGGACCAGCCATGATGCTCAGGGAAGCAACCCCAAGCCCCACCAAGCTACTCACCATGGCTCTCAACCACCTGAGCTCCTCACCACAACCACCTCACTGAAGGAACACCCTGCCTGTCTCCCTCTTGGGCCTTTTATAGCAGGCAGAGCTGGGCTCTCTGCTCAAGGGCTCCCTCCTCCTGCAGGCACTGACCGGCAAAGGGTTCAGGTGTTTCTGCCCCAGGAGGTGGAGCTGTGGGGGGTAATCCAGGTGCTTGGAATGATTTACACCTGCAGACCCATGGAGTTTGGAGTTTCTTTGGCTTTTAAGTACTCATGCAGCATTGCTTTCCCCATGATATCTAACAGCACTTTCTGTGAAATCAGGAAAAGAGCTTTGAATGTTTTTTTTGGGGGTGGGAGGAGTATCTGGTTTTATTTATTTAAAGAATGAGGCTCGTTTTTTAAGATTTTCTTGTCAATCTTCAGGACTGGAAATGTGCTTTCTACTTTCCATCCTCCTTTTCCAAATGCAAACAGCACATCTGGTGAATCTCCTGGGGATGGACAGGAGTTGCAGGAGGGGGCTCCTGCCTTGTGGTAACGTCATGGGGCTGGGACGGCTTCTCCAGCACTGATGCTATGAGAAAGCCGGGCTCCCAAGGCTCCAGGGCAGTGCTGGCTCCTCAAACGCAACTCAGCTACCGTGGCTGTGCCTGAATTTTGCAGCATCCCCCTCCCTGGCCCCAGGCCACGGGCAGTGCAGAGGCCAGAGCTCTCCCCAGCCCGCCCCATGGAGCTGCGTCCCACTGCCAGAGAGGACCACAGGACCTGTGTGTTGCTGGCACACTGGTGGGAGAGAACAGTGTCCCTTCTCTAAAACAGGGGTAAGAGCTGTTAGGTGGGCTAAAATTCATCAGAGATGCTGAGACTGTTATGTTGGGATGATGGATGTCCTGGAGGACTTTGGGCAGAGAGGTGACAGTACATGGTACAATGCCAGGACTTAGAGGCACCAGTGAGACTGTCACATTGCAAACGGACAATGGTTTTATTTTCCATGCAGCATACCTGAAAGCAAGAAACTCGCTGACACGAGGTATCCCAGAGGCCAGAAACACGAGTTTTAAGATCTGTTCTAGACTTAAGACATGGAGGCTGCCTCTATGTGAACACAGCCCCACCTGGCCCAGCTCAGAGCAAGAAAGGGCATCCCAGGAGCAGGATGAGACATCCCAGCAGCAGGGTTGGACATCCCAGGAGGAGGCTCTCGTGGCCACCAGGGGTGGCTCCCTCTGGGTGTTTCTGCAGCCTGAAATGCATCTCACCGTCCTACTTAGGGCTCAGCTCCCGATGTAACTCTGCAAGGCCACCATGGTCTTGGTGCTCTCTGTCCTGAGGTACATGGGCTAACTCTGCCCATGGTCACTGTTGGAATTCAGCTTGGTTTTTCTAGCCAAGACCCCATGTATGTTAATGTGGGTACCTCCCACACGGCGGGAGTGTATTTTTGGCCAGATGCTCAATGCCCGTTGGGTTACACTGCCTGAATCCTTTCCTAACCAGATGGGCACAGGGCGTCCTCAATCCCAGGATGGGGATCAACCCTGGGGGTTGCCGAAACCACTGCAACATCTCTGGTTTGCTCTGATGTGGGCGAAGGAGGCCTTTGAGCATGGGTGCGTGGAGGAGGAGAAGGATGACAAGGGGGTTCCTGGAGGCCAGGGAAGAGCTGGCTGCCTGGGGGAAGGGTTGTGAAGAGGCTGGAAGGGACCCAGCAGTGGAAGCAGAAGGATATGTTGGCTAGAGTGAGCATGGAGCAGCTGTGCAACCACGCCTGAACAAACCGCTCTTTTTGAGTACAATACTGAGAGTTTGGGTTTCATCCCTGCATGAAATGGCGGGAAAGAACGGATTCTCACCCGGCTTTTACAAAACTGGACATATCACCCCAAACAGCAATGCTGTCCTTCCCAAGCACGGTAACCTTGGCTCTGCACGCTCCCAGACCCAGGTGGGTGCTGATGGAGATTTCAGTGCTCCTATTTCCATACAGCTTCCTCAGGAAATCTGGCTCCTCCGACCTCTGCCTGTGTCTCAGCCCCTCCAAACAACCCCCGGTTTCGCTTGGCAGAGGTTGAGAAGGAGGATTAATTTTGGAAGGGTTTGTCCAAGCCAGTGCCGGGTGTGGGTGAGACTCCCCCGCGGGGATGCAGCTGGGGAGAGAGGATCTCTGCTTTCCCCATCACTCGCTATCAGCTGGTATCTGCTGTCCCCATCTCAGCTTTGCACGTGCAAGCACAGCCTGGTGCCGGCAAACACCTTGGCTCATCTGCTGCCATGGTGTCGCTTCAATGTTAATTGTCTTCGTTAAAGGGGGGCAGAAGAAAGACTGAGCGTGAGCCTCAGGCATGTGATGTTTTCATTTCCAAGGCACTAGCACGGGGCTGAGATGTTCCCCTTGTCTAACCTGGTGCTGGGAAAGGACCCCAAGCAGGGCTGGTGCAGAACCCCAAGGCAGCTGATGGTGGGGAAAAGGCTGTTTCCAGCTTGGGCCAGTGCTTTACTGGCCCTCACTGGGGGGTGCAGGGGGAAATCTCTTCAACTTTCTGCTCAAAGCAATGATTTCTCCCTCAGCTCTGAGCAAATCTCTCTGTTGCTCCTTGCTGTGCCAAGGCTCCTCTGGACAGCCCTGTGCATCAGAAAGGCTGAGCCTGGACAACATTGGGGCACCTCTGGCCAAACCCACAAAGGGACGAGACGGTGACCAGCCAGGTCTGACCTTCCTCTGCCCTGCTTTGCCTGACCAGAGGTGAGCGGACATGTGTGCCTCAGTTTCCCTAGGTGTAAAATGCCTATGCCCTGCTGCACAAGAGCTCAATATGCCATGGGGGATGGATGTGTAGGCTGTTGGGCTATAAAAATATACAAAGCTATATAGAGTGTACATAAAGGGCCATATAGTCCAAGGCTACAGCAGATTGCAACAAGGAAAGACGTCACCGGTACATCCTTGGAGCTGAGGCAGAAGGGGGTCATTGCACAGAGATGCTGTGGGCACGTTGGTGTGTTGTCTGCTGGAGATGTGTGCTATGATGGGAAGATGCTGAAGGGTCCGGTGTATTGTTGGGATTTTTTTTTGCTTTTCAGGCTTCGGTTGAATTTGGGTCCTGAGTGTCAGGGCTGTGGGGCAGCTAGGAGCCTTGTCCGCCTGAGCATGAGCTTACTGGGGCTGAATTCAGCCTCGTGTGGGTGCCCAGTGGGGTGGAGAGGAGATGCCTACAGCTTTGCCTCTGCAGATGGCTGGTGGGTCTGTCTGCCAACCCTTCAGCTGGAGACCTGTGACCCATCTTAGTGTCCCACCTAGAGTGCTCCCCATGGCCATGCCCTGGACAGGGCTGGTGAGAGGTGCTCTGCTGCTCTTGGAAAAAGTCTCCCGGGGAAGGAGGAGCCAAATTTCTCTCTGCCTCCCACGTCTGCTACATGCAGGGATGGAGGCCAAGGGATGGAGTTTCCTGTTGGAGCTGGGCTGGGAGGTGAAGAGAAAGGGAGATTTAGAGGAAGGGATAAATAGTCCAAGGTGGAGGGGTGGGAGCTTGGTTAGCTGGGGCTCAGTGGAAGGTGGAAAAGAGCAGGGTGAAGGGAGACAGTCCCGACGCTCTCCCAGCTGTGACTGTTGAAGCTGCTGGTGGGGGAAGGGGTGGTTGCAAGACAACGTTAAAACCTAGAGAGTCCCCAGGAGGAGAAATTGGGAAATCCCTCTTGAGGTCCCCTGACCAGTCTTGCTTTTCCCTTCCCAGTGTAGTGATGATTGTGTGTAGGAACAGTTTGTGTATGGGGACTTGGGAGGGAGTAGGGTCTGGACCGTGGTGGGGGGAGGGCCATGAAGTTGAGGTGGAGGTGCGTTTGGAAAGGCTACGGGCCCAGACAAACCTGACCAAACACTCTGTGGAGGCGATGGGAGAACAAAGCATTGGAAACTCAAGAGATCGTAGCTTTAATAGGGACCTTCCCAAAGCGACATGTCCCCTTGGCCTGCTGCGGACATGAGCCTCTTCCCTGCATGTGGAAATTTCCAGGAGGAGGGACGGAAGAGATTGGGAAGGAGAGAAGGATGAAGAAGAGATATGAAAGTTAGGTAGCTCTATGGGTCAAAAATATACAACACTGATATCATACACGGCCATCAGTCCCCTCTGGCCGGCAGGCTGGGGCCGGGTGGTGGCCCTACGCAGCCAGCCCTGCTCCGAGTCCCCCCTGCCCCGCGGAGGATCACTTCCGCCGCCCGATTTGGGCCATGAGATGCGCGTTCGCGGCAGCCTTCGCCCGCAAGTTCTTGGCCTTGGCGATGTTGAAGAGGATGTTCATGATGTTGGTGGGGACGTCGAGGGAGAGGGTGACCTTGGTCCGGCGGTCGCTCTTGGCCCGGTTTTGGTACGTCTTCCCCTTCACTTGCGCCTGGGAGACATATTTGTAATGGCCTTCCCCTGGGAACGTCCTTTTCCCCATCTCTTCATCCACTGCATCCTCCCCCTCCTCCTCCTCAGACAGCTCCTCTGGTGATGGGGAGTCGAAGCCACGCTTGTCTAAGATGGCATTTTCCTCCGGGAGTGTCTTCTGGGCTTCGGTGAGGGCCGCGTTGAGGCAGCTGAAGACAGAGGCGGCGTTGTAGAGACGGAGAGCCCGGCTGGTCTCAGCAGCACAGAGGAGGGCGAGGAGGAGCAGCAGCCTGGTGTTGGGCATTGCGGTGGCCTGCGCAGTGGAGAGAGCAAGGGGAGGGCAGAGATGGGCATAAGCTTCCCGCGGGGCCTGGGGCAGAACACGATCATCCCCCCATCCTCCCACATTCCATGCTCCTGGGATGACCTCCCAGGTCCCCCCGCCCAGGTCCCATCTAATGGTTAGGGCAGGCGGGAATGAGTTGCCTTGAGGCCTCCTCCTCCAAGGCGCAACTCCCCCAGCCCTTGGTTTTGGGGTGTTGGGTGGGAGGTGGGTTGTCCAAGGTGTTTTGCAAGGTGGCAGCCTCCATAGAGGGGAGGATTTGGCCATCCCTTTGCCGAAACACAAGTGCCTGCTTCAGGTGAGCTGGTTTCTACCACTGCCCCTGCCTGGGGCAATCTCATTGCAGTTCTCAGGTAGCCCTTTCCACCTTGCTAACACCTCCACAGAGTAACCGGGTGTACCACCAGCTGCTGTAAAGGTTGGGTTTCCTTTCAGCTCCTCTCTGGTCAGCCGGAAACCACTGGAGATGTTTTTGTGCTCTCTGAAGTTGGCAATAGCCTAGCTCACCAAACTTGGTCCGAAAAGGGCATGGAGAGTGGAGTACAGTCAGCTCCAGTGCTGGAGGGGCAATCCAGTGTGATGGCTCATGTCCCCGCTCCAGCCCTGGCCTTGGGTGCTCTGGGATTGCCTGTTACCCCATGGCTTCATCCCCAGGACTCGCCTCCATCCTGAGTGCAGGACAGGACATCCCTGGAAACATTCCGGGCCAGGTTGGATGGGGCTCTGAGCAACTTGATCTAGTGGAAGATGTCCCTGCTCATGGCAGGGAGGGATGGACTAGATGGCCTTTCAAGGTCCCTTCCAACCCAAACTATTCTTTTAAGCCTATGATTCTATGATTCTATGCCAGACTGCCCCATCTGATGGCACATTTGGGGTGCAGCCCCCCCTTCCACGGACAGCTCTGCCTGAGGACCCGGGGGCACCTCCAAATTCGCAGCACAGCAGCATCACTCTCTGCTTGAAATATGGCTATTTTGGGGTCTCAGGGGGGCTGAAAACCTTGGGATAACCCTCCTGCTCAGCAAACCTCTCCATCTCTGAGCCCTGTTTCTCCAGAAAGCGCCCCATCTTGCTGTATCCGCTCAAAAAGGCCACCTAAAAGGCCACAGGGGGTGTCCCGATGGGGTCTTTGCCCTTGTCGAGGTCAAACAAGTGTCCCCGGGGCCAGCCCAAAGGCACAAGGGTCCTCCAAGCGCCTGGAGACGTGCTGGCATTCCCAATCTTCGGGCCCCATCTTGTGGCAAGCATGTCGCACGGCAAGCCCTGGCCAGGGGACAGTCCCCAGGGGTGCAGGACCCTGCCTGGGGCTGTGAGTTGCTGAGTTATTTGCCATGGGGATGGGAGTATGGAGGGGCCAAGGAGGCTGGGGAAGCCGCTGGGCAGCTCTTTTGGAGCAGAATGGCTCCTGTGGGTCTCCTTGGACACCTGGGTCTTTGGGTACTGCTGGGGATGGAGGCTGTGGCTCCCTGTATGAGAGGCTGCTGGGTGGGGGACATGTCCTCAGGGCCATCCAACATCAATGAACCCCCTTGTCCCCAGGAGACGTCACCCTGGACCCGCTCTTCTGCCACTGAACCACATTCCGTGAAACTGTTGTCACCTTAACTCCTCCTTTCACTGTCCCTTGGCGGGAGAGACCAGGGCAGGTTTATCCCCTCAACTCTGCCCTTCGCTGTCCCTGGGAGGGGGGAGATTGGGGCAGGTCGTACAGGCAGGATTTGTGGGAGCTGCTCGATTTCCATTTCTTTGCCTCACTCCACAAAGTTCCCCCAGACAAAAAACCCATCCCCTTAACTCTGCCCCGTGCCCAGACAGGAGAGGAAGGACCTACAGAGGCCCTGGCACAACCCAGGCAGTGCCAGCAAAGCCATCACTGTAGGATGGGGCGAGGAGAACCGTTCCAAGGCACGCAACCCCCGTGCAAGGGGGATTCGGGGCCCGAAACTCTCCTTCCTTCAGCCCCAACTCAAACATTTAAACCTTGGGACTCAGTTTTTGCTTACAAAAACTTAACAGGACAAAACAGCTTTCTCCTACCCTAAAGCCTCCCCACTTTGCAACCGCCTTTCAGCCCCCAGAAGATGCAGACACCACCCCCCCCAGCAAACTCCTTTGCGGTCCCTGATAGCAGAACGGGGTGCTGGGGGCATGAATTTAGGAATTACTGAATTTCTGACCCCTGCCTGCAGCTCCTGCTCTCCCGGGGACGCTCTTTGGTCCTGAGCTGCTGGATGGAGAATGGGAATGTCTCAAAAGCCCTCGCAGAGCCGGCGTGGCTGCTGGCGGCGAACCGAGCTGGTTTGAGTTCCCGCTGCCCTCTCCAGAGCCGAGGAGCAGCATCTCCACGTCACCTCTCCCCGACAGCTATTTCACCGCTGCCCGAAATGGGTAGCTTGGCCCCGCGGCCGCTCGGGCTTTTTCTGCTCCGCAAAACTCTTTGGGGACTCCGGCCGAGCAGCGAGGGGCAACCGTGGCTGAAACACATCTGCACCCATCTTTCCCTGGTCCTTGGCTGTGGGGTGGATATTCTGGCCAAAAAAAAAGTAAAAATCGAGGCAAAACAGCCGGAAAAAAAAAAAAAAAAAAAAAAAAAAGCAGTGTCTGGCTGCGCTGGCGGACAGTATGAACTGATATTTTGGCTTTGGGGTTTTTTCTTTTTTTGCATGGGGGTTTTGTGCCCTGGCATGCCAGCAAGTATTTTTGGAGCAGAAAGCAAGCTGGAATTGGGTTTTTCTCTCCCTCTCCCCCCCACCCCCCCAAAAAAAAAAGAAGCAGGAAAAGAAGAAAAACCACCTGCGGTGGATCTGAGGAAGTTGGAGTTAAATCTGCCGCTGCCGGAGGGTGACCTGCGGGTGCCGTTTGCTGAGGCTGGAAATAGCCAGGACACCGGTGAGAAATTTACAGGCATTATATGGAGATGGTGCCGACAGGACCTATGTAGCGGCTGAAGATCTGCCTCTTGGCTTTAACGGAGAAAAGTAAATTGTTCCGGCAAGGCAGCTCCAGCAAACTGGGGACAAAGCTATTGACAAAGGCACTGGATTGAGATAATTTTTTTCCCCGTCAAAAAGTAAGTCTGGAATTAAATAATACCGTGGATGAGACCTGTAGACTTTTTAAACTCTTTCTGTCTGATGCCGCCTCCGCTTTCCTAATGAATATCTCCTGAGGATGCTGATTCCCAGGGCTCCAAAATTCAAGCTAACCCTGCAGGGACGGGGCTGTGCCCTCCTCTCCTCCCCATCCCTTTTACCACAGCACTGATTTGTCTCCCCACTTTTTGATTTCCCAAGATTTCCAAGCCCTACCCGTGCTGCCCAGCCTGATCTGCCTCCAAAAATCGTTATAATAACAAAAAAGATATTTCTTTGCTTAGGAGGGAGGGTAGGGGGAGTCTCTTAACACAATATCTTGAACTGCTTTTCCCTGTCCTGCCTTAATTTTTTTTCTTGCAGGGAAACGTGGGACCTGATCTCCCAAGGAAAGCACTGAAATATTTAAAGTTTGTGCAAACGAAGCTGGTTGCTGGTTAATAAATAAAACCCGGGCACTCACCTGGTAGTCCGCGGTGGTCGGGATGGGAAGGGGTTGCTGCAGTCTCACACCGAGGAGAGAGGCATCAGGCGCGTTCCCCTGAACTTCTGCACCCTCGCTTTTCTTTTATTGTTATTAAGAGGGCTGTGATAGTTTTTCTCTCTATGGAAACGCTTTTCCCCTCCCTCGTGTATATATAAAAATGAGCGATCACGGGGTTTGAGTCGTAACTCCAGACGTGGAGCCTTCATTTGGGCATGATTTCATTAAAATGAAATCAGAGGGAGCTGGCAACGTCACGGGGCTGCGGTGCCTCTCCCCGTTCAGCAGGAAAAAAAAAAAGGGGGGGGGGGGAGAAAAAAGACGTCTGAACGCGACAGCCTGGGGAGAGTCACCCGAAAATGGGGCTGTCACCATCACTGGGACTGTGCAGGATCACGCAAACACGCTTTCCCCGGCTCCTCCAGGTAGCCAGGCACTTGGTGCAAAGATGTTTTAAATGAAAAGGTTTTTATGGTCCCTACGGATGCCTGTTGGGGATTTCAGCATCGATTAACGGTGTTATCCCAATGAATGTGTTTCTCGTCAAAGAGTGGGGCTGGTGCAGCGCCTTGGTGGGGTTTTGCCCCAGGACAGTGCTCGTAACTCCCACCCGCAGCAGGTAGAGGCTTGCCCTGCTCACACTGCTCTGCCCTCTGCCTGGTTTCCCACCATGGTTTTTTTTTTTTCTCCTCCCAGGCAGGCAGGGAAACCCCTGGAAGATTGAAAATTTTGGGCACCTTCTTCCAGGATGTGGTAGCACGGTCCCAGGTGCAGCATTTGAAGAGGGGACTAAGGATGATGCGTGTCTTGAAAAAAACCAAACCCTCAAATGCCCCAAAGGCACTGAGGTCCAGCAGAATCAACTCAGATTGCCCCAAGACAACAATCAGGCAGCAAACCCCTCAATCTGGGGTCCCAGGACCATTCTGGTTCCGGTGTGGTCAGAGAGAGGTCTCCTGCAATGCCCCATGGTTCTGGTTTGCAAGCAAAAATGCTTTGTGCTACAAAGAGGATGGGAATAGAGTTTCCTTGCTGGAAACAGGGGTTGCTCCATGTGATCCTGGGCTGAGACACCCAAAGGAATCAGTTCTCTGTTGAAGGGTCCCTCCAATGGCCACCGCGGATTTGTGGCTGGGCTGGAGGCCCCTGGTGTCCTCAGGACCCTGCTCAGCCCTGCCTGCTTATCAGAGCCTCTCTCTGAAACGTCCTTTGAAATGCCACCACCACCACCTTCTTCTAGCAAAGGGCTGGTGGGGGGCTGTTATCCCTGGGAAGGGACAAATCCTACCAAAGGTGGGGAAAAC
Source organism: Pluvialis apricaria (assembly GCA_017639485.1). Lineage (NCBI taxonomy): Eukaryota > Metazoa > Chordata > Aves > Charadriiformes > Charadriidae > Pluvialis > Pluvialis apricaria. The sequence continues at coordinate 220,588,698 of CM030007.1, read as the reverse complement.
CCTCTGAGCCCCCCACAAAAGGTAACAGCAGCCAGTAGAGACTCTAGATGGGCTCTGAATTAGGATGGGGAGATGTTCTCGCTCTTGGAACACACCAGTGACGGTCACAGGGGCTCCTTAGGAGAAAAGGAGCCGTGGCTACGTATTCTTGGATGAGCATCTTTGGGCTTCTCATGCAGCTCCTGAAGATGCTGGCTGTTGTTTGAAAGGCAGTGACCCATAACGCTGAGAGTTCTCCTTTGGCTTCAGTCCTCTATTTTCCTCTTAATCACCTCCAGCTGTTGGCTGAGACACATCAGGTTCCACGGCTCCAGCAATTCATTCCTCTTTCATTTTCATTTGAAGTTTTCATCTCCTGGGCTGATGTTTTCTTCTCTCCTCCTTCACTGAGACCTGGAAGGTGGTTTGGTTACCCAAATCTTTGGAGCCTTTGGTTGTATTTTTGGGCAAGCAAACCCGCTAACAGACTTCAACCCAAAGAGCCGGGTGGGAAACTCTGTTAGAGCGACTTCTGCCCAGTGAGAGTGAGGGAAATCGCCACCTGGCCCACAGTCCTTGGTCCTCTCCCTCTGGCAAACACTCATTGGCTCATTTATTGCAGAGGCACGAGCTTTCTCTAAGGGCTGCATGGTCCTTGGAGCTGATGAAACCCTTGAGCTCATGCTCTGTGGCGAGGAAGCAGTGATAAATGAGAGCTGTTTCCAACCTATCCCCTGCAGTGGAGGTCCATTAAAAATGATTTCCCCTTGTGCTCATTGCAGATACGCAAGTGCTGATTCTCAGCAACCTTTGGCTTTCCCCTGCTTGGCTTTTGTCCCACCTTTCCTCACCCTCTACAGGGTAAGACAGGTTGAAGTCAGCACCATTACCCGGTAGCTTAATTGGTGTTGGTGGACCACCCAAATGACATCACAAGGGCAAGGCCTGAAGCTTGGCTGCAGGTATCTAAAGCTTTTCAAATTATATGCAATTCCTTGGGGGGTGCTGAGCTCCACCCAGGTTTGACTCAGCCCACGTTTGACTACTCCTGGATGAAATGTGGACAGTGAGGGCTTTGTCGGCACTTCTCTTCCATCATGCCTCCTTGGAGACATGTTTTGCATCCTTTTGCTCCCTGAGGGCTACAGATGTTGGCTGTGGTCCTTGCAGAAAGCTTGGAAGACCCTTGGACCCTGTTTGGCTCAGACCCTTGATAGCCCTGTGTGCTTCAGAGTGGATTAGGGGCTCACCTCCCTGACTTTGTTGGTCTGGGGATGGTAGAAGGGGGTTGAGTATGGAAATACATGTGGGATGGGAGCTCTGGGTGCTGACCTAGCCAACGGGTGCTTCAGGAAAGGTGTGTGGGCACTCAGAAAATGGGTCCCACTCTGCCTACCGGTGGGGAATGGTGCCATCCCTGCTTTGACGTCACATCACATTGGGGTTGCGGAGCACTTTAAAAGGGCTGGGGAAACCACTGAAAATGTCTGCGGTGGGATTTTGGGCTCAGTTGTCACCTGCTCAGAGGAGATCAGCCAAAGAATATAAAAGATGTGGAAATGTTATTGCTTTGGGCATGGTGCCTAGGTCTGGCATCTCCCATCCCCAAAGGTAGGGCAAAACTGGTACCCCAGAAATCAAAGCCTGGTGTGGCCCCCTCATGCCTCTCAGGACCTGGTGTCCCTGATCACCTCCAGGAGTTTCAGGTCTTCAGGCCAAAACTGAAGCCCTGCTACTGCCAAAATTGCAGGGAACCTGTGATTCAGGTGCTTGGGGAAGGGAATGTAGGCGAGGGAAAAGCGTGATGTCAAAGTAGATTAGTTAAGCCCTCCTAAAGCCCCCTCTCTCTCAGAGGTGATGAAGTCTTTAACTCATTTCAGTGCATCTCCAAAGTGAATGAAGATCATTGGTCGGGCTGGGGTAAGGTCTATTTAGCTGCATCCACACAAGTGATGGCTGCTCCACTTTGCAACCATCCTGTTCCTTGTGGTGAGGTGGTGGTCCTCTCTCACTGAAGCTTTCTTGGGGTTGAGAGGAGAGCGTGTGTGATGGAGTGAGAAGGCGTGAGAGCGTAGCTTTCATCTATTGCCACTGTTTCAAGGCTGTCCCCCATGGGTTGTGCATGCTCTGAATGGTTGGAAATGGGATTTTCAGCCCTTCCTGGCTGGTGACTGCAACGAGATGACTTGGGAACATTGCAGAAGGGTGGAATCACATGCCAGGAGGTCCTACAGGAGTTGGTCAGTGCCAGCTCCCACCTGGGCTCTTCGGTGTCTGCAGCTACTGCAGCACAACGGGTGCCAAGTGCAGTTACCCACCTCCACTGTAGGTCTGTCTTCACATGGTTGGGGTTGAATGTCATCCCATTTGACTCAATTGGGTGGCAGTGGATCCCAATGGTTTCAGGGGACCACGGCACAAGACTGAAAGGCGAGGAGGGACTTCAATGCTTAACAAACTGCTTTCCTGGGCAGCCAGGCTTGAGACAGATCATCCCTGTGGCTGCAAAGGTGAAAAGCAATCAAAACAACCCTAAAGATAGGGTTTTTTAAGGAATTTTAAGGAATGGGTTATAGACATGGCTCCTTCTGAAAAGTCAATCCTGCTGCCAGAATGACCCATGTAAATATGAGTCTATTTCTTTGTTTCTTGCAGACAAAAATTAGCCAAGAGCAAAGCTGTAGCATGGACACGAATGCCTTTCCCTTAATCCGGTATGTCAACACCGGAACCAGGAGGTAAAACCCATCTCCATCTCCTGAGCAGATACCAGGGTGTATTTCTGTGTTTTATTTACCCATAAAACATTTTGCTGTTGGGAAGGGTTGGTGCAGGACAACGTCCTGTCAGGAGGCAAATCCGCATGCCAGACATGGAGTCTTCACGGTGATTTTATTAGGGGAAAATAGGAAAGAGAAGGCAGCGCCTAAGAAAAAAAGATGAAAGAATGCAAACTGCCTGGTTCATCCCTATCAGTCTGCTTTAAAAGCAAGCCGGACTGTTTTAGCTGTCACCGGCTGGCTGCAGTGGCTCGCAGATCCCTGCTCTGCTATCGCAGGGGATCGGAGAGGAGATTTTGCTGCAAAACTGAAAATATCACGGCATGAAAATAACCCCAGTTGACCCTGGGGAAGGAGGGAGTCACGCTACGAACAGCCTGGGGCACCCACGGGAGCTGGCTGGCAGCAGAAGGGGACTCAAAGGCCTAAAAAGTTTCTCCGAAAATTATCAAACTTATGAAAAATGCAGGTTTTGTCATGAATGTCCTCGCGCGTCTCCCTCGTGCGTCTGTCTCTCCAGGAGCAGGACACCTTCCCACCTCTCCGCAGCCTGCCCTTGCTCTCGCCGAGCTCAATTTCCTTCTGTGAATCATCGTTTAAAGCCCAAATGTGGGCAGCAGAAGTGGATCTTATTAAAGTTTCATCACTACAACCATTCTGCTACTGGGAAAAATAAGACACAGCGACTCGTGGTCATATCACACCAGAAGCCCTGAAAGCAAAAAACATGTCCCAAATACCAGCAGAGAAGTTTTGCCTGGCCTGGGGAGGCAAAGGCAATGTGATGCGAGGTCCTGTTTATGACTTCCAGCACCAGAATTGCATAGAGTCGTCGGACACGGAGGCACTGTAGGTCCATAGAGGGGCAGAAGGGAGTTTTCTGGTTTGCTTTGTCGCTTCTTTAATAATCTTTAAGACTCAATTTGTATTTTCAAGGCTGTGGAGGAAGAAGGGCCTTGCTGTGACACCAAAGTGCCCATCATGGGCGTTGGACTAGACGATCTCCAGAGGTCCCTTCCAACCCTGACCATTCTGTGTGAATTGCCCTTCCTCTCCCCCGAAGCTGATTTTTGGTGGGTTTCTCTGCCCCATAACCCCATTTTGGGGGTGACTTTCACTCCTTCCAACAGCTCAGCAGCGGCAAGTCCCCGCATGTCTCTGCAAGGTGACTGTATAGTGGCCGCTGAGGGCTTGGAAAGCTTTGAGCCGGGACCTTGGTAGAGAGAGGAGAGGAGCTGGGCACATGGAGTTAGTTTTGCAGGGGTTGAATTATTCTTTTATCTTTCTTGCTCTTTTTTTACCTTCTTTGGCCCCGAGTCTCTTGCTGCTGCTGCAGGGTCACAGGGGATTTACAGCCCTGGTCGTATGCGAAGCACTTGGCTGCCTGTAAGGAGCAGTTACCCACCCCACCTTCAGTGTTTCATGTTCCTGGCAATTAATTAACTCTGCTCTGAGCTTTTGATGCAAATGTAATATCAGAAAACCTCTTTGGGATAAAATGGGCTGGGGCTATTTTGCAGATCACTGCATATGCTTCTCCAAGAATCGCCTGGGCCCAACCCAAAGATCAACTTCCCCACTGACAGCCTTCAGGCATGAAATAAAGCTTGGTTCTCGATGCTTTCCCTCCAAAGGAAGAAAAGAAAAAAGCAATTGAGAAGAAAAAATAATCTTAAATCCTCCAAGTTGTCTTCCCCAAGTGTTTGCTGTGATGTTTTTATCTGCTCTGTCTCTGTTGCACCTCCTACCCCTTCTCGAAAGAGATATTTGCACCTATCTGTACCCGTGGTGTGTGCCTGCAGCTACCTGGGCATCACACCTCCGGTTGGAAGGAAACATCTAAAATCAAGAAAAAATGTAAAGGGAGGCAGCAGGGGCCTGGATGCACATGCAGAGGTGGCGCTGGCTTCAGGGCGTTTATCCTGACAGTGGGTCTACACGTAAAACCTATTTATATCCCATGGAGTGAAGTACGAAAAGAGCGACTTCTCCTTTTTCCTGCCTCCGTAAGCAGGGATCGCTCCCACTGGTGAGGCTGCAGCACCTGGATGAGGTGGGTGGGAGAGACATTGCTCAAAAGAAGTGATGGTTTCTTCTCTACAGGTGGGTTATATTGCTCCTCCAGCATTTCTTTGCCACGGGGATCACGGCTGTGGGTTGGCCCTTTGGCTTCACGATCCACGGGGAGGTGTTTGGGGTGGTTTCAGGGACAGGGTGGGAGACATCTGGGGGATGCAGAGCCCACAAATGGGGCTCAGGGTGCTGGGCTAAGGGATGCCCAAGGCAGGGGATGGGCGAGGAGCCATCCAGATGAAGCCTGAGGGATCAAATGGGCTTTACTGGGGCAGTTTGGGCTGCAAAATGGGGCAGGATGGGCAGCCTGAGGCAGCTCCCGCAGGAGCAATGGCTTCCGCATGGGGAAAGTTTCTCCTTCGTTTTTCTCCCAGCCCACACGGCAATGATGTCAGGGGCAAATCCATCCTCATTTTTGTTCCTGCTTGTCCCAGCTCAGACGGGCAGAGCTGCCTTCCCAGCACAGAAAGTTTTTTGGGCTTTTTCAACATATTTCCTCGTTCTTGAGAGTGTTGTGGCTGTTGGGTTGCAATTCCACCCTTGCAGTAGGCAGGGGATACTGTCCAGCAGCGGCCTCCAGTGATGCTGGCAAGAGGCTGTATACACCAATACAATTACTATTGCTCCAAAAAGTGCTGGATATCACCCAAAAGGGCTGTGGACAGCACACAAACCTCTGCCACCTCCCACAGAGCCTGAGCATGGAGGATGTGGTGGAGGGTTTTGCAAGATGGACTCGCCGGTGCTCAGGTCCAGCCCTGCATTAACTCATGGCCATTTGCCTCTGGTGGCATCTCCAGAGCCTAAATTACTCCTGCTCTAAAAATACCGTGTAATTAATTAACCTAGCTGAGCGCAAATCAGTCTGGTGACACGGCGATGAACTTTTTTGTTGCTTTTGACTCCGGCAGGAGTGAAGACAGCAGCTTTTGTCAGCTCCCTCCCAAACAGCCTGTCCACTCCAATCTGCCGGGCGCAGCCAGAGGACGCTGGATGATGCTCGGGGCCTGGCTGTCAGCGCTGGCGGCCATTTCAGGGACTGTATCATTATCAAATTACTAAATTACGCCAGCCCAGCCTCTTCATCTCTTGCGATCCATTTTCTTTTGTCGGGGTTGCTAAGGAACTGCCCGTGGACATCGGATGCTGCGATGAGGCGACTTTCTCCTCTCCGCACCTCCTTGCAAGACTTTGCTGGCTGGATGCGTGAGAACCCCCCTCCTGCAAAGGGGCTGAGCGTGCTCAAGCTATAGGTGTGTGTATATCCATAGGTACAGACCTGCGGGCTCAACTCCGGAGCCGTGTGATCCGTACAAAACGAGTGATGGTGTCACTCGTGCTCCAAAATTGCCCTCAACTTTGCAAACTCTGGAAGGATTTGGGAAGCTGGTTTTATGTGCAGTAAAGCCCCCCCCCCTGCCGCAGCTTTTCACGTGCTTGGGGCTGACCGCTCGTAGCGATGCTTTTTGCTTTCTAAGGCCATTCTCCAACGTGTGTGTTCAGGAATCTTCTGGCTTCGCCCTGTTTGGAGCAGCCGCAGGTCCCCGCGCCTGGAAAGCAGTCGGCTCGCCAGCAAATCGTTCAGCCCTAAAAGTCTGCCCCAGCCTGCAACGAAATAATTTCAAGAAACTCAATTAGAGTGACATGACATTTCCAAGGAAACACCGAGGATGCATTCCGGTAATATTTTGGCCCTGCCAAAGCGGTTCAGATGGCAAATCAATAGTAAACATTTAAGGCTAGATGTATTAAAAAAAAATCAAGTTATCAATTTCCCATTATGCCTAAGCTCCCAGAGCCCTGATGGGAAATTCAAGCTGCATTTAATACACCTAGCAGAGGACTGAACAGTTTTATCTTATATCCTTGCCCACAATATTGGTTTTCACTTCTCAAGTCTTCCAGCTGCTTTGCAAATCTGAATTAAGTCACCTGGCTCCCTGCTGAGCTGCTGCTTTGGCCTGTGTCATAAACATGATTTATGGTGAGGGGTCTTGAGCCAAATCACCCCCCCCCCGAGAGCATCTGCCCCTCTCCTTTGGCTACACCTTGGCCATAAGACCAGGTGGCCAAATTTGTCTCCCAGACTTGGCTTTGGGATACGTGCACTCCTCGCCAAGCTTGGAGCCAAAAGCTGCCAAGAAATTCTGCATGTGGGGAGGGGAAGCCCTATTTTAAGTGATGGCCCTGGACTTAAAAGGAAAAATGAAGGTGTCGTCCCCATTTGTTTGGTATCTGGGAATAATGAGGCAGACAGAGAAATTCCTCGTGTTCTCTGGGAGGTCCCAGGTCCCCCAAGCCTGTTTGCTCACCTACAGCAGCCTCCAGACCCTCGCTGTGCTGCTGATTCACAGCTATAAAAATGATCTTCATGCAATTACTATTGCTTAGCGTCTCCTCAGGCTTGATGTCAACTTAACATGCCTGCCAAGGGATTCACCAGCCCACAGCAATGCACCCTCCTCTTCCCTAATGCCCTGATGCAGTTGATAGTTGGAGGGGGACGCTGAAATGCAGGGCTGGGATCCCTGGGAGAGCAACCACGGGGTGGAGGAAGGCTTTCTCCTCTGGGTTTTTGTAAATAAGTGCCACTTTGAGTTACTCATGAGCTGTCTGGTGGCAATGGTCCTCAGGAGGGAAGCTGTTGCACCCTGAGTTAGAGAAAGGCTCCTGGGAGCATCTCCATTTTCTTGGTGGAAACCCGACATCGTGGCACACAGGGAGGGCAGAGACAGCACATGGGGGCAGATGCCCAAGAGGAGATGTGCTGCAAAGGTCTGGGGAGCTGAAGGAGGCATGGGGAGCGTGCACTCTGCAGGGCACTGCAATGACACCCCAGCTGCAGGATAGGGACAGGCCACCCGGTGACCCCGAGCCATGTGCCGGGGACATTGGGAGATTTGCACCCCAAATCCACACAAACATCTGGTCTGTAGGGTGGAGATACGCCCCATGCATCACTGTGTCACCAGAGATGGTGCAGCCACATGCGGGCTGGCTTGGTAGCACGAGGCAGAAATGAGCAGTCCGGCATTTCCTCTGATGGCCAACATGAAGCCTTTCTTCTCAAATCCCCCTCCTTGGGAAAAACCTCCCTACCTTGCTGGCCCAAACCACACAGTCCTGGGCAGGGTGGCCAAATGTTGGACCCTGGGCAACATGCAGTCTTGGGCAGCCCAAGAGGAGCCAAGGGCAGGGAGGCTGCTTTGTGGGGACATCCTGAGCTGGGTCAGAATTGAGCTGGTCCAAAGCTACTGCAGCCCCACAAATATAATTATTCTTTTTTTTTTTTTTTTTTTTTTTTGCCATTGCTAATAAAACGTCACAGGCTTTGCACTGACCTGACACCATGGGTCAAGTGGTGGTGGCCACTTGAGCATGACAACCCCATATGTCTGCTGGAGGCAACTGGTGCCTTCACTGAAGGGATGCTGTCAGAGTCAGCACTGCACTAGAGAAAAGGGAGATGGTAGGAGGGTTTTTTCTTGTAATAATAAATATTTGATGAGTTTTTCTGCATTAATTAAATCGTGAGAACTGTTTACAGTGGGTCCCCTTTTGCCCATACAGATATTTTTGTTCCAGTCCAGCCGTGGGCTGGTTTGCAACAGGAAGGATCATTTGGGGAACAGGGCTTTGCAAACAGAGATGTCCAAAATCAGATCAACGTGGGTGAACCTTTCTGGAGGTGCATCCCCAGCCCTTCATATGTCTGAACTCCTTTTCCCTTCCTCCCCCCTCTTTTAAGGCTCTGAGATGTTGTTTTCTCTGCACAATTGTGGGAGTTCTGAGACTTGTGCCCCTTGGCAAGGTCCCACCTAAATAAAGCTTTTCATACCAGTGTGCCAAATGAACCTGTGGGTCGTGCACTCCATCAGGTCCCTGTTTTGTTGGGCACATCGATTATTTTTGTCAATGCAATTTAGGAATGAAGGTTTTTTTTCCTGCTGGTTGCAAACGCTTTTCTCCCCTGGACGGTCTCAGTTCTCCTGGGCTGATGCAGGAGCTGGAGTTGGAGTCACTCCGTGTCTCCTGGGCTGCTGAGGACCAGAGGCTGTGATACCTGCACAGCCGGGCAACCCTGCGAGCTCCCCAGCCCGGCCATGGCTCTGCAGACATCGGCATCCTGCCACCTCCCTTACAAAGTGTCCCCCATCGCTGTGATGCCGAGGAAATGTGAAAATGTGGGGTGTTTCCTTGGAAAAACACCTGTTATTCAACGCTGTGGCCTCACCTGGAAATGCAGAAATGCTATCTTTTCGGTGACGCTGTACCTGCTGTTTTACTTCAATAGGAACATTTTGTTTCTTTTCCGAGGGGCTATTTTTCTTGCCATGATACAATACCTGAATGTTTTTCTTGCCAAAGTACATTTCGATACAGAACAGCATTTCAAGATGAGAGGCTGGAAATGTCAGTCTGAAAATGGCACTTGTCTCATTGCCAACATTTACCAAATTTTTTTTTTTTTTTGAGTAAAAAAGATTTTAGCTGGGGGGGGGAATAAAAAAATCCAAAAAACCTCTGCTGGTCCCTCCTTGGGGCTTGGGATATTGTGCATAAGGGAAATCTTTCTTCTGCCTTTGCTACCAGTAGCAATGAGGCAACCCTGCTGGGCCAGGGAAATCTGAGCTCAACCTTACCAAATTGTACAGCCAAACTTTTAATTTTGATTTCCTAACCATCTGCCCCCAATCCCACTCCAGCATGAATCCTCATTCAGCTGTTATGTTCCCACCAAAGGAGTTTGGAGGAGCAAAGTCAATTCCCAGTGCAGTCCTTGAAGACACAATGCAATGTACATTCTTTAATGAAAATATTTTTTGTCGATATGGGACAGAAAAGCAACCATTTCTAGATGTCTTGGGCATGTATATTGGGAACCTGTTATGGAAAGAGGAATAGAGGCTTATTTTGGACTGGGAGCCCAAAATGCCAGCGCCAAAATGTTTGGGGGAGCCCTGCCAAGCCAGTAGTGTGGTCAACCAACTAACCATCAAGTAACGATGATGTGGTCAACCAACCCACGCCACACCTGAGAGCTGTCCTTTTTAGACACCATGTTTCTTACCTGGTTGCAACACGACAGCAATTTCCTTGCTCCTGGGGGAGGCAGAGCCTTTTTCTTCTGCTGTTTCTTCAGCAAACTGCAAATATTTAAAAAGCTGGAAGAGAATTCTGTGCCATCCGAGCTGCTGTGACCCTTGCCAGGGGCTGCCATGCTGACCCATGAAGTGCACTCGGAGATGTTGTTGGATATGACCCCTCTCAGCTGGGTCCATGTGGCCACCAAAACCCAGAGGTTTACCCTCCCTCTTGTTGGACTTCCACACCTCTCCAGGCAGCAGCTCCAAATGCCTTGAAGACTTGGAGGTTGCATTTTGCGGGGAGAAGTGGTGTCTCGTTTTGAACTGTTTTTTTTTTTTTCCGTAGTGTACAGTTTGGGATGGTTCCTCTTCACCTGCCCAGGGAATGGCCAAGTGAAGGAGAAGGTGGAACTTGTTAAAGGCCATGGGGAGTTTAGGAATGAGCTGAAATATTATCTGCTACGGGAAGGGGCTCAACCTGCACATCCTGTACAACATGGGGCAATGGAAATTCCCAGACTTCTCTCCGCCTTTCTCAAAGGGTAACTGCTTCCAAGTGAATTATGAACTAGAATTATACAGAGAAGCATTAACACACTTTTATTTTACAAAAATAAACTCAGAAGTATGTGTCGCGCAGTTTTGCACAGTAGTCCTACGGGGTGAGTGGTGCAGTCATGAGCCTCTGGACATCTCTGCTTTCCTAAGCAACCAGAAGTTTCCCTCTCCTCATACCACTTTATTTCCTCCTCATAATTACAGTTTTTCGACATCTTTTTTCAAACGTCCTTCGCCTCTTCACATTAAATGGTTTGTCTTGCTTGTCCAGTCTCCGAGATGTCCTGGAAACACTTCTTACAGCTCTGTTTCTTTTTTTATTTAAACGTGGCAATTGCAGCCGATCACCTCCCTCTGACTGGTTTTCGAAAGCAAGGAAAGAGAAAACAAAGGGGATGTTGCAGGTCGGCTACAGCTTGGCCTTCTTCTTGGACCTCCTGTGCTCACAGCAGCTTGGGAGGTCCCTGACAAGTTGGGATTGCCTATTCCAGGTCATGTCACAACACATCAGACATCCATAAAGCAAATGTCCCATTCTGGGCCACCTCTGGGCACCATTTAGAGGCAGCTATGAGAAATGGGCACAGAGAGGACACAGGGACCTGGCTTAGTTTTGGATGACTCCAACTCCCCAGTGGTTGCTCTCCCCACAAATGGCGTGTAGACACAGTGCTGGATATATCTACAGCTGCTTTGTGAAGCCTCCACTACCTCTTAATGCCCAGGGGTAAATGCGTTGGCAGGGAAGAGGTTTATTTATTACCTGGGGCTGCTGGGACTGGATTTAAAGCACTGAGAGTGGCTTCTCCTCACGCAGTACATTGCAAAGGAGCAGGCCACCAAACGTGGACACTGACCAGGCTAAAGGGACCAACTGGTCTACCTTGACTGCCCTTATGGTCAACCAAAATGGGCTGCACAAGGAGCCCAAGGAGTGTTGCTACCCCTTGTGGTGGGGATGACAGAAGGCGGCACCCATTTTTGGCTAGCTGCACTGGGGCAGCAAACCCCTTCCTGGCCAGTCAATACATACTCCTTCTCCCCAAAAAGCGCTTCAGCTCTCCAGGGTGTCCTTGTCTGTCCTAAACCGGGCTTAGACCAATGAATATTTTTACTGCCTTCTTCCTTGCAGACTAGGAAGTCCAGGCTGTGCAAAGTCCATTGCATGCAAGAAAGATTCAAGGGGCTGATAAAAGACTGTGCAATGCTCTTGATTTTATGCCTAATAGGTGCCAGCCTAAAACGCAACCAACAAAATACAAACCTGAAAACTCTGAAATGAACCGGAACTTACAGATCCCTGCCTTGAATTTCTTTCTCTTTTAAAATGCCTTTGAAGACAGAGCGGATGAATCTCAGCAGGGCTTTTTAAAAATGTACTGTTGAGAACAAATGCGTTTCTCCTGATGCCCAGAGGGGTTGTCTCCATGCAGAGGAAAAGCTGAGAGGAGTATCTTTCTAGGAAGGTTGGTTTCAGCCACAGCTCGTGCACTGCTCAGCAGCAGCAGTGCTTGCATTACTGTCAGGGCCAGAAGGAGCCCATTTTCCCTGCAGTGAGCTACCACATGCCTGGAGAGGAGGAAAAGCCACACAGGCTGACCCCACAAACCCCAGATCAGGCAATAGGAGCCCAGGTGGGCTTCCAGGAGTGAGTTTTGCCTATTGAAACCCTGGATGAGGTGTGACCCCAATGCAGGGGTGTTTGGGACTGCTCATGACATAGATCGGGGCGGCTCCACCAGTTTCAGGTTCTGCCTGGAGTCCTTGGTGGCTACAGAACGCAGAGGGGTGTTTGGATGGACCAGTCCATGGTTCAGAGGCCACTAGCCCCCAAATTCCTGCAAATCTCAGCTCTCAGAATGCATGAGATGACTGAGCTGAGGGTGTGCAAACTATCAGGACCCAGTACTGGTGCCCACGGGGACCCTCCTCATCACCCACAGGTCTACCTGCATCTCATAAGCAGATGTGGCCCAAGGGAGGAGATGTCCAGGACCTCTTAAGAGGGAATGGGGGGGACCAAAGTGAGTTGGGAGTGGGAGGGACCTTGCAAACCAGAGGCATCCCTCCAAGTTCTTGCTTGGTCCTGGTGGAGCACCATAAGGCAATGGAGGTGGGCGGATTGCGGATGGGTTTTTCCTGCTTTGACCTCACTCCTGGTTGGAGGAAGAGGAGGGTTGGAGGGCTCAGGGCCTGCCTTACCTGCTGAGGTTTTGCACCGCCGCTCGCATTTCCACTTGGTTTCGAAGCGGTTGCCGTTCCCTCGGCATCCCCCAAAGATGAAGGGCCGGCAGGCGTTTGCTTCGGGGTGGTAGTACCACAGCAGAGCGTAGTGCCGGCAGGAGCCCTCATCCATTGGCTGCAGGCAGGGAGCTGCAGGGAAACACCACACCACCACCCCCACTCATGTGTTGGACCCCGGTGGGAAAAGGCCACACTCTGCCCCCTATTTCTCCCCCGGGCAAATGTGTGGGGCTGGTCCAGGGACTCCCACTACCCTATGGTCAGCACCTTACCCCAAAGCAATGGGACTGTCAGAGCAAAAGGGGCAGTAAAGGCCAAGGTGGGGCATCTGGCAGTGGCTTTCCACAGTGGGATGAGCACTATGGTCCTCGTTGCTCCATGGCACCATCCGCCCCTGCGGTGCCCATCGTGGTGGTCTCTGACCTTTGCAAGGGGGGCAATTAACCCCTGGGACCTGGGAGGTGGGTCTTTGCAGGGGTGGTTGCATTGGGGGTGTTGCTTGGGGGACTCTCCCTGTGCATTTTGCTGGTGAGGATGGACAACACAGGGTCAGGTGAAAACACCCACCAGTTTGTTCACCACCAGCTCAACGTCCTGGGGCAAAAGCAGCTGCTTTAAGCCAAGTCCAAACCCGAGGTTTGAGCCGTGGCTTGCTGGCACGTGTAAGTCTTTGAGTGCCACGTCCCCTCGATCTCAATGCCAAAAAGCACTTCCCACCCAGGAAGTGACTTCCCTAAATGTCACTTAATTCAGTGCATTTCACCTGGTAATTGACTGTGGGCTTCTCGGCGCTTGTGCTGAGAGGGACCCGTTATCTGCTGCGCCCGGGGAGCCGCTGGGGAAGCAAATGGAAATCACACGTAACGAGGGCACGCAAACAAATTACCCACCATTTAAATATAGATCATTGGAGCCTAACATGGCTTTCCGCCGGCTAACAAGTTCTCTTAATAAATGTCACAGAGCAATTGGAGAGGGGAGGGAGAAACCGGCGGCAATAAAATTCTTAATGGTGTTAAACAACTCAGTCAGAAAGGTTGGGTGTTAGTCAGAGAAAATGGAAGTATTTGTGGTTGTTTGCAGGAGATAAATGTCAGGCTGGAGTTTTGTAAATCTGCGAGCTTTGAAAAGCCAGGAGCGATTGTAATCTGGCAGTAATAACCCTCCGATTGCAGAATCCTGTTAACATTTAGAGCGCCTATCCGCACTCATCTCTTAGCAGAGCGATTTATGAGCCCTCCTGCCTCAGACCCGGGCTTTAATGGGATTGTCAGCTGGCGACGGCTGCGGCTCTGATTCAATAACATGTGGTACGCCCCATCGATCTGAAACCGCCCAGATCCCAAATGCTGCCTTGATATGGAGTTTGAACCCAGATGGATGATGTCTTCGACGTATGACACAGATATCAGGAGAGTGCTTGGGGGCGGGCAGGAGGAAGGCGGTGATGGTTGGGGTGCGGTTCTGGGCTTAGTTAGGGTTTGGGGGATTTGTTCAGTCCTGAGGAGATTACGTTGGGGAAAAATGACCTGCTGCACAGCCAGTCTGCAGAAAGGTTTGTCCCATAGGTGCTGGGGGACCAGAGTTTTGGCCAGACTGTTGTAGGGGCACAGGATGCTGCATTTCTAAATGGCTCCCCTCTGCTGAGATGCATCTGGCCCTGTGAATACCTGTTTCTCTGAGGTGAAGCACTGATGCTGCCCCCCTGCCCACATCGATGGCAGCTCCGTCCATGCTACCCAACCCTCCTCCTCCTGGTGACAAAATCTGAGCAGCCACATCTTAACTTCTGACTTGCCGAATTGCAAGAAATGAGCCTGAAATCTCCCTCCTTATGAGTCCTGCCCCGTCTTGCAGCGTGTTTGGACTTTGAGCACCGAGTGCAGAAAGCCCTCCACGAGCAAGTCCATAATCCCCTATCCCTTCCCACCAGCCCTTCTGCATCATGTTTTCACTCTCTGTCTCCCATAAATCGAGAGTCAAAGCCAAGCCCTCACGAGGAAGTCAGAGGGTCCATGGGTGGCTGTGGCATGGATTTGAAGATGTGATGGACTTGGAGGAGGGCAGGTCATATGAGTCCTTCTGGGTGAAGGTCATTTCCAGGATGCTGCTAAAATTTAGGGCTACCCAGAAACCCAAGCCAGTCATGTCAAAGGCTGCTGGTTGCTTCCATCAACATCCCAGGGATGGGCAGACCCACAAGGCCCAGAAAAGCCAACCATGATCTACTATTCCATGGGGACAGGAGAAGGAACATATCCAACTGATAGCTCTTCTGTGCCAAGGGGACTGTATTGCTCATCAGGTCTGCATGAAGCTGGGCCAAGCGTTCCCTTACCATAATGCTCACTACAGTGGTTCATGGTCAAAAGAAAGGGTAGATGACCTGAAATGCACACAAAACTGCCCCATCTCATCCTCTCCCTGGAAAGATGGTCATTCTCAGCCAAGCATTAATGTATTTCCCTGTATCCACCAGGCTGAAATCCCGGGCTTTTCCACTGGGACAATGTCCCAGTGCATGCCAAGGTGGTCCTGGAGCCTCCTGGGGAACCACCCCATTGGCTGTGCCTACAGAGTGGGCCATGAACCTTCCTCCAGCCCATGGGCAAGTAGCAGGACATCGCTCACCTCCCTCTGGCTGAGCAGCCTTCATCCCCAAAATGATGGTTGCACCTTGGCTGCCTGGTGATGCTCAAGATCCTACTGGGAGCTTGATAATACCTAAAAGTGTGGCCAGCCTTGGATCATGCTTCTTGCCCTGTCCCGTTGCCTGGTGTAGAGGTAGATGCAGTGTGAGCAGATGCCACAAACCCACCGGTGTTTGTGTACAGGCAGGTCTGTATTGCATTTGTCCTGACCTCGGCCCTTCTCTCTCCCTCTTGGGCAACACAAAAGGACAGAAATAGAGCTGGTTGTTTTCCCATTAGTTGTAATCAGTAGCTTTACCCATTAAAGGGTTCATGAGGCCCTGGGCAGAAATAGTCTGTAACAGCTTGACTATTTGGTCTGAGAGATGTAATTTCTGGCCAGTAGGAAGCTTTACTAGAAGTTGCAATGGACACAGTGGGGAACAAAATCAGCCTGAAATTGGCTGCTTCCTTCCAGCCTTTTGAAATATATCCTTCTGCAGGTGGTGATCAGCACTGGGGCCACACATATTTGGCTTTTTCCTGACCTGCCAACCCTTCTAGGGCCATCAGCTCACCTCATCTCTGAGCCACAGACCAGCCCGTTTTGGCACAGGCGATCGCAGCATGGGAGCCCTCATTGCAAATCCCATCGCAGCCTCCTTTCTGCCCAGTCCCAGGGAAGAGGATTTAGTACTGGGTTCATGGGGTGCTCCAGAAGACACCGCCTGCCATGGCTGGAAAGATGGAAAGCATGCAGTCATGCAGCTGCAATTACCTGCAATAAGTGAAGGTGGCTCCATGAAGGGCTTCACCGATGTCACCAATGTGGTCATCCTCTGGGTTTTGTTAAGCATTTCTTCCTGGCTTTCACCATCCCTTCTGGTGTGTTCCCAAAGCTGGAGCTTTTGGAACCCTTGGAGCCGCCTGTTGATTTCAGTTGCCTCCAGACCTGTGGATTTAATTGCTGGGTCAGTGATGATGAAACCTGGTGCCACAGTTTGAAAGCCACCATGCTTTGAAAGATAATTGTAGCTCAAGAAAATTACTGCCACTGCGCAACACAATATGGGAGACAAGTCACAACACAATGTTTTGTTGGCCAAAGGCTACAGACCA
Source organism: Pluvialis apricaria (assembly GCA_017639485.1). NCBI lineage: Eukaryota > Metazoa > Chordata > Aves > Charadriiformes > Charadriidae > Pluvialis > Pluvialis apricaria. The sequence goes on along the minus strand of CM030007.1, from coordinate 220,572,228 downwards.
TTGAGGTATGTAGTCAAGGTAGGAAACCTATTTCCAAATCACATTTACTCTAGAGAAGGGCAAGAAATTAAGGAGGGATTGTACTGTCTAGTGGGCAGCAGGGGATATGCTAAACTTATTCAGAATAAAAGCTGGGTTTAGGGAAGCGGTTCCCAAGCAGTGTGCTGGGCCTCCTTGGGAACTGCATGGACATGTTCCCAGTGGCAGTTGGGATGGAGCCGTAAGCAAAACTACATGGATAATTAATTTTTGCTGGATCAGCATCTCCATGAGATAGATCCCCTGAAGCGCTGAGCACTGACAGTCTTCTCAGATAAGACCTGTTTACTAAAAGGCTGGGAATCCATGAAAAGTGCTGGCTAAGTAATGCATGTCCAACTCTACGTCTGGACGCATGTGAGGCTGTGCCCATCATCCTTCAAATTGGATATGTCTGATGCCCAGTGCCTTGTAGGACAAGTGTGATCTGCACCAGGCTGGCAGGCACATTGGTGGAGCAGACATTTTAGGAGTTCTGGTTTTATGGTGGATGCACAGAGTTTGCACGTAAAAGACAGTAGATCTAGTGGAGCCTGGCTGTACAAAGTTAACCCAAAAACCTCTTTTGAAGCAATGTGGACCAGCAGACTGATTCATCTCAGATTAATTCTCTGTGGAATGTCCATTGTGGTTTTGATCTGGCTTTGCTTTCCTCTGCTAACCTACAGTTTTATCTAAATAATTCTCTGAGTGTGAGTGATGCAGAGGACCACGTGCTCCTGGCTGAAGAAATGACCAGCCAGATAACAGGCAGGGTCCTTGAGTAACACCTGAGTCATGGAGGCAAAAACGCTTCAGCCATGGCTGTCCTATGCAGGAGCACGAAGGCTGCTGTGTCCAAGAGTGTTCACTGTGCAGGATTAATTTGCTCTGACTTATTTACATTACAGAAGGAAATGGAGGCTGGGGCAAGGGCAGGATGCCAGGTACGGGACCATGGATAGACACCAGAGAGAGACGATCTCTGCCCTGACAGATTTGCTTTCTAAACACAGAGTGGGAAGGGGAAACAGAGCCTGGAAAGGACTATCTCATGTCTAGCATCATTGGGAATATCCCACACCAAGAGAGTTCCCAGATACTCCAGGCACTTACGACTGTACCATCTTCTTATATCCAGGGCAAGGACACTTCTGTTTAGAAAGTCCTTGTTTTGTAAAACGTCCTGCTTTTGTACACTATGAAACATTGTGCCACGAAGGCTAAAAAAAAAATACAATATAGCAGTTATGCAGGAAAAATTAAAGCAAATCCATTCCTGGAGAACATGAGTTCACTACTGTTTAGAGGCAAATTGCTGCTCTGAAGTTCCTCCTTTGTCTATTCCTGTTTAATCTATTAAAAACAAGCTGTGGTGAGGCACCCTTTCCAGGTCTAATGATGGCCTTGAAGTGTGGTAGGAAATATTCAAGTTAGATGAGATGTCCCAGGGCAACCAAGGCACGAAAGCTGGGTTGACAGATAAGACATGAACCTAGGAGACTCCTCTGCCCATAAAGAAAATCCAGCAGGATACATAATCTGGTTTATATGTGGGCAACTAGATCAACACCCAGAGATGGGATTCAGATCCAGAGTTGGATCTAGGTGCCTTCATGTGAGTTGGGTGTCTTCAAAACCTACTATGGCCAGCTGAGTTACAGAACCTAGTTCAGCATCTCCAGCTGAAAATCTAGACCATGAATCACTTGCCCACATGCAGGCAAAGATATGGAAGAACCACGTCATCCCTGAAGCACAGAGAATGAGTCCCTGACTGAATGTGGGGGTCTACCTTGGGGTTGGCAGATTGGCCCTCCAGACTGCATGGACCATATGGATTAGATCTCCACAACAGGAGCTTAAATTATGAATTTAAGTATGTGTTCCTGCCCAGGGCAGGGGGATTGGAACTAGATGGTCTTTAAGGTCCCTTCCAACCTAAACTATTCTATGATTCTATGAATAGGCACCTGCACTGTAGACACATCACTGGAGTTTATCATGTTGGTGGTTTGGGACAGTGGAGCAACAGGATCTGTTTCATGGCAGGGAGAAGTGTTCCTGTGGGTGCAGGTTTTAAAGCTGGGTGTCAGGAATAGCTTTGTTCCTGTGTTGCAGTAGAGTTTGGAAGCAGGAGACCTCTTGGTGCCCCTCTCAACCCTGTTTTCTCAGACTTCTCTGAGAAATACCCAGACCCAGGGTCTAAAAGCAGTTGGTGATCCAGGGTCATTTTCTGCACTAAATCACAGGAAAAAGCACTTATCCTTAACAACATCTTTTCACTTGCAGTTTCAGGCTGTTTTGGGGCAAGGAGAACAGCCTTTACTCTGCTGCATGAATTCACATGCATTTCTGTGTAGACAACAGCAGCCTTACCCCTTTCCACGAGCATCCTTCCCAACTCACCTCCACAATCTGCAAACATAACACAGACAGAGCATAGTTTTTTTGCTACTTCTTTTTCGCCTATGTAAATAAGATTTTTTCAATGAAATAATTATTTTTACAGGCAGCACATGCTTTCATGGACTATTTTTCATCCTTTTTTTCTCCCTCTTCGAAGCATTCAAACGCCCCCTAACGTGTTTAGGCAGAAATAAGTGCGACTCCAGCTTAATGGCTGAAGCACCTTGGCAAGTGGTTGTGAACCCAAACCCTCCTTGGCCACAGGCAGACCCTAGGAAGTGGGGCAAGAGTGGGACAGCCCTCTGCTGGCCCTCAAGTACCTGGACCTCTGCAGGGCAATGAAAGTAAGACCCCAAAACCTGACACCCTTGTGATGTTGGGATTCTGGGGTAAAACCATCCCCAAATGCAGTGGTTTTTGTTACTGGTGTGGTGCTTGTTGGCAGTTATTCACCACCAGAGAGGAGAGGTCTGTGTGTCAAGAAGTGCCACGAAGTAGACAGGAATTAAAAGGTTGTTATTAGGTAAAATGCAGCTCCAAACTTTCGCCCATGACCCAGCGCCTTTCGCCAATCAGTGGGGAAATGGAGATGACCAGGGAGGAAAGCTTTGCTGACAAAACCACGGGGGACGAAATGGGAAGAGAGAGGGTTTAAAGGGGAAAAAATTAAGAGTTTGAGTAGGAGGTCAGGACTATGGCAGAGACCTCGCAGCCCAGAAGCCCGCACTCATCTCCAAGGATGGAGAGGTGACGCGTCTCCGTTTGCTGCTAATGGGGTGATATTTGCTCTGCCCAGCCAGCATGTGCTGGCACTCAAATTGCTCCAATTTAGTCACTGGCAGGACTCAGAGCGGTGGCCCTGAGCACGGCTCGCCGGCCGACTTACCGCATCTACCTCTCATTTCGCTCCTCACCACCTCCTTCACCTCTTCCTCCTGTGCCGTGAGGGAAAACCAGAGGTTAGTGGTGATTTTCTACCCCAGCACCATCTGCCTCTGCTCTGTGCCTTGTCCTGACTCTGCTCACCCCACCAGAGGTGGCTTCTGGGACCACAGGTGAAACTATCTCAGCTTGGGTGTGGCTGAGACCAGAGATGTATGTTTGGTGTCACAGGGACCTTGGTTCAAGATTTGTGGCTTATCAGGGAAATGATTCCCTTTGCCATGGATTCATGGCCATCCTGTAGCCAGCTCCTCTTGCCCCAAGGAGCTGAGATGCCAAGCCCAACGTGAGGACCATAGCACACCTCAAGTCTGGGTTGGCTTTCCAGTGAGGCTCCACACCCTTTTGGCACTGTCCTTGAAGTGACGGTCTTGCAGATGTCCCTCACCTCTGAGAATATTCATCAAGCCAACTGCATCCCTGCGAAGCGGCTGCTCAAATCATACTGCAGGCTTGACCCATGGAGATGGGCTGTAGCCCTAGACTTAGATGAGATGTAGCTCCACCACATTTTGTTCTTCTCCTCTGTCTTTTTACCAGCTAATGGTGTTCCTCACAGAGGGAAACATCTGGTCTCATAGATTTTGAGTCTATCCCTGACCCTTGGGCCAGCCAACTGTCACTGTTTCAGTTGAGCATCTTCCATGTGCAACAGCAGGTATCCTACTCCACTTCACGTGGTCACTAACTCTTATCCCTTGTGGGGATGACAAATTTTGGGGCACTTACTATGCAGGGAGCTAGGCTCTTCAGCAGCCCACGCATAGGGCACCCTTGTCCATAACACCCATGCTAAAACTAATCCTGCCTGGCCTCCACACACTGGAGAGATGAAAATACCCCATCCTATCAGCCAAGTGGCACAAAATGCATTTGCTCAGGCAACGGGATGGAGACCCTAACATTAGGGGAGCTGCAACAGGATTTTGCCCTGACCCATGTGGGTCAACCACTCCTTCTTCTTCGGGATTTATAAACCCAGAACAGCAGCTTTTGCAGTAACGCCAGCTCCCTAATCACTTGGAAAATAGTGCGTGTTTCTCTCTCCTGCTCTTTCTTTGTATTTGATCAGCCCTGTGGCATTGGCTCTGATCCTATCTGCCAAACATGAGTTGAAGCATCACGGGGAGGATGGCAGAGGGGAAATGGGCCTCGGGCTCTGGGTTGTTGTTTTTGGTTGGCGTAGTACAGCCCAGCACTTCTCCCACCCCAGCCTGTGCATGTCTGACGTCTCTGGGTAATGGCCAATGCTCTCATTTCCCGGATATTCTCTGAATGAATCTGTTTCTCAGCATTTCCCTCCTCTACACCTCTTAGTGGTAGTTTGCCCTATTTTCTCTATTCAGGCCTGTGTAATAGGATGTGATCTTGGGCTAAAGTACTCACAGAAAGACCAGGATCTCCCTTTTCTCCTTTCTGGCCAGCTGGACCATTTTCACCCTGTTAAAAACACTTAAGTCATTACAAAATCTCACTAGATTGACCATTGAATGCTCTAAGAATAAGTTGCACCTTACAGAGGAAAGGATGCACTAGGAAGGGAGGTAGGGAAAAAGGCTCACATGTTTTCCCATAAATTCTAGGGATATCTGTGAGTAAATCACTGAGCAGGAAGGAACAGACTCATCCACATGCAAGGAAGCAAGAACAAAAGTGTGTATCAGACCACTGGGTGCAAGCTCCCAGATTTTTTGGGGGACTCTCCCCTATCCAAACAATAGCTACAGTTTAAGTCAGGTTTCTTTGCAATTTGCAAAGGGCCACAAAAGCTGAGGTGGAGGCGTGAAGAGGATCTGGGCTCCAGAGAACCTCTGGGAACCAGACGAAGCAGAAGATTGCAACCGGGATTGCAATCCCAGCACTGAAAAGACAAAACGCAGGGAGACGCTGAGGTTTGGCAACAGGGCTTTCTGCCTCCTAGGAGAAAATACCTTGAAAATTTTTCTGATCAGAACTGGTGAAAATTGTATTTGTTGATTCAAAATACTTAAAAATATTAAAGGAAAAGGACCACAGGAAGAACAATCTAAATTAAAACCGCAATGGTAATTTTTCTAAATCCACGATCACTTATAGGGGCTGGAGCGCGAGGGAGAAATTGCATTACCCTCCACTGACACATGGAGCTAATGCAATGCCAACTCCTGATGCAAAAAGCCCGTCGACCCAGTGTCGGCAGGACCTGCAGCACGCAGGGACCGATCTGGAACACGGGTTGCAGGTTGGGGTCTTGAGATCGAGCTCTTGTTTGTATATTCTGACATGCATTAAAAGGCTGAGCATTACCTCTCTGTACTGAAGTACTGCACTGAGTACTGTTTCACTCCTGGTCTGCAGTGCCAAGCACAGCTGAGGATGTGCTGGCCCAAAATATGATTTTTTTCCCCCAGAGAAGTCTTATGTAAAACAATGGTCAGCCCACAGCGCTCATAGTCGTTGTCTCAGTTGGAGAGACCTTCAGGCAGAAATGTAGGCAGCATTGCCCGTGTCCAGTGTCTGGCACTTGGGGGTAAAATTGTCTCTGTGCTTTTGCTGTTACAGTATTTGGAAAGCCAAGAAGTGCAACCCAGAATAGCCAGGGTTCACTCAGCCCCAATGCAGAGCTCTGCACTGCTCCAGGGTGGTGAGGAACCTCACTGGGAAGCGAGGCGAGGCTGGCTCACCCCCATACTGACCATTTCTCCTTTTCTGCCATCCATGCCCGGGGGTCCCCTGAGGCAGAGCTGAGGTCTCCCTCTTTTCCCTCGTGGACCCTAGAGAGGAAGAGTAGAGCTCAGTTAGCAGTGCCCAAGTACCCTCCAGAGATATCCCACACCACCAGTTGGGGTTTTCCCCCTACAGCCCAACCTGGGCATCAGTAGGAGAAGATACTCAGAGCTCTCTGGATTTCGGATGCTCCCCAGACAGATCAGATGTGATGGGTCAGAGCCCTGTGCTTTGCCCCCCTCTGCCCTGGGCAACCACGAGGAGTTTCCTATGGTCCCCCCTCCCCGGCAGAAAGGATGGATGCTGTGGGGGTAGAAGGCAGTTTTCTCTCCCTGACACTCCGTCTGTCCCGGCACTAATTTAAGAAATGGTCTCAGCAGGAGGAGAAGGGCTTGCAGACGGAGATAATACCCTCCCACGTTAGAAATGAGGGTGGCCTTGCTGCTGCTGTTCAGACCCGGGGACTTTCTCTTTTAATTTAGGGAAAAGACAAGTAGCAGTGTGGGTGTAGAAAGTGGCATCTCACAGTCTGTCTTTAATCAGCGTCCAAACGAAAGCCATTCATTATCTCATACATGGCTTTCTGAGCATGCAGTGCTTGTAACTGCTAATATAAAAACTTTCAGCCTTTTTAAACATACATGAGGGGACCTCATACTTTCAGTTCCTTCCTCCCTTCTGTGATTCTTTTGATACATTTTTCATTGCAAGGTACAGCCTGGGGAGCAAGGGAAAGAAGGATAATGTTGTTGCTATGGTCTGAAGCTGGGTCTTGTCCATTTTTTTATTGTTCTGGAAGGGTCTTTCTACACCTGCATCCCTTTAGGGAAAGGCTAAGGGGCAGTTCTTCCTATAATTACCCTGTCAGTGGTGAAGCAGTGGGTGGGATTTAGGTGTAGCTGTAGGCTCCTGAACAACGCAGGAGGCCCAGAGCACCCTCTGTGCCCTTGCACCATGGACCAGATTGCTCTAGGTCAAGCTTTTATTTGATGACATCTCGGAACACAATACAGATGTTCCATCTGACCATCAGCGCAATGTGGACCTTGCTGCACCACCTGCATTTTCCCTTCCTTGATCACATCTTCTCTAAGACTTAACACTCGGTGTTGGGTATTTTTTGTTTTACTTCTCCAAAGAGCAGACTTTCCCAACGTGTGATGCTCTTCCTCTGTATGGGGATAAACCAGGTTAAGAATCACTAAAGCCTACATAGACACCTTTATACCATCCCAGTCAGAAGTCCTGCAAGGTGCTCTAGGACAGGGAGATCTTTGAGACCCCCGAGAGAATGATGTACTTTAGAAAATGGAATCTTTCACTCAGCAAGAAAAAAGAGCTGATGTAATGAGGTCCAGACTCATTCAGACTTTCACACAGAATTGGGTCTGAATTGTCCCGACTTCTATCCTCAAAAGCCAAAGCAATTTTCACCAGTGTATCTTTACCAGCACAGTCCTGAACTGTCAGATGCAGCTACACATCGACTGAATTCTCCATGCTTTTGAATGTGCGTCTCTCTTGGTGAAGGATAATAAATGGTGATTGGAGTTTGGATTATTTGGCTGAAATAATTCAGCAGGGCATACCAGATTATAGAAGAGAACCCTGCCAGAGTCTCTACCTCCTTTCCTTGTTTTCAAAGCAGCAGCACAACCTAATTCCCATTTAGCAGAAAACTCCAGTATTTTACAAACCATACGTGTGGATGTGTATACATGCAGTCTCTGCACACACATACATACACATGCAGATTAAATCCTAACACATAGTTGTATAAGGATACATCACTCGAGGGTGAAACACGGCACACCAGATGTTTGCCAGACTCACAGGCTGGCAGGAGTCAAAACAGGGTTATCCCCGAGAGAAGCTTATGGGAAACAGTTGGTCTTTCAGGTAGTCACCCAACTTTAGCTTTTCTTTTGTACTCCGTTCTTTCATGTTAATTTACATATTCTCTTGTCCAAGGCTGAAACTCAGCCATTCCCACCAGCACAACTGAGAAGGTTATTTTCATTTCCAGCCCTCTTTCACTTGAAAAGTTCTTCGTTACTTAATGGATGCTGTCTAAGGGCGGGTGATTAGCATTAATCTCTAGTATCGTCCCTCCGCATTGTGTTGGCAGCAGCAAGACACTCTTCATTACCATAGAATCTGGGGGCAGCATGTTCCTGCTCATAAACAGTATTAACATGTCTCATTTCCAAGTCTTTTTGTTAGATTTCAAAAGGTGCCCAGCATGTCTTGCATGCAAAGACACTTATTAAGTATGGCCCACAAATGGGGTCTGAAAGCGACCAGCTCCTTCCGAAACCTTGGCATCCTGCTCCCCAGATAATTAGTAACAGGAGGGGTGCACTTGATGCCCTGATCACTTGAAATTATCATCCTTCCTTTCTTCACTGAGAGGTCACATTGTTACACTGCAGATCGGAAAAGAAGAGAGGAAAGGGAAAAAAAAATTCTCCAGTGATAAACGCACTAAGAGATGAAGAAAGTTGACAAAGATCCTGCAGAAAGATAGCAGACTTTGCAGCCATCTCAAGATGGGAGACCTCAGATGCCAGCTTGTAAGAGGTGGGGAGATTTATGTGTATGTGGTGACATATGAGAACCCATCTCAGGTGCTATGTCACATGCTGATGTGAGGTGCAGATCTCAGGAGGGTTTAGGGCATGCTGCGGACCACTTGCTACTCACCTGTGGCCCTGGTTCACCCTGTGGCCCTTGAGGTCCATCTGGTCCAGCGACTCCAGTCTTCCCAGGCCATCCCATTTGTCCTTTGAAGCCTCCCAAGCCAGGAACTCCTTTGGCCCCCTGAGTATCACCGACAGAGAGCAGTTCAGAGCTAAAACTTTAGCTTGTCTTTTGCACACCCCCCTCTCTGGGACAATGCCCAATAATTTCTAATGCCCAACTCTTCCGGCATATGCAAGCGGAGTCCTTTAGTCTGTAACCCTGGAAAAAAACAATGACTCCTGAGGAGGAGAACACGAGTTACCAAGAGCTGGCCTATGAATTTCCTACTCATCCGCACCATTGAGCTTTCTGCTGGAGCTGCCATGAACAGAAAAGGCTCCCAGTAAACACAGCAGAAGGAAAGAAAGACCTCCAGTCAGCCCAACGCCCAACCTCCAGCTGCGGCCGAAAGCAGATGTTTGTGGGAAAGGAGAAGAACAAGAGAGGAAGGGATGATATTTCCCCAGAAATAATCTCCCAGCCTCCAATCATTCACAGCTCAGAGACTTGGTGAGCCAGGGGTGTTACTTGAAAAGAGGACTTTTAGTGTTTGACACTGATGACCATTAGGGGATGAGGACTAGAAAAGCTGTTATCAATAAAAGCAACAAATTCTTTAAGACCCCAAATCAGCTGGAGACCAGATGATGGAACTGAAAGTGAGAAGGGCGGGAGGGGTTGGAAAATGCCAAATGACTTGATGGAGGCTGCTGGGATTACTGTGTGGTTTTCATTTTTTCAAAACAGTCTCTGTTTTAACTGAAAACCCATTTCTTTCCCCCATGGGACAGTACAAATTTTAGATTTTTTCTTTTAGAGAAGAGAATGGAAAATTAAGCAATGGAGAGTCAAACTCGGTGGGGAGTGATCAGGGTGGGGTCTCCTCAGGGAGCTGAGAGCAGAGTCCAGGAGCAGGCCAGTTTGGAGACTTTTCCCACTCCCATGGTCAACCTGCCCAGGAGGCAGCAGCGTTATCCACTTCTTCTGCCCTACAGCACCCCAGGCACCCTCCACCCTGGTCATGGCGGTGTTGAATAAACTCTGACAATTAATCCCATTTCAAGGGTTTGGCCGGCTTTTCCTCATTCTAAACAGGCACCCTCCTGGGGTTTTGCACATCAGCAGAGGGTGAATTTAAGGAGACCTCCGTCTCCTGCCCTTTCCAACTGCAGTCCCAGCCTTAATGCTCCAGACAGTTGACATTTGCCCACTGGAAAGGGTACCTGTGATGTAGAAAGTGTATAATTTTGTTAACTTGACCTGATGGATGTGGGATTTATTCCTTTATAAATGGCAGCTCGATGCAGTCTGGTGAGTACTAACCTTTTCTCCTTTCTCCCCAGGAACCCCTGAAGTGCCATCGTCCCCTGATGCTCCCTGTTCACCCTGGAAAGAGCCAAGATAAAATCATGGCCAATGCGGACTTGGCAAGGTGACAATTTGCGGAATGAACTGGCTCTTCTTCAGATTACAATATTATTTATTGAGTGGGACCCAGCAGGGTCTCTGGGCTTGCACATTAGTGGTACTCAAGGAGAGTGCAAGAAATGTCATTAAAAAGCCCCATTACTTGACACATGCAATAGTGCCTCTGGAGCATCAGGACTGGGGTGAATGAACCCAGCTGAGTCTTGCAGAGGCAAGGGAAGAGGTCCCCACCCCAGATGTTCAAGCATCTTCACCCAGGTTTACACTGGCTTATAGCAACAGATTCAGAATAACCCCATTTGTGCCCTTTGAGAGGGAGAGTCATGTTGCAGAGGTGGATTTGCAGCATTTGCAAAGCTTTTAGAAAACCTCCTACTTGTAGGCAGATGCAGAATTTAGATATTCACCTTTGGTCCGTGTGGTCCATCAGATCCTGGGATTCCTGGTTTTCCAGGACTGCCAATTTCTCCCTGTGGATGGAGAAGCAGTGGATGGGCTGTAAGTGCACACAGCCCCTAAAACATTGGGAAAACTGGCTCCAAAATGGCAAGGTAAGTGGCACTTGAGGGGGAACATCATGACACTCCTGGTAACAGAAAGCCTAAGTATTGGCGAAGTCCTACTTCAGACCACTGTAAATTTTAGACTGGCCCGACTCCAAGCCCATCGACATTAAAGTAGGTGGGAAATTCACTGAACAGTACTTAATTTACCTGATGAAGGAAAATATTCTTATATTATGATGAAGGCTGATGAAGGAAAATATTAATAACAACAACAGTAACAATAACAACATATCCCATTGGCTCAGCCATCAACAGCTCCCTTACTTCTTATCAAGCTTTTCAAAACCCTTCATAAAAAGACCATTAAGGGTCATTATCCCTGTTTACAGAGGAAGGACCAATGGTGCTGACAATCGGAGCAATGCGCCCAGCAGTAATTGCAAATTGAGTCCAGGCAGTTGCTAAGCCACAGACCTGGAGGAGATTTGGGCAGGGTCTGTTTTTGTTTTTTTTTTTTTTACTCCAGATTATCAAAATGTTCCCTGCAAGCCTTAAAACCCTCCCATCCATAGCTCCCTGCTCTGCATGGCCATGTCCCCCTGTGCTGCAGGCTGCAGACCCATGCCACCGAGAGGGATTTCTCGTGCCAGACTTAGGGTGGCTTAGAATCATAGAATGGTTTAAGTTGGAAGGGACTTTAAAGTTCATCGAGTTCCAACCCCCCTGCCATTGGCAGGGACACCTCCCACTAGACCAGGTTGCTCAAAGCCCCATCCAACTTGGCCTTGCTTCTTCATGCATGATGCTATCTTGGGCTTGAGTGCTGGAATTGGGGCAGGTAGAGTAGGACAGAAAGCCAGGCTTAGCTCACCTTGATGCCTGCAGCTCCGGGTGCACCGATGCGTCCTGGAAGACCTCGTAAGCCCTGAAGATAAAGCAGACCACAGGTGGTGACGTTAAATCGAGGCAAGGGCAGGAGGGAGGAACTCTGCATGGGCACAGGGCTAACCCCAATGTGGTGCTGCAAGCTCTTCCCTTGTTCGTAGCATCCTTCCCCACTGGCCTCACTCCAGCCTGGAGCCTGAGCTCTCTTCTCCGCTTGTCCCAACCCTCACAGAATCATGCAGTGATTGAGGTTGGAAGGGAGCTCTGGAGGTCATCTTGTCTGACTCCTCTGCTCAAGCAGGACCACTTAAAGCTGGTTGAACTAGGACCATGTCCAGACAGCTTTTGTATATCTACAAGGATGGCGATTTCACAGGATCTCACCCATTTCCTACCTTGGTTCCTTTCTGCCCAATTTCACCAGTGGTCCCAGGATCACCTTTCCCTCCCTACACAGAAGAAAACAAACCAACAGACAAACATATCATGCATAGCCTGAAAGGTAAAGAATAGCATCACCTTGTATTTATATTGTGCTTTTAACCACCAGGGGCTCCTTGAAAATTTGCAGATCACGGTCACCTTGCTGCTAGAAATGCAGCCAGCTCTGGGGTGGGACAGGGAGTGACCTTGTAGAAGATGGGTGACTGTGACATAGCTGCTAGCGAAGTGAGACAAAATGCTGTGACAAGTCACCACAGGGCTTGTAACTTACGCTGGGCAATGTTTGGAAAATGACCCTTGAGGACCTCTGTGTTGCTGCAAATGTTACTGAGGTTTGAGAGCTAATGGAATGGCAACAATCACGAGGACCTGCACTGTGAAGATGTTACATGATCTCCCTCAGCTCTTGTGTTGGTCACTGCCCCTGGAGATTGAGTTTGTCGTTCAAAGTCTGGATCCTTCAGGCACTACCTGAACAATCTAGAGGATGTTCATTAATTTCAGTGAGGTCTTCCTTTCCTGCTCGCTCCCAAAATTTTCTCCTGATTTTTAAAAAAAATGTTATTTTATTTCTTTTTTCTCTCATGGGAAAACAAAAGACAAAAACCACCAGCAGATTTCAGCTTGTTTCCAGAAAGTAAAGTGAAGACATGCTCCCATTGAGCATCACTTTGGAGATGTGTTTTCAGTAATAAGGGGTTAAAGTCCCATCTGTCTGCAGGAACTTATCTAGGGGCAAGGAAGGCATCCTGTCATGACAGAGACCTAGCTTGTCCCAGGAAAATGAGGTCCATAAGGGCTATAGCAAATGATTGCTTTCTTCCCTGCTGTCTCCATCAGGCAGGTCAGCATCAAGGAGAAATGGATTTGGTACATGAAGGAACTTGAAATTTGGGCCTTGGTAAGTAACAAAGGAAAAGTCATGCTGGAAAACATGGGAAAATTTAGAAGTCTATAACTAGAGACACGGACAGATTCTCTGCTGGCATCCAGAGAATGGCTCCTCCTAAAAATCAGGCCAGGATGTGCATTTGAGACTTCTTCAAGAGATTTAGAGTGCAATTTCATCTCCCTTTTGGAAAGACGTACCCTGAGCAAGAACCTGACTCCAGTAACGAGGCATGTAGGGTATGGGAGAAGGAATGAATTCAGGGTCGAGAAAGGCACACAGCCTCTTTTTACTTGCCAAAATGAACCACGTCCTTTCCTGCTACTCACCGGCTTCCCTTTCTGCCCCTGAAGACCTCTGTCACCTTTGGCTCCCTTGTTTCCGTTCTTCCCATTAAGACCTGCCGCACCCTGCCAGAAAGAGAAGAAAAATCATTTTCTGTGTCAGGTCTTGCAGGGAAGGTGGCTGAGGACAGTCATCAGGGTGGCAACTCAACAGTAAGAGCCCAGGTTGCGTGTTCCCACAGTCAGAGGTCAGAAGCTGCCCCAGTACTAGCACGAAGACCTGAGGCTGGGATGTAGCACCCGTTCCTCATGGGCTTGTAAGCCACTTGCAACCTGTGAGTTGATTTATTTATAATTACAGCTCGGGAAATAGAGGCATGCAGCAGCTAAAGAGTAGTCCTGGGCCAAGAAACTTTAGGTGGTGATGGCTGTGGTTGGAAATAGGAGCAAGGGCATTAAGCAGGCAGCACTGCACTGCGCGTGACTTAGAGGGATGCACACAACCCCGGGTACTGGGTCTGCAGTTTCAGACCCAGTCAAAGGAAAGCAGCGCTGGGCGGTGAAATTCGGTTTGGTGAATGAGTGGATACAGGCATGGGATTGCTCACAGCTGCAGTTCAGAGAAGATTTCCCGTCTGGGGACTTTGGAGGTTCTCGGCTTGTGAAGCCACTTTGCGACTCAGCTCAATGTGGGACATCAGGGCCACCTCCAGCATCAGGGCCTCTTTGCATGGTGTCTCCCACTGGTTCGATAGCAAAATAAAAGCTACTGGAAATGCCCCCCTCTGCCCCCCCTTTTTTTTTTTCCAAGGCTGCCACAGTCTACTCATCCATTCTGGCCAATTTCGATGGCAGTTTTCAGAACCTGGATGTGAGATGAAATTGGATTTATCCCCACTTGAGACACCGATTGCAAAGGGCTCAGCTCACTTGGAGGAGAATTAATTGGCTGTTGAAGCAGATCAGGAGACGAACAAGTGGCATTCTCTCCTTGGAATTAATTTGCAGTAGGTTGTTGAAAGGAAACACATTTATTAAAAAGAAATACAAAAAAATCAGCCACCTGCTTTGTATGCCAAGCAGACTCATTACCTCTCCAATTACTCCTCCTCTCAGTGACGAAGAGACACTTCAAACATGATCACAGTGACAAGCAAACATCCCAGAGACACACGGGTGGGATGGTGCTGTCCCTGATGGTGGGTCAGACTGCGAGGACAGACCCATTACCTTTTCATCCCCAGATGTATAAATTCAGCTTCTCCTCTGGGGAGCATGTTGCTTCTTCAAACCCCTCCCCAGGCCTCGGCACATTTTACATTTCAGAGTAAGAGGAGTATTTGGGAGCCAACCAGGTGCTCCTCCACGGCTGTTGCCAGTCATGTTTGGATCAGGTAAAGTCCACGTTCCTCAAGCTCTGCCTACACTATCAGGCACAAACATCTCATGCAAGCCCTTTATTTACTAGTAGCTATTTATTGACACGATCAATATAGAGTTCCATCTAAGGAAGTAAATGGACCATAAAACCCCCAGCTAACTATAGAGTTTCTCTGTTTGCTAGGAGAGATTGCTTGCTTGGAGGGTAATAAACCTTTTGGTTTGATGTTTAAATCTCACAAGCCCAGGATACCTTCAAGTGCCTGGCGTTTTTGAGATGGCTTTGAACTGGGTACAGATCCATCTGGTCAGGGATTTACACACCTGTATCCAAAGAGATGGGCTAAAAATTATTCTGGAGCACTGCCTCATCCTGAAGGAACCTGACACTAGTTAGTGATTTCCCTTTACTATTTCTCTTAGTAGTCCTTAGTGTCTCCTGTGTCACGGAGACACCTTTCCTTGTTTTCCTGAGCTTCCCCACTTGCCCATGTCCAACTCTCATCTCTTCTGTCTCCCTTAGATCATGAGATTCTTCTTGCCTGCTCTTGACCTGGAAGGAGCCCAAATGGCTTTAGGAAGAGTTAAGCTCACAATTTGTGCTGGTGAGCTGAAAGGTAGCTGGGTCTAAGCCATGCCTACTCGGTCTGGTAAAGATAAGCAAGTTTTTGACCAGGGTCTTATCTCACTGTAGGTGGACTCCTACTCATTGTGGTCTGAAGAGACTTTGTCATATGGACTAGAAGGTTTATCATAAGGTTTGGACATAACAGCAGGTCTGTCCCTGCTTCAGCTGAGGTGGGGGGAAGCAGGTCAGAGAGGTGATGCTCTTCAAGGCCATCTGCACCCAGGACAAGAAAAAGATGGAATAGGTGGAATAGAAGGAAAAAAAGTAAAAGAGAGGAAGAGGAAAATGTTTGAGCACTAGGCAAGGGAAAGAAGCTGAATGGAAGTTTGTTCCCTCAGATTTACATTCTGCATTCTGCCAGGCAAATAAAGGCTGGGCAATAAAAGCTAGTAAAATGACAGTTTAAAGGCAATTACTGGTGGAGTACTGGAAATGGCTCTTGCTATTTGGTTCTGTTATTAAAGTGTTGCTGGAACAGGCTTCATTTAACTGCGAAGACACCAGGTACCACGAAGGCACAGCAACGCAGAGGCTTAGTCATAAGCCCTGAGCACTGGCTGTGACGCAAAGACGTCTTTGAGCAGCCGAAGATCTCTGCTTCCGGGCACAAGTTCCCACGAAGCTTTGGGCTTGGAGCCAGGGAGGAGCCTGCCTCGTCTCCAGGCTTATCATTCACACTCAGATGAACAAGCTGGGGAATTGGCTGGGTCACCCAGGGAAAGTGTGGAACCTATCAGCAGAAACGTTACCCCAACAGCGCTACTCAAAAGGATCAACCTATTTGGAGACACATGTCAAAGGGCTCATGCATTTCCAAACCATGGTGTAGGCTGCAACCTCTGCTAAAAGGTTTCCCACCTCCTGGGCTTCAGTGCTCAATATTTGATGGAATGATGCATATTAAGCAGCTGGGAGTCTCAACCTGAGAGTTTCATCTCTGTTTTTATCCCTTCCCTGCTGTGTCTTGCATCTAAACTGTCCTGCCCACAGTTATTTGCTGCAGTCCTGAATATCCTCCCCAAAAAATCCTTTCCTGGATTTCTGGGCCAATGGGAGCTGCTACTGGTCCTCACAGATGTAATGAGCCTTTGTTCTCAGGCATTATGTCTCAGAGGTGGGTCAGCCTGCTCCAAAGCCTCCAAGGTGTCTGGGCAGAGATTTCCACCCGTGGCCAGAAGATCTGGCTGACTAATTTCCCTTTGACCAGCCTGGACTCATCAGAAGTGCTTCAGGGTACTTCTCTCAGTGCCCTGAGACTCATCCCAGTGCTCAGGAACTCATCAGGGCACTCTCTCAGGGCAAGAACTTCTTAGGAGGTAGCTTTTTCCACTCTTAGTGGACAGGGACACTTCTTGTCAAGCCCAGGACAAACCCCTACACTTCACCTTTCCTCTTCTTTGGCTTGAAGTGGGCCCACTGCTCAGCAGGCAGAAGAATTGAGGTGCCATATGGGTTCACTGAAGTCCCCGTGCAGCCAATGAAGGGAGGTAGAGCTCTCCTGTTGAGACCCTGAATAGCTCTTAAGAGTTGTCTGCCTCGCACCCTTATCTATATCAAGAGCTCTTGTGCTCTTAATGTCTATGGTAAAGTTAAATTCCTGCTTATAATCATTCTTACACCTAACAATCTCTGGGTTATTGGGCCTTGGTTATCACTTTTAGTTTTCAGACCTGCAGAGAGCTGTCTGGTTTTGACTATAGCACTGTGCTGTTCAACGGTGGCAAAAGAGTGTCCTTTAGCCTTCTGTTAGCCTTCCTGGACAGGCCGTATTTAGCATCTGATTGTCTCAGTGTTACCCAGAAACCCCTGACTTGCTCTCACTTCTTGCTTTGTCTTCAGGTCTACAGCTTTGCTTTCATGCCCTGTAAACTCCATTGGTCTCAATGGAGACCAAAAAAACGGACCAAAAAAATCCTGGGTTTCTCCTACCCTTCCTCTCATGCACATGCTGGTGGCTCTGCTCCAATGTGGGCTTTGGCAGATGTGCTCTGGCAAGCACCAAAGAGTGAAGCACATC
The DNA here is from genome assembly GCA_017639485.1 of Pluvialis apricaria. Taxonomy (NCBI): domain Eukaryota; kingdom Metazoa; phylum Chordata; class Aves; order Charadriiformes; family Charadriidae; genus Pluvialis; species Pluvialis apricaria. The sequence continues at coordinate 220,554,950 of CM030007.1, read as the reverse complement.
ATAAATGATTCTGAGAGAAAAAGCAGAATGTCCAGGGGGCTGGTGGGTCTCCCACTCTCCAGCTAGTTTAAGCAGGACACCCAGGGAATAAGCATATGGCTGTGTGGATGGTGTTACCACACAGACCCTGTCTTCCTCAGTTATAGGGCAAGGATCCATGAGCTGCTGGTCAACTATAGAGCCCAACTCACAAGAGGAGGTGAAGAACATCTCTGAGCTCCAACCTGTACACCTAGCGAGGAGGACTGCAAACCAGGATGGAGATGGCCAAGGCAAACTGGTAATTGTAGACCCCGGAAATCCAAAATAGGGCGTAACAGCAAGAGAGGAGTATTCAGAATAGAGCTTTACAGAGAATAATGGGTTAATCTGCCAGTGTATATTAACACACAAAGCACGGGAAATAAAGAAAAGGCGCTGGAAGCCTTAATATATGATCAAGATTGCAACTTAATAGGCATAACAAGCTGCAATATTAAAATGAAAGGGTGAAGCATGGCAGGAATATCAATGTACAAGAGTGTAGTGCTTTTAGAAAAGAGGAAAAAGGAGGAAAAGGTGTCTTGAATATCAAGAACACACTCATTTGCCTTGAGGTCCAATTGTAAAGTTAGATCCATTGAAATTCTCCAGGCAATGATTACAGGAGGAAAATACAAATGCTGTCACTTGGTTGGGTACTCCTACAGATCACCAAATCAAAAGAGTAAATGGATGAGATTTTTTACAAGCTGGTTAAATTACTCAGAGTGAATTCAGCAGGACGGAAAGGGACAGGCACATTTTTGCAATGAGTTAGTGGCAATTTGTGGATATGAAAGATTAAATTAGAGGGAGCTGAAGGAAATGAGAACTGCTAGCTGTTACCTTCAAGACTTTGCATAGGACAGATTTGGTACAGATAGACTGGACCAAGTAGTGTGTTTTCAAAAAAAGGGGAGAAGAGGACTTGGGGAATGATACACGAGATAGCCTATGTCTCCATGATAACTTGGGGGAAAAATAATCAAAGTATCTGCGAGCACTTAGAAGATAAAGTGAGACCTGGGCTTGTGGAGAACAAGTCACATCAGGACATTGCATTCTAACAGAGGTGTCTGAAATAGATGATGTGAATCATGTTCTAAGAGTCCCCTAAAGCTGCCAATAAAACAAGTCAGAGCATGGCTCGCTCAGATGTGGAAAGTGAACATGGCAGACATCTAACCTGAGGTCAGATGAATTTCATCTAGGATGTCATATATCATGGCTCTTCCAACAAGGCCCCAGCTCTGATCTGACTTTTGCAATTTTAGAAATTCAATGAAGGACCAAACCCAAGCTCTATTATCTCAGTCTAGCTCCAAGCACAGCACAGATGGCATTAACCTGCACCAGCAGAATCCCTAAATATTTCCAAAAGAAAGATTACTTAGTTTCCCTCTAATATTGACGGACGAGATACCCCTTTCTGGTAGTTAAGTCTATTATGTGCCGGTCCCTGTGGGTGCTAGTAGAAAAGAACACATCATCCAGCCATGACTTCATTGCTGGCCAGGATGGTGGCGTCCAGCTGTCCTTCCTTTGCAGGCGGCACCCTCAAGAATCATTTTGGCTCTACTCCTGCGCTACTACTGGTTGTCACCTGGGGATTCAGGTGTTCACTACAAAGCAATTTCAAAAATGCCCTCCATCCAGTGCCTACGTGTGCTGATCCCAGATGCGGAGGTCTTACAGCACGTCACAGCCTCATCGCTTTGGCAAAGCGCTCAGAAGGTTGTTTACGAGGCAGGGGTTGAAATACTTAATTGAATGAGAGCCTTTTTCTCAGTGAGCAATTACCAGTCTGGATTACGGGCTTGTAAATAGTTACACAGCCATGACCAGTAATCAGCGGGCAGCGCTGAACAGTTGTGGAGCCTTCACAGCAACAGGCAGTTGCTGAGAATCGCCCACTCACACACAAAGAGGCATAACTGGGGAATAGGTTAAGAAAATACTGATATTTCTTCTTGCAATAAAACAATTGAACACACTCGTATCTCCATGACCTGATAAAAAGTCCCAATCACCTTTTAGTGTTCCCTCCCCTCCTTTTCCTTCCTTTCCCAGATGAAAAGAAATCATCAGGGACTTTTTTTTCACTTTGGACAACCTTGGAGACCATTCTTTCACTTGGGGTTTCTTCCAGGTGAAACGGTGATGTTCAAAGGCATGTAAACACTTTTGCAAACCAAACTTGCGCTTTTTTTTTTTTTTTTTTTTCCCCAACTGCAATTTGTCAGGAAACAGGGTGAACTCGGGGATTATCCAGAACCTCCAGCATAATGGTTTTCCCTCTGGCCAGCAACACGCACCCACTGAGCGCTGAGAATAGCCCCTTGTAGTCAAATCTCTGAAGGATATATACATTTCTCATGGGATATACAACCTATAGTCATAATTCTTAAGCCATTTGAACATGAAACATGATCTGTTCATGTCTGGCGATGCCCCCTAATACACCAAAGGCATTAAAAATAAATAAAGAAATAAATGCATATTTCACATGTTCCTTGATGCAAAATGCAACATCCTTTTAAAACACCTCTGGCTGTGATCCCCCCTGCCCTCAGCTGGTTTTCCAGCAAAGCCTCTTTGAACATGGGCTTTGTGGAGCAGCACCGAGCCAGCATCGCCGCATCCCACCCCGCAACCCACGCACATGGCTGTGGGGAAAGGATCAGCAGTGCAAGCCCAGCTCCATGCCCAAGACTTGCAAAGGCAGAGAAACATGTTCCAACTCACAGCAGAGCCCGGCAACCCTGGTTCTCCTGGCTCCCCCTGCAAGGAAAGCGGTGACAAGTTACCATGGCGAAGAGCTGCATTTCCTCTGGAAAAGGAAGTTGCTGTAGGAGACACCTACAGCTGTGGAAGAGGAGACAAGGGGACCTCTGGGGACCTCTCTGCAGAGGCAGCTGGAGGGGGCGGGTAGGATACCCCAAACATCTCAGCTGGTCAGCTGAATGGAGCCCTACATCTCTGCTGACTATAATTGGAGCTTAGACAGCAGTTCACACCTCATGCCTGAATATTGACATTTCAGTGAGTCATTATTGACCATTTTAACCCAGGAAAGATGCCAGAGCACTCTGCCGCTTTACAAAATGAGAGAAATCTTTAGGGCTTCCCTGGAAAAGTGCAGCTATTTCTGCTCTCTGGTAGCCCCAAAACATTTCAGTCAGCATTTTTGGAGAGGGAATGCAGAATTACATTCTGTGAGAAAACCGTGACAGGATTTTATACATCAGTTCTTGCAGGGATGCCTTAACATAGGTGTTCCCTGTACTTACCTTCTGTCCCACCGGTCCTCTTGTTCCGAAAAGCCCCATCACTCCCTTGGAGCCAGCTTCACCTTTGACTCCCTAAAATTTTAAAATCCCTGTCAAACACATTTTGAGTACCTACTGCTCTTGAAGTGACCCTCCCCGAGAGACACTAGCAGAAAAACCCATGGAGATGGCAGAGAGGATGACAAAAAGCACCATTTCTGTAGCAGACTTCAGCCCCAGGAAGCCCAAAGGTCTGTATGGTGGCCAGTGCTGGGGACAAAAGCCACCAGCTGTGAAACAGCATGGCAGAAACCTCAGTCAACTGTCCTGTAAAAGAGTTGGTGCCCAGTGATGGGGATTGAAGGAAAACAAGCAGAAAAGCATCTCAAAGCCTCTGGATGAGCTGCCTCCTTGCAAACACTCAGGTACAAGACCCTGCTGAACTTACTGGTGGTGGAGGTACTACTCTGTGTCTCTGTCCAAAGTCACTTAGATATTCGGCTGAGACGTGTTCTTGCTCTAGGAGATGCTTATGTATTTTTTTTTTTTGTTAGAAAGCAATGTGACACATATGGTTCATGGGCTTTCATCTGACTTAAAAAAAAACAGGTACCACCCATGGGAGCATCTCCACAGGTTTCCTTTGCAGTCACTGGAGACCTAATCAGTGCAAAATGTGGTGGTAAGGACACAGTTTGCCTCTTCACAAGGGAGATGCCCGCACTGGGTCAGGCAATTCCCGCCCCGAGCTACACTGATTATGCAGGTCCCCATGGGAAACAACGGGAGCTGGATGACTAGCTCAGACGGGGATGCTGCTGTTGTAGATACTTATATTTATTCAGCAGACACCCCGTCCTGGGTCAGACTGGAGCAAAAAGTATTAGCATAATATGAAAATAGGTACTATTAGTACATGGAGATTTAATCTGTGAGTCAGTCTGAGATGCGACAGTTATGTGGTTCCTCCCAGCAGAATGGTGGTGGGTTGAGACCCGAGACCTCCACAGGGTGCTCTCAAAGAGCAAAGGCAGGCTGAGGAGCAGGCAACTTACTCTGCCACCACCCAGGAGACAGCCTTGTGTGACGAACAGGAACAGAGGAGCCAACAACAAGAATGTCACAAGAGCTGCAGGGTTTGAAGCAGCATGGCCAGCTCTTGGAGGGAGAGGGAGATGCGGGACTCTTACAGTGCTGCAGTAACTGAATGGTCACTTTTCCCGCAGCGATCCTGTGCTGCAGACATGGTCCCAAAACTACAGACGTGACACCTGGCAAACTGGATATGTATCATGTTGCCAAGCCTCAGCCCAGCATCCTCTTCTCCCTTTCTGGGTGAGTGTGTCCTTACACCATATTTTCCAGCAGCCACGTGGGAAGGGACTATGCAGAGATATCAGTCCCTTCCTCACACAACCGGTGACCTTTTGCTGTCTCTCTCAGTCACATCAGGAGGTTCATACCTTTTCTCCTACAGGCCCATCCTCTCCCTTCTCGCCTTTGTCTCCGTCAAAACCTGGCAGGCCCCGTTCACCCTGAAAGATAAGACAGAAATTAGTGGTTTGTGCCTTTCTCCTGGAAGGACTCAGCTCTCAGCCACTGGCTCTGGACCAAAGCGCTGGTTCTCAGTGCTTATCCCAAGCTGTGCTTGGGGCTGATGCCACCAACAGTGGGCAAGGGACAGCTTAAATAGTCAATAAGAGTCAAACTTACAGGATCTCCTTTACTGCCTTTATAGCCCTGGGGTCCAAAAATAGTCATGGGTTCACCCTAGAGAAAGGAGGTGCAGAGAGGTGTAGACACCTGGCGATACATGAACTCTTGGGTCCCACTGGATGGAACCGCACTTGCTATAATGGGCAACATGGTAATTCACACATCTGCAACGAAGGTGAGCATTTCCCAAACTGTGGTCTATACGCCGGGGAAGGCACATATGCTTCACAGCACAACATTAATTGTTAAGAGCCTTAGCTAAAAGCTGGACAATGAACATGCACAGAAAACCACAAGACATTGTAGTTGTACAACTTCTTGCTCCAAAAAATGTTGGGGCCCACTGGCATTACCTCGGTCTAGAGTTCTCAGCTGGAAATGGAGCTGTACACAACATGACCCTGAGGTTGAACTCCTGATCCAAGGCTGTCAGTGGTGGGACAGATTAATATCTGACATTGTGGCTTGGCTCCTTTGTCACTATGTCACTCAGGATGCCAAGGTTCGATGTCTTCCCAGGTGTGGGAGCTGGCCATAGGCAGGGTAGTGAATGGGTCTACTCATGGTGTCCTGATTTATGGACACAGAGTTGGAGCTAAGGAAGGGGAGTGGCACTTGGGGTACCCCTCAGAGATAGTTTTTGGAGGGTCAGACCCCTAAACTCTCCTCCCAAGACAGACAGTAGCTACAGGCATGCAGCAACCCCACAGACACATCCGTGTCAAGTCTATTTATCAGGTCAGCAGCTGAGGAGGGACATTTTGCTCCTCAGAGAGTGAAGAAGCTGTGACAAGGCTATTGCCATGCAAGACGGCTCTGCTCTGGCGAAGCAATGGCCAAGTCTCCAAAGTAGCAATGCTGTCCATAATTCGGAGGGAGGAGGGCTGAAGCCACCTTCTAATGGGCGACTGTAGCCCACTTGAAAAGGACTCCCTTTACACCAGCTCTCTTCAGTTCAGGGTGATTGTGTCTTAACAACCATGCATCAATCAATATTCCCCAAACTTTCACAATCTTTTGCAGTGTATTGAACCATCGCCAGCACCGTAGGACCCTGATCAAATTCTGGCTTAATATACCCTCCTGCTTCCCTGCTCTGGAGAGTCTCTAATGGAGACAGGATGGGGCTTAATCAATTTTGGGGACAAAAGGGAGAATAAAGATCCTGTAGTTCGATCCAATACATAGCACAGGCCCTGGGATCCACGCAGTTACTCCTGTACTGTTGAAGGGAGAGTTAGAAAGAAAGTTAAGCCGCAATCATGTGGAACAAACCCAAGCCAATTATTCCCCCCCTCCTGTTTTATCTTGCACTCTGCCTTATATTTTATTAAGGTATTCTTTGGAAAATGCATTACACATTCCTTCAGCTTGGAAGGTGTTTTGGGGCCTCTTCACGAAGCAGATTAAGAATTGATTTGTCTCTGGAGCGAGTCCCCTTTGAAAGTAGCTTCCTCAGAGACAAATCGGCCTTAATCATTTAATACTGCATGACTCAAAGGCAGAATCGTCATGTAGGTTTTCTAAAACTCATTTTCTAACAAGCCATTTCAGCCAGGAAGGAAGTTAACAAAACACTGGGCAGAAGTTCAGCATTTTCTGTGTATTTTCCAGAAGTGCTTGGGGAGTTATTTTCGCATTACTTGCTATGAGCCAGCTCAGGCTGTTTAAGATTGCAGTATGCTTTGGGGTGAACTGGTTATACCAAAATCAGGAGAAATTTTCTTCCTGCCTTAATTCACAGGAGGCATTTTTTGTGCTCCAGCAAATAGTTGCCAAAATGACTTTTTTTTTTTTGGTTGTTTTGTAGGATCCCGTCAAAACTATCACCCAAGATCAACCCAGAGCGGTGTGTCCAGTGCAAGGATGGCATTGACAAATTGGATTGAACCTGGTGGAGACCCTCAAGAAGGAGGGGGGCACCTATGTGTTGTCTTCCACTACCTACATGGGTGTACAATGTAGAGAGGATGGATCCAGGCTCTTCTTGGAGGCACAGAATGAAAGGGCAAGTTGCAACAAGGGAGACTCCTGTTAGACAGAAGGAAAAACTTCTTCACCCTGGGGGGTGGCCAGGTGCCTGAGCAGGGACACAGAGAAGCACACATGAGGCCCTGAGCCTCAAATCCTGAAGGTGTCATTGGCAATGGGATCTTGATCCAGGCACATGGATGGCACTGCACACAACACCATGTGTCAAAGGGAGGATTTAAAGTCCTCTTAGACGAAAGGTATTTGCAGCCCATCATCTGGGATCCTCGCTCAGTGCTCCACGCTGGGTGCACTATGCTCACCCATATTGAACGATACGAATCCTATAAAATCGCTAAGACCCTAGACACTTGAAAACATATAAATATTTTTTATCATTTGTGCCTCTACCTTGTCAGATCACTGACTCATTTAAATAACTGTCCATATGCTCACTGGTAACTATAAAATCCTGAAAGCCTTTTACCCCATCTGCCCCAGAAAGTGACAATCTGGAATGTCCTTACTCTTTCTCCCTTGGGTCCCAGAAGTCCCCGATCACCCTGAACACAGGAAAGAAAAAAAAAAAGACAGTGAGCGATTCCCTTTTTACTCACTCTTCTTGTGTTGCTCCGTCCACTGATTTGCATGCCAAGCCACTAAGATCTATCACAGCTGGAAGTCAGTTCCTCTGGGCACTCTGCAAATGATTAGCTTACCACAAGAGATTGCGTACAACTAGAATTGATTGCATTGACAAAAAATTAAAATAAAATAAAGACCCAGAGGACTGAAGTGGTTTGCCTGACTCTGTGCTCAGCACATCCACGATGTGGGACTATTGCTGGATTTTGACCTCCCAATGGGATGTAGCATCTCCATGCTGCAGAGACGCTTCTTCTATGGTGGGAAGGCACCCTATATAATATAGGATTTCCCAAATTTCAGCCTCAAACCTGGCATGCTTTACTGAGAGCGCATGAAATATTAGCTGTTCTTGGAATTTATTTATAATGGGCATGGGGCATGAAGCTGATGGGCAGGACTCATTCCTGATGGCATCTCATAACCTTCTCCAGTGCTCAAGTCTGGTGTGGTGACAGCAGGTGAAGGGGGAGGCTGCAAGGACCGGGAGGGGACAGGAGAGTAGTGACAGGCTTTAAAACTGCATTTGAACTGCTTGTGAGTGGCAGAGCTGCATGGGGATCCTTCCCCCGGTGTCCCATTGCACACCCCTGACATTTGGGACAAAATTTGCTCTTCTCAGTACTACACTTTCCAAGGGCCACAAGTGGGGTGTAGCAGAAGGAGACCGAGGGGACTCCTGCTTACCGATACAAATGAAAGGGTATGTGTTGCCTGGTGGGACAGGCATTGTCCTGCCGATGCTGCAGGACATCTGCTCCCTAGCCCTCTTCCCCCAACCCTGCCCATTTGGGGATCAACCAGAGCATTCCAGGGGTCTCCTTCTGTCCAAACGCCCAAATTTTCTTCCAAAAAGAACTAGGCATGCACAAAGTCAGCATGCACCCTCGTCACAGCCCAGCCATTCCAGGGGGCTGCTAATGCCACTTCACACTTCCACACATGGATCGAGGTCCCCTCCCAGTCCACCCCCAGAAGAAGCTGGGATTATTCCCACTGGTTTAACAGGGGCGTCAGCAGCGTGGGCTGCTGCAGAGAAAGTCTCCCCACAATGATGCCTTCTGCCACAGGCACTTTGTGGGTAAGATGACTGTTGCTTACTCTTTCGCCTTTCACACCTGGGAAGCCTTTTGGACCCTGCAAGAACATAAAACAGCATGTGAAGATAAATACCAGCAGGGGAAGGTGTTAAGAAAGAGCATCCTCCACTTGAAGAGCTGCCTCCAAGGATGGGGTCCACCTCGGAGAAGCTGTTGGTGGGACCAGCACAATAACCTCTACTCTCCTTTCCTTCCTCCCAAGAGCAATTTGAGGAGAAGTGTGCACAGTGGTGCAAAGACAAAATTTAGCCTTAAGCTTCTGCCCACCACTGGGTCTTGGGCACAAGACAGGATCTCTTGGCAGATGTATACATTTAGCCAACCTCGCCCATTTTGTAAGCCATGTACTGTGCTTTTCGTACCCTTAACATTAATGAGATGCAGCCCCCACCTCTCAGACACCATAGGGGAAGGGTTGCTCCTGAGGGCTCCTCTTAGATGGGGGTGATGGGGATCCCCAGATGTCCCCCAGGGCAGGTTGGAGTCCCTGGAGACAGAGTCAAGATGTGAAACACACCTGGAGAGCTGAAGAGCCATGGTGGTCACCCCAGGTGTAACTTACTTGCAAAACCGGGGGCTGATGACCTCCCATGAATACACAGAGAGGTGGCACTCTCCACCTGCAGAACTGGCAGCTCATCACAGGGGTGGGCATGGACAGGATGGATGGGTAGGAGACAGAGCACAAGTGTAAGGTCCTGCATGTAGTTTGTAGCAATCCCAAACACAAATCCAGGCTGGGAGGAGAATGGATGGAGAGCAGCCCTGAGGAGAAGGACTTGGGGATGTTGGGTGATGAGAAGCTCAACGTGAGCCGGCAACGTGTGCTGGCAGCCCAGCAAGCCACCGGCACCCCGGGCTGCATCCCCAGCAGCGTGGCCAGCGGGGCGAGGGGGGAACTGTGCCTCTCTGCTGCGCTCTGGGGAGCCCCCCCTGCAGTGCTGCCTCCAGCTCGGGGGCTCAGCACAGGAGAGACATGGACCTGGTGGAGTGGGGCCAGAGGAGGCCACGAAGGTGATCAGAGGGCTGGAGCCCGTCTGCTATGAGGACAGGCTGGGAGAGGTGGGGTGTTCAGCCTGGAGAAGAGAAGGCTCCAGGGAGACCTTATAGCTGCCTTCCAGTATCTGAAGGGGGCCTACAGGAAAGCTGGGGAGGGACTTTTTCCAAGGGCATGGAGTGATAGGGTGAGGGGTAATGGCTTCAAACTGGAAGAGGGGAGATTTAGATTAGATATTAGGAAGAAATTTTTCACTATAAAGGTGGTGAGACATTGGAACAGGTTGCCCAGAGAAGCTGTGGCTGCCCCATCCCTGGAGGTGTTCAAGGCCAGGTTGGATGGGGCTTTGAGCAACCTGGGCTGGTGGGAGGTGTCCCTGCCCATGGCAGGGGCGTTGGAACTAAATGATCTTTCAGGTCCCTTCCAACCTAAATCATTACATTAACTTGCAAGCACTTGTGGTGTAAAGGCCAGAGAATCAGCCCTTCAGGGATGAGATCCCAGGGGGAAACCTGGTACTGCAACCATCCTTGGCCTTCTGAGGAACTTCATAAAGGCCCATCCTGCTTGTAATAACAGATTAATTCCATTACACATAAGAGCCTAATAGATAAAAAGGTGCTTGGCGAAATACCGGCTGTGATCTGCGTCTCCCCTGACTCAGTCCCCTATCAATGAAAAGGGAATTTACAACAAAACAAGACACTGAAGTTGATGCAGGCAAGCAGACCTGACAAAGAAGAACAGAGAGGGAGTGATATTTTGGGAGGACTTCAAAAGCAGCCTGTAGATGAGTCAGCCAAATGGACAAGAGCATAAAGCAATTGTGCTCTGCGTGACACCTTACATCTCACAGCTGCCTACAGGATTTACACTCACTCATGTCAACACAACATCGGAATTCAAGTTCCCAAAGTCTCTATTTCCCACTGAAAGCATCAACCTATTTTATTTTTTTCATTGCTCGTGGGGATTTTGCCAGCCCTGGGCCCACTGTTGCCCATGCTGTAAAATCAGCCCTCTGTGCTATTTTAACACTCACCATCATGCCAGTGGGGCCCCGAACTCCCACGATGCCCTCGTCACCCTGTTAGGATGGAGAGGGGTAGTGATGGTCATCAGTGAAGACAATTGTAAAATGCACAGTCCCAACTCTGCAAACCATCCCACTGGGGACAACAGGAATTGTTCAGCATGCAGTAGCCCAGATCCTTGAAGGAGTTGTCCAACCTCTTCACTTATACCTCCATCAGGATTAGGTGCCTTAATGCTCCTATGGATCTGGATCAAAGAGCCTAAAGGGCTTGAGATAATCCACGTTACAGCAGGTAGACACTGCAGTTTTTAGAGAATAATGCTTCAGTCAGATTGAAGCTTCAACCTTCAGCTTCTTCTCAGTTGCTGAGAGAAACAGGCATCTGTGAGATGATCTGCACCTGATTTAGCACGATATACATCACTCCAAAAAGCTATCTCTTCCTCTCTGTTGGTATAGAGAGGCCCTGGTAGGACTAGCTCAGAAGAAGTCATCTGAGGCTGGATGACCTGGTGTGTCCCTCCCCAGGATGTACTTATATCTGACAAAGGCATGTGCAACAAGGGACAGAGGTCTGAGATGTTCCTGAGACAGAGAGATTTCTTCCCCCTGAACATGATTTCAGCAGGACTCACCACAATAAATAAGGCAGCCAGGAATTCGCCTGGAACTCATACCATTGACTTTCAGAAGGAAGAGGCTACTGGTCAGTGGTAACGTGTGCCTTTAGAGACCAATGTGAGGTTTATCTTCATGCCCAGCTGTGGTTTCCAGACGCTGTAGACCTTGTTCTGAGCCTCCCTTTAAGTGTACTATTGGCTCCTTAGAAACCTTGCTACAAGGGACAGCTGTGCTGGTGAGTCTATTACGTCCTTTTATGACCTCCCTGGGTAGATCCTACAAGACTTACCTGTCTTTAAGATGCCCAGACTTAGGCATTGTCCTGTGAGGCCAAATTTAGGTCTCTCATATAAAGCCAATGTAATTTGAGGTTCTGTGATTCGCTTTAGATTTATGCTGGAGTCAGAAGAGCAGAAACATTATTTCATCATTTCCTTCGGATAATGAAGCTTGAGTGAGGTTTACCCCAGACCTTTCACAGCTGTTGACATTCTCATTAAGTGTTTTGTCTCAGGGGCCTCATTGAACAGTTCTGCTGGCAGATGGGGAGTTTGTCTAAATGGATTGCAGCATAAAATCAGTTTATTTGTGGAACAGCCACAGAAGCAGCAAATTGAAACATGGCCTCTGATTACGACTTACGAGGGTCTCCCTGGGGTCTCTTCCAGAAGGAGACCAAAACTTCTCAGCAGCATGAGGAAAAGTGAACATTGCTGCCCCAAGGACGATGGGGTCTAGTTTCCCTTTGCCAGGAGGGAAGAGAGTAACAAAGATGAAAAAGCTGGAGGCGGATTTCTGAAGGAATGAGCTTGCAGGTAGCATCCCCAAAGCATACGAACCCTAGGACATTCCTCACCAAACTACTAGGATTAAAATATGCAGATGTAGGGGTGTAGATATTGCCTTCAACGCTCCCATTTAGCCAGTGAGAGCACAGCCAACACAGTCAGGGGGGAAGGATTCACTTGGCCATGCAGTTGGACAGTGTGACCTGGTTGTCTAACTATGGAGGAGGTGCTAATTGCAACCTGTAGGCAGATTCTGGTCAGTGCCAGTGCCAGCTGGGTATAGCAGTGTCCATCTCCTCCAAATCTGGCTGGTGAAAAAATAAGGAGGGTTCTGAAATCAGCCCTTTACGCATCTTCTAAGACAGGTGAATGGGAGGTGATGGTATAAAGCTGCTTTCAAAAGAGGTTAGGCTGCAAGAGGCCAAGCCAAGAACATTTATGGAGGGACCTACCCGAGGGCCAGGCAGTCCACGAGGACCTCTTGGGCCAGCTGCTCCAACGCCAATTTCTCCCTGCAGAACAGAGAATCCCAGAGGTCTCAGTTGCAGCAAGAACACCACATCACATGATTGCTGATGTGTTTGGCCACAATTTAAAAGTCACAGAAAGAGTCAGGAGACTCACTTCCATTGAATTTCTGTTGCTTTCTCTGAAGGATGCTCCAGCAACCGTTGGGAAGAAGGGTATGAGGGTGAAAGAGGGATGAAGTGGCTGGATGGGGTCAGGGATAAGGAGCCCAGGGGAGGGCAGTGGGCTGTCCCATTGCCACTCCAGGATCTCAGCTGTTTGTGACCTGCCTGGCAGGTTGGCACTGACCTTGTTGCCTTTGGGTCCGGGTGTCCCAGAAATCCCCTGTAGGGTGAGGAAAACAAAATAGAAGGGAGGACTTTGCCTAGCATGTCCTCAATGGTCTCCTGTCCCAGTGCTCCAACAGCGTGAAAGCACACCAAGCCCGGGTATCAGGCCCTCAACCTCTCTCCCCAGCCATCCCTCTGCTGCTCAAAAGACACTGGGGGTGAGGTTCAAATGTCACCTCTTTTCCTGGGGATCCTGATGGTCCTGAAGGCCCAGCAAATCCATTCCGTCCTCTCTTCCCACGCTCCCCCTTGAAAACAAAATCCTTTGAGGAGGAGAACACCCTGATGGAAATGTCCTGCTTTCCCCCACCCAACCAGAAAGTGGGAGCTGGTGGCCCTAGGTGTTCCCTGCACTGGCTGCAAGCAGGAGGAATAGCCATTGGGGTGCTCCCCATATGGACCTCTTGTCGTTGAAGAGAAGGGACTCCATCCACACTGAGACCCTGAGTTTAGGCACATTGCTGTCCACCACCCCACATCCAGCTAAGCCTCCATGTCCCTGCAATGAGACTTATGCATTTCTCCCTCTGTTCCCAGAGGCTAATGACCTCCAAACCCCAAACTTGTTCACATTCCCTGTGCTATTGCCACCCCTTTTCTTCCCAGCCATCTCATCAAGTCACATCACTAAATTTAAAGGAACAACAGGTCTCCACCTTGGAGCTCCACTGCTTTTTTTTTGAAGTTGAAGGACATCCCCCTGAACCAAACCTTCTGGTCTGTTTTTCCCCCAGCTGCACCAGTTGGTCTAGTAAAAGCTGTTACCTCTCCTTTTGCAACCAGGCTTTGTTCCTGCTTCTCTTCACTAACTACGTATATGCTGAGGGTCTGGAGACCTGCATAGGTGGGAGCTTGACCCACAATGGACACCCGGTGTAGACCATAGTAGAACCATAATTGTTCTCAGCTTGAGGTGGCTTACAACACATGCAGTCCCCTCACCGCACACCACCTACCTTCTGTCCTGGCATCCCAGGTAGACCTGGAGCCCCTCTGTCCCCCTGTGACCCAGGAGTGCCGGCGTTGCCACGAATGCCCTGGATGCCCTGAGCTCCTGGAGGGCCTGGGGCCCCTGGCTCACCCTGTTGAGTGAATCACAAGGAATTTGGCTTTTAGATGGGATTAACTTCCCCCCCCCCCCCCCCCCCCCCCCAAAAAAAGGTCCTGGAGAAAGCCTGGGGTGTATTCTTGAATTCACATGATGAGTACACAGAATTGGGGCCACCCCCTCCAGGCCAGGTCCATAAGAGACATCCTAGGGCTGCAGAAAGGGCTGTGCCATGGCTTTCTAGGTGAGGAGCCCTTACCAGCAGACCTTTAGAGGTCCGCAGTGAATTCAAACCCTGCAGACCTTCAACAGCCCAAGGCATTGCAGAAACCCATCTCTGCTGAGAACACAATTCCCTCGATTTTTTCACAGCCATATTTATCCTCTGGACCCCACCTGTTTTGAAATGGCCCTTTGGAGGACACGGAGCACTGCCTCTGTCTCATACCCATGTGATGGTGTCCCCGTCTTCTCAGGCTGGCACTCATTTTGGTGCTTTATATTTGCAGTCCCAGCCAGCTCTGTAGCTCCACACCCAGCGGTGGAAAGATCAGGAAGGACTACAAAGAGCAAGACCCAGACAAAACAAGTGAAGTCCTATCTAGAAGAGAAGAAAGACTTACCTTAAATCCGGGTGGCCCAGCCTGACCAACAGGGCCTCTGAACCCAATCCCTGGTTCTCCCTGTGAAGAGAAGGTCAGGATAAATCAAGATCACTCCTTCCAGTGTGGGCCTATAAAAATGAGAGCTTGCTTCATGCTGCTGCTTGGACACCCAGCTGAAGTCACTCGGTGTTGATCCTACATTGAGGGTTTCTACAGAGCCCTCACTGACCATCACATCTCCTCTAGATGGTGGGAAGTCTTATCTGACCTGGTGAGACAGACCTGCTGAGAGCATTTAAGCAGCTTTAGAAGAGAGGGACTTTAGTTGCAGGAGACGGTGTCAGAGGACTCTGGTCAAGACTCATATATTCTGACATTGCTCATTTATAGGTGGCTGTCCTGTCTATGTGAGCCATTTGGAGACCCCCCCTAGCCAACAGAGAAATGCTGAGTCCCCAGTGAGTGAGTCACCACATTAAGCCCATATCTCAGGAGGTTACCTGGACATTTCCCCCAGAGATGTGGAGGTTAGGTATGGCAAAAGGAGGAGGGAAAGCAGGAGATAAGCCCTCACAGTGTAAGAAGAGACACCCCAACTGTGGTACCAACGTTGCTCTTTACCTTTTGACCGTTTTCACCTCTGTCTCCTTTGGTGCCCTATGAAATAAAGAGAGAGTTACCAAGCCTGTGCAAGAGGTCATGTGCAATACCACCTCAGTGCGACCCTGAGCAAGAGCAAAGGCTTCCAGTTGTGCTCATAGCCTACAGCAGCATGGAGCAACCAGCCCCTCTGACCTCCACCTCTTTTCCCTGGAGGAGGTGGGCAGTGGTTGTGTGACCAGGGAAGAGCCAAATGCTCTAACACAGAGTCACAGTGCTCCCAGGAAGGAGATGGAGTACTGGGTGGACCCAGTAGATTTTGACTTTCCTATGGCAATCTCGCTTGCTGGATTTGGGCCACTTAACTGGTACCGCTGTCCTGCTCCAGCTGCCAATACCGACTCCACAGCTCACCTTTTCTCCAGGTTCCCCCATCTCCCCAGGCTGCCCCTGCAAGACAAAAAAGTCCACCTTTCAGCCACCTCCTCTCCCTCCATCCCTTCTCATACGTGTCCCCAGGATGCTGCCCCTACACTCTACACGGGTGTAGAAACAGTAGCCCATGCAAAGTACCCCTTCCCCGTTGGGCCGTGCCTTTTAACAACAACCTTGCCCTGACTCCCTTTCTCCTGAATATCTCGGTCCCACCACCCCGGATCTGCCACTTGGTCCCTATAAGCCTTTGCTGCCAAAAGGGTTCATGAAATGGTGTTTTGTGTGGTCCTTCTTCCATCCCTGTCCTCGTGCCAGGGCTGGCTTTTGCTTGTCTGTCACCTGGGTCAGTTCACTGACCCAGCAGAAGATGAACGCCAGGAAAACCCCCTGAATTTTTGCATTTACTCCCAAGTGCAGGGGAGATGCACGTGAGCCTTGCTGGAAGGGAGGGAACAGAAACCTTTATCAGAGATAAATGTGGGATTGTGGCAATCCTAATTTACATCAGCACAGTCTCCCATAGACCCTGAATGTCCTCTCCCCCAGCGTGTCCCCAACAGCCTCTCCCCTTCCAGATCCCCTTAGCACAGAGAGCGTTCTCCTGGTTTCAGAGGCTCAGGCCAGAAACTACCATCACTACCTTTTCTCCTTTGTCTCCACGGATTCCCGGAGCTCCCATTTCTCCCTGGAAAACAACAGGCAACTCCTTCAATTGCAAACATGCATTGCCACCAGGAATTTTTCCTTTCCTCTTTGGACCAGGTGGGTGCTACCCTCGTTCCTGCATCAGCTTTTGGCAAACATCTATGGAGGAACCCCTCATTACCATCACTTGCTTTCCCAGACCAGATTGGGGATGTCCCTGATTCTGTCCCTTCCATCCTGCGCAGTGGAAATGCAGAGAGAGAAAATATAAATTGCAGAGTAAGGGTCAGATATGAGTGGTAAGCTGAGGGTCTCCCTGCCTCAGGACACCGCAGATGTTAAAGGATGCCATGAGTTTGAGAGAAACAGGAGAAGTCCACAAGGGACAAAACTATTGAGGATCCCCAAAACACAAAAACCTTGTTTGGATCAGCTGCGAAAGGTTCAAGCCTGGAATCTCTGCTCATTACTAATGACCAAAACTGTTGATTACTTCATCTTGAACCTACTATCCTGGCCAATTTTCACCTGTCATTCCTCAGCCTCCAAATGAGACTGCTCTGGGAGATGGATCACTGTCCTGGTGACCCCCCAGGTGCCATTGGGTACCTGTATTAAAAGGTGAAACAAAAGCACTGACCTTTTGGCCATGGGAGGGTGGATCTGCTGGGCCAGTTTCTTCCTTCTGTAAGAAAAAAAAATGCACATACAGAACTGGGTTGGGTTGTAGTGTGATGGGGGAAAGACCAGCTGCATCCTCACCACATGCAGCTGCGATCAGAGGAGTACAACATGAATACTGTACCTTAATTCTCCTCTGGTGATGAGGGCCTGGGTATGCCTTGAATCAAAAAAGAAAAGAGGAAAGTGTGAGAGCTGTTGGAGAAACTTTTCGCCCTTGAGCCATGGAAAAGACATCTCTGAGGAGTGAGATGTTAGGCAGCAAGTGGGAGGGCTGGAGGCATCTCACAGGGAAGCCGTGTGTTACCAGGGATCACAAGAACCCCACTGAAGGGCTTCTGGTTGGATATGGAATGGCCTCCACACTCCTTCTGATCTCCTCCAGCCTGGATAGGACATCTGAGAGCTGGTGTTGCCCATCACATATGGGCTGCCAGGGTTCGCGAACCAAGAGATGCCTCAGTACTGGGCTTTTGGCAATGGCATGAATGTCCCACCTTAACCCTTTAAAGAGGGCTATGAGAAGAGTCGTGTTTTCTCCTGGTGTGGATGAGGTCAGCTCAGTGCTGACATTCCTCCTGGGAACGCAGGGTGAGGGTCACTCACCGCTTTCCAAGAAATCCATTCAAACTTAGGGGAAATCTGTTGTTCAGAATTTTTCATCCTTAACTCCTGGAAATAGGTCTTTCTCTCTTAAATTTTGTAAAAATCAACACTTTGCACTTTCCATTTCTGGCATATTGTGTAAGTCGGTAACGTAATTGTGCAGGTATGTCAGAGATGTTTGTGTTTATAAACACACACATATATTTACACATTTGCATGCACATACAAATATCTTCTATACTCTCGGGACACAAAACACCCTTCAGCTATGCTGCTTTCCCCACGAACCAGGTTAATGTGTTCCCTCATTGATTAAGTTTGATTTTCCCCACTTCTGTTTTCCGAGCATCACATTTCCCTTGCCAGATACAGGGAGAACAATCTGCTCTGCCAAGAAAAACAGCTTTTTCTGCAGCTGTTTCTTGCTTTATTTATTAATATTCACCACTAACCTTTCACCCCATCTCTACATCCATCATGGCTTTACACAAGTGACAGGAGGCAAGTGGAGTTCCCCTTGCGTCCATGGGTTTGAAGACACCCTTGCATGGGGTCTTTACTCACCGTGGATCCAGATGGAGATTTCCGAGCTCCTGGGGCACCAGGGGGATGAACCTGTGATGGAGCCAACAAGGAAGGATCACCGCTTCCTCCTGGATCACACCGGTGGCTCTGCTTTTGCACACAGGCCAGCCCAAAGCTGCTGTGGTGAAACGGGGTCTTTACCGTGTGTCTCTGGTGCTCAGCTGATCTCCTGGCTCTAACGTGCCTTGGGAGTGCAGAACCAGCATCTAAATTCACATTTTCCTGCGGGAAGGGAAGCATTATTCTGCTGAGCACCTAATATTCTATATTGATGATAATAATAATAATAATATATAATAATGTATATTATTTAGACTGTGCAATTAATTTACTGCTATTTCAAAGAAATAAAAACTACCTAAAATATTGCAACTTTGAACTTTAAATCCCTCCCTGCGCCAGCAATGCCTGAGTAACACACCTGCTACAAATTAATGTCCCCGGTGTATCTGATTGGAATAAGACAACTATTAATGCCTATTAATGGCTACATGTTAATCTGCCACTTGGTCATGTTTGCAGTGCTCATGATTTTGGCCAATCTATATTTAAGGCAAACACAGTAAAGCTTGTACAAATAGATACTGGCCTGGCTCATAAATTGTTTGTTCTTTTCCATCTTAGCCATGGTAAATTATCTACTTGCTGTTGTAAAAAAATAATATTCCTAGCTGCTGGATATCTCAGTGTACAGCAATTATTCCCTGAACCACACAGTGGAAGCACTGCAGTGTAGCTTTGGTGAATATTTTGATATGAAAGCAAAAAAGCAGTGAATTTATTTATAATGAAAGAAAGCTGGGCACCTCCTTACATCCAAACCCCAACCCTGAGACCTGCCGGGAGCACATGAAGGAGAGGGAAAAATCAGGATGGGGTGCAGTTATTTAGCACTATTGCCACAGTTTGTGTTGCAGCAACAAAGATCCGGATGCATCTCAATTAATTTCACCTAGAAGAATGAGTCGAGACTTCTAGATGGTTGAAGTTACGGGAAAGTAAATCCTAAATGAAGGACTTCCAAGAAATGCTGGTTAGTCCAGCCCTGGACATTACGCTGTCAGGTTTGCAGGGATGATAGTCCTGTTTTGCTGGATTTTGACCAGCAGGATGATAATTTCACCAAGTGGCTAATGAACCCAGGAAGTTTCTGACTCACCAAAATACGTAAGGGGAAAAAAATAAATTATTTTGGTCCAATTAAGATTGAAATTCTTTGCTGAAAGATGACGAGGATGACAGAATAAGGAATAAAAGACAGGTCAGTGATGTGCTGGCACAGATTGTTCTGCGGAGTGCCCATCTCGAGTGGTTTTTGTGGGACCAGGTAGAGAAACATCTCCCAGGCTTACGCAGAGGTGACCTGGGTGGGTCAGATGGCACCATCAGATGAGACCACGTGGACATTCCCATCCATCCTGCACTGGGTCACAGCTCATCTGCATGCAGACTGGCTGTAAAACATCGCTGCTCTTTAGCACAGGTCCATGTTCGTCTCACAGATGTGCGAATAGCGTCACAAGGCAGCGGCGAGGCAAGCCCATGGGTTGCTGAGACCTTGGCGAGGTTTGAAAGGCCACTCGTATGCATGCGATCTCATAAAGCCCATTTACTGGGGTGGTGGGAAATTGCAGGGGGTAATAACTCTCCTTCATTCTGTAATTCCTCCGCAATTTTAGCAGTTTCCTGCACTGAGATGCCGGCAATAAGGCACCTCAAAGGAAAGTAGGGAGGCTGCTGCTTTCTAAAGGAATGATTTACTGATGGCAGGTGGCAGTGTAAAAAAGAAAGGAAAAGGGAAAAAGGAGAAAAGGAGGAAAGAAACAGATAAAATTAAGACAGGAAAGAGAAAAATGGAAATAAAAGGGGGAGCAAAAAAAAAAAAAAATTCCTTCCAAGAAAGACGTACAGGAAAGAGAGAAATAGAAAAGGCCAAGGAGATATTAGGTAGGAAAATTAAGTGACTATAGATTTATCCGCATGGAGACAACCAGGGGCATTTACCGGCATTAACTCTGGAAATGAGTACGCTTAACTGCAGGGGAGCTGGGAGACAGGGGAGGCGGGAATTGGCTGGTATGGACCCATAACACCGAAGAAGTGGCTCATTTACGGAAAGAGTAACTGGCCACCGCTTCTTGCATGGGCACGTGTACCTGGGCTCATCCTGCCTCTTTCTATCCGTTAATTTGCTTCCCCCATTAACTCCTGCCAGCCAGAAATTGCACCTCTGAGATGAAGCTCTTGGGCTATTACAGGCTGCTTCTCTCTAAGGCCCCATGAACCTTTTAACAGGTAAAATTTGTGATTACAGCTGCTGCTGACGGGAAAACAGCCGGCTCTACTTCACTCCCTTTGCATCGCCCTCCGCTGAGTTCAGCTTGGCTGCAGGAGCCACCAGGGATGGAAGGATGCAGGAGCTGCAGGGAGAGAGGGGCTGCTCCTGTTTCTCTGCCTTTGGACCACACTTTTTCCTCCTCCTGAGGAGGAAAACATCCTTGAGGTGCAGATCCCATCATGCTGGGGTGGGGGTTTGAAGTGCCCTAAAAAAAAAACTTGCGGCAGCTGTTGCACTTTTACCAACGCCCCTACCAAAATGGGGCTCATTGGATAGGAGAGCAGGAAGGGTGGTGCTCTCTGCCCATCTTTCAAACAGCTCTTCAAGTGACGGGGAACCCTCTGGGCTGGGATTCAGAAAAAGGTGTTTGGCAATGCCGGGTTGCAGGATTACACCCATGATCACTGCCAAACACCCAGATGCAGCATCGCTGTCGGGTGGCACTGATATTGCACGTACTAATCCATAGGGCTCTTGAACATCAGCCCCAACAGGGCAGGAGATCATCTCTACAAACCCAAAGTGAAAACTTTTCCCCCCCCTCAGCACCCTGCGCTCTGCTCCTGGTAAGGAATTCCTCCTCCTGGGGAGGAATAACCCCATGCACCAGTCCAGGTTGGGGGCTGACCTCCTGGAGAGCAGCTCTGTGGAAAGGGACCTGGGAGTCCTGGTGGCCAACAGGGTGCCCATGAGCCAGCAATGTGCCCTGGTGGCCAAGAAGGCCAAAGGCACCCTGGGGTGCACCCAGCAGAGTGTGGCCAGCAGGGCGAGGGAGGGCATCCTCCCCCTCTGCTCTGCCCTGGGGAGGCCGCAGCCGGAGCACTGTGTGCAGTTCTGGGCTCCCCGGGTCAGGAAGGACAGGGAACTGCTGGAGAGGGTCCAGCAAAGGGCTACGGAGATGATGAGGGGACTGGAACATCTTTCTTATGAGGAAAGGCTGAGGGCCTTGGGGCTTTTTAGTCTGGAGAAGAGAAGACTGAGGGGGGATCTTATCAATACTTACAAATCCTTAAGGGGAGGGTGCCAGGGGGATGGGAACAGTCTTTTTCCAGTGGTGCCCAGTGACAGGACAAGAGGGAACGGGCACAAACTTGAGCATAGGAAGTTCCATCTTGACATGAGGAGGGACTTCTTCCCTGTGCGGGTGGCAGAGCAGTGGCACAGCTGCCCAGAGAGGTGGGGGAGTCTCCCACTCTGGAGCCATCCCAAACCCGCCTGGACGCCGTCCTGTGCCACTGCTGGAGGTGTCCCTGCTGTGGCAGGGGGTTGGACTGTGGGAGCTCCAGAGGGCCCTTCCAACCCTGACCAGTCTGTGATTCTGTGTGATTCTGTAACTCAGGCAGCGACAGATGGGGAATCGCTGCCTTGTCCCATCTCCCTGCAGCCCACTCCTGGGGTTAGTCAGCTTGAGCTCTGATTTCCCATTTGAATTATAAGTCTTTGGTTTCCTCCCTCCTGCTCTCCTACCTTTCACAGCAAGATTAAAAAGCCCTTTAATATTCGGTATCTCCTCCTTGCAAAAAAACTTCCATGCAGAAATCAAGTCACCTCAGGCACTCTGAGTTCGGCTAAAAAATGTCCAGTTTTAGGTCTCTCGTGAGAAACTGGCCTGCAGCCACCTGCAAATCAACTTTGTGGTTCTGCTCTACACTTCCCATGGGGCTTAAAAAATAAAGTGACATCCCAGAGAGGACACAGAAATTGCTTTTGGTCCTTGGGATGCGTGGATTAAATGAATTAATCTAATGGACATGGACCTGTTGGTGTGGGGCCAGAGGAGGCCACGAAGATGATCAGAGTGCTGGAGCACCTCTACTGGGAGGACACGCTGAGACAGTTGGGGGTGTTCAGCCTGGAGAAGAGAAGGCTCCATGGAGACCTCAGAGCCCCTTCCAGTCCCTAAAGGGGCTACAGGAAAGCTGGGGAGGGACTCTTGATCAGTGAGGGGAGTGACGGGATGAGGGGGAACGGTTTTACACTGAAAGATGGGAGATTGAGATGAGCTATTAGGAAGAAATTCTTGACTGTGAGGGTGGTGAGCCTCTGGCGCAGGTTGCCCCGAGAAGCTGTGGCTGCCCCATCCCTGGAGGTGTTCAAGGCCAGGTTGGACGGGGCTTGGAGCAACCTGGGCTGGTGGGAGGTGTCCCTGCCCATGGCAGGGGGCTGGAACTTGATGGTCTTCAAGGTCCCTTCCTACCTAAACCATTCCACGATTCTATGAATTCTTTACACCCCTGGTATCTGAGGACAGTTCTTCTTTCTGCCCAAATGTCACATTTGGCATGGCCACACTGTCCCTTTTCCTTCCCGGTGCCATGGCCACAGCGCATGGGCACAGAGATGCCCTCAGCTCCCAGACACCAAACAAACAGGGGTCACTCCCATTTCATTGAGGAAGAAGATGCTGTGTCTGGGGTGGGTCTGATTTATTAAATGACTCCACGCAGGTGCACGTGTGAAGCCTTGAGGAGTCTGCTCACAAAGAGTATCCAGCACGGCTCAAATGGAGCCACAGATTCGGGAGTCCCCCCAGTTTCATGGTCTCTGGGTGCAGGTCCATCAGGACTGAGCTCTACCTGCTTTCAAGAGTAGGACACCAAAGAGCTCCCACGTCAACCAGCTTTGTGCAGCCCAATTCCACAAGAAATGAGAGGGTTTGGGGTCCATTCTCTGTGCTTCCAGGTCTCTCTCCATCTTAACCATGCCCAATAAAGGGAAACAGTGCATCCAGGAGGAGAAACAAAGCTGATGGACGCTCGTGGCACAGGCCACCGTCTCCAGAGCTGCAGGTTACACACATACACGCGTGTGTTTGTGCCGGGAGCCCTCTCGTGGCTGCTGCAACAAAGGTTGTTCCAGCTTCGTGATTCAGCGTGGTGTTAATTTGCAGAGCCAGCCGGGAGACGGCTAAAGCCATGGGAGCAGAAGCAAGTGTTCAGCAGATTACTTAAATCAGGGCAAGATTTTCTCCAACAGGGTCTTTGAGCTACCCCTCCCATTGCTATTCCTAGAAATATTCTTGCTAACACTGTTCCTAGCAGTAACTGTGCCTGTAGCTGCAAGCAAACATCCAAGGGGTTCATGTTTTGTTTCACTTTTTAAGGCTGTGGGCATCCCATCTCCGAGTATTTTCAAAAAGAGCATTCCCCCCACCGCACAGGAGCACATCAGTACGGAAAGGTGTGGAAACAGCACTGGAGGAATGCATTTTCCCTCTCTCCATCCCTGGGACTAGTGTCACTCAATGCATGGTGTTGGGGTAGGGTCTCCCAGCCGGACTGGATTGTGCACTTCTGGTTACAATCATGTTCAAACTGGAGGGTGCAGGGTTTGGTACGGGGAAGTGGAGCGTGGTTTGGGTTCTCAGAAGAAAATGCATGCCCAGGAGGGCAGAAAGAAAGAGTGAAATGGGATGTTAGGGCTCAGACAACCACATTGCAACAATACCACAACTTATTGCCCGGCAGCTGAGCTGTGATAACTGCTGCTACCAGCCTGGATGCACCCTCCAGCTTTGCTGAAAATGATATAACGTGTCTTAGAGCGTACATGCACATGCGCTTGTAAAGCAGTTCTAACTCCTGGCTATGGAAGAAACCTCTACTTTGCTACCGTCCTTCAGCTGAAGTGCAGTAACAAACCACTTCAACTTTTTAAGAGGCAGACCTTGAAGGAAGAGGTTAGGTGAGTCACCTTGCATCGTGTTTCCTCTGGGACAGACACCTTGGCTCAACTGATCCACAAAGGCTCATTAAATTACAATTTGCTCTTGTCGGTGAGTCCTTAAAACGGGGAAAGTCCTCAAATTCCTGCTCAGACCCCAAAATCCTCCTCTCTTAAGGAGTCAGACTCTGCACTCCAGAGCTGGACTCAGAAGGATGCATACCAGGGTCTAAAAGACAAACACCGTGCAGGAAAACCTGAGGGTCTGTGGACTATTCTGAGACATCTGTGAAAAGTAAGAAGGAAAAGGAAATGTCTTGTTGGGGGCATATCTTAAATTCACTGTCTGGGGTCTGCATTGTCCCTGGAGCGTTACAAGTCTGATTAAAAAAAGTATTGAGACTCATTGCCTATTCCATCAACCAAGCCCCAAAGAATGGGATGGACACTGAGGCCAGATGGATTCAGATTAGAAAAAGTTTGTCCTTTTTTCCCCAACAAAATTAATTAAAGTAATTAACCAACAAAACATTTGCCAAGGGCTCTGGGGGGTTCCCACTTCCCTGCCTGTATGCAGAGGACAAGGTTGGCCACCAGCCTCCTGCCCAGGTCCCATGTCCGAGCAGTGGTGTCCTCTGGAGTTGCAGGGGGAGCTGCCCCAGGACTCAGAGCACTGGGTGAGAGATGTGCATCCCAGTCCCTTCCAGTCTATCACTTATCTCCACACTGGTCTACTGCCCAGCACTGCTGGGGAAGACGTACATGGCTGGTGTCCTGCTGTGGTTGTCCTTCTACCCTCTCCTCCAAGGACTCGAGAGTCTCCATGGACTGGTTTCCTTGCAGATCATCTTCTGAGTGTGGTGTGGGCACAGCCAAGCTCTGCAGAGGGTGGTACATGAGCAACGACATAGTGTTACTACTTGCCAGAGTGGAAGATGGAAAGCAAGACCCTTTTCTGGGCTCTGACACTGATTCATGCAGACATCCTTACCCTTTGTCTAACTTAGCTTTTCACTGCAGTAAAATAGGGTCAAAACTCACAGAATCGCAAGGATTTGTCCAATCAAGCTTTGAGAAAGGTAACCACTTTGCATCTATTAAATCAGCAGAAATGGAAAAGTAATTAAAAGCCATTGAACAGTCATTTACATACACTGCTGAGAGAAGTGTTTGTCCCTCTTGAGTCTCCCTCCTTCCTTCCTTCCTCAGATGTTTTCTCCAAGGACTCAGGAGGGTTTCCTCGGGGCTGGTACTCAGGTTCAGAACCACCAGCAGATGGACCCTGTAGAGATCAAAGAAAGTTACTGCTTTTTGTAAGTCAAGACATGATCCACAACACACTACTTTATCAACACTGCCATGTATTCAATAGCATGGTCAGAGACAGCAAGACAAGGCTGGAGAACCACGGGGCCAAGACCTCTTTTGCTTCTTTCTTGGGAAGTGCCAACAAGGATGGGCCAGTGGCAGACTGCAAGGATCCCTGGTGGGTTGGAGGGCTGCTTTGACACCTACACTCCCAACTGTCTGGTTGAAATCCAGCCTAGACAGGCTGGCCCAGATGAGCAGAGAGGTCTCCAACCCTTCTGCCAGATTGGGTTGGTGTCCCAAAGCCCAACAGAGACCGCTTTGGTGTCTCTGAACCCAAATCCCAGCGCTGCTGGCCCCAGCATTGCTGGCATAACATCCAGTTTGGGTCTCTTGGTGCAAATACATCTACCGGTGAGCACTTCATCCCCTTTCAAGCCCCTAAAATGCTATCATCAAGGCTGCAATGATCCAGAAAAGAAACATGTCTCACCTCAGATCACAGCAGGAGCCTGGAGCTGAGAGGAGATAAGCCTGTCTCACCCTGAGTGCCTGAGCAACTGGGTCATCACTGAACCAACCACAGAGGAAGATAAAATAATCAGGAGCTGGCTCCAAACATCCCCACAGATTTTGTGCTCCTGTTAGAGACATCTCCTACCAGTGACCAACAAGGGCTTATGGAGAGTGAGTCACTTCTCAGCTGCTAAAAAGAGGACTGCAGCTGCAGGCACTATTTCCTGGACTATGTCTTATCAGGACTGTCTAGTACAGGCAAATTAAGATCCATGACTCCTCCAGCAGCTATGAGAGGTGACCTGGATACAGCCCTCTGATTTTATTCCTGGAGATGTGCTGTTCCACATTGGAACTTGGGTCCAGTGTGGAGATTAAGCCTTAACATTGCTAATAAATTCCTAATTCCCATAACCACAACCTATCTGTTACTTGCAATTGCAAAGGATGCGAGTGACTAAATTATTTCTAGCAATTAGCCTGGTTGCTCAAGCAAACGAGGGCTGTGGAGTCATGTGGACTCCTCTCTTGGGCAATCTCAATCCAACCTGACAGCAGGATTGGATCCATCCCTGCCAGGGCAGGAGAAGTGCACCTAGATTACAACATCCAAGTGAGGTGAAGTTGCAAGGTAAATTCAACAGACAACGAGCATGGGGATGGCTTGAAATCAGCCCAATCTGTGCTGGTTTTTTTTTTTTTAGCTCAGAGGACAAGAAGGAGTTGTGGTTGAGTGGAAAGGAAGGGAGGATGAGGATCAGCAGGAAAGCATCACTGGAGCATGGACTAGGAGCTCACACGCAGCCAGTACACATTTGATGTGCAGTCTCTTAATATTATTGCTGCAGCAGACCAGGTGGAAAGGAGCACAGATCTATGTAACTACACTTCATCTGCTCTGTTGTTTATTTGCACCTTAAGGAGTCCTCCAGACGCTGGCAACTGAGCCTCCACCTCCAGGCTCTGTGCTTCTTCTGTCACCTCAGTGCTGGCCAGGGCATTGGGAGAAGTATCAAACACCAGTGAACCCTGCAATATCAAAAAAAGTGGGTTGTTGTGGCAATGACAAACCTGAGATCCCAGGATCCGCACATGTGATGCGCTGGATCCTAATGGGTTATTTCTGCCCACTGCCCCATCCCTCCAGCATCCCCTGTCCCACCTGGTGGCCCTTCCGAACCAGGATGGAGTGAGTAGTCAGCAATTCCCTGCTGGCCACCTCCAAGCCTTCCTTCTAAGCTAGTCCTACCTCCCTGGGATCTCACTTACTTTTCAGGCTCCCCTCATGATCACTTTTCATGCTTTCAGCTACTTTGCTCCCCTCGCACACCCACGACTCCAACAACCCCCAGCCCTCAAAGGGCACAAGGAGGCTCATGGCTTTGAAGGATTGCTTCTAGCTACCTCCCTCAACAACAAGGGTTGACTGATTCCTTTATTTCCACTAAATAAATAGTGCTTTGCAATCCCATCAGTTTAGCCAAGATCCAAGATCCTGGTGTGAGCCATCAGTTTTTTCCAGCTTAACTGTTTCTTACAGCGGTTGCAAGTCACTGTAACCTGCTTGATGAGAGACGTGACCCTGAAGCCTTCAGTGATTCATTTTTGTCTCTCTCTCATTTCCTTCCAGGTCTGTCTGCCCCTTGAGGATGACAGATGACAATACTCACGCTGTGCTCGGTGGCATGCAGAGCTGCCTGCTTTCTCCTGGAGGTCTTGCTTGTCCTGGAGCCACCCAGCTGATGCACTAGCCCATCCAGCCCATCCCTCAGGAGTGCGTTGGAGAGGTCCTTCAGCAGTGCCAGCTGCAACCAGTGGAGACCATTAAGGCAGTTGCCCAGTACCACCCTCCTGTTCCTGACACACGACAGTGCAAGTGCAGCCACCCCGACACAATGACCTATGCATTTCCAGTGGGGTTCACAGGGCACCAGGTGAAGCAATGTGTCCTGACAGCCAATGGCTGATTTACATACTGGTGTCTATGGTTTGGACATCTAGGAGCTGACCGATGGCGCTTACATGGTGGCTTTTCCCATCCTAAATAAAACCCCTGCATTTGATCACATCAGTCAGTCCTTCACCTTCCTCGATCACATCTCCAGAGCTTAGAGAAAGGAGCTGAAGGCAACAAGCACAACTATAAGTACTTGCCTGGTAGATACTAAAAGCTGAGCCTCATCACACTTCATGAGCTTGATGGCAACCTTGAGAGTGGAAAGGGAGACCACCAGTCTAGCACTGCTGTGTTGCACGGTGATTATTCACTATTATTTGTGTTACGAGCTAAGGAACAACCTGAACTAGACTTTGCGCTAAACAGGACACACAGCATGGCCAGAGCACCCAGAGGGCTGTGTGGGTCCCCTCTTGCTGGCTGTGCAGACCCAGTGCCGCAGTACAAGCCAACCCAGGTGGTAGCACCAAGCTCTGAATGGGTATTTGCCAAGTCTCAATGTCACATGGGCCTCAAATCCACCATCCACCCTATAACATAGCAGCAGACCAGATGTCCAAGAAGCATTTAAATATATATATGGTAAGCTGTAAAAGGAAATGCAGCAATCCTGCCTTCTTGTGAGTGCCAGTGCCAGACCTGGGAGAGCACACATTACCTCCAGAAGGCCAGAGGGAATAGAGCATCGAATCCTAGGGTGGTTTAGGTTGGAAGGGACCTTAAAGATCATGGAGTTCCAACCCCCCTGCCCTGGGCAGGGACACCTCCCACCAGCCCAGGTTGCTCAAAGCCCCATCCAACCTGGCCTTGAACATCTCCAGGGATGGGGCATCTACATGGAAAAACTTAATTACAATCACCTTGTCAGAAGGATGGTCAAAGCATTACCTACCTTGATACCATTTGCTTCAAAAAGCCTCTCCAGATCCTGCAAGAGGAAAGAAGGGTTAGAATTTCTCCTCCTCTCTCCTCCAGCCAAGGAAGATGGCCCTGCAGGTGGTTGATGGCTAAGCCTGGGGACACACACTGGGTCCCCTCTGCCATCCCAACCCCAGATGGAGAGGGAGGTGTTTCCAACGTGTTAATATGCTCTGTAATTTTTGTTTTATTTACCTTCATTTCCACTCCTTTGCCTGGTGGACCTGGTTCTCCCTTCAGATGAACAAGAACAAATCTTAATTAGTCATTATCCCGATGGGCAGCAAGAACAGTTCTGAGGAGGGGCAAGAGTCACATCTCTGGCCCTCACTCTGCTACCAGCCCACGCTGTGACCCCCAGACAAATCCCCATTGGCTCAGAGAGGGGGTTTGAATCCCAATCTGCTCAACAGGGTCCTTCGCTCCTCCATTGGACATATGGCTGCATTTCATAGGCCAGGCCTGGACCAGAGCCAGACACGAGCATTGTCAAAGTGAGGTTTGGACCAGAGCTTTGCACCACCCCCTTCTCCATTTCTTGGCCATGCACAACATGTGAAAAAACAAAGGTTTTTGAGGCCCCTTAATGCCAACGATGCTGTAGCAGCTGTGCAGAGGCAGCAGCAAGGAGGAAGATGGCCAAGGTGCCCCCATGGTTGGTGGTCCCTTCTGGAGGTGGCCATGGAGCTGGTGGCCCTCCATACTGCCACATGCGGTCTGGGTCAAATATCTCCAATGGGTTGGACTCCCAACAGCAAGTTGCAAAGATGGGCTGTCCATCTCTCCTTGCCCAGCATGGCGATGCTCTCCAGGTGAGTGTTCCTGGGTCCCTGCCACAGATGAAACTACAGATGAGCTGCAATGGCTTGGGAAGTCCAGCACTGGGGTGAGGAACATCTATTGAGGCGGGGGCTGACCTGCCTCTCTGACGGGCTTCATTTCACTGAAATCTGGTTTCTGTATCGACAGATTCCGGTGGAATGAAGGGCGCCAGGAAGGCCCCAATGGCACTGCCTCTCCATGCCAAGGTGTGCCAGGGCGAAGGAGCTGCAACGCAGGGGGTGCACTGGCTGAACTGGGTATGTCCGAGGCACAGCCCGTGCATGTAACCTGGAGAAGTCCTTGCCTTTTCAAAGACCTGGATCTCATGCCAATCAGGAGATCTACCTGTACCTGCTGATGCTGCTTTCTGCAGCATTTTTTCTCTCCATTAAGGGAAGGAGTTGTTCCCACCTCTAAAGATCTCTAGATGTGTGTGTGGTATCAGAAGCCATATCTTCTTCCATCCCTTTCTGATATGCTTTTCAACTTGCAGGGGGGAGGAAAGGAAGGAAACATCCCTGAACATTTTAGAAATTTATCCCATCCGACTCCTGAATGACATCTTCCTACCTAAATGTTGTGTATCTGCTTAATTGAGTTGTAGGACTGCAGCATCATTGTGACCACAAGTCTACGAGCCTACCTCAGAAACTCTGGTTAGAAAGCCCAAGCTTTTTGAGGGTCAGAAGAGATCTGAGATGGGTGCTCTTCCCCTCTGGCCAGCCCAACACCATGACACCAACACAAAGATGCCTCCATGCGTTCATGACATACCTTTGGGCCTGGAGGACCTCGTTCGCCTTTCAAGCCATCCTTCCCGCGATCCCCCTGTAAGCCAGCAGGAACATGTAAGTCCTTTGTCCTCTCTAAAATTCCCAGTGGAGATGATGGTTTCATCATGCATTGTGGCATTTCTTGTGCACTGGCCCATGCTGGCCCCAGACTAACAACTTCTTTTCCAGACGGACCAGCCTAGTTTTCTTGTGACAATCTCACTGATTCACATAATTAAGTTCAATTTGGAGGAACTCTGCTCTTCACTTGAAACATGCTGCTTCTGGTTTGGACCTAAAGATGGACTCATGTTCCTGAGAGCTTTTTTGCTTTTCCTTTTTCCCCTGCTACTCCACCTGGTCTAATAATGGTATTACATCTCCTTGAAAACCAAATTTTGCCTCTATTTCCCTGCCATCACAGTTTGGCTGATGAAGCAACAGCATTTCTTTAGTAAAGCCTGGGACTAGATGCTTTAAGTGGGGTTTGGGAAGGCAACAGACCCACGGTGATAATGCTTGCAGCTCTTGTTCTCCCACAGTCCATCATGTGCCTCACCTGTAACTCAGGACTCATGAGCCCTGCCGGTAAATCAGAAAACTGGCAGGGCAAGCCCAGGTCTGCCTGCAAAGGACCCATCTAGATATACACTCTGCACCTCTCTGAATGAGACTTTTCTCTCAGCACAGCAAAATGTAGTAGAAATCGATGCTGCCACTAGTCTGCCTCCTCCACGTCTGCCTCGTGTCCTTCCCTGTCTCCAGCTGCGAGGTGCACAAAATAAATGGCCAACTCATAAACATTTTTTTTTAAACTGAAGGAGGGGGAGAAGACAATTAAACACATTTTTCATCTTATTGGGCTCTTTGATAACTCTATCTCTGTTGCTGCACTTGGTTGGATCTGCTGCTGCATGTGACACTGTGGTTTGCATGCAGCCAAGGCTGCCTGCAAAGTACCTGGGGGTGCTGATTGACAAGAAGCTCAACATGAGCTGGCAATGTGCACTCACAGCCCAGAAGGCCAACTGTATCCTGGGCTGCATCAGAAGTGTGGCCAGCAGGTCAAGGGAGGGGATTCTTCCCCTCTACCCTACTCTGGTGAGACCCCACCTGGTGCACTGCATCCAGCTCTGGAGCCCCCAACATAGGAAAAACATGAACCTGGTGGAGTGGAGCCAGAGGAGGGCAATGAAGATGATCAGAGGGCTGGAGCACCTCTACTATGAGGACAGGCTCAGAGAGTTGGGGCTGTTCAGCCTGGAGAAGAGAAGGCTCCAGGGAGACCTTATTGCGGCCTTTCAGTCCCTGAAGGGGTACTACAGGAGAGCTGGGGAAGGACTTTTTACAAGGGCATGGAGTGAGGGGTAATAGCTTCAAACTGGAAGAGGGGAGATTTAGATTAGATATTAGGAAGAAATTTTTCACTATGAGGGTGGTGAGGCACTGGCCCAGGTTGCCCAGAGAAGTTGTGGAAGCTCCATCCCTGGAGGTGTTCAAGGCCAGGCTGGATGGGACTTTGAGCAACCTGGGCTGGTGGGAGGTGTCCCTGCCCATGGCAGGGGGGTTGGAACTCGATGATATTTAAGTTCCCTTCCAACCTAAACCATTCTATGATTTCTTTGCCATTTGCTTTGCTAAACTACTTGGGCATCCCTCAGATAGGATTTAGGCAGATTGGCACGAAGTCATGAGGGCCTCAGCAATATTGTCAGTGATTATTTTCACATATAAAGGGCTCAAAAAAGGATGGAGTGAATCCATCTCTGCTCTTTCCTATCACCGGAATTTCCACCTGTGCTGGATCCATGCTACTGTGGTCCACCTGAGCGTTGGCACTAAATAAAAATTCTTCCAAACCTACCCACAAACAGAGCTATTGCTATAGCAAGGAACTTCTGTAATAGCCATGGGCTTGTTGGTCTGGACAAACTACTGGAATTATTCCAGCATCCAAGTCATGTTATTCCCTTTCAGCAAAGCAGTCAGGCTCTCAGTGAACTTCAGCATCTGAAGGGATCCTTCTGATTTCTGGGCTGAACTGTTCACTCTAGTTTGCTCTGCAGAAACATGAAGGCTTGGAAGGACAACTGAAGCTCACCTTGCCTTGGCATGATCAACAATGATGCATTGCATTTGGAGCACCTTTGTTGTTGGAAGTGGGAAAAGCAAGAATTTGCTTAAGGAACTTCTGAGTTTTGGGCTACATTTGCAGACTTTGACTTATAAAAGTACTGAAGCTACAAAATACAAAACGTGTGCAAAATAATCACATATTCTGCTTCAACACACATCTCCAGCAAGGAGGAGATCTTACCTTGTCGCCTTTCAGGGTGATGGTGCTCTCCAGAGAAGACATCTGCAAAAGGAAGAAACTTTGCTCACAAAGTGAAGGATGATGTCTTTGATACAAGCTCTCACCTCCATGTGCCTTTTATCCCCGTTAGCCCTTATCCACGGGCACAGAGCCTGCTGCTTCCTCCCAAATCAGACAACAACCTGAACCTGCTACGTTTGGACTCAAGTCAACACGTGCAGCATCTTTGCTCTCACAGGTAAGAGATTCAGGGTGGCTGCGATGTTGGTGTCAACATCTGCATTTCTAATGAAGGCCCTCTCAAAGGGAACTGGGCTCACAGAGACACCACTTCCCTGGTGCTCAGGACATTGCTTGGGTCCCCCTCTGACGTGGGCATTTAGTGGGATGTTTTAGTAGCCAGTTGGGTAACTGCATGAGTGAGAATAAGTCTTTTGAACACTAAGACCACCTGGCTGGGTGATGGAGCAAGATGGTTGTGCATTAGCAGAGAAGGATCTTGCCATACCCTGGACCAATAAGGCTCTTCCCAGTTTTGAAAGGAACATTGAAAGGAATTTTGAATTGGTATCCCCATGTCCCATTCCCAAACACACCAGAGTCCAAGTAATGCAAAATATATGAGAGGCAAGTGAACAGGAGCCCCAGTAGATAACAACAGCTGAAAATGGGGCTGGGACCACAAAATGGCGTGGCTTCAGACAGCATGTTGGTAGGGTTGGGAGCAGAGAGCTGCTATATACGGAGAGAGGCATCACCAGAAGGCAATGACTCCTTGCTCCTGGCTTGTCCTGAGTTTCAGAGTCAGCAGAAACCACTGTCTTGTACAGGAATGATACTGCTGAAGGTGGTGAGTGGCATTTTGCCCACTTTGAAGCAGCCTCGTACTCAGATCTTGCCAATGCCTCATCCCTGGGAATGGAAGATAACGTCTAGCACAGCTCTCCAAAGAGGCTGTGGCTCCTGGTCCTGAGACAGTCATTTGGTTTTGCACTGGGGTGGCTTTACCTCCAACTGGAGCCAATGGGGTGAAAAAATGCCTCATTGCACATTCTTGTACTAAAACACCTTCCTGATCACCTAAATGACCTTTCAAAATCTCTTCCAGCCTTATTTTTGATGAACGCGAGTTGGGTTTCTTTCTTAATCTGACACAACTTGATGTTAGGCCTTTTATCCAAAGGAGAAGTCTAGGCAAAGGCACAGGAGAGTCCTGAGCATGGGTCATCCCATGTGCCTAAGCACCTTTCCTAGAAGGCATCCATCTCTCTGCCTTCACTGTAGAAGGAGCCCAGATGCTTTGATTACACAACAGTTAGCGATTAAAGGTATTGGATGGGTTCATAGCTAGGCGTTAGTCCCTTCTGTGTCACGGTCTTCTTGCATCATCAGTGACAAGCCATTTGGGAGGGATTCATGCGTGTATCTGTAGAGGAGCTAGATACGCTGCTTTGCACCTTCGATAAGGCTAGGAGGGAAATCCACTCTACAACATGCACTGTTGAAAGCAGTAAGTTCTGGCAACGTGTCCTCCGTGGTACCCAGGATTTATGACAAATCTCAATATATCCCTTCCCCGAACAAATGTGCAAGACAACAGAATTAGGCATTACTCACAATGCTTCCAGGAGTCCCAGGCAGCCCAGGCTCACCCTATGAAGATACAACACCACCGTAACACCCCCCCCCCCCCCCCCAAAAAAAAAAAAGTCAGTGGTGCAATTCAACAATTTAGCCCCCAAACAGACTTTCTCTCATGCAAGGTTATAAACGGGAATGTGCAAACCTACAGGTTCGCCCTTGTCTCCCTTCTCTCCAGTGATTCCCTAGGAGGTGGAGAGAGAGGCAGGATGAGAACAAGCCATGGTAGGAGAGGGGGTCTCAGCAGTCTCCCCTCTTCTTGCCAGCTCAGCATCCAACGGACTAACAAGCCCGTCTTCAAGCAGCTGAGCTAATGAAATCTGGATTTCAACATCTCTCCTGTGGAGGAGTTCTCTGATATTTAATAAGAGGTGAGATTATTAGCCTCTTCCTCAGTGGGTAGGCTCGGTAGACATTTTCCCACAGTCAGCTGCTCAGTTTCACAAAGTTTGTAGCAACACCATGTGTTTGAGACCTCTGACAATGTAGCTGATCTTAACCAGTGTTTTCCAAAGCTATTAGAGGGAGATCAGACAGACAGAACGTAAGTGCATCATTTTCCTTCCTTCCTCACCAGACCAAGACAGTATTAAGCGTTTCGTTTCCAGCAGTGTGGGGCTGGGGAAGTTTTGCACACTCAGAACCCCCCAGCGCACAGTCCTGCTAATCCTGTGCTCAAGCTAATCAAACAAGAAGGGAGAAACAGCCCTAATCCTCCCTCTGAAGAGGAGACCCCCTCCCCAGGAGAGAGGGAGGGACCTTTCTATGCCGCGAAGGCTGCAAGGCAGAAAAAAAGATGATGGTTTCTTTGATTGGCATTGCACTATCCCAAGTTCTCCCTCTCTCCACTGCTCCTTTAGGGATTGCCTTACATTCTTTCCAGGTTGTCCTGTATCGCCTTTTATCCCCTGCTCTCCAGGCCGTCCTGGGAGTCCAGGCGGCCCCTGCAAGAAAGGATTTGGAGAAGCAATCAGAAATAGAGCACATCCAGAAGCTCAAAAAAGTAAAGCAAACAAAAAAAAATGCCACCTCCCCCTATGATTTTTCACCCAGGAAATAAATATTTGTACATGGACGTTTCTAAGTGGGGACTCTCACTGGGACGGGGAAGGAAGTCCTCTCCTCCTGCACAGACCAGGGGTGCCTGGGCAGCAGCAGAGCAGCCTCCCCTGATGCCCCACCACTCACCTGGGCAGTAAATTATAATAATAGGAGTTGTTACCCTGATCCCTCTCTCTCCTGGTTCTCCAGGGACACCAGTTTCTCCCTAAAAGAGAGGAGTAGGAGCTTTTAATCATCAGGTTGAACCTTCATTGAGGATCCTAATTCTACTGCACCAACATCTGGAGGACCCGGTTTAAAAGAAGAGAACCTAGTCCACCCACCATTCCAGTGGCTCTAAAGCAGGTAAGATCTCCTCTTTGGCATTGTGTAATGCTTGGAAAGGCAGTACAAAGGCAGTCTTATGGTCATCTGAGATGTCTTAAATTAGGGGTGGTGTTTTAGAACGGTCCCATAAATGAATGAAATGGGGCAGAAGGAGTACGGTGACAGTAGAGTATTCATATTTAGGAAGAAAATGAGGTTATTTCCACCAAACTCCACTATCATTTGTGGCAATCTCTTTTCTGCATCTGCTGCAGAGCATAAAGAACGGTATCTCAAAATCCCCACAGTTTAGTTCTTTTCTGGCCTTTCTTTTTTAGCCTTTAGCTTTGGAAGATGAAACCAAAGTTCAACTAAGAGACAGAAGAGCCAAGGGCAAGATGAATAGGATTCTTCGTAGTCTCATCTAAGACAACAGTAAATAAAATGAGCAGGGGTCAGCTTCAAACCAAATCAAAGGGGGTGTTTATTCAGCTGCTGCTGCACTAAGCTGTGCAACGCATTGCCCAGGGGATTTGAGGGTGTTAAAGGTTTATGTGGGGTGACTAAATTCATGGGAGGAAAATTGACCAAGAGCTGTCAAACCCATAAGACATCACCTTTCACACAGGACATCCCACTTTTGCACTTTTCCCAAGACTTCCAGGGAAGTTGGCCACTCTTGGAGGTGAGATGCCAGGATGGATAGACCTTCACTCTAACTCAGTGCAGACCTTCTCCTACACTGCTGTACCCAGACCTCCCCCTGTGAGTGAGCCTGCTGTGTTTGGTACCTGTATAACTCTAGAAGATGTGGGCTCCCCACTGATTACCTTGGTCCCAGAGGTGCCTTTCTCCCCTGGTTCTCCCTACAACACAATGCAAAAGTGCTCGGTTACATTTCCACCTGTGACCAAGTTCTTTCACCCTGATTTCCTAATCAGGTTAAGAGGTCTTATTTTGAAATAAGGCTGAGAGAGTTGGGGTTGTTCAGCCTGGAGAGGAGAAGGCTCCATGGAGACCTTAGAACCCCTTCCAGTCCCTAAAGGGGCTACAGGAGAGCTGGGGAGGGACTCTTGATCCGGGAGTGAAGCGATAGGATGAGGGGGAACGGTTTTACACGGAAAGAGGGGAGATTCAGATTAGGTATTAGGAAGAAATTCTTGACTGTGAGGGTGGTGAGACACTGGCCCAGGTTGCCCAGAGAAGCTGTGGATGCCCCATCCCTGGAGGTGTTCAAGACTAGGTTGGATGGGGCTTTGAGCAACCTGGGCTGGGGGGGAGGTGTCCCTGCCTATGGCAGGGGGTAGGAACTAGATGAGCTTTAAGGTATCTTCCAACCCAATCTATTCTATGATTCTATGAAATCATAGGTGGCTCTGAATTCAGCGGTGTTGGGCAGCAGTGCCTCGGGATCAGAATCACGGCCACTTTCTTTTTAAGCCTTCCCTTGGTGATTCTATTCCACTTGATGTTCAGGGATCAACTCATCCCTTCGAACTGAAGAAAAATCTTCACTGACTGTGGTTAGGAGAGGCTTTCCAGAAGCCAGTTATGATGTTTTTGTGAGGGGCCAACTTATGTGACCGTAACAAGGAACTATTATGCCCCAAAACCAAAAGCAAGCTCTTCAGGGCTGTTGTGGCTGCACACTGTGCTAGTTCCCTGCACGTCAGGCAGATGTGACTCAAGGACAAGAAAGCATGATGTTGAATAACAAGAAATGCTGCGTCCAGGCATTGTAACACAAACACCGTGGGACCGTGTTCCCTGGACCATGGGTAAAGAGACTCTGCCCCAAAACATAGCCAAAAGTGTGACCTAATGACAACCTGTGAAGGATCTACCGCCTCACTTGCAATGAAACAGTGGACAGAGCAAATGAGAAGTTAGATCCCTTGATGAGCAAACCATCGTGCCTAATTAAAGGTAGTTTGTCCGCTCTCGTTTGTTGACCATTGTTGTGCTGAGATCTGCCTCTTCCCCAACCAGTATAACATGCATATTTCTGACTGGTCCCATCTTGTCACTTGTTCCTACTTGCTATTGTAAAGACATAACCTGGGGTTGTTAGCTTGGTACAGAGTGGTGTACTGAGGGGTTCAGCATGATCATCTGACTGGATTGTTAGCTTCTACTTACATCTTTACCTCTTAGTCCGGTCTCGCCTGGTTTCCCAGGTAATCCTGGTTCACCTTTCTCTCCCTTCAGACCTATATCCCCCTGAAGAAAGCAAAGCCGTCATTACATTCCTCTTCTGCATTTCATAGTCCTCACACTTCAGACACTGCGGGGCAGATTCAGACAGCATGCCAGGCCCCATGATGATGCAATTGCTTCCACATTCTTGGCTCAAGCTTGAGCTCAGAGCATCTACACTGTGCTAGGAAGGGCTGTGCTTGTAATATTTGCTTAGCAGGCTAGGCTGGAAAGCATCCATCTGTAATTTAGTCCATCCAGACTCCATGATCAGCCTTGGCAGACACTGCAGGTGTCTGCAGGTTCTCCACCTCCAGGAAGCTTTGCAGTGCAAATGAGGTGGCCCATTAGTGGAGACCTAGGAGATGGCTCTGGTCTTGAGAGAGCGGTGTGGACACAGGGTCAGTTCCCCCTCCAGGTTTTAACTTCTATTCCCATGTAAAATCAGTTGAGCTCCTATGGATGGGTACTTATGCATCTACTCTGCTTTCGGTTTGTACAAGAGAGACTTTCCTCATCACTCAACCACCTCATCCTGCCTTCTCCTAACCCAAACCACCTCTTGCTGCCTTCTCCACTTTGCAACTGCATTAACACATCTTGTTAACACATGCTGTCTTGGATGCATCTCATTTATCTCTTTTGACATCCAATTTCTCCATGCCAATGAAGCTGATCCAACCTAAATATTCCCTTCACTGGGCTACGTGTCATGGTGTAACATTTCCCAAATCCATATGCTCCTTCAGCCAAGCCTGGGGAGCAAAGCTGTTTAAGAAATGTACACAGCGAGACAGATTCACTGAACAAACACCACATTTGGGATGTTTTCCAGACCTCACTTGACCAGTTTTGAACCTTTGCTAGGAGGAAACCTACAAGCCAGGTTTTGTAGATTTTTTTTAAGATGCAAGAACATCTTTTCGTTGTTTTTCTATGCAACACTCTGCATGTCATATGGAGACTCCAGCAAAGCAGGATTTGTTCAGACCTTTCAGCTTTTAAACACTCCCCATGTTTTGACGCTAGCCCCATGGCAAAGATCAAACCCCACTGACTCAAGTTTCTTTGGGTGGCACAGACATCAGTCATGAGACAAAGCTTTACGCCTTGCAAATCACTGCACAGACTCACCTTCTGACCGGGTTTGCCAGACAAACCTACATTTCCCTGCAGAAATACAGACCGTTAGTCACATGGCAAGAATGATACAGGTAGAATAATTGCAGGTGAGGGTCTTCTGTTGTATCTAAAGGGCATAAACATCAGACTCAATGCTGCAAAGCTACTCTTTGATTGCCAGTACTAGCAGCTGAAACAGTCTAGTAAAATGAAGAGAAGGGGAAAACAGATGGTGTCCTAAGCAGGGCTGCTGTAAGCACACACTGCCTAGATGCATTTGTCTTCCCCACTTTGAAACCATTAATGCTTTAATAAGTAGCTTTGATAGAGGGGTGGGGACCTCAAAGATGTTAGGTTTTGCAAGTTTTTGCTGGTTTAAAGTGAAAGGGACTATTAATATCCCGGTAGGAGGGAACACTAAGGCATTAACCCAACCCTTACTAGACACCAGTGAACTCACGTGGGAGCCACCAGAAGCTTGCACCTTCTTAGATACAAAAGTCGGGATGATAAAGGTCGAGTTCACCTTCAGGACACAAAGCCATTGGTAATGGGGCTTCCTTGGTTTTGCCATTGAATTACCACTTGAGCACTGATCATCAGTGCTTTCTTCCAGACTCACAGGTGATCCTCCCTCTGCATTTTGGAGGATTCCCTCCTTAGCACTGTCTTCCCCAGCCAGGTGCAAACTACCCCACCACACAAGACCACCATGGGATCACCAACCACAGGGTCACAGCCTAGCTCCTTGTCACCATCCCAATAGTAATATTGCCTGATGACAGACCTCAGGGGTGAAGGCCAGCAATTGAATGTCCGTGGAGGTGACAGAGATTTTGTCTTTGAACCTTCTGATTTGCCTTCTTAGCCCTCCCCTTTCCAAAGCCAGTATGTTGCCCCACTCACCCTGTCGCCTGGGTCTCCCTTCAGCCCAGGTTGACCAGGAATACCGAAACCTGGACTTCCCTGAAAAAATCAATGATGATGCGTGTCTCAGTGTAATGTTTGGAGAGCTTTTCCTCTCTGCACCTCTACGTATGACAGAGAGAGCTAGGACTAGATCCTGTGCTGGTAACCACCTCTCAGCTTGTCCTCATGGCCTCCACATGGTCCCTCTCCCCTCCTAACCCCACTCCTTGCCACCTCTGAGAGATGCTGTTGTGGAAAGCCAGCTTTCACCAGAGTGCTATTTGGGAAACCCAGCACATGCCTCCGTTTCCCCATGCCGATCTTGCAGATCTTGGCTGCAATTCTTCCACTGCCATGCACAAGCTGTGGTGGCATGACCTTGCCACTCTTGGGAACATGTCCTGTGCCATGCTCACTGTTAGCAGGCTCCACCACCACTTTGTAGTCCCCTCAAGGATCAGCCTGCTTCCCGTCCTCGCTATAACTACTAAGAGTTTGTTGCAAATGCTGTGTTTGGTGCTAAGCAGGAGGTGGAGGGAGACACGGTGTCTTCCCAGAGCAGCTTCCAAGCTCAGGACATAAATGTCCACAACTGAAGCTAGCAGGAAAGCACAGAGCAGTTCCTAGGCGTTTTCATCAACCATGGGCAGCTGCCTGAGCTGAGCACTGGTAACTGCGTTTCTCTCTGACTTCCTTTCAAGGCACTTTTGACCTCTCCATGTGACAAGACTCCCCCTTGGCGTTCAGCACATGGGTGCTCCTTGTTAGCATGACTTGGGCAGCAATTCCATCTGCCTCAGAATTTCCTTTGTGGACACAAACAAAATAAACCCTTTTACCCATAAAGGATGTGCTGAGAAAAGCAAGTGCATTACCTTCTCTCCTTTGTCTCCTTGTATTCCTTTGTCTCCTTGTGGTCCCAGGGCCCCCATTGGTCCAATATCTCCCTGTGAATAAAAGACATCCCCAAAGCTAATAATATCATGCAGGAAGCCAAGTCCTGTTCATGCAGCTCCCTAGAGCTGCATTTTGCACTTCTAATACACTCTGAAAACCATTCCCTTGCCAAATCCACCCATCTATCCATCTTTGAGTTTATATCGAAGCTTTCCCTTCGGTACCTGGGTTTCTGCTATGCAAAACTCACCATAGTAGTTACACCCTGTCCACTCATGCAAATGGTATACTGTAAAGCACTATGTGTGCATTTGTAGGGGTGTTAAGCAGGATAAAATTCAGGTCCCAGGCCACTGCCTGAATGCAGCCAGGCCAAAAGATGAGAGACATTTTTGTTAAGCAACGTTAAGCAATCTGGACAATGAGACTGATGAAGGGTGGTGGCTCCAACATCCAAGCCCAGTGAAAAGGACAAAACTGATTGTCTCTAAGGGGTGATAAAGGAGATCCTGTATTTCTTTGCAGGTTGGCAATGAGCTATCAAGAATTAAAAAAAAAAAAAAAGTAAGATATTCCAGGCCATGTCCCGCCACGAGGCCATTGGAGAAGTGAATTGTATCTGCTGTGCTACAAAGCAGATGTACAACATGCACAACGTAGTCAGGGAACAGCCCTGTCTCAGAGATCTCCTTGGTTTGAGAAATGCAATTTCCTCCAGTCACGGGGAGGCCAAATGCTGGGTCAGGGGCCTAAAGACATGGGGAAATCTCCATCCGTGGAGATGCTCAGCACACAAGGTCCTGAGCAACCTGACTCAGCTTTGAAGCTGGCTCTGTTTTGAGCCGGAGGTGGGACTAGAGATCTCCAGAAGTCCCTTCCAGCCTCAACTGTACTATGATTTTATGTCAATGCCTCCCTTGGCTGGCAACTAGCTTCTGTGAGTGGGCTGGATCTGCACTTCAGTGATCTCTCCTGTCTAAAACTAGCACATGGCAATCCCAAATTGCCCCAGACTAGGGCTAGAAAGAGAATGACAGGTACAAAATGTTAATAAAAGCAAAAGAAATATCAGCAGGGCAAGACTGTTGCTACTTTTCCAACCTCTCCAGTCAATCACAAGGGAGATATGATTCAGACGGTGAGAGATGGTACAGCCTTCACTTTTTCAGGCGAAGGTCTCATTTAAGTTTCAAGCAGTGCTAATTAACAGACTTACCCTGACACCTTTCTTGCCTGGAGGTCCCAAAACCTGAGGATAAAAAGACATCACAGAAATGCTCTCTTATTTGGGAAAAAGGATCTCCCTTTCAAAGGAGGGTCTATTCATACTACCTTTTCCAAAGCAAGAGAATCTCAGCCTTTTTATGGGATTGGAAAACCATGACCTGCACCGATGGCTAGAAAGGGCTACAAGCCAGAGAGGAATACAAAGCCAAATTGCAAACCCAGTGAAGCTTGTGAGGAATCCCACCAACTTCAGTAGGTTTTGGGTCCAGGGACGGGACTGAACAGTCACCGACATGCAAGGTGTTATCAGCAGATAGCAGCTGTAGCCTTCGCTAACACAGAGACAGCAACGTCCTTACTCATTCAACCATCCTCCTCAGTCTGTCCTGGTGGTGGGTCTCAGTCCTTAATGCAACCTCCAACTGCTCCCACAGCCCTTGCAGCAATGCCGTGGGGCACACAAAGGTGGCCACCACCAAGGTTTCTCCTTAAAGCTGCCCTAGCATTTGGAGGAACATGAAGAGCAGTGCCTCTTCAGCAGAGACCAGAGCAGCCCCATTGTGAATGAGGAGCTTGAGCAGGGGCACAAGCCTGGAGCACAGGGCTTCAGTTGTGGGGAGGCTTTATCCTTATGTTTCCCACACAGCAGCAAAGCTCCTTTGAGGAGCGAGTGGGCAAGTGTGGTGCAG
This sequence comes from Pluvialis apricaria, assembly GCA_017639485.1. Taxonomy (NCBI): domain Eukaryota; kingdom Metazoa; phylum Chordata; class Aves; order Charadriiformes; family Charadriidae; genus Pluvialis; species Pluvialis apricaria. Next base: position 220,512,063 of record CM030007.1, on the reverse strand, counting down.
GGCTGGGAATACAAGAAGTGGAGCAAGCAGGTAGAAGACAGTTAGCTGGAGGGTCAGGGAAAAGGTCTGTTAGTTCTTCCTGCAGTTCAGTGGGACACATCTTTCTTGGTCCTTGGTTTACTGGCACCACTACTGGTGATGCTGCATGGCTATAGCACAAGAAGGGCTGTAATTCACTCATAGTTACCCCCATAGCTGGAGCACCTGGAAATCCAGGGTTCCCCTGCAAGGCAAGAGAACATAAAATGAACAATCTAAGGCAATGAAAAATTTCTGCTCATTGCTTTCCCCTATCCGTTCCTTAAAACCATTCAAAACTCATCTCAAATGCACAAGAGCAAAACAGAGAGGAGACACAGAGCTCAAGAACGTCCCTGCTGGCTTCATCTCTGCATAACACCCCCTCAACTGTGCTTGCAATAGCTAAACACATGGAACAAGCTGGGGAAAGTCAGGATACCTTCACCTTAGCTAGTCAAACATGTTGTTCTCTTACTGTTTGACTTACCTGGTCTCCCTTCTGCCCTGGAGGTCCTGGGAGTCCCTGTAAGACATCAAAAGAGAATTTCCACCGGACTGAAAACAGATTCAGCACTTTCGGTCCCTGATGTAGTGAGAAGCTCCCAACCAGAGGGACGGAGGGAGGAAGCTCTTCAGCCCCATTTTTCACTAACTACAAGACAGTTCTGCCAGACAGCTATAAGGGCTCTTGGGTGAGAGATGGAAATCCCCGTGCCTATCTCTAGCGTGCCTGATTGCCGTCTACCAGGAGACCAAGTGCACAGACGCAAGCTCTCATCCCAGGTAAAGCTATCAAAGACGGTCCTTTGCGAGCAAAAAAAGGTATGGAGACGGCCATGAGATGCATGGGAGCTACCAGACCAGGCCAGAGCATTGGCTAATCCAGCCCCAGGACTCTGCTCAAAGCTGGAAGTTGCAAGTACGCGTACCCGCTGTGCTTGCAGGGCCTTGCTCCTGCAAAATGCTCTGGCTCGAGGAAGACCGACAGCCTATTTCCATTTTTCACTACTGTAGCTATTCTTAGGAAAAAATGCTGCCGTCTCTTTTGATCTTTGATGCGGTAATCAAATGCCTGTGCAGAACAAGTGCAGCTTGGGGAGCTGTAAAAACAGCAAACCTGAAATACAGCTCAATAAAAGCAACCTGTGAATACGCAGTATGGACTGGCAAGGAGTATCCAAGGTTGGTTTGTCAGTGTTTACGAGTTGCAGACTGCCTCGGGAATTTGTCATTGGTGCAAGGTCTATGCCACGCGCAACGGCACCTTCAGCAGGAGTGAGTTCCTGAACTTTGCAGTTACGTGGCACGTAGCTACGTGGCCCAGTTGTACCTGGCCAGACCGGGAGAAACCTTTGTGGGGGGACATCAAATTCCCTCCCTCTGGATCTCCAACCAGATACCTCAACTACTCTGTCCTGAACCCGAAAACAGAGCCAGTGCTTCTTCCCCTCCTACTCTGCGCTCCAGCGCTGGCCAGTCTCACCTTTTCCCCTTTAACACCACCTTGCCCTTTGTTACCCTGGAAGACAGAAGATGCTTTAGTTAAGACAAGGCTCCACTGGCAGAGCAGGACGAGCCTGGAGGCTCACATGCTGCAGAAGAGCACACTGAGCATGTTCCCCCCACTGAAGACTGTGAAAGCAGGGTGGAAAGCAAATTTAAAAAAAAAAAAAAGAAAAAATGAAGTATTTTACATACATTATTTTACATATATGTCATATATAATATATAGCATGTTACATATATACTCCATGCATTTCTATATTGTGTATTGCATATTAATTACCTGCATAGTGTCAATAATATAAGATACTTTGTATAATCAAACATATCACCATACACACTTTATATATAATGCCTAATATTAAATTGCATGCTCATTATAATAGATAGTTACTACATAGTTATATCATAATAATCTACTCTATAATGTAATACACATTACTATATGTATATATGGACTATCCTGAGCTTGATCAGACTGTTTCCTCCCAAGGAGCTTGAGAGCTGAAGGCGAGACAGTCTCTTGGAAAAGCTGAAAGTTTCCAGCATAGATAACGTGCAGATCTGGGGTTGCGGGGTAGGTCCAGGCTCAGAGGCTGAGCATAACCAAGATGAGCAAGGTGAGATATTGGTCCAGGGCCCAGTTACCGTGGGTTCTACATTTACATATTTTTTTTGTCTTAATTTTTAAAACTTTGTTCTGCTTTGATCAATTTGCAGGCGCACCCTTGGCCCAAACAGTTCTTCTTCCCCAGGTGGTCCTGGTTCACCCTAAACAAAAATGAGCAGCTGTGATTGCCTCCTGCACCTTCTGCTGTCCACTCAGAAAGAGCTCATGAGCAACGTCAACAGTTACCTCACCATTGAGCACCCTGCCAAATTTTGCTCTTACTCCCCATTGCTTTGCATGGGCAGTCCATGAAACACCCTGCCACGGACCCATAGAATCATAGAATCATAGAATTGCTGAGGTTGGAAGGGACCTTTAAGATCATCAAGTCCAACCATTAACTTACCCTGTCAAAACCACCTCTAAACCATGCCCCTAAGTACCACATCTGCCCTTTTTTTAAATACCTCCAGGGATGGCGAATCCACCACCTCCCTGGGCAGCCTATTCCAATGTTTAATAACACTTTCAGTGAAAAAATGTTTCCTAATATCCAATCTAAACCTCCCCTGACGTAACTTGAATCCATTTCCTCTCGTTCTATCACTTTTCACCAGGGAGAAGAGGTCAGCCCCCACCTCTCTACAACCCATATTTGTGTGGATCAAGACTGGGCAATTCAAGGAGGTCTTTGCTCTTGCGAAAAGCAAGACATGAGCAGCAAACTGGCTGTTAGCACTTGCAAAGACTTTACAGATTTAAGATCCTTTTCTATTTTATGAAATAAAAAAGCACCACAGCACAGGTAAGCAAACCACTTTGTTTCAGGCTGAATGAAACATTTCCTTCGATATTATTTGTTCGCTTCATTTTACACCTCTCTTGGAAGCATGAAAATAATTTATTTTGGGGTCATCATGGACATTTTTTGAGCTTAACAGATGTGAAATAAATCAGTGACTGAGATGCATTTGGCCATCAGCAGTAACTCAAAGAGTATAGCCTGAGTTACCTGGAGAAGGGGACGGGCAGACAGCCATACAACCCAATCCTAAGTGGTTCTCCTCCAAGAGCCACAACAACCTGGGACCATGCCAAGTTGCCTCATGTACTACCTAAACCCACGCCTGGCACTTTCCATACCAGGGAAAATCCAGACTGCCTGAGTCTTTCTCCGGTGTCAGACTTCAAAAGGAGCTCAAGCCAGGTGCTTCAGGAAGAAGCAAACATCCACTCAAACCTGAATTGAGAGGCTCAGAAGGAAGTCTTCTTCCTGCTACAGCAATTGTCCCTGTACATGTCAAGATCAGTTGATTCTTCCAGCACCCACAGCCTTCCAGGTATTTTGTCACATGGAGAAGCCCTGGAGTTGAACCCCCACATCTCCATGAGTAGTGAGAGCTGGGAGATAGGCAGCGGTTTCCAAGAAAATCTTCCTGCCTGCCATGAGTCCCTTCCTGACCAGTCCTTGCCATGTGTCATCTTCCCTGGGTTCCCAGCACAGTTGCAAGATTCAGGCTGGAGCTACATTTATCCAGTCCCTTTCCTCTGCCAGCACCTGGACACCAAAATCATTCCTCAAAACAACCTCAGCCTCTTAAGCAAGCCGAGAGAATTGGTCAAGTCAAGGTTTCCCCCAACAGTTGGGAAAAGAAGAGCATTTCCAGAAGAAAACTCAAACTTCAGGATGGGCTGTATCAGCTCTGACAGGGCTGGTCTTTCTCCACTGGAAATGTGGGTATGAATCTGGGCCTGGATGGTTCAGAGGAAGGTGTCCAACATGCAGATGTGAGACAATCTGCTCCTTACATCTTCCTCCCAAAACACATTTAACATGAACTACTACAATTCTGCGGAGTCTCACTGGCCACAAAAATGCCATTTATTATTTTATTAAAATATCACCTCTTCCTGCCATTCCAGGTCTCTGCAGCACTCTGCAGCAATGACTTCCACAGGCCATTGACTGCTGATATGTACAATTATTCCCTTTCACTGCTTTCGAGTAAGGGGTCAACATTCCCACAGCCTATGAAGATGGTTAGAGCTAGATGTTTTCCTTGCCAGCTGACTACCAGGCCCAGGGACTCAGGTTCAGCATTTTGGTACCTACCTTTGGTCCTGGTGCTCCTGGAGGTCCCATCATGCCCTGAGAAAACAGAAGAAACAGTGAAAGCTCAGACTTTAAAACCCAATGTCTTCCCTTCTCTCTTCCCCTTTCCATTTGTAACCACAGGTTGTGCCCTCTGACGAAAACCTGGATAAGAGGTATTGGAGGAGACTCTGGAGACACTGAACCCTCCAAGGGGTCTTTAGCTGCAAATCTCACTCCCAAATTGCCGACTCACCTGCTCTCCTTCTTCTCCCTTCAAGCCAGCAGTGCCGGGAATGCCCGTTCCTGCCATCCCCTGCAAGGTAAGCACAGCATTGCCCTCAGGAAAGCTGGTCCCCAAAGTTGCAGAGCATGATATCTCCTACCCAGATATCTGCTTCAGAGCTCTACTCTTAGCCACCCTGCAAAGCAGGAGGGGAGAAATTTGCTCTGTAAACATTTGGCTAAGACACATGCCTAGCCAGTAACCTTCAGGCAAGGTGCAAACTATGACTTGGAGGAGAGAATTAAAAACAAGGGTCTGCAGGTGTCTTCAGTGACCATTTCTGTAGGTGTTTTCAGTGACCATTTGAAGCAGGGTGGGGGATTCAGTAAAGTAGCCCTATCCAGGGGCGAGGGAGCATGCAGGGCTTGGGCCATGTTTGGGAGGAAACAGTGCTCCTGGCAGTAGGAACTGCAGAGGAGATCCTCCACTGGGTGGAAACCAGAAGGCCGAGAGGAAAATGGACTTGGATGGAGATGGAGCATCTATTCTACCATGCACAAACTCAAACCCATAAAAGCAGGGAGTGAAGGGGAATGGTGGGAAATCCCAATGTGCCTCCCCACACATCTACCCTGCTATTACTTTGTCTCAGCTATTCTCAGCTCCCCCTTGGGCTGATGGATCCTGCAAGCACCTGACATGAGTAATGACCTTTTCTCCCCTTGGTCCAGGCAGTCCAGGAACACCATCTAGCCCTACAGGGCCTGGCAAGCCAGGTTTCCCCTGAAAAGGAAGATACATCATCAAATCTTTTTCTTCCAAACTCTTTGTTACCAATCATACTAAAGAAAGGTTTATTTTTAAGTGTGCGGAAACACAAGTAGAGAAATATATATCCTGATGTGCCTATCTTAACAGTTCCTGTCGAACTGAGGATTTATAGCGATGTCTATGTATTCCCAAACTTCCTTTTCCTCCACAAATAAGCTATAGATCACTGGCTTTACTCAGGAAGGGAACATAAAGATGTGTTTGCTTGCTACATGGGAAGATAGAGCCTGGGTACCCATGTCGATATGGCAGTGGCTGTCTTCTGCTGTGGCTCTTCATGGCTGTGTTGCTGTAAGAGGGTGACCATAGTAATGCTGCTGGTGTAGAAACGGTGAAGACTGATGTATGGAAACGGCTGCTCTATGGGATATAGCTCTACAGTATGGCAAAGATAAGGAAAAAGGACCCATATATGATGATGGACAGTAAGAGGCCCTTTGGGAAGGGTGCAAGAACTGGACATTCCCTGTCCCTCAGTAGTCTTTCAGGTTTGAGCCATTTGTAATGCAGGGACTTCCCGAACCAGACATGGATTCTTTTACTCCTAGTAGTGCTCCATGGACTTTTTTCCTTCTCTTATCTCCCTGTGAATTCAAACTTCCTACAACCCAAAACATCCTTGTGGGACTTCTTCTGTGAAGATCCACCACCTTTTCTTTGTTTTGAATCTGCTGCCAGCTCAGTGCATTTGCTGTCCCACACTTTTGATCCACCTTCTTGCTGGCCTCTGGACCTGCCCCAGTTCTTCTCTGTCCTGCTGAGATCAGGGGGGTGTGATGTAGGAAGGAGAAGGGTTGCACTCAGCTGCTCCATGGGTGAAGGAGACAGCGAGGGCTCAAGGGTGAATCACTGTTGCTTTGGAGTAGCCTTCATCAGGTGACATTTGTTATCATCTGCCAACATGATTGACTACGCCAGAGGTTTATCATCATGGTGAGCACCGTGATGGATGCACTTCCCACAGCTTTGCTCCATGCCATGAGGAAGAGCATGCCCTTGCTTTTGGCAAAAGGAATGGCCGTTATCCCGTGTCTTTGCTGTGTTTCTAACATTTCCCTTTCAGCAGTTCCTGTGTGACAGGTCAACAGGATGAAGTTGACAAAGTGAGAAATGCTTAATTGGCCCTGGTTAATCTGCCAGCCCTTATCAGCAGAATGAAGCTTCCTAAAGTGGCAGCTGATGAGAGCTGGCAGTAGACATTGTCCCTCTACACCCACCCCGCATGGCAGCGGGCATCTTGAGGCCAATGATCCCTTCCCACCCTGGCCAGCAGCAACTGGCCATCGGTGGACCACTCACCGGCTCTCCCACGCCTCCTCTGTCACCCTTGAGGCCATTCCTCCCACGAGGGCCCTGCATGAAGCACAGGACAGTCTTACTGTGTGTCCCAGCTGCCCTTTTGGGTCCTGATAGGCATCTGGTAAGTATGGAAACCAGAGCCTACTGAGCAGCTTAGAAATACTTAAAAAAGAAAAGGCTTCTTATCACATGCAGAAGTGAAAGCCAATCTCAGGTACTTACCCTGACACCTGAATCCCCTGGTTCACCCTGAAACACAAAGGACAAGGAGTGTTACCGTGAGGTGGTAAGAGAGGGTCCCCTCTAAACTTAATCCCAGCAAAAATCTCCTGCAGGCTGACAAGCCCAGAAACCAAAACTCCCACCACCCCCAAGGGAAAACAAAGCCTTAGTAGAGGTTTCTGCTATCTCGCATGCTCCAGACACCTCAACCTGCAAAATCTGATTACAACCTCCCCTTAGGGTAAAGGAGGGGAGTTTTAGGTCTTTTGGTCTCTGCTGAGACTTTCTGACCCACTCCCAGTGCAAGGAGACATTTGGTGACAACCATCAGTTGGGTTTTGGCTGTGCACAGCACAAGCGACCCTGGGTATTTCACTCCAGCCACCCAACAACCCTCCTAGGGACCTGGAGCTGGAAAAGTCTTAACAGCCACTGAATCTGGTCCCATGTCAGACAAGTAACCTTTTCAAGCCCCGTCATTGATTCCCGCTGTGTTGAGCAACAGGGCGCTGATGATGGGAATGTTTTGCAGAGTTCCTCCTTTTATGCCTCAATGGGAAAATCTCATGATGGAGAGAAGAAATGAATGTTCCCAGGGCTCTTGAATGAAGAGAGTATCCAGAGACCCTGGACTATGCTGGGTGTCCTCTCTCTGTTGTACAACATTACAGAACCATGCTTCAAATAACCATGCTTACCTTGATGGAGATCCCTGGTGGCCCCTGTGGCCCTGGTAAACCTGGTAAACCTGGTGGTCCTGCTACCCCAGGAACCCCTGGCTGCCCTTTCTGCCCCTGCAACAACAAAAAACAGGAAAGGGAGGTACATGGGCTCTCTCCCAGCTCCCTTCACTTCTCTGCCAGCCCTTGAGAGGCTGAAGGGTCCACCACACCAGGGGTATGATACTCACGGGGAGGCCAGGATGTCCATTTCGGCCGGGAATCACCTCCACTCCTCCCAGGACATAGCCTGGTTCACCCTGCACACAAGGGGTAGGAAGACACGTGATTAGCTACGTTGGGAGGTCCGGGTGCAATCAGGCAGTTTCATAATTTAGCGGCAATTTCATGATCAGCGTAAGTGATTTTAAACACAAATGGCCCCTCCCTACACTACAAACCCAAACCTTGGGTTGCTTACAGCAATTCTTTTGCAGAGGCACCAGAAACCACATGGCCATGACACAAGTTTTGCTTGCTGGCATGGCAGAAAATTAATCCCAGGGAAAAAAAGGAGGTTGGCTTTCAGCAGGATCCATTCCCTGATCTGTAGCCATACAGACAGCTCAGGAAGATGCAAGGAAGGAGGAGGAACGTGCATTGGGGGTTTGGGGAAGGACAGGACAACTGCTCCTGGGATCTGCCCAAAACTGATCCTGAAGCCTTACTATTTTGTGTCCTAAATGGATGCAAACAGGCTTGTTCATAGTGTAAACTCATAAAGGCAGAATGACCCAACCAAGCAATGCCTCCTTCTGCAAATAACCAACTGAAATCACAGCCAAGGGCCTGTGATAAGGACTGAGCACTTTTCTCCTTAAAGATGTTAGATACCTCCTAGCAAAGCTGAAGGACAACTCCCCAAGCTGAAGACTAGCAGTGTAGAGCTACTTACATATAGCTCAGAAGCTCATATTCACCAAAGGTCACTGTACAAATGCTTTGAAATTAGAGATCAGAGCAATACAATAGCTTTTGCCCAACAAAACCCAGGAATGAAACTCACTCTGTCTCCTTTTGGCCCCACTGGTCCGGGATAGCCAGGAGATCCCTGGAATTAAAAACAAATCCTGCAGCATTAAACAGGAAAGCACCTGCAAGACCTGTATCTAATAAAATTTCATTCACTTTTAAAGCAGTCATGAAAACAGGTTGCTAGAAGTGGTCCCAACACTGATGAGAAACATATATGTGTCACCCGTGGGTGTGTTATATGTCCCTCTCTAGTGATGGGCACATGTAGGATGAAGACCTGATGTAGTGACAGTGTAGCACATTCAAGCACCATGGGATGCTGTGAGGAATGAGGGGTTGCCGCTTATTTAATCCACCAGGAGAAGGTAAGCGAATCATAAGGGGCATTCGGTGTGTGCGGTGATTTGTGTTGGAACCCTATGATCTATGCAAACCATGGCTCACAAACATCACAACCTTGTTATAGATGCTAACCCATCACAGACACCGGCGGTTTGATCCAGGTGCCCAAAGATAGGTGATATCGTCGGGTACCCAAGGTATAGGGCTGGATGGCAGAGACGATGCAGGATTTATGGGAGATCTGTGTCCTTCTGGAGCATCATCTGGAGTGGGATAACAGGGCATCTCAAATCACATGAGAGGACTCTTTAAGCAACAGAATTGAGCCCAAAAGATGGAGTTAAGTTCAAGATGGTGCCACCGAAATGTTGTTTCTGCACAGGAGCTGGCTGTTTACACCCTATTGCAGCCAATGGAGGTCTGGGACTCAGTTCAGTTACATGTGCACTGGTGTCTTGTGCCATTTGTGATGCTCTCTGATGCCTGCCTGGCCTCCAGCTCTTACTTCAGAAGTGTCCAGCAAGTCCCATATTTTATCAGCCCTGCATGGTTGCCTTGGAAATCCTAGGGCATCTCAAAGCACAGAATCACAGAACGGTCAGGGTTGGAAGGGACCTCTGGAGATCATCCAGTCCAACCCTGCCAGAGCAGGGTCACCTACACAGTTGCACAGGATTGTGTCCAGGTGGGTTTGGAATGTCTTCAGAGTCGGACACTCTGCCACCTCTCTGGGCAGCCTGTTCCAGTGCTCTGCCACCCTCAAAGGACAGAAGTTCTTCCTCAAGTTAAGATGGAACGTCCTATGTTCAAGTTTGTGCCCATTACCTCTTGTCCTATCACTGGGCACCACTGAAAAAAGACTGTTCCCATCCCCCTGGCACCCTCCCTTTGAGTATTCATAAGTGTTGATAAGATCCCCCCTCAGTCTTCTCTTCTCCAGACTAAAAAGACCCAAGTCCTTCAGCCTTTCAATGACCTGGGCACACCTTGGTACCAGCCCCTCGTCAATTTAGCCCTCATAACCAACGGTGGTTTAGCTGGTCAAAATAGAGCCCTGGTAAAAGCAGGGGAGGGAAATCCGTGACTGCTGATCTAGTGTGCATAGTCATGACATCAATGACTTTAACAGGATGGAGCGACTAGCAGAGTGAAAACAAGGGCCATGAGGCTTGGCCGGTCTATCTAGACGCGTGTTTTCCAAGCAGTGCTATGAACTGTTGCATGAACAATTTGTGTATGGGAAGGCTGTGAGCAAATGCTGCTGCTGGTGATTATGCGTTAGGACTGATAGCTACAACTGAAGGCAGAGTTCATAGTCCTTGGCCTTTTTCAGGACAGCTCTGGTTTCAGGGTTACTCGGCTAGAAATGTGCCTGTGTTGTGTTGCATTATTTGCCAGATCTCTGAACAGAAGGAAATCTACTCCATCCCTGGAGGTGTTCAAGGCCAGGTTGGACAGGGCTTTGAGCAACCTGGGCTGGTGGGAGGTGTCCCTGCCTATGACAGGGGGGTTGGAGCTAGATGATCTTCAAGGTCCCTTCCAACCTAAACCATTCTATGATTCTATACTCGGAGCTATTTAGTTACAGCAATAGTCTGTCATAAAGGCAAAATGGGTCACTAGGTTCTCCTGTCCTGCTCAGTGCAACTGGCCTTTGAAAGGCTTGAAAGGCAAAGCTTTAGGGTCCCACTGTATTGATGATCTTTGCTGCATTCAAAATACTTACAGTATCACCTTGGATGCCAGGGAGACCCTGCAAAACAGGAGAGAGAGAGAGATTTGAGAGCCATGCTCACTTTTCTCTTAAATGGCATTTTGACAAGGTTTGTTAAAACAAATACTTACCATGAGTCCAGGGGGACCTGGAGGACCTGTCCGCCCTGGTCTGCCCGGCAGTCCGGGAATACCATCTTTCCCAGGTAGACCCTAAACATATGGAAAGTTAACAGCGTGCAGGTTATGGCCCCAGACCTGCAAACCCAAACAGCTTCATGCAGCACTAGTCTTCCATACCACTTGAGGAAATCCTCAATTGCCAGCACACACACACACACACGTTAGTTCCCTTTTGCCTGATTTTCAAAGCCAGCATGGAGCAGGATGTATCAAAACACCAACATAAAAGATCTGAAGAAGATTCTTTGCTAGATCTCTTCATTTGTTCTACTCGTTTAGTTGCATATTAATAACCAAGTGGATGGTTCATGTTGGTGGACTCACCCTCTCTCCTTTCTCTCCCTTTGTATTAAAGCTGTATGGGTCATAGCCTCCATGAGCTGGAGAGGTCCTGAAGCTCTTGAAAAGAAAAGGAAAATAGAACAAATGATAATGAAATTATTGTCTGTCAGAAGACGGCAAATAAACCCAAATCAGAGTGACCATGAAACGCAGACTAGCACACCCCTTGGGTTATGCAACAGAAGAAAGAAGCAAGGTTGACCATCCAGGAGACCTGTTCATATCCTCAGACTATTTAAAGTCCCTTGGAAGTCATGCATTATTTATTATGTCTCTGGCTTGTGTCTTGAGATTGGAAGAATAGGATGGAGAATACAGAATGCTGTCAGGACAAAATGGAGTCAGGGAGTGTATCCATAACTCAGGAAGTCTTGGCCCATGTTACCCCTACAGTTCAGGATCTTTTTGGCTCAGAGAGACTCTAAATATTCTTGGTGTCATATTTGCAGGACTTCACAGTAGCGTCAATGCAATTCTTCTCCCCTGTGGGAGAAACTGTGGAAAGGAGTTTGGCAGAGATGAAATGAAGACACTAATTCAACCATCCATGGACAACATTAATCTCACCTAATTTTAGACTGCCATGGCATAGACATCACCATCTGAGCTATTCTGCCAGTGTGGACACTACCTATCAACTGAAGCATGACCTGACTTCGCTAACCACACTGACTAGCTGTCCACCAACTACTATGGAGACACTCATTTTCACCAGTGAAGCTAACATAGACTGTTCAGACCTGTTGGGTGTCAAGAGGTCACCGCACTTTTATATCACCAACCTTTTCATTGGAAGAGCCATAAAATATCACTGTTGGAGATACTCTGCAGATGAGCTCACATCCATACCAATGACACATCAACCAGAGTTAGAAAGGGGAAATGAATTTATAATGCATTCAAGTCCTCTGCCCTTGCAGTGGCCTTATGTAACAAAACTTTCACAGCTGTTTTCTGGCTTCCCAACTTAAGTTCCCCTCCCTGGAGTTCAAAGATTTTGTTCCTTATCTTGACGGTCGGACAGTAAGTGAGGTCAGGATTGGACCCCATGTCCTAAACCTGTTCTGACTTTGCTTTAAAACTTTGCTCAGGAAAGAAGATTGCCCTTGTGCAAGACCCGCACCAAGCAAGCTGGCTTATATTCAAAGGGCTGTGAAGCAGCTCACCTCCCTGGATGATAGCTGAGCCCCTGAAGGCTGAAGGTCAGAACAAATGACTTCTATCAGCTCTCGAAGGATCTGGGGGAAGTCGTCAAATGTGCTGACGTAGAAAACGTTCTGGAGGTTCTGCTGCAGCAAGATGCTATTGAGCTCAACGGGGTCAGCTCCTGAGACGCCCACAGCAATGACGCGGATCCCTGAAACACATCGCTCACTCAATGGGAGCAAAAATGTTTGAGATCAGAGTTTTCAAACCCCTCATCACGACCTTCCTGTTAATAACCTCTGCTGGGATTAGGTACTCCAGTAGCCATGCAAGAGCTCACCTGAAGCAGCATGTGTGAGCTATAGCAAACCAAGACACTCAAGCTAGGAACAGAAAGAAGAAAGGATAAAGGAGTGAAGAAAGCCGGCAATTCACTCAAAGTGCACACATCACATCATGTACCACCCTCAACCCCCTGGAAATTCATGGAGAACCAAGGCCTCAGGGAAATGCAACAGGGCAACTCTTACCCAAAGCATGGGCTGCTCTGGCTGGTAGCAACACGTCATCCTGGGACCGCCCATCAGTCACGAGCACCAGCAAGTGAGGGAAATCTGGTCTCATCCCTCTGGAGGACTGAAATAACTCCTTTAGCATGTAGGCTATACCACGACCTGGGCAAAGAGGATAGTGTAAATCTGCCCGTTAGGTCTGCAGGTGGGAACTGTGGGTCCCCTTCCACAGATGGAGAAAAAATGACATTCAATGTGGCCCCATAAATGGATAGTAGCCCCTAGCATGGGGGAATGTCTTTTGAGGGAAGACAGCAGTAAAACAGGTTGGCTGGAATGGTTCAGGCTGAATTCAGCAGATAGTTTTGGAAAGGAAAAAATAATACATTTGGGAGATTTGAAGCATTTTCCTTGCATTTTAGAAAAAAACCCACAGAATTCCCATTTCCAAATTTCTTTAGAAAGACCAGGAAAGTTTCACAAAGAACTGTCCCCAAAACTGAAATGGTTAAGAAGCCCCAAAACAGTATGGAAAGATTCCTATGACGGGTAAAATGTCTCTATCGACACAACCTCCATAAAAAGAAGGATTAAAGGCAAGATTACCTAGGAATTTGCAGTCTGACCAGTTTCATGCCTGCTTTCCCTAACCAGTCCCATCAAAATTCTTGTATTTTGCTTAGTTGCATTTTTCTGTGTTGCTGGCATATACCTCTGAGCCAGGATGAGGTATATAAGCCTTCAATTATCAAACATGGGTGCCTCAAGGCTTCCCTTTATGTTGACTGACCGGAAGATGTTAATCATAGAATCATAGAATTGTCTAGGTTGGAAGGGACCTTTAAGATCATCAAGTCCAACCATCAACCTAACACTGCCAAAACCCACCACTAAACCATGTCCCTCAGCACCACGTCTACACGTCTTTTAAATACCTCCAGGGATGGCGACTCCACCACTGCCCTGGGCAGCCTGTTCCAGTGCTTGACAACCCTTTCCGTGAAGAAATTTTTCCTAATATCCAATCTAAACCTCCCCTGGCGGAACTTGAGGCCATTTCCTCTTGTCCTATCACTTGTTACTAGTGAGAAGAGACTGAGCCCCCTCGCTACAACCTCCTTTCAAGTAGTTGTAGCGAGCACTAAGGTCTCCCCTCAGCCTCCTCTTCTCCAGGCTGAACACCCCCTGTTCCCTCAGCTGTTCCTCATCAGACTTGTGCTCCAGACCCCTCACCAGCTCCATTCCCCTTCTCTGGACACACTCCAGTGCCTCAATGTCTTTCTTGTAGTGAGGGGCCCAAAACTGAACACAGCGCCCGAGGTGGGGCCTCACCAGTGCTGAGTACAGGGGGATGATCACTGCCCTGGTCCTGCTGGCCACACTATTCCTGATACAGGCCAGGATGCCATTGGCCTTCTTGGCCACCTGGGCACACTGCTGGCTCATGTTCAGTCAGCTGTCGATCAACACCCCCAGGTCCTTCTCCTCTGGGCAGCTTTCCAGTCACTCTTCCCTAAGCCCATAATGCTGCATGGGGCTGTTATGACCTAAGTGCAGGACCCAGTAATTGGCATTGTTGAACCTCACACCATTTGCCTCAGCCCATCGATCCAGCCTGTCCAGATCCCTCTGAAGAGCCATCCTACCCTCCAGCAGATCACCACTCCTGCCCAACTTAGTGTCGTCTGAAAACTTACTGAGGGTGCACTCAATCCGCTTGTAATTGGGCTATTCAAGAAGGGTAAAGTTAAAACTAACTACCTTTAATTTAATATTATTGCTCATGTCCCTTCAGGGAACCAGGTATACCCTACTGTCCTGCTGGGAATGAGTAGGTGGAAAGTGCTGTCTGTCTCTGAGCATTTGACTACATGAGACAAAAGCGTGTGAATTTCGGAGATGCTTTGATGATGAAGAGCTTTGTTATTTGTACAAGAGAGGTCAACAAAGGACATATATGTGATGACACACCATGAAAATAGGGTGGGGCACATTGTTTTGTTGTTAGCGGTAACAAGGCAATAACTGTTGGAATGTGTTGATTAAAATGTGCACACAATGGGCAATGAGGATGCTTCAGCATCAACTATCCTTACCTAATGTTTATGGGCTTTGTCTCCAAGCCAGGTATAAAAACCTCCCTCAAGTTATAAGGTTATAAAATAATGAAGAGAAACCCAGCAGTAAAACTCAGACATGGATAAAGGACACCAGGCTAGCTGGAAAGGCTATCCCTGGAAATAAAACTAAATTCAATCCTCCATTCTCAAATTTTGAAGAACTTTGGGCCATAACTTTCTAACCAGGTAAACGGGTTCAAAACACGCAGACAAATGCCATCCCTGGTCTCCAGACTCTGTCTTGGTCCACAAGGTCCACCCCATGTATGCAGCTCACCCATCCAGACCTGTTTTTGTGTTGCCTCCAGCATACGTCAGTCCCTTGACAGCTTTCAGGGCACCGTTGCGGTCCCGGTGCTGGTTGAAGTGGAAGGCTGCCCTGGGCTCCTCACTGTACTGCGCAACAGCAACCTGCCAAAGAAAAGGGGGTTAAAAAATGTGGAGGGCGCAGGTACACGACAAACGTGCCATCACTCAATAAACTGCCTTGAGTTGGATAATACAACCAGTTGCAGTGCAACAGAAGTGGAAAAAGGTTGTGTTTCTAACAGACTGGAAACAGGCACAAAAATGGCTGTCAAGTTGGCAGGCACACAGGGCGTAATCCGTATGTTTAAGCATGGACAATATACTATTTCAGACTTTCTAGGGCATCGAAGATTTCTGCACAGGTTGGTGGATACAGCACAGGACTGATGGAAGACCTGCACACTTCAGGCAGCTTGTGGTCGGGTGGGAGCATCTCCTGCTGCAGCAGCTCCCATGGCAGCACCCATCCCTCTTGAATGAAACCCTGGATCTCCCTTGAGTGCAAAAGGAGGCCAGCTGCTTGACTTGTACTATAGTCATCTAAATTGAAACATCTTTGTTTCTCCAGAATTATTTGTTACCCCAGGGTAACTTCCTCATATGTCTACACCTTCAAGACTACCTGTAAGTAAAGAGTGCAAGAAGCTCCCCATTTCCTGACCTACTGAAGGTAAGCTATGCAGATCTGCCTTTCAAAGGATTAGTTCAAATATTACATTAATTAAACACAAATGACCCCCCAAAATTATCTACTGAGGCTTCCAGTTGGCTTTGCTGAGTTGTTGCTCAATACTGTAGGCTTTATTTGCCCTTGAGGTGCTTCACAGCATGGCCTGGGGATCTGCTCCTCTGCTTGTCTGGAGGATGCAGCTGCTGATGTGTGCTGCATGTCCCATCTGGGCCCCCATGTGGGTCTCTAACCATTGGCAGTCTGGATGTGGGCAGAAATGGGGTCCTAGAGTGGTACCTGCACCTGACACATCCCTGGGCTCCATAACCTAGACAGCATTTCAGTAGGTCTGGGATTTGCTTTATACCTGATGACTCACTCTTGGAAAAATCACCACGAAGTGGAAATACATCCAAATGAGCAGGCTGAGATTTAGGAGACTTTTACTCATGTCTTTGTTGGACACACACATGCTTTAGGCAAAGCACTTAGCCTTTCTGAGCCACCACATGTGAGTGAGCAGACTGCTGTCATCGCAGGGGCGAGCAAAAGGTGAACACTTGGCAGGAAAACACCTTTAGGAAATAGAATAACAAAATCTTGCCTGTGTCCCTTCAGGCCCAATCTTAGGGAAATAGGAAATGATCCGGAAGATGAAATCCTTCACTTTATTGAAGTTGCTCTGGCCAATACTCGAGGACTCGTCCACCAGGAACCCAATGTCTGCTTTGAACTTGCCACAGACTGCAGAGGAAAGAGACGATCTCTGTAAGCTGAGGGGTCCTAAAGCAGATGCATGTTTCTTTGTGTTCAGAGCAACAAGACAAACCCAAGCACAAATACCTCTTGTGATGCCAAGTATTGGTGAGCGAGCAGGCAGCACCTTCACCCCATGGGGTAGTGCTGAGAGCTTCACTGCATTTTTATGGGGTTTGTGTCCTCCCCTTCCCTGACATTGGCCACTGTCACTACCCAGTGAATGAAGAATAGTTTTGACTCCTGAGATCAGGGAAGACCATGGTCCCTGGTGGTGTTGACCTACTGCTACATTGTCATCAGATCACACATGGATACACACTCACTTGGCCCAGGGAGAGTTGTCAGCAGTGCGGACACTGCAGTGGTGGATAGTAGGGTCTCTGGGGTTGGTGGTAGTGTTGTGGTGGTGGCCAGTGGAAGAGGAGTGGTCCCCACATTGCTAGGAGATATGGATGGGGATCTCATCGTATCCAATTTTGCAGAAGTCACTGGTGCAATTGGTGCAGGTGACTCTCTGTGAGGTCCCACTGTAAGAGGCAAACAGAAAAGGTGTTTTTCAAACCTCTTTTAATTATGATGCCACTATGTAGCAAAGTGTCAGAAGGGTAGAAAAGCCAAGAAACTAGCTTCAATAGCAGTTACCTAGGTAAAGCTGCAACACAAGTCTTCAGCCTTCATACCTGTTTGCCCAAGAAGCGTCGCCTCTGGTCCCTCTGTATCTCCGAAGACTGGTCTTATGGAAAAAAAATACATTTCTTTGGCGCTCAGTCCTGTCACTCGATACGATCTAGAAGCTGCTGATAACAGTTCCTGGGAAAGATCAGAAGCTGTGAAAAAGGAAGAAACATGCATTGACTGGGAGCCAGAGAAACTCTAACTCCCATTTCTGTAGCATCCCATCTTCTAATGACACCACCTTTGGCAAACAGGAGCTTGGGGACAAGATGAGTCCTGGGCTTTGGATTGGAGGTTCTTGGTAAGACATGTTTGCAAACTGCAATGGTGAGGCCCTAAACCAGATGATGTTTGCATCTGACAAGGGAGTTCTTGAGTACGTGAACAGGAAATTGTACAGGTGTTTAGAGAGGGCATTTGGTCCAGGTGGTGTCCAAGGCTGAGCTCTGTGATATGCCAAGGGTTTGCAGCGGTCAGCATGTATAGAAACAGGATTCTTTTTTGTTAATGAAAGAAAAGTTTGCTGAAAAATATAATCAAACTTACTTGAGATATTCGGTCGCATACAATAGATACTTTTGCTCTAAAACAACGACAGGAAAAATATGCGAAAATGCCATAATGTTTTGACATTTTGTAAGTGTCTTATTTTGGAAATACCGAATGATAAGTTTTGACCCTGCTCAAAGTGAAACTTGCACCTTTGCACTCTGAAATAGCATTTTCCCTTTAAAAAATAAAAAAAGTTTAGTTTCTACAGAAAGAATCACAGAATCACAGAACAGTCAGGGTTGGAAGGGACCTCTGGAGATCATCTAGTCCACCCCCCCTGCCACAGCAGGGTCACCTACAGCAGGTAAACAAATTCAATTGGTGTGAATAATCTGTTTCATTTTCATTAGATGTTCTCAATTACCCCCAAAAAATTTCAGAAGGGAGGTTTTGCTCCTTTAAAAAAAAAAAAAAATCCCTCTTGCAGTTTGACTCAAACTCTTCCAGTCCCCTCCTTTTGGGTAGGCAAGTCAAAATAATAATAATAATAGGTTTAGATGCCATACTACATTGTCTGAAGGGATTCGCTGTAGCAAACACAAGCTGACAGCTCTCCTGAAACACAGCTCTATGGCAGCCCACCACAGACCCTGCCTGCCTAGACCCCCAAACAGGCAAGTTCAGCTACTTTTCCTTTTGTAGCAGTAAACCATTGTGTAGCACTAAACCCCTTTGTTTCATATAATGGGTCTTTCACACAAGGAGAAAGTGCACGGTTACCACACTTGTACTCTGGGACAGAATGAAGAGTTTCATGGTGGACTGAGGTAGGAGGTACATGGATCATACCCAGAGAGTGACACGCAGCACAAGACTGACAAGCACATGCAGGAAGAAGTCTGCGACCTTTGGAGAAGGAATATGGTCTTTGCTGGTGTCCTGGTTTGAGCAACACAGGTTTAATTTCTCTTTGAGTAATTTTACTTGTCAGTAAAGTCTCTTCTAATGCTTGGGAAAACTGTACTTTTAGAAGACTCTAGTGTCTGAATTTGTGAAAATATTCACTTTATAGCCAGCTATGGGATGCAGGTTTCAAGGTCTCAGTGTTTTCGAGCTCACCAGGTGCCGGGACAAGGAGGAGTGAGACCCGGGCACTCAACCCAAACCGGCCAACAGGATTATTTCATACCATGAATGTCACATTCACTATAAATTAGAAAGTTTGCTGATTAGTTCTCTCTCTCCCTCGATAGCTGTGGTCCTGAGAACTCCTTGCCCTGGTGCCGGAGCCCTGAGCCCTTTCCTTCCTCCTGAAGCCACAGTGCTCGCAGTGTCCCACATGTGCTGTCCCCTGCTGGGAGTTCACAGCTTCTATGGACAGAATGGGCTGAGTATAATCCTCATATATTTTATACTGGTATCGGGATCAATACTGGTTCTTTAGTGCTGTTAATGTTAATTATCTAGTCTTATTCTACTAAATCTGTTTATATCTCAATGCTGGGGTTTCCGTGTTTTTCACTATTCCCCTTCCCAGGTGGGGAGGAGTCATCGGGTAATAGAATAATTGTCTAAATGACAAGAAAGTGTTGTGGGTTCCTCAAACCATAACAGCTGGGGACAATTTTCTACAAAGAATGAAGCTCATGTTTTGCAAGGGACAAGAGACTGAAGCTCAAGGTGCAAATGCAAGACTAAACGAGCTTCTGTTCATCAGGTGGGTAAGAAAACCATTACTGTGGTGCTCCAAGAACAGTCAAGAGAAGGCAGAAAGAAGAGATAGGATGGTGATGTCCAGCTGAACTTCCCCAAGGTTCTTCCTGTTGCATGGCCGAGGAAGGCTGGCTCTGGAAGGAGCTCTGTTGACACGGGTTTGGTTTGGTGTAACACTGGACAGAAGAGGTCTACAGCTGGGATCACCTCAAGCTGCGTAGAAGGGGACCCAACCTTTTATAGGGTGGGCTGGCTACAGTCAGGCAGCAGGGAGGAGGGCATTAAATAGGCTTAAAAAGGTGGCAAGAGAAATGGGTAATGAATGAGTACTCATTTAGAAAAAAAGTCATATTGTGGAGAAGAAAATTAATCAAGGCACTGAGAGAAAAAAAAAAAAAAAGGACAAAATTCTTAATTGCATTTATACACTAATGCTGGCAGCCCGGATAATTAAACAAGAGAAATTGGAATTACACACTTATGAGCATAAGTTTGATCTTGTTGGTACTATTGAAATGTGGGGGTAAGATTCATCTGATTGGAATGTTAAATCAATAGTTATAAACCTATTTCAGAAGGATCGATCGAGCGAGGGCACAGGGGTACTGTCAGACATGGTATTATCCATTTCTGAGCCCCTGACAACTCTGAAACCAATGATTTTTGAATACGTACGGATCGATATTTTAACAGCATGGCACAGGAGGGGAACAGTTGCATTAGATCACTTAAATCACCCTAGAGAACCAAATGTTCAGTTCCCTAATCACTTATCCATATTATGTAGAGCAAAAAAATGATGCTACCACAGGAGACTTCATCCTGAGTGACATATGCTGCAAGTCTTAAGCTGCCAATACCAAAATGTCCTTGGAATTAAAAAAAATTAAAGCTGACAACCTGGTAACTCAAAAAGCACTGCAGGGAGCACAGGGGAATTGTGTCAGATTCGTTTTCTTTATTGACTTGTGAAGATGAACTGATCCTTAGCAAAAAGTTAGCGGCCGAAGCAACAATGGCAGGAAAGTTGCTATATTCAAAGAGGTTTAAGCCCACTCCAGGAAAAAATCATATAGCTCGTGCTTTCAAAGGGCAAACCCTGTACGGCCAAATCAATTGGAAAAAGAAATATACACTAGAAATTGTGTGCAATGATTATGAAAGATTTAAAAGCTCTTTACTATCCAGCACAGCTTTTAAACAGATAAGAATTATGGTTGTATGGATGACAAAACCCAACATTTTTTTAGTTCACTGCAACTATCCCTGTTGGACAAGTAGTGACGCTAGAGGAAGAGACACTGATAATGCCAACCAGCAGGCTTTTTCCTAAGCAATTTTCACCCCTCCTTTTTCTTCTCCCGAGAATTTTACAATGGCCAAAAGGGTCATCTTGTGAGCCTCCGCAGTGAGCCAGCTTCCATTTTTCCCCCTTTTTTTCACTCAAATGAAGAAGTTGAGATGATGCATAGAAGCCCCCAGGGTTAACTCTCTGTTCTCCTGCTAAACAGGGTCCAGATCCATTCAAAAGAAGGAACAGTGTTGGTGCAATCAGTGACAGCATCATTTACCCCATGTCAAACTGGGCAGCACTTGGAGACACAAGTCATGACACTTGAAAGAAACAGCAGCCACTTAAGGCTGGTGGTGGAAAGAAATGTCCCATTTAAAACCTGCCTCTTGCATTTTTTGCAGCATCACCTGGTTCTAAGACCAGGTATCATAGAATCATATAACTGTCTAGGTTGGAAGGGACCTTTAAGATCATCAAGTCCAACCATCAACCTAACACTGCCAAAAACACCACTAAACCATGTCCCTCAGCACCACATCTACACGTCTTTTAAATACCTCCAGGGATGGTGACTCCACCACTGCCCTGGGCAGCCTGTTCCAATGCTTGACAACTTTTTCCGTGAAGAAATTTTTCCTAATATCCAATCTAAACCTCCCTTGGTGTAGCTTGAGGCCATTTGCTCTTGTCCTATCACTTGTTACTAGTGAGAAGAGACTGACCTCACCTCTCTACACCCTCCTTTCAGGGAGCTGTAGAGAGCCATAAGGTCTCCCCTCAGCCTCCTTTTCTCCAGGCTGAACACCCCCAGTTCCCTCAGCTGCTCCTCATGAGACTTGTGCTCCAGACCCCTCACCAGCTCCGTTCCCCTTCTCTGGACACGCTCCAGCATCTCAATGTCTGTCTTGTTATGAGGGGCCCAAAACTGAGCACAGTACTTGAGGCAGGGCCTCACCAGTGCCAAGTACAGGGAGACAATCACCCCCCTAGTCCTGCTGGCCACGCTACTCCTGATACAGGCCAGGATGCCATTGGCCTTCTTGGCCACCTGGGCACACTGCTGGCTCACCAGCACCCCCAGGTCCTTCTCTGCCAGCAGCTTTCTAGCTATTCAAACAGACCACAAGACCAGAGGGCAAGCCAGACATATCCATGCTCCATCCTCAAATCCCCTTGGGTGACAGGGCAGCTCACACAGGAGGAGACCAAATTACAAACCATGCTTCCTTCCCCCACCAAAAAAATACATTACCTGAGGACAAGCGCCATGTTAATAGGTACGTGGATGCCCCAGGAACAGCTGTCCAAGTCAGCAAAACACTGGTCTCCGCAGCCTCCTGCAGTGTGAACTCAGTCACTTTGGGTAAATCCACTGTTAGGGAAGAAAGAAAGAAAGCTTAGGGTGGGTAGAAGCCACCACCAAGAGCTTGCCCGAGCTGAAAGGAAGCTGATTCATCCTTTGGGTGGCTCAAATCCTGGCCCCACTGAAATCAAAGGCAAAAAGTTCAGATAGAAACAATGAGCATGAAGCACGTCTCTGCTACGCTTGTCCTCAGCTCCAGCTGCTGGTGAATCTCTCGGATGATATCTACCTCAGGGTCCAAAGATGTGTGTGCCAGGAAACACACCTTAGCCTGCAAACAGCTTTGGAGGCCTTCTGCCTCCTAAAATACCATGTTTCTGGTGAGAGGAGGGAGTCCCTGCAGCACTTCACGGGTTTTCCAGAAAGCTGAATCAGATCAGATCCTCAGCTGGTGGGAATTGGTGGAGTTTTAGCAAATAACTGTTGGCAGATCTTCAGCCTGGACTGCCGGGTGTTTCTCTAAACTGATTGCAAAATTTGAGCTGTTGAGATGGGCAATAAAGTTTTTGCCCACTCACTTGTCCCAGATGCTCGTGCTCCTTGCAACCACAGCACTGGCTTCACATCCCCGATCTTCTCTGCCACTTGATCTCCAAATTTGCCTATTCTGCAGCATCAATAAGGTCGCATGATGCCACAGTGTCATGAGTGATGTTTGCCTTTATCTGCTGGAAATGGTCAAGATATTGTAGCTACAGAGGTAATTCCAAGATAACGTGTCACAAAAATAGCATCTCGTGGTGATTATTGGCAGGGGAAGACAGGCAAAGTCCCAACGTTTCTTAATAATGAGAAGAAAGGACCAATGCATGTTTTCTGGCTTGCTGGCTGGTGGGACCTGAGAAGTAGTAAGGTGTCTAACAGCCAATATTGCTCTTTTTCCACCCTCACCTCCCATCCGAGCCCCTAGGAAGAGACAGCCCGCAGCACTAACATGGAGATGCTCTTGTCCTCACCCAGTGGTTCTGTACTCACAAGTCTTGGCTGTGAGGAGTATGGGGCTTCCCTCCCGTCCCCCGATCATTGCAGACATGCAGATGGTGTAGGTGGTGCTCTCCTTCAGTTTGGGGATCGTGAAGGAGACCGTCTCTGCTGCAACCACCCAGGAGGTTTCCAAGCCACCTAAGAGGAGCCATTCGAAGAAACCCAGTGTTACATAGAAAGGGCAGGGTAATTGCTATTAACAATAGTTGTTACAGCAGTTTTCTCCCACATATCTTATGGGACCTCACCGGGGAGCAGTGTTATGTGCTCATTTTGCACATGGGGAAACTGAGGCACTGGCAGGTGAGAGATCTGGTCACAAAGGCATCACGTATGCTGCTGGAAGGGACCAATTCCTCTGATTTCCCAAATCCCAACTATGACTATATCCAGCAGATATGTTCGTTAGCGACTAAAGCCTAGCTCAGTTACAGGGCTTCAACCTACTCCCGTAGACATTACAGTCCCCATCTACCCCAATCATCTGTGGGAAAAAAGGAATGAGGTGAGCTAAGCTCCTATTTTCTGGGGTTCCTCATTCTCTGTCCTCATACTGCACCTCACTAAGAGAGAAGGATTCTTACCATTGAATGGCACCCAGGATATCTTATAATGAGTTACCCCAGGAAGCCTCCTCCAAGACAGCTTCAAACTATTGACGCTCGTGTCGGTAATCCTCAGATCTTGAACGGTCTGGATGGGGTCAGAGTCTGCAAGAGGCGCTGCAAAAATTCACCAGGACGAGATGTCTGAAGTAACAGCCCAAGTTAGGCAGAGTTCACGGCTCTAAGCTATGGCACTGAAGAAAGATTTGGGTATTTATACAATATCTACTTTCTAGACGTTATCCAGGGGTGCCACGCTGCATTTCCTAATGAATCCACGGAGAGGAGCACTGTGCAGTTAAGCTGAGGGATCTCACCCACATCTCTTACCACCTGCACCAAATTCTGGTGACACAACACAGGGACATGAGGAGGCGGGGCAAGAGAGGACAGATCATCCAGATGCATCTTCAAACATTGTGGGGACCTGTGGTTCAGATGAACTCATGTGAAAAGGACACTGAAAGGACTGAGGACCCCAAGCTCGAAGAGGCGGAGCCACAAATCAAGGAATAGCAGACCTGAAGAGTGTGTGCTGGTGAGTTTACTCTGAGTGGTGCCTGCAGAGAGGCTTCTACCTTCCTGAGATGGCTGAGATAAATAACACTGGGGAGCGTGCTCATATGTCCAGGGTTGCTTACCTATGCCAAGCCTGTTTAACATGCCAGGACATGTTCATTCCTACCCATGGGAACCGCCATGGATTATTGCTACCAGTTATGAGGACTACTTATGTCACTCCATCATCAACATGCAATGCCACAGGACCATGAATCCAACCTTTGCTTCCCAACATAAAGAGGGTTGTTCCACCAGGACATACCTGTGTGGTGAGTCAGAGTCACCTCTGGCCCCTCCGCTTTGCTGAAGACAGCCCGAACACTGACTTTATACAGGGTGTCAGGCAGCAAGTTGTCAATCCGGTAAGTCAACACCCTACTGCCCAGGTACTGAGTCTTGGCAACCTGTTTTTCTGTTAAAAAAAAAGGGACACTTAAGAGCCTGTAACTCACCAGTGAGGCTGGTGGCATCCCCTCCAAAGAAAATAGCCATTCCTTGCTGTACTACTTTTTCAGAGCTTTGGGGATTATCTTCATAAACAGAAGTGCACAAATACAAACAGGGAAGGAGCCATCACCAACAGATGCAGGCGGAGGACCATGTTTCTCAGTAGATCTCTCTCCTATCCCAGGCATTAGATCAGAAGTTTAGAAAGATGGTTCCCATGGCCGTGGCATGGGTCTGTACTGGGAACAAGTACGTGCACCCTTTCTCTCCTCACCCTTGCCTGCTCCCACGGGGCTCCAGGTGACTTTGAATTTGGTGGCAGCTGCGGTGGCACTCCACACCAGAGACAGGCTTGTGCTGGTGTAGGACATCACCTTGAAATTGGAGACGTAGCCAAGAGGAGCTGTGAGATAAAGACAGCATTAGACTACTATCCAACAGGGCTCCTTGCTGTCAGTATAATAAGGCCCAGATTATGTAAAAGAGTTAAAAGTTGTATCTCTGCTTATCCTCAGTGTGTCATCTTGTGAGACACCGGTTTGCACTGCTTGAGTTTTGGGCCACATGCATACATCCTACCTCCCTTAGCACCAATGAGTGTATTCCACCCTATATCCAGGTGGGAGCATCTCTGCAAGCCCAGGACATGCAGTACAGGGATCCAGGGAGTTGTGAAATCCAGATCCCAGTGCTCCCACACTGCCCGTAGGGTGAAACATCTACCCAGACCTCCCATGGGTGCTGATCATCGGCGTCTGCCTGTGCCCACTCTTCACAAGGGTCAGCCCATTATCTCCATCTCCATACTGTATCCCAGGGTTGCTAGTCACCTTCTGCCGCTTTTAAACCTCTCCGAGGATATATCTGTTACTGTACAAATCTTGCCTCTGCTTTCTGATCACCACGCTCAGCATTGCTGCCTTTCTCCCCCCGAGATGCAGCAGCCTCAAAGTTTGTCATAGGAGGACAAGATCTGGCCACCAACTAGACCACCATCTTTCCCCAAGGAGTTTGCATCTGCTGCCTCTTGTCCAGCAACCTGATCTTCCAGCACAGCCCTTTGGAGTCCCCCCTTCTTTGAGGCAGGGGACAGTCCTTGTCACCAGGCAAAAAGGACCACATAAGGACATTCCTCTCCCTTTATCTCCCTATGACTCCCTACAGCAGAATTTACCCAGGTCTCATCTCTTTTCCACCTGGACTCTTCGACAATGTTGAAGACTTTGGCCATTGGTCTGGATTTTGGGGTGCCTGGAAGCTCAGTGTACGTAGATTGGGCAGCTCATATCCGAAGCTCTGCCCAAGCCCGTGGCACATGAACAGATCCACTGCAGAGCACATTGGCTCCAGTTTGCATCTGAGGACTCCCAGGCAGAAAACCCAGAGCCTTTGGGACTCATGGTCTCCGCTACCAGGCACAGCAGGTCAGCAGGGCAAAGGACCACCACCACGATGACCCCGACACTGACCCTCGGTGATGGGAGTGCGGTGCAGGAGGCATGGTGTAAGGGCATTGTAGAGGCAGACAAGGTTGAATCAGCCATGCAAGGGTTGTGGGCTGTGGTAGCTACTTGAACATCCTGCCTGTACTCACATGTCCTGGCTGAGGTTGTGATCCCGGGTCCCTCCACCGAGCCAAAGAGCACATAGAGGGAAATCACATATTCGGTGTCATGGGCCAGGTTGCGGAGCTGGTAGGCTGTGATCGACCTGTTGAGGGCCAGCTGGCGAGGACGGTCCTTGCCAAAGAACTCTTTGGAATGGAGAAAACAAAATAGAAGAGGATAAACCCCAAAGAGTCTGGAGAGCAGCTCTGTTGCACACTGGGAAAGACACTATGTTTTCCCCAGCAGCCCATCTCTGACCCAGTTGAACCTCTGTTGTAGGACACCCATGTGGGCACTGGGACAAGCGAGAGTTTTCCTATGGTTACTTATTTGGGAATTTGAATGACTAAAGGACCCAAACCAGCTAACTACTGAAGGAACCAAACCAGCTCTCACATCCAGGGCCCACAGTAACGTGTTGCCATCCAGGGGCAGTTCCAACATGTGCTCTGCCCCTCCCCAGCATCTCCAGGGAGTTGCAAAGCCCCTGGGCTGGATGACCAGGCAAGGTGGTGCCAGACTGTTGCACCCACTGGGATATGTGTTGGGCTGGGGTCAGGCTGAACGTAGTTGCTGCATGGACCCTGTCTGTTGGCACTGCAGATCAGGTCCAGGAATAATTTCTGGTTTCAATTCATGCCCTGAAGTTGTGGGAGAGGCTGCTCAGACCAGTTGATGAGCTGGACCTGCCCTGACGCCCACCATCCCTGAGGTTCCCAGTGCCTTATCTCCCGTCCTACAGAAGGAGCTGGAGGTGATGCAGGCTGGATCTTACCTGGTGTAGGACCCCAAGCCACTCGATACCCGGTGGCCCCAGCAACTGAGTCCCAGGAGACCAGAGCGCTGTTGATGGATATCTCACTTACTTTCAGCATCTGAACGGTGCTTGATGCCACTGCAAGACAACAAAGTTGACCAATTGCATCAAGGTCCCAACAGCTTCTAAGTGGCCCCCCAAAACTGTTATGACCCAGACTGATTTCTGCACCGATGACAGGCAGGGTGGTGACTACAAATGACACCAGCTCTGTGCTGCCAGCACAGCCTGACCCCCATCCGTGTCTGCGTGGGCCGGCTCCCACCACTGCTGCAGGCCACTCACCCGTCGTTGCTTTACCGCTCACCACTGGCCCCTCAACGTCCCCAAAGATGGGGTTGATGGTGACGGTGTACTCTGTGCCAGGCTGCAGCCCCTGGATCATGTAGTAGCTGTAGGTATTGCCGAGGTTCACGTCTTGGATGCTGCCCTCTGCAAAGAAAAATGATGTCTGGGCTCCCTTGGGTCAGACCAAGGAGGACCACCCTCCTTGGGTCTCCTTGTCTGGGATGGCGGTGGGCAATCACGCAACCCAGCACTTGAGGACTACACAGTTGTGCAAGATTGAACAGCATTTCATCCTCCTGGCTTGCACATGTGCCGGCAAGGTCCTCAAGCCGAAGACGGTAGGGACAGGGCTTAGTGCAACAAATCTTTGTTGAGGAGCTAACGTATATGCAGGTAAAAATAACCCACAGCCACTCGGACAGACCTCAGTGATCACCAGCAGATCAAGGCAACTCAGGGCTTTGCGGGCCAAAGAAAATAAATCAGGTAGCAACGCACAAATGGCCACATATGGGTCTGCGAGCAGTCCCGTAAGAGGGTCCACGCTTCCCAGCCCTGGGTGACCCCATCCTGGAGTCATCTTGCCTCCCCTGCAGGACACTGGAGCCCAACTGATGCCACAAAAGACGTTTCTGCATTTCTGTATCCTTGCTGCGGACCAGCAACTGCTCAGCTAAACCTCTTGGCACGGCAGGAGAAGAGTTAAAACCTAATCCCTGAGGGTCACACCCCCTTTCAGAGGGGCAGAGAGGTGCAGGCAGCAGTATGTTGGGGTTTTGGGGGAGAAGGCTGCCATTTGCAGTTTGGTCACTGGAGGGTGCCATGTCCCCATCTTCTGCTCCACCAGCACCCTGAGCCCCATCCCCCTTCTCCCACCTCACGCCATGGGCCTTCTCTCCGCATCAGCCGCTCGTTTGTGTTTATCTATTCTCTGTCTCAGAAGTCAGAGAAGAAAAATCAAACCCTTCCAGTGCCTGGGACGGCTGCACAGGGATGGGCAGAAGGTGTCTCCATCCCAACGCCACTGCACCTGTAAGGCATGGCCCTGGGACGGGATGGAGTGTGGGAGGAGGACCCCGCAGGACCCAGCGGTGAGGGTATCACAGTATCACAGTATCGTCAGGGTTGGAAGGGACCTCTGGAGATCGTCTAAGTCCAACCCCGCTGCTACAGCGCATTGCACAGGACGGCGTCCAGGCTGGGTGGGCTGCCCCTTGGGATTTTTCCCACCCTTGGAGTTGGGGTAAAACAGTATTGGGTGAACCAGTATCAGGTGAAAGAGCTGCTTGGAAAGAGCAAACCTGCAGCGGAGGTCATGTGCCCTTGCTGCTTTGTCGGAGGCTGTCACACACCGTTCCCTCAAGAAGTGTTGTCCCCACTCCAAAGATGTGGCAGGCTGAGGATGTGCATGCTCCACTTCTATCTGGGGTATCGAGCAAGGACTGGGTAAACAGCTGAGTTTTGGGGGGTGCTGTGATTTTTTTTCCAGAGAACTATTCATTACAAAGCAATAAAAACGGTTTTATATCTTCCCTGTAAAGAATTTTCCCTTCTGATGACCTTCAGAGTTGTTCTCCAACTAACCCCCCCTCCCCTGGTGGGAGATGTCTCCATACTTAATAACCAGGGGAACCGAGCCAGAGGAGAGTGTGCTATTTATTCAAAGCCTGTGATGGAGCCCAGGTGTCCTGACATCCCGTCTTGTCTTTAAACCACAGAAACATCCATCTCCCAAGGCCAAAGTATGTCATCAAACCTGATTTTCTAACTTCTGCTCCCCCACACCAGCAATGAAAATATGTTTGGGTTCAGGGCAGGGGAGAAGCTCCAGCTGCAAACGCAAATCTGTCTTCAGACACCAAAGTTTGTCTGAGAATGAGGATGCATTGTGGGATGCTGGGGGACAAAGCCAGGTCTTAGCGCTGCAGAGAGAAAGCAACAAGCACAGGCGCTTCCAGTCTGTAACGTGGTACGTGTCGCCCCAAAAAAGGGGGTAACCCCAGATGCTCAGGGACTATGGGATAGACAGCTCTGGACGGAGTACTTTACCAGCTTCTCTCCAGCTATTAATCCTTTCCAGAGCCACTCAGGTCCAGTAAATCTGGCACTAATCCCATGTTAACAAGGCTGGATACCCATTAGCCTGCAGGTATTTTTGCATCCGTGGTGGAGTTTACCATCAACACCCATGGTACGGCTCTGTTGCAAGCTGCTGATTTCACCCAGTGCGCAGAAAACTCCACCATTCGCAGACCCAAAAAACCTGTTTTCCTCCAGCTTCTTGTTGCATGCCTGGACACAGAAGGTGCCAGTGCACCCAGTGCCTTGGGGACCTCACAGCTCCTGTCTCTCTACGTCCCTGCTGGTTGCATGCCCCCCATTCCTGAGTCTCTACCTGCTGATGTCCAGGTGAGTCTGTACCCCGTTGCTCCCCGGACGGGGCTCCACCTTGCCTGGAGTGTGTCGGTGGTCTCATTCTGCAGCAAGATGCTTTTCACAGGCAGGAGCTTCACTGGAAGGAGACAGAAGACAAACCTTTCAGAGCACCTACTCGCCAGTGGAGGACGTTGCTGGCTGCCCTCCCTGCATCTCTGTTCCTCCAAACTGTCTGCCAGCAGGAGAGGGATTTACAAGGGCTCCTGCCCTCCGTGACAGGCTGAAGGCATCTCATAAAAGCAGTGATGAACACAACCATACCTGTGAACACTATTTTCCAGGACCAACACCTCTAATGCATTACCTTTCTTGCTTTATGCAGCAGGGGTGCAACACAGGAGGGAAAGCGAGGCTCTAGCAGATCCTCCACCCTCCCTCCCATGCAGCGCCACGTTATTTGAGGGTGTCCATGTCCATGCATGTGACAGGGGAAGAGCAGGGCTCAAGGTTGGAGTTAGGAAGGACCTGTTGAACCTTACCCTTTGATGGACACGTTGCTGCATGTCCTGGTTTGAGCGACACAGGATTGATTTCTCTTTCAGTAATTTTACTTGTCAGTAAGGTCTTTTCTAATGTTTGGGAGAACTGCATTTTTAGAAGAGTCTACTGTCTCGATTGCTGAAAATATTCACTTTATAGCCAGCTATGGGATGCAGGTTTCAAGGTCTCAGTGTTTTCGAGCTCACCAGGTGCCGGGACAAGGAGGAGCGAGACCCGGCACTCGACCCAAACCAGCCAACAGGATTATTTCATACCATGAACGTCACATTCAATATAAATAAGAAACTTTGCTAACGAGTTCTCTCTCTCCCTCGATAGCTGTGGTCCTGAGAACTCCTTGCCCTGGTGCCGGAGCCCTGAGCCCTTCCCTTCCTCCCGAAGCCACAGCGCTCAGTGTCCCACATTTGCTGTCCCCTGCTGGGAGCGCACAGCTTCTACAGATAGAATGGGCTGAGTAGGACACCTCAGGACATGTTGGAGCGTGTCCAGAGAAGGGCAACGGAGCTGGTGAGGGGTCTGGAGGACAAGTCTGGTGGGGAATGACTGAGGTAACTGGGGGTGTTCAGCCTGGAGAAGAGGAGGCTGAGGGGATACCTTATTGCTCCCTGCAATTACCTGAAAGGAGGTTGCAGAGAGGTGGGGGTTGACCTCTTCTCCCCAGTGACAAGTAATAGGACGAGAGGAAATGGGTCCAAGTTATGTCAGGGGAGGTTTAGATTGGATATTAGGAAAAATTTTTTCATGGAAAGGATTATCAACCATTGGAATAGGCTGCCCAGGGAGGTTCGCCATCCCTGGAGGTGTTTAAAAAGAGGGCAAACGTGGTACCTGGGGCCATGGTTTTGAAGTGGGTTTTGGCAGTGTTAGGTTAATGGTTGGACTTGATGATCTTAAAGGTCCCTTCCAACCTAAACAATTCTATGATTCTATGAGTATAATCCTCATATATTTTATATTGGTATCAGGATCAATACTGGTTCTTTAGTGTTATTAATGTCAATTATCTAGTCTTATTCTATTAAATCTGTTTATATTTCAACCCTGGGGTTTCCTTCTTTCTCCCCGATTCCCCTTCCCGCATTGGGAGGGGTCATCGGGTGAGACAATAATTGTCTAAATGACAAGAAATTGTTTTGGGTTCCTCAAACCATAACACTGCAGCACCCGCCAACTGTGAGGTGCTTATCAACAGCAAAGGGTGTGAAGACAGTGCCCAGGGCAAGAAGGGACCAGCCACAGAGTCAAACCTCGTACATGTTCTTCCCACAGCAGCCACAGGCTGGCTCGGCCCCTGGGGGTACACCGCGTAGATGCTGATGCTGTATTCTCTATCCTCCTGCAAGTTTTCCAGCACGTGGGAAGAGACATCGCCCCGCAGAACCTGCTCGTAGGTCATTCCTGGTCTGTTGGCTGCAAAATCAAGGAGAGGACTGATGGTGAAGCCTTCCCACTGCCTGTCTCCATCCCATGGTGATGTCTTCACAACATGGTGAACAGCATGCATAGGAGCTCCTTCAAGTGTATGGTTGAAGTCCTCCCAACCCATGTGATGTTGCTGAGTTATGTCTGTAGCTAAGGCTTGACATATCTGTGCTGTTGCAGCCCGCCAGATCACACAGAGGTGAGTGTGAGCCATACTGAAGGCTTGAACTCACCCCAAATCCACAGCAAAGCAGGCATTTGAGTATGAAAAACACGGTAGGTCTGGACGTGACAGTGTAAATGGGTACAAGGCATCCACAGGACCATCCTCACCTTGTTCTTCAAAAGACTCTCCTCCTCCATCCTAGAGGAAACAAACTGTCTGGAAGAGGCTAACCTGGTGTCCTTCCAGAGTAACGCCAGGAGCTTTGTGGTGCTTTGTTCCTTGGACAAAATGGCACCTTTCCTGTCCTCAGGTCACCGCTCCTTTTAAAGCAAACGCCAAGGAAAAATGATAAAATCTGAACTTACCTCTGGGGATGTAAATCTTGTAGCCCTCCAGCTTGCCCAGTGGAGGTGTCCAAGCCACCTTCAAGCTAAAAAGTCCTTCTTCTATCACACGGAAATTAGTGACTGGCGGCACAGGTGCTTTGGGGTACAAAAACATTGCAGAAATTGATGTGACAGTGCTGTAATAAAGTGCCCTGGCAAAGACCTTGGAAAATCTCTTGTCTTCAGGGACAAAGAGACACGAAGGTGTAATGCCAAAGCAGCACCAGTTCTTGCTATTCTCTCAGCTGAATCCTCAAAAGAAACCACCACCCCTCTACCAAACCCCCGTCTGCTTGAAAAGCAAGCTGAAAACCCCCAAGGCGGAGTGCTTGTGGGCTTCCTCTTTGAATGGTGTCGGGAACTGTGAAATAACTACCCACAAGTCATTTCCTTCTCAGCAGAGAAAACTCCGCAGTGGTGTCACGCAGGCTGATCAAGGACACATGAATCAAATGCTACTTGCGCCTATGGATGCAACTCTTACAAAGACGAGCCCATTTTGATCCAGCCAGCCATGGCAGACAGATTTATGTCTTCGGCCTCTGGCTTCATGTTGGGATATTAAAAGAAGAGATCAAATGACTTTATTTCCACCCATAAAGACATTCTATCTTATTCCTGGCAAGTACATACAAATCAACCTCATTGAGGCGCTTTATTTATTCATCCTGTTGGAGATCTTCCCTCAAGAAGACAAACAATTTAAGACATTGTAGGGTGTGGGGGAAGAAACGAAAGACAGGGAAGAAAGGAATAATTCTTTTCAAAAAACCTTGGGCAAAGCAGACCTGGTATTTCATGCAAAACAGGGAGGGAAGCAGAATTAGTGTACCCCTTGAACCCTTGAAGCCCCTTAAAGCAGTGCAGAGGATTTTGGGACAAAACCTGCTCCATCCATCACATCTGACACAGTGTCTTGCACTCCAGGGTTTGGCCAAGAGTGAATTTGCTCCTTTATTTCCAAGAACCTTGTCATTACAGCCAGCCATGTGACAGCAGAGGAATTTGTCATGACAGATTAAAATCCAGAGGAAGCCTAGATCATTTCACGGGACCAGAGGTCTCCACAAGGGGCATTTCCTAAAGGCCATGATCACACCACCTTGGTGTTCACCTTGAGTGAAAGGAAGCCCTAAGTGCATGCACAGTCCCATCCCAAACCTTTTGGACCACCCACTTCCGAAACAAGGTGTTTAGAAGATAGATCTCTCCACCAAACTCATGTCTGTGTTCCTCAGCCCATGGTCTTCAAAAGCTTTCTCATCCCAGATACATGAGTGTTACATTAACTGAATCCCAGCCTGGATTCGTTAAACCCTGCTGGTTATTAAATCAGATGATGCGAGTTATCCAGCAGGCTGCACCCACTGCTTTCAAGTGGGTTAACCACATGGGTTGCTCTGCACCCACTCACAACCCTGCACCCCACACTATGGACATTTGTACAGATGTTCCTCCTACCCATTCCTACCTCTCCATCCCTCACTCCTCACACGTACAGTTTTGGGGTGGGTTTTTTCCTGTGCCCACACAGACAAGGAACACACAGGGATGACTGCAGAAGAGACACTCACTTGTTTTCCCCTTGACAGCTGCTGACTCCCCAAGGGCATCTGCATAGACGGCCCTCACCGTGAAGACATACTTGGTGTTGGGTTTCAGATCAGTCACCAGCACGGTACTTTTGTTGCCATCCACCACAATCTGTCACACAGGGGGACAAAGGACATCATTACACCTCCATGGCAGTAGAAGACTCCCATGTTTGAAACAGGTTAGGAGCACGAGGCTTCACATTTGATGCAAGGTGACTTCCATGAGCAGAAGCCTCTTAAAACACACTAACTCAGAACACTGCGATCCTCAAATGATATCTGGCTTCACACTGGACATACCACTGACACGGGGCAGTGCCAAGGGTGGGTCTCATGAGTTGGCCCAGAAAAAACTCCATGAAAACAAAAGCGTGCATAAAGGTGAGGGTGGTCCCCAATCTCCTTAAAAAAATGGAGGAAAACCAACTATCTTTGGCAAAGAAAGTTTCTTTTAAGCTCATAGAGGGAGATTTCAACATAACCTGAGGGCAAGAGAAGTGGAGACAACTTCTGTGTTTTCACTATGTTCTTATGAGATTCTGAAGCAGCCAAGGATGATCATTCTTGTTAAATACAATCTTAATAATTAATACAATTAATAATCTTAACATTAATAATTTATGCTTTCATAGCTTTGTTCTATTATTAGAAATCAAAGCTTTTAGGCTTATCCTTCAATCCTGCTCTCGGACTTTGTGCAGTGACCAAGCTGAACCGGAGCAGGCTGGCACACATGGCAGCAACCCTCACACCAAGGATGTGGCAAATCCAAAACCAAAAGATCTTACCAAGATGAACAATCTTGGCAGCAAGAGGAACAAGGGATGTTGCTAGGGAAGCTGGATGGGGTTCTTTGAGAGGTGGAATCATAGAGGCAAGGGGAGAAAAAGTGCTTCCGATTGACCTGTTCTTATCGATCCCAATGGAGTCTGTGCCAGTTTGTGCCACATCTTTCTTCCACCCCACATTCCCCCCACCTGTCACTCCCAGAAACTCCACCTCACAACAACAGCAATGCCAAAATTAGCATCAGCAATCAACACACCTGCAAATCTGATGGTCCATCTATAGACCTTCACTTCAAGCAAGCAGCTTCAGGAATTTATGCCAACGCACTAGGCCATCACCGGGATGGCTGAAGGACATGGTGCCACCTCCGACCCAGGCTGTGCCATCAGCAGCCTCAGCAGAGAGCTAGCCCCTAACACCGGGACCAGCAACGGGTGCTCTGCAAAATGGTAATGCAATTCTACCTGCCGCTGGTCCTCTGAAATGGGCTGCCCTGAAGGCAGCAAGGGATGCAGATGGACACGGTACCCCGTCACCTTCCCTGTAGCTGGCATCCACGTGAGCCGCAGCGAGCTGTGGCTGTGCTCACTGACATACAAATCCCGGGGGCCAATGATCTTCTCAGCTGCAAAAAAAAAAAAAGAAAGGAAAGGCCTTTGGTTTGGACCATGATGGCACCAGTGCTGGACACGTGCAGGCTGTTCATTGATGGAGTCAACACATTCAATGCAGAGAAAGCCTTGGGTATAGATGGCACTCACTCGGCCTGAGAGCGCAGGAGCAGCTGGGACCTGTTTCCAGGCCAGAGCCACACAAGCAGGTTTTTCTTTTGGCAAATTGCTTGACAGCACAAGAAGGGAGAACAAAACTGGTTCTGGCTACATTTCGCCTGTGAACACCTGCTTAATGCATAGGGCATCAGCTCCTTCCTGCCCTCCTCCTTACTGCCACCAGAGAATATTTGGCCAGAAAGCTTGAACTCTCCATGAAACATCACAGGCAGCCCTGAAGTGTTACAGAGCCGCAGAGAAAGGAAAAAAAAAAAAAACTCTAACGGCTTGGGTGAACTTCCCGCAAGCTCTGCCCCAAGCTTTTAACTCATCTTCTCATGAGTTTGTGTGCCAAGAGGGGAGACAGGAATTCATTGCCACCACCTCTGGATTTGCTGCAACATCAGTATCTGTTTGGGGACAGATCTAGATGTCTTTGGAAATCCCTTTGGCTGCTCTTAGCATCTGCTGCAAGGAATTAAATCCTTCTTGAGACCCTGAGCTGTGCTGCTGGAGTTCACCATGAGAGGTCCATCATGAAAGCCCCCAAGTGGCAGAATTGCTGCCACAGCCCATTGCTGCTCCTTGTGTCTGAATCAGCAGCGAGACTCTCAGGATCTGGTATCACCAGACAAACCATGGAGATGCAGACACAAGTGAAATACACAGGACCACTGCCCCCAAGCAACAGATGCTCCATGAGCTGGCTGTTCCTCTAGGGTCATCCAACCCCTAAAGCTCCCTCGTGATGAGCAGAGGGGATGTGGGAGGTCCGTCTCCGTGGTGTGGCTGGCACATCCAGGGACTGGGAGGGGGCCAGTTCGAGCAGGTGGAAAGCAGGTTAAAGGGAGAGCCCTGACGCACCTTGTACAGTCTGTTTGATGGGTCGTGGTGGCTCTGAGGCAGTGAAACAGAGCCTTCGAGAGAGTTTGGGGGCCACGTTGTGGAGCAGGTGGAAATCTTCAATGTAAAGCACATGCTCTGCAGTGGGCTCTGAAGCTATTTTGTTCAGTTCATTCTTGTCAGCGCCCTTAATTCCTAGAAGAAGAAAAGAAGAGGAAAGGAGGACATCAAACACCATCCCTGGGGCAGGCCAGGGATTGGCGAGGGCTGTCAAGAGCAAGCCAGAGCAATGTGCTGGCCTTCAAGTATCACACCAGCTTTGCAGTCACACTGCCCACGGTGAAGGATGAAACAAGGAATGGAGATTCATGTTGGACGGGCAGTGGAGAAGCAGATGAAGCCATCAAGGAAAAGTGGTGAAGGTTTTCTCCAGAGGCATGTTGGAGATTGACCCAGGGGACTCGGCTGCTAATGGGCCGAGGTGAAAAGCTCTCTTGGGGTGGAGGGTGAAAAGGAGCAGGGCAGGATCTGGCCTCATCCTTCCCATTGGATACAGAGACATTTCTGCCCTTCTGATGGATGAGCAGACAATGGGACTTTGGGAGGCTGTGTGAAAATCCCAGGGTTTTCCTGTAGGCAAATTAAAAAAAGGCAGGGAAAAAAGGTCCAACAAACCAACCCTCCCTAATTTTCACCTCACGTTTGCCCAAATCGACTTGGTTGCTCTCTACAATGAAACACCACCACCATCCCCTTCTCCTCTGAAATGTTTGGTGAAGGGAAGGATTTGACTTGTAATAAATGGCTGCATTTAGCTCTTGGGGGCAGGGAGGTGCTAAAACTTTTCCTTGCCCATGGAATTATTCTGATGGACATGTTTAAAGTAGCTGAAGTCAGTCTCTGAACCCCATTAAGAGAAAGGTTCAAAAGTAAAAACATTTCATTTTTGAAAATGTCACATCAAAACATTTTGACTTTTATGGAACTATTTATTGAACTCCTCCTGCATTCGCAAGTAGTTTTGACAGATGCAAAACCGCAGATTTCCACTGAATAAATCAGCTATCGACAACCACAAAAAATACCCAAGCACAGCATAGATGTGATTTTCCTGTACTTGCAGTAGTTGCTAGTGGCTGAGCCTGGGGACGGGTGCAGTTTTTAGAGGAGGGGGGTGTCATGCATCAGGAACCTTCCCCAGTGTGTAGATTGTGTGTTGGTGCACACACAGTATTTGGTGGTGATGCTCCATGTAATGTAGCGTGTCCATACATACCTACAGCAAACACCGTCACCCCTCCATCCTGCAGGACCCGGCCTTCATCTTCAACTGAGTCGCTGGACTTCCCATCCGTGATCAAAACAACTACCTACAAGAGTTGGCATAAGAGCCAGAGAATGGAAGAGCACAACATGAGGAGGGCACAGAGAGAGGTGCAGGATTTTCACACTGACAAGTCAGACCTTGGATGAAGTCCATCTCTCTAAAGGGACGGGCACTTGAAAATAAATCCTTCGATGACTTCTGGGGCAACTCACATGAAATCAGCTTTCACGAGGATAAGCTGGGAGGGTAGCAGAGTATAAATGCTGCCACTCATGTCAGCATCTTCTCTGCATGTCTCTTCCTGCCCGACTGTGTCTCACCTCTGCTTGGGGCAGTAACTCTGGGTCGAGAATGAAATTAATGCCAGCACAGAGAGAGGATTCACCCCTACAAGTCCACAAGAGCGACTCTTAAAGGGGGACTCGGCTGCACCCTGGACAACACACTTGGCCACTGGCACCTGGATGGTGCTATCAGGTGGTAGGAAACTCTCTCAGCCACAGCCTGGGTTTCAGCCAACTCAGCAACCCCAGACCTTGCAAGCTTTTTGGGAAGCCCCATGTCAGATCACGTAGCAGGAGATGTGGCTGGTGCATGCGATGACACAATGAAGACCACCCTGCTGCAACACCTTTAAGCAGGCAGTTGGGGTGGTTAACCCATCCCACCTGTATCGTCATGTTCTCCCTCCTGCTCTGTGACCCAAAACAGGTCTCATTGACCACACTGATAGCATGGATCACACAGACCACGTTTGGCATGCAGGATCTCAAAGCGAAAGAGAAGGTGCAGCACTGAGCTGCAAATGTGGGAGGCCCATGGGAGGCGAAAGCTGGCTGTGATCATTTCAGACTCGATGCGTGGGAGGTATCCACCCCCCATGGGGCTGTCCCCTTCTTGATTTCAAGACTGTCTACCATCAGAGCAGAGTGGAGTGAACTGCTTCATGCAGCCTGCAGAGCAACCCAGAACGCAGCACCTTCTCTTTAGCATCCTCAGCACCCCTTAGAAATTATGAACAAAATAATTAAAAAAAAAAAAAAATCTGAAGAAATCCATGACCCAGAACTGATGTCTGAAACGTGAAGACACAGCAACACATCTGCTTTTCGAGTAAGATGCTAACAGTACTGCCACTCTCTGTAACGAGCGTGGATGGGTGCAGACTATTAGCAACAGCTACGTGCAGCAACACCACAACTTCTCGCCTTGTCCTTAACATGTCCTGAGCCTGCTCAGTCAGCTTATGCAGTAAGTGTCCCAAATTTGGGTACTCAGCTGGAGGCATTTAAGACTAGAATGCTGGGTACCTCTGTAATCCGTGGGAAAGCATTTTAAAAAAGTGAGTCCGTCCTTTGAAAATATGGAGATGCCTTGCCTCCCTCTATCACCAATAAAGTGACCTGAAGCTGAATGAGCTCCTAGACGGGGTACCTCAACTCCAAGCTAAAAATCAGGTGGGATAAATAAAAAACAGTTAGAGGTCTGATCCCTACTGAGGATGACACCAGGGAAGTCATCACAGAAGGTCATTTACCTTTGCTGCGTCCTCTCGCAGTGTGTCCAGGCGAGACATGGCGTGAGCCGCAAACGCCAGGGCTGACCCTGTTTTTAAGCTGCCACCTTTGAGGGAGAGATCCTGAATTGCCACCAGCATTTCTTCAATGGTCACATAATCTGTGAGCTCAATACTCATCCTGGGAATGAGAAATGGGAGAATATGGGTGAATAAGGAGCAAGGTATAGCAAGGATGCATTGATAATGGTAACGCAGTAATAGTAATAAACGAGCAATAATGTTGACATTTAGCTGGTCACACTAGGCTTATATGTCGGCAAGGAGTCCTTGTCATGATGGTCAAGGGAGTCCAGGGTATGAGACCCACAGAGCCCTGATACCATAAAACACCACCTAAAATGGGATGGCAGGGAATTTCTTGTGGCTGCATTAAATATCAGCCTCCCTGCCCTGAATTTCTGATGGCTGAGCACCTCTAGACTCTGGTGACACTGCTGGAGGTTGAACTCTTGCTCTGCTCTTGTAATGGTCCAGCAGAGAAGCAAGAGCTCTTTAACCATGGGGACACGGTTGCCCATCTAGAGCCATAGGGCTATAGAAACCTGGTTGCTGGTGGTAGAGGATGGACTGACCCACCTTGGTTTCTCCCCGTAGAGTGCCACTGCCAGCCGGATGCCTCCTTTGCCCATCACCACGTTCTCAAAGGAACGGGCCATGCTGCTGATGAAGTCCTTGACCAGCCGGGAGTTCTCGCTCCCTGTGCCCTGGGACTGCCCCACGAGGAACAAAATATCGGCCACCTCCGCCGTCCTGCATGCTGAGGGAGAAGAAGGGCAAGAAGGCTCATCCCACACCACGCAATGAGCCAGCCAGGAGCTAAACACCTCTGAGTCATGTGAACCCCCAAGATATTGCAGCTAAGGAATATTGCTTAGGCCCAATGAAGTGGGCAATCATGGGCTTCCCAGAGCAGCAGGCTGCTTTGTTCTCTTTAATTTCCTCCTAATTCCCCATTTTGCTGTTCTCACCCAGGGGAAGTTTCTCATTTGAAGCACAAACACTGAGACCCAGATCCATCAAGGCATGCAGGTCTGTAGGACATGCTGGAAGCAATGGGATGTCTGGGTTTTCATATGCTTGGAGGCAGGCATGGACACCTAAGCCACACACAACTGAAATTTGGGAATATGGCAGCTCTGCCACCCCACCAACCATCCTGGGCTTCTTGAATCAGGGACTCCAGAGCCAATGTTAGGCACTCATGCAGACACGGGGCTACCTGGCCACCCACGCTTTGCCAGCCCTAAAACAACCAAGGCTTCCAGTCTTGCCCAGAGAGAGCTCAGGATGCTCCATGCATTCAGCTTTGCCACACTCCCCCCTTGCCTAGCTGCCAGCGGCGCTGAGCATGAAAAGTATCTTGTGCGAAGAATGATCAATTTGAGCATTTTTTCTGTACAAGCCAGAGCTATCTGATGACAGCTGGCAGGGAAGGGACAGGTGTACAGGGAAATTTGTTTAACAAACATCAAGACATATTTCCCTATGCAGTGTTCAGTCTCAATTGAATTTAATTTTCCTCAGGCCTCCAATAAATATATTTCATGGACAGAAATCTGATGACTTTTAGGGATGCTTAAATTAATGAAGGGTCTATTTTCTTCGGTGTTTCTCTCCCTTGCAGATAGACGCTGAGTTATTACTGTAGGGCTGCTAAAAAGTAGACCGTGGTGACTGCTGGAGGAGAGCTTTTTGTATCTTGCTCACCAGCACTGGGCTCAACCTCTTCACATTTTTTTCATTTTGTGTCACTGCTGCTTTGGACTTTACCCAGTCACTGCCTTCACTTTCAGCTGCAGGTCTGGAGACCGAACTCGCACCCAACCGGGCTGCAGCATTTGTTCCAGTTTGCTGGGGAGATGGGCTAGGTTGGTTTCTCATGCTTCTGCTGCAAACAGAAAGCCTGGTTTTAGCTCAACCTCTTCAATTTACCTGACTTTTACCCCATTTCTATAAGCAGGCTCCCCAAAGGGCTTGAAAAGATGCAGGTTTTGTGCTCTTTTTCATTGCCGTGTCCCTGATCAATCCCCTTTGGCCACACATCAGGACAGAGGATCATTTGCCAGCTGTGGATGGGTGGCCGCCCAATGGTCTTTGTTACCCAAGGCTTTTGGTTTCTTCATCTTTCTTTGTACCTCCTGACACTGAGCTTTTCATGACTTAACAATTCTGTTTACTGCAGAAAAATAATGACTGGCTCTTTTTGCTTTTACTTTTACCCAGCTGGAAATATAAAGCCATTTCCCTTGATAAAAATGGGAGACAATTATTTCAATTTTCCTTCCTGGAGCTCTCTGTTGATATCTCCCTTCCCCTTCTCAGTCCTCCATAAGTGCTTTTCAGCTGAGATGTCAGGGGTGTCTTGGAGGCAGCTCAGCTGCTAACAGCAGACCACCATAAGCTCTTTTCCCAGCTGCCACTTCTATTTTGGGTCTACCACTTTTCCCTAGCTTTGACCTTGACATCCCCGTTCCCCCAGAAGACTTGGAGGGAAGGCAATGCCAGTCCTTGGCTCTGACCTCAGAACTGATGGAAATCGTTCAACATCTTCCCCGGGGTAACCACAAGCCATATTACCACAAGAAAATCCCAATGAAGGTTCAATAAGATGGAGAAGACCGCCCACCAGCCCTCCCAAAATTGCCCACTTCTTGGAGATACTCAAGGCAGTGCAGACAGTTTTTCTTGGGAGACCTGCATTTTTTGGCCCTGATCTGGAAAACACGCTCAAAATGCCATTGGTATCAGGGGGACCTTTGCTACCTACCTCTCCACATCCCAAATCCCCAGAGAGCCTCCTCCACCCGTACCTGGCCCCTGGGAGTCTTGCTCACCCACAATGCTCCTGCCCTCATTTGCATCCAGGGATAACGAGGAGAAAGACAACAAGCAAGAGCTCCGTGGGATTAAGAAGGGCAGGATGGTGCCCCTTTCTCTATAAAGGGACAACCAGAGCTCATCCTGGGAGATGCTGAGCCAGGACCTCAGCACCTTTCCAGAGGGGCCCAGCTTGGCAATGAAACCCGAGAGTGTTTGCTGCTTGGATCAGGTACCTGAAGCTGTCATTGGAAACATGTGATGTTAAGCATATTTGGATTGGTACCTTCTGGAGAAAATACCAACACAGACAGCTATATTAATCACAGGGGGATATGATTTTATTTGAAATTTTCCATGCACCTCCAAAATTACCACGTTTCATCAATCACAGGTTTGCCAGAGACATCTGTAAACGTTGATTTATTGCACTGTTCCCAGCTTTGAATTAAATAGCATTATAGTCAAGTATATTGGCTTAATTGACGGACAGGAACTTAATCAAGTTAATTTTGTAGCTGATGCCAAAGTTTCCATTAACTCCTTGTTGAATGTACTGGAGTTAGTCCCGGTGAATTTACACCTTCAAAGCCTGAGGGCTTGTTGCTGCAGGACAATTTGAAGATAGGGGACCCACAAGCTCTTACGTGCCCTCCCCCCCCCCGACAGTCCTGGGAGCTCTGGATTAGCTTTGTAGGATGCTCACAAGGAGCTTCCACCTCCTAGCAGGACCCTGAGCCTACAGAGATGTGCTGTGGATCATGCTGTAACTCCATGAGGCTTTTCTCTGGGTTCCTTTTGTCTCCTGCCTTTTGGGCACAGCTCCTCCTCCCCAAAAGTTCTTTGTGGGCTTGCACAGGTGACGGGTAGCCAAGGAGGCGGCGAGCCCTCGTGCCATCTCAACTCTCTAATCAGCAGCAGGAGGCTTCAAGGCTGCCTTGAGGTCTTCTCTCTTATATCCCCCGTGAGGTGGCTTGTCCCAGCTCTTGGGGATCAGAAGAGGAATCAGGAGGGGACACGTTTTCCCTTTCTCCCCGCCTTCCTCTGGAGCAGCGAGGTGGAACAGTCTTAGAGGCAGGAGACTGAGCAGAGCCCTGATTTCCCCATAAACCCTAGTGCAGCAAGTCAGATCCTACCTGCCTTTTGGACCCATCTGAGATGCTCAGTTAGCGCAATGATCCCAACCTAAAAGGACCCTGTGCAGAACTTAAAGGCATCACCACTACAGCTCCACCATTACAGCATCTGTGTGTGTATCCATGACATTAGCAGAAACAGCTGCTTAGAAAAAGTCTTTTTTTGCCCTGATGGCATGGCCCCCAGCTGCTCTGCACTCACAGTAACCCGCTTGTCACATACCTTCATGAACGGCCGCGGCTCTGTACTGC
Organism: Pluvialis apricaria; assembly: GCA_017639485.1. Classification (NCBI taxonomy): domain Eukaryota; kingdom Metazoa; phylum Chordata; class Aves; order Charadriiformes; family Charadriidae; genus Pluvialis; species Pluvialis apricaria. Next base: position 220,468,604 of record CM030007.1, on the reverse strand, counting down.
ACCACAGCCACTGCCAGGGCAAGGATCTGGGCATACAACATTTTCCTTTTCCTTAGGAAGAAGCTCCTTCTTGGTTCCTGGAGTCAGCACACAGCCTGGAGAGTCATTCATCTGCAGGAGGAAAGAGGCTTTAATGCATGTCACCTGTGTATGATGTTCCCACCTGCCTCCAGTGGCAAGAGAAGCTTTTCTCCAGCTACTAAGGCTCATCTTGGCTTAGGCAATTGGCATTAAAGTCCATAAATCCACTAATTCCTTCATCTCTTTGCTGATGCTGGCTCCAAGGGAGAGCTCAGCTTTGCTCCCCCAGCACCTTTCCCTAACAGCACCCTTCTTCAGGCAACAACCACCTGAGGCAATTAAGCTTAAATGTGAATATTAGTGGTGTGATGACAGAGGAAAGTATCTGCCACCCTCGGTTATGCAGGGAGGAAAGGTCAATAGAAGATCACTGCAGGCAGCAATCATCAGCACTCAAGTCTTTATTAGCCTTTTTTGCAACTAACCTTCGGGTTCCTAAATCCAGGATTAACTGCCTTGGGCTTGCTGCCCTTGGAGATCCAGCCCACCGTTGTGGAGCAGCCAAAAGGGGTGGAAAGCTCTGGTTACTGCCTATGGATGGTTTAACGACTCCCCAAAATTGCTACAGAAGTCTCCCTCTGTGAAGCAGGACTTATCTTTATGAAGCAACAACTGCAGAAGAAGTGGGGTTGCCAGAAGGGGTTTTATTCTTTTTTGACGGGCAATAAAAAGTTCTTCTCCTGTTCTGAGCCTCACCTGCTCATCTCGGGCAAGCAGATTTCACAGGGAGACATGGATGATTTCCAGGGTGGAAATTACAGACGGGGGGGAAAGACGAGCTCGATGACTTCATCCAGCCTAGCTCTTTGCCAGGGCTCGAGTGCTCCTTCCAGTTTACAACATGCAACCTCAAAAATCACATTGCGTTATAGACGGGGTCTCTTTTGGAACACAAGGCTGAGTTCCTGTGCACGGTGTAGAACAACCCCACCTAAATGAATCCCCAAACAAGTAAGATGAAGGTCAAGTGCCTGGAGCAGCCTGGCGTGCATCTAGACCACAGGGGCACCAGGGCTGTGGACACCTTGCCCATCGTGTAGGTACAACCATTGCTGAGGCTCTTAGGACTGAAGTTCCCCTAATGTGTTTTCTGTTTCTTATTTTCCCTCTCTCTTCTCCTAATTGCTGGGTGTACTTGGATGTAATCAAGATCTCTGCTGTGCAGCGGTTAACCTGTGCTGTGCCCTTCCTTCATTACTCCTGTCAAAACCTCTGTGTGGTGCTGCCATTAGTTGCTGTGGAGATGGCTTCAAAGCAAAAACACAATCTCCCCCCCCAAAAAAAACAAATTAAACAAAACAAAACAAAACAAGCAAATGCAGGCTTTTTAACAACACAAGTTAATAAGCTTCTAGAAAATAAAGTAATGGAGAAGTGCAGAGCTGAGACCTGAGAAAACTCAGTTTTACCACCACCTTTTTTGCAAGAGTTGTGTTACAAGCTTTGGCAAGATCACCCCATCACCCCTCAGATCCCAGCACCCTTCTTGCAACACCAGCCTGGCAGCATCCCCTTTTCCCTTCCCATTTAATCCTCAGATCTGTAGGGCAGGGTCTGTCCTAGACCATAACAAACCCTTCACGGAGCAGGAAGGCAGCAAAACCTTTGATTAGATTTCTGAGCTCTGTGTTAATATTATTAAGAACATATGTCCCTCCAGAAATGTTCCTGCAGAGACCCTTATTTCAATGTTTTTCAAAAAGTGCCTCCTTCCATTCTCTCTTCTCCTCTTCCTCCCATCATTCACACCTGCCCAAAATACAATCAGAGTGAAGGATAGTTTAGTTTGTAAATAGAATCATAGAATCATAGAATTGCTGAGGTTGGAAGGGACCTTTAAGATCATCAAGTCCAACCATTAACCTAATCTGACAAAACCACTTCTAAACCATGGCCCCAAGTACCACCTCTGCCCTTTTTTTAAACACCTCCAGGGATGGCGAATCCACCGCCTCCCTGGGCAGCCTATTCCAATGGTTGATAACCCTTTCAGTGAAAAAATTTTCCTAATATCCAATCTAAACCTCGCCTGGCATAACTTGAACCCATTTCCTCTCGTCCTATCACTTGTAACTGGGGAGAAGAGGTCAGCCCCCACCTCTCTACACCCTCCTTTCAGGCAGTTGTAGGGAGCAATAAGGTCTCCCCTCAGCCTCCTCTTCTCCAGGCTGAACACCCCCAGTTCCCTCAGTCGTTCCTCACCAGACTTGTCCTCCAGACCCCTCACCAGCTTCATTGCCTGTCTTTGGACACGTTCCAATGCACTCTTCTGAGAATTTCCATCTCTAAGATAACACCAGAAATGCAATATAATATGTACTGAGACAGCTAATGTAGATCCTTCGAGAGCACGTGTCCACCACAACAGCTGGCACTGAAGCCTGTCCTAATGGTCTTACTGGTCTATACAGGGAAGGCTCCCCAGTTTCTGCGAACAGCACTGTGACCAGCTCACCCAATCCTGCCCCAAAAATATCAGCTGCCACATTGAGACAGAAGAAGAAGATCCTCCAAAATGCTGATTTTCTTAAGTGCCTCATGGATCCCTGGTGCTGTACCAGGGGCAAAGGAACCTGCACATGTTAGCACGTCTACCGCCACGTGTCACCCCATGGGGTCCTCCCTGGCGTCGAGGTCCTCTAGCACACACCATCCCTGAAGGCCACCAGTGCTCATGGCCCTCATTGCCTTTGGCAGTCATAAATCCATCCCATCTAATTAAGAGAAGACAGGCAGCAAATTAACAAGCTCCAAACTCATTGTCTTCAGAACAGGTTTGTAAGTAGCTTCTACCTTCCAACACAAGGCTTGATGCTGTATTCAAGCTAAATCATACCTCCTGCCTTTCGAAATGTGACATTTTATCTCCTCCCACCTCATCCTCTCCAATCCTGCCCTATAATAAGGATGAAATTTCCTTGCTGCTTGACCCCTTGGGATAGACTGAGCTCAAAACGCACGGAAAAAAATCATTCAGAAAAAGCTTAAATGCTAACAGAAATCTCCATTCCTCTTTGTAATTCCAAGAAAATATTGGTTTATTCTTAAAGAATAAGAGTCCCTCTAAGACTCCTGTGCGATATGACAAGACATGTGCCAATGTCATCCCACAGCAGGTCTACTCCAGAGTAGTAGTAGTACTACTACTACTACTGTAGTACTGTAGGTACTGATAGTACCTACAAGACTGCTTTCTTGCACCACTGGCCAGAGCACTGACCTACAGGACAGGGGTACATACTGCCATGGTGAGACCTTGAAAGGGATTCAGAGCCGGCAAGGGACAAAGGACAGGAAAAAAAAGCACCTCTGAATCTTCAGCGTTTGCCACCCGAGTTCACATATATGCAGGAGATGAAAAAAAAAACAACCCAAGCCTAAGTAACAAAAAGTCAGTCTGAGTTTCTGCAGTCGCTTTGGGCAGCTAAGCCAATGCACGTTTTTGCAGATGAAAATTTAACATGTGATTCTTCTTTTTTTTTTTTTTTTTCCCAGCTCTGATATTGTTCAACGCTTCAGCACAGAACAAATACACTAAAAAATAATACACTAATACATTAACATAGCAATAGGAAAATAGTCATATAAGAAATAAATCCTAGAAGACTGCACAGGCAAAGAAAAAGCACGTTGAGCCCCAAGCCTTCAGTGAGTAAGTGTTAACATTCAGAAAACGCAAAGACCCTGTGGGTGTAGAAAGGCTCGAGCTCCGAACAGTCACACCTTGAATTCCCATTGCAAACGGGAGGAAAAGGATTCAAAAGGGTTTCATGACCCGGATGCCACAAACTAAACAAATTTCCTGGCAGACATGAATTCATACACGCACATGTGCAGGCACGTTGATCTTTTATGTGTTCCATTTTTGAACATATTGAATACTTCTAAATTTTATCACATATATTTCTAAAACTTTAGTTAAAGCTGTGCTCTGCCTTCTAGCAGTGAGCTGCAAATGCTCACTCAGGGGTGAAAACCCACCCAGCTCCCGCTGCTGCACTGCCGGCGTGGGTCCTTGATGGATGACTGCAGCACATCCAGGTTACAGATGATCCCAAATTCCAGGGTGCTATTCTCTGACTTTGAAAGGAAAATGAGCTGTTTTGTTTTTCCCCCTCCTGATTCCTTCCAAAATCCCGCTGCCTTCAAGGGTTCACCTGGGTATGAAATACCAGCCCTAGGTGAGAAAAGGCAGTGTGGGACATGAGTATCAGGGTGAAGAGCTGCTCTGCAGCTTCTAGACACTTGCTTCAACACCTCCCTCCATCCACAGCCCACCAGCGGAGCCAGATCACAGCTGGGTTTGCTCCTTCCATGTGCTCCATCTTTCAGGATATATTTTGGGTAACAAGGCTGATGGAAGACTGCCACTTGCTCTACCACCGCTGTCGAACTCGGGGCAGCTCAGGTCACTTAGAGCCACCAGTTCACTTAGGTGCCACCAAGATGCTCATTTTATACGTTACACATTCACAAACTTCAATCCAGCAGGTCATAGCTGATCTTTGCAGACACTGGCTGCCTCCAGCCCCTGTCAAAGACCTCCTAAAACCGCTGCGGAGATCTTTAGAGAAACCTGGTAGGGGCAGGGAAAAGACCCCATAAACTTCAGGGTTTTGCAAGGAATCCCAGCAATTTCCTTGATCTTTTACTGCCCCCGGTAAATAATTTATAGGGGCAACTTCTCCGGGTTTTACAGTTCCTTGAACAAATTGCCTCCAAACCCCATAAAGCTGATGGACCAGGTTCTCCCTTTACCTCACCTGGATCAGATGACAGAGCTATGGGAAGCCTGGCAAGATGCAAGAGGGTAAGAGAGGAAAAAAAGCAGGTCTTACGTACTTGCAGTAGTCTCAGAGGCTGTTCCCCATCATTTATTCTTCCTGCGTGTATGTTTGCAATAAACCCCTCTTCCTTTTTTTTTTTTTTTTGCCCCCCTCCCCCCTCCCAAAATATTTTGGGATAAATAAATAAACCCTGTCAGCGAAGTCTGTCTAAAAGGGATGAGACCACGTGGATCTGCAGTCTCATCTGGCTGGTGCCTGCCTGGCCCTTGCCTGTGGCTCCAGCTGGTTCTCACACATCTCCTGCTCCAGAATCATCCATGCCAGATGCTACCAACTACATCCACCAAATATCTATCCCTGTTCCACGTAGACACAGAAACTACATTACAGAGCTGCGTCTGGGCATTGCGTAGCCTTCCCAGGGGAGCCATGCAGATCCACATCCCAACACCCACCGCTGTGCCATAGCACATATCACACAAGCAAACAGACCCTCCGCCTTACGACTGGCAAAATCTTGACAATTTCAGCCCAATCTGACAGAGGGAAGCAGGTCTCCAATGTTTCCACACAAGTCTTCTGAAAACAGCCAGCTGGACAGAGGAAGGATGTCCTATTTGCAGCTCCCTCTGAAAGACCGCAGGCTGAACACAACCTTGTATTAGCCAGCAGAGAACCCACCAGGGCTGCAGCTACATCTCACCTCACTAGACATCACTGTACCCAGCCCAGCACATCACAAAATCCTATGGAGAGAGATCCCAGCAGCCCCACGAAGAGATCACGCTGAGATGTGTGACTGTAATATAGAGATTGGCCTGAATGGAGCATTGATGGGAACTTCAGGATGGGGAACCACCAGAGAGACTGACAGGAGAAGGCTATGGAGATGGTCCAGGTATTGATGGCACCAGCATTAACAGGGCACTGAGATCCCAGCATGTCTACATGCAATTTAGCAGAGTATTTGGAAAAAAACCAAGGCACAGGCTGAAGCCAGACTAAAGCAAAGGACAGATTCAAACCACCGAAGTTTGGAAGCAAGACGAAAAATAAAAGCAAGGGCTTGAGGCTTAAGACAGCAGCAAGGAGGCGAAAGATGGAGTCAAACCTAATGGCTCACAGAGGCGGAAAGCAAAGGTCACGACCCCTGCCAGCTCCAAAAAGGTACCAACAGCTCATCCAAAAGCAGCACATTGTCACCAACGTAAGAAAAACTCAGGAGACGGGATGGAGATGCGATAGCTGGTGTCAGTTAGAGTGTCTGTCCATTTCACAAGCAAACGTGTTCATAATTTGCTGTTGGGGAAATGTCGGTTCTCTCCTTGGGTTTTGGAATGCCCGCATGGAAAAGCCCGGTCGGGGCATTTCTGCAGCTCCTCTCCCGTGATCCGGCACCATTTGCTGCAGGGGAGTTAAAGCCGTTTTCAAACCTCAAGGAAAATGGTAGATTTGAATGGGAGGTAAAATCTGGTTAAACACGGGTTGTTCCCCACTTGACAGAAATAAGCCTCAGGGGGTCAAAAGTTTACAGTTTCTTTTTTTAATGGAGTTAATAGATTTTTTTATGGTAATTGATTTCTCTCTAAATCCCTTGAATACAGAATTTAAGCTGGTTTTTTTTGTACAGATATACGAATGCATTGACTTGTAGCCGGAGGCACACTCCTGAAACGCATGGGACTCTCCAGGAGCAGCCGGAGGGGCTGATCCGTGGGAGAGGATGCTCCCTTTGCAAGCAGAGGTGCGAAATAGTACCAAAAGCCAGAGCTCAAATTAAGTCCAAATGGGCTGGAATTGTCCCTCATCTTTTTGAAAGCCCCTTGGACACCTCTCAGGCTCAACTGGGGTTATACTAACACAGTCAAAAGTGTTCAGAGTTCATTACGTGGATCAGGAGCACTAACTCCAGCATAACATAACATACTCAGGTCCTTCAGCTGGTGTGAGCTGGGAATGGCCATGTCCTCCCGTTTCGTGCCATTCACACCCCTTTGGGGCCATTTTCATACGGGATTTTCCATTTTCTGGAAGATCCCCTTCACTACCGTGAAGTTTTGGCCACATGATGAGGAAAGGAAAAATGGGATTTCCTAAATTCTTAAAAATGCCGGTAACTGGTGTCAAAACAACAAGACAGTGTATCCCAACTGGGCCATTGTCAGTGCATCCAAACCAGGCTCCAACCAGCAGTCCTGTGGTCAGCAGAGATTTTGGTATCTCTTATGTGGTACATTAAAGTGATTTGTCTTTCCTGCTCACTCACTGATGCTTTTGGGTCTGTCTCCCCATTATGGAGTCAATTGAAGCCCTCACAAGCAACTTTACAACACCGTGAAAGCAAGCTCCCGTTTCACGCAACTCTTATATGAACAGAGAGCTGAAAAATCAGTGGGCCTTTGGCTCATCTGTCTCAACATGATGCTCACTCAGCTAATTCCCATCTCAAGTGTCTTCTCCATACCGTGCAACTCTCCTGCTCCGAGATCTTGGGTGCCAGGTGCCCCACAGCACTGGGCTCTCCAAGGAGTGCTGGGTGGCTCTGGTTCCCAAGACCCCTAACATCAGAACATCTAGTAGAAGGGGCTGCCAAGAAGCCATCTGATTTTTGTTTGCCCCCAAAAGCAACCTGCAAGCCCTGCAGCAATAGGTGTTCTCTACCCAAGGTACCTCTGTCTCCTGGGACCACTCGCATCCCTGCCCAGAACATGCCACATGGACCTCTCGGGAGAGGAAGGAGCAGCAAGCTTGGGCTCAGAGCCACGAGGTGCCTTGCTGGCATGCGATGGTGCTAGCACCATGGAGCACAGTATTGCAGCTGGACTCTCACTCTGGTTGCTGAGAGGAAGGACCAGGGTAGATGGATTCTCCAGAAACACTCCTCCAGTCTCAGAGCCACCACACGGCTTTCCAAACCCTACATATATAACACTTTGTGTAATTTAAGCTCCATCTCCAGGACATGTTTATATCTACACCTTCACTAGCCCTCCTGGAATGACACAGTGATGCAGGTTGAATCCAAGAACCTACTTTGTTTCAGCTAAGAGAGGGACACAAGCATCCTCAGTGCATTAAAGAGAGCACTTTGCACAGCCCCCATGATTTCCCTCCCCATGTCCCCTACTGCCATAATATCTGGGCAACGCACAGCCCCGTTCTGCCCATTACCGGCTTGCCCAGGGCTGGTAGGTTGGGCAGAAGAGAGGAAGGGAGCTGAGCTCCACAAAGAGCCATTCTGGGTCCCTGGCATTCAGCCATCATGCAGATCTTGTGGAGAAAGTGCGATGGTCCCTGCACGGCAAAGATGACCACAAAGGCCACTAGGCTTCTGGTTACAGTTCTCTCCACGAGGGGCTAAATGTGATTTTGTCCATGTGACAACCATCCCCTGATGCCTCAGGTGGCTGCATTTGGCCACATGCTTTTTAGACCAAAGCTTGAATCCAGCACCATCCTGGGTCAAGGTGTGCCCAAAATGAACATGCCAGAAGGAAGCCAGCAGAGCCCAGAAGAACCTAGAGGAGCATGGTTTAGGGTGTTCCTCACACGGGCGCCCGCACAGCAGAAGCTGTTGGCGGTGGTGGGGTGATGGTGTTGGAGGCAAGCGGTGACAGCTCTGGCGGCCAACTGTCCTCCTTGGAGGGCCAGCAAACACCACGTCCTCAGAGCTGCAGCTCCCCTCCGCCTCTGAAGATGCATTGATTCACCTGCACAACCTCCCTCTCAGCTCCAGGCAATTCTGTCATGAAAAGGAAGGATTTTTAAAGCAAGGAAACCTTTTCCAAGGAGCGTTTTTACCCGCACGCTGCAGCATGGAGCCTGTTCAAACAGCAGCGTCAGCAGTCATGAGAAACTGCTGCTCCTTGCAGAATGGGTAAATGGGTCCCCTCCCCCTTCCAGAGCAAGAGCTTTGAGAAAGTGTTTTGTTGGATCTTTTTTTTTTTTTTTAATAAATACCATTGATTTCCTGATTTAAAGGGATTGCACTGCGTAGTAATGTTTAACAGAGATGATGGGGAGAGAAGGGGGGTAAATCTTGTGAGGCTGCTCAATAAAATAAGATGAAGTGAGAGCTGGAGGAAGCCTATTTTCTGCTTCAGCACCCAGCTGAATGTACCTGGCTTGTTCAAAGGCAGTGACCCACAAGAGCTGCTGGCTGCCCAGTCCCACCAACTCGAGGTTTAGACCCCAGAGCTGTGGTTTCCCCAGGAAACATGGTGGAGAGATGAGGGGCCATGTATAAAAGCAGCTGGATTAACATCTCAACTGGTCTTCTGAGAGCATGGCAAGGGTTGGCTAGGACTGTCCTCCAGGGTGGGAGTTGTGGCATGGGGAGGTTTCTGCCCCATCCATCAGGCTCCAGCACAGCTCTGATATCCTCCTCCACGAATCCTGCAGTTGTTCCCATTGGGGTCATACAACACGGAGCAAAGCACGGGTTAGGATTTGCTCAGATCTGATGGAAACAGCCAGTTAAGGGCAAAAACTTCATGGAGGAGAGACCTCCTTGGGTTTTTGGCCATTCCCAACTGGGGAGAGGGCAGCAAGGCCAATGAAAAGGTGACAAGTAGCTGGAGATAACTGGCAGGTGGTGCCTATTCCCCTGGTATGGGACAACTTACAGAGTCACATCCAATTGGGGCTTGTTTTGCCATCTTCCACCTCCTGCAGAAACTATCCAAGCAACATCTGGGAGCACTGGATGGAGCATTCCAGCTTAGAATCACCAAAGAGAAAAGCAGAAACATACCTTACGAGTCCTGGAAATGAAAGCTAGACCTTCCTCTCCTTTCCTCCACACCACGGTAACTCCTCACACATCAGGTTTTCACATTAACAATAGTAAAAATACCTTCTTAGCTAAACTTAGAAACTTTTCCAAGCAGAAAGTTACAGTCAGATGGTGGTTGTGAAGATTGTCTCCAGCCAGTCTCTTCCTCTCCAAGAGACCTAGCTGGAGGTGGGGGGATTGATGTTGTTGCTTTGCGTTGCTGTTGCAACCAGCGAAGGAGGGTTTGCTGCCCACCCCTAAGGTCTCCTTCTTGCAAGAATACCATGAGTGCAGTGAAGGTTTGGGGTCATAACTCTGAAGGAGAGTTTTTCTGGACATCACTGCTCATCAGAGGTCTACATAGAACAACCCCAGCGGTCTCCCCACTGGGCTTCTGATCCTAATACATCTTTTGATAGCATACCCTGGGCATGCACCAGCTGACAAGCATCACAATGTGAATCCTACTTAAAATATGAATAATACAGTTGAAAGGGAAAAAGCTAAAAGAGAGGCAAGTAATAACGGTCAAACAATCATTGGGTACATTCCCAGAAACAGGGAACACCTCAAAACCAACTTCAAGTTGTTTCTGCCACCTCTGCCCAGTTTAATGCTCCGCTTTGAAATGAGCCACCCTGCTTCTGGCTGCGAGGCGAGGGGGGATCCCTCCCCACTTGTGGCACGGAGACACGAGCTGCCCACCGCACAGGTATCACAGTTTTAAGGATATTTGCAGTTTCTTCACCCAACTGCCATCTGGGTCCTTCACGAGACGACGCTCGTTAATCTGTCTTCCCATAACGGAGGTGAAAGGTCTACCCCTGCAGGATTATGTATCGGCGGAGTCAAAGGCAATATTTCCAGGTGGGCAGGTGGATGTTACAGACACGGAGATCAATAGATGGGGGGGAAGGGGGAAGAGGAGTGAAAAAAAAAATAATAAAAAGGGTTAGGAAGTCAATTGATCAACGGATTGACTGCTTGGCTGGCAGCCAGGTCTGCATTTCTCAGGTTACTCACACTCGGGCTGGATCTTTTCCAGGAGGTTCTTCACATTGCAAAGTGCCCCTTAGCACGGCTGAGGGGACTGGGAGCCGGGGACAAAGAAAACAAAGATCCCAGCCTGAGGTCCTGCATCCCCTGGGAGCCTCTGGGTTTCGTGGCAGGATAAATTCTCCAAGCTGGTCCCTGCTGCCTCTGGGCTGATGCCATTACACTGCCTCCAGCCAATTCTATTCATTCTTGCCGGAACGAGGGCCACGGCTGAGCACGGCAGGAGCGAGCAAGGGAAGACAGGCTTGTGCATGGGACTTGCATGTCCCCATCTCCTGCTCAAGACCCCTTGCAGGCAGCCTGACCTTGTCCATCTGCTCCTACAACACCACAGAGACCTCCCAGGACCTACAACCTAAGTCTATGTCCCCTGCCCTGGTCAGGAGTCAACCTCAATGGGGTACCACAAGCCCACCACAAAAGATGAACCCTATGGGCGACATTGGTAACAAAGCCTCCTATGATAAGGACGGGCCCTGAATCTTCCCTGCAGTCTTTTGCCATGATCACGATGCAAATACCAGTTGCCCTCTTGTGTTCACAGTCCCCGCTGAAAGGGATGGAGCCACCATAAATCTCAGCTTCAGTTTCTATTAAGCAAGTGAAACCCTTCCCAAATGTGCCTTCCCATATTTCCCTGGCATTTTCATGCTGCTGAGATGGTGCAACTAGGTAGGAATCTTGACTTGGGCTATTTTTGTCTCCCAGGTCTCACGTGCAGCACTGGCTGAGTTGCTGGGGCATTGGAGCAAGTGTGGTGTGACATCTCCCTAAACAGACAGCACTGGCATAATTTGTCATTGTACTATATGCCTTTTTTTTTTTAACCTCTCTACAAACTTGCCGTCTGGTGCAATTGTATTTTATACCCACCATAAACTGGTGTTAATGATTAAGGAAGAGAGAACTGGCTCCCCATATCTATCCAGACAGGCTTTTATGGACCGACTGTACAAACAAAACCAGTTGATGAGGTGCTGAGGGGTACGCTGATGGGCAAGTTGTACAAACAGGAGGGATCAGGCCGTGACAGCAGTGAAATCTTCCCAGAAAGCACTTATCTGTGGCACAAGGTCACAACTTGGCCCCTGCCACCAGCACGTCCTGGTGACTCTGGCCCACTTGCACCACTCACTCCTCTGGGACACCAGAGGATGCTCCCGCTGAAGCTCCTGTGGATGCAGCTAAACCCGTTTTGGGTGTTTCTCTCTATTGCTCGCACTCTCTCAGAAATTGCTGCTGTGTCTGTGTTCCCTCAAGACACAGGGGAAAGAGGATTTATGGACAGAGAATTGGAGAGACTGAGCCAGAAGCACCCGCTCCCCAGCCAGGGCAAGAGCACCTTCTCCCAGGCAGGGCAAGAGCACCCAGTCCCCGAGCTGGAGCCCTCAGCAGTCAACCAACGGGGTCCATGGAAGGAGTTGAACCCAAATCTCTCACTTTTCATGAATTCACACATGAATTTCTTTATTGCCTTCCTTCCGCTCGAGGGTGAGGCCTGAGACAAACACATCACCCACCTTTCACCACCACCTGCACCCCCTCCCGGGCTCTGCAACAAGCTCGAAACATCACTCATCCCAGCAAACAGTTGCACCCCGCAGCTACACTCATCCATCCTTCCCCCGCTCGCCTGACGGGCTTTCCCAGCTATGAAACAGTGTTCCCAGGAGAAGTCCTTTCCCAAAGCACAGACCTGAAATGTCCCCAAATTATATCTTTGCTCTGGCTCCCTCCAGAAGTGGTTGCAGCTCTGCTCCCCACCGTGGCTGCAAAGCCTTGGGTGGTGACAGCGTGACCTTTCCTATAGACAAGGGGACATCGTGCCTGGGGCAGGGGTCCACACAAGGGAGTTGGAGATGTCCTGCTGCACTCCTCCTCTGTCCCATGTCCACTATCTGGAATAAGCATGGTCAGAGGAACAGATCTGGCGGGGAGGCACTGTTTGAGACAGGACGATCTGAGAACAGCTGAAACGTGAGACAAGCCGTGCTTGGGAAAGCTAGGTGGAAAAAGCAGACAAGCTTTCCTGCACATAAACCCTCTTTCAGCCATGAGCCCCAGTATTTAAGACCAGGGAGAGCCGACAGAGCTGCTCCAGTGAGAAATCCCTGAGTGGCTGCTGTTCAAACAGCCTCCGGAGAGGAAATATCACCCCAACAATTCCCAGTCCCGCGCTGTATAAACATCACACCCTCAGCCAGGCTGAGGACAGTGCCAGGATCTGCAGGTGAGGACATGTCCCCATATTCATGTGCCAAGCCTTCAAACACAACTCTGAGTGCCTCCTGGCCCAACACACCTCCCCATGCTCAGCCTGACCTGACACTGCTTGAGGCACCGGAGAAGAGATGGAGCGAGAGGTCTGCAGAAGGGGATACTTTGCAGGAGCATCGGGGAGCCGAAAAAACAGCATCACCTGTCTCCTTTCTGCTCCTCCTGATGCACGCAATAGCGCGATGCACAGAGCAATTTCTGCAGACTCCATCCCACAAAACAACCTCCTCATTAGAGCCACAAAGCCTTTTCAGACACCCCATGAATCATCTGCCTGGTGGCTTAATTTTCTTCTCTCCCCAGAAGAAAGGCACTTTCTTGTAACTCCTGATTGCAAGCAGAAAGTACGTTATTTTGGGCCTATGGTGGATAGTGGCCAAACAAAATTGTTAATCACCGCTGTTAGCCATGAGACATCGTTTCAGTGGCTACAGGGGGAAGTGGGAATGGGTGGACTGATGCTGAAGTACCTCAGTCACCGTAACCGGTGGTGCTACCGAGGCAGGAAAACCTGGATTGAGCGACTTGTTGTTGGGCCGGGCACGGAATGGAGCCACAACTCATAGCTGCATGCCTGTGGTTTGCGCCCGAGCGGTCACTGCATTCATCGCGATGCCACAGCCCTTTGGAGACCCAACCTGGCCCAGCTGCAGGAAAGCAGAATCCAGCCCCTAAGTTTGTAACTTCTCCGCTTGAAATGATCCGGCTTCCCCAGCCCCGAACGGCCCCAGTCCAACCCTTTCTGCTGCATCTCTCCTAACCTGCTGAAATACTCATTTTGTCTGGAGTTACAGCCAGTCCCAGGGTGCGTGTGTATGGAGGGGGGGGGGGGTCTGCTACGTTTTTGTTATAGCTTTGATCCAGGACTTGCTTTCAGCACTTGCTATTTTACCAGCATTCACCTCGTGTAATTCAACAGAACAAGATTAGAAGAAAAATATAGCTCCTTATTCCACTGGTGGGAAGTTTACTGGGGCCGGATTCTACCCATTGCAATGCTCGTATCTCCTGGGCTCACCAAAGGAGGCGACGGAAACCCGCTTCCTCCCAGAAAGCCTCAAAAAACACCCCAAAACAACCCACCATGTGCTGCACATGACAGCACTTCTTCACCACCTCTCCCTGCCTCCGAGACCAGCTGATGCCCCTGAGCCATCTCCCATCACGGGAAATGTACAGTCACCCCAAAAATTCTGATTTCAGACAGGTTTGGGGCACCTCATGCACTTCTGAGAGTTTCTGAGGGGTTCACTTGTGCAATGCACCGAGGAGCCGGGAGGTGATTTGCAGCCCCAGGAGCTGCCGCCTCCCCGTCCTCCCCATTGCCCCCAGCCCGCTTTCGCACGGCGGTTCATTTAACTGCAACCCGAGAATGGGGAGAGCGGAAAAAAACACAACGGAGCACACAAAACCCGATACCTGGACAGACGGACAGCTAGCTACAGGCGGATGGTGCTGCTTACCTGGGCAAAGCTGCCACGCGTTGGCTTCTCCCTGGGGGCGAGAGGGTCCGACGGCCCCAGAAATGGGAGTCCGTGTTGTCCGGGCTGCAGCGAAACTCCCCGCACGCTTGGAAGAAGGAGTTATGAGGCAGGAGGAGGGGCCACTCCGGGCATCCCCCACCTCCGATTCCGACTTCTCCACGGGCCGGCAGCTGGGACCGAAGCAGTGGAGGGGAGGCTGGGACAGGGGATGCCCACCCCGCACGCTTTCGGCAGGAATGTGGGAGCGAAGCGCAGGGAGAAAAGGAGGGGAGGAAAAAAAAAAAAAAAAGAAAAAATCTGTACCTCGTGGGCACAAAATAATAATAAAATAACTGGGACGCTTGCAAAAGAAGGGGCCGGCTTGGGGAAAGCATTGGGAGGGGGATAGAAAGTCTCCATTTCCAGGGGGCCAAAGGGTGTAGGCTGGTTATCAGCCCCTGGAGAGGATGGGAAACACCAGAAGAAAAACAAATTTATGGTTCAAATACAGGGGTCTGACCTTGCTGTGTGGGTGCTGGAAGGGTACGGAGGGGCATAAGTCAAGACATTTCAAACAAAATCGTGGTTCCACTTTATTTGTCTTACCTCACACCAGCAGAGAACTTTCTAAGAGATGATGTCTTGGAGGACATTAGCATTACTATTAACAAGCAGCAAGAAACTGAGGCACAGGGAAGGGAACGCAGGTGTCGTGTCCAGTATCTGGGTTCCAACATCTGGGAAATGACCCTAAAATGGACACAAGTGCCACACTTACCTCCTTGGCATGGGGATGGTGGGATGACCACAAAGCTCTGGGGAGATGACCAGACTCTTTTTGCAGGGCTGGGAACAGGTGAGACAACGGAGGATGAGGTCTCTGCCTACTGGGAGGGAAATCAGCCCCAAACAGGGTCCCAGGAGCACATCTGACATCTCACCCTCACAGGAGCACAGGGACCCCCAGCTCCAACCACCTCCTGCACCCATCAAAGCCAGAGGAGCTGCACCCTATGGCAGCCCAGCAGCAGGGTGAACTCCCGCTCCAGCCACCCCCAGAACTTACACCACACAAGTATAGGAGATTACAGCTCCGAAGACACTCAGGGCAAGAACCAGGGCCACCGCATCCCAAACTGCAAGCAGTTTTGCCACTCAAAGTAGGGGATCACCTGCGTCTCCTCCCCACACTGATGGTTATTTCGTAGTGCCCGGGGTCCTGGGAACTCCAGACCCAATAACAATCAGGTCTCACCGAGGTAGGTCCTAAGCATCCCTGCAGCTAGTGATCTTCTGGCCAAGAGATAAACAGGCCAAAAAGGTCAAAGACAGAAAGAAAGAGTAAAAGACAGGAGGCCCCAGGGTGAACAGGAGCACACTGGCCTGAGATGCAACATGAATCCCATCCTGACCCTGGAGGTCCAGGTGAAGCCAAAAGGGATGGGGGAGCAAACAGGACAAAGTGTCCTCAGGGCTCCACATTTTATTACTGCTTATGGGACCACCACAGCCCCATTAATAAATAAGACTAGTCTCAAACGGCTGCTAAAAGATATTCAAATTATTAATCAGCCCCTGTTTCCAGGTGTTTAGGCACAGTTTCAAAGTAAGGATTGGTGCAGTGCAGCTCTTCCCACCGCTCTGCACCAGCTTGAGCCCGCAGGGAAAACACTTAGGCTGATGTTTCCCCACTCCAGCAAAACATCCCAGGAATTAACTGCTTCGTGTCCATATATTATGGCAATTTTTCCCCCCCAACTCAGACCATTCCTGCCTGAAAACATCACCCAGAGCTCTCCAGGATCACACCACCGCAGTTTTAGGCAGTAGGATTGCCTGAAGATCGCAGACTTCAGAGGAGCACTCCACAAGGCTCAGGCTTAACAATTGAATCTAATTGAACCACATGAAACTCCTAAATCCCTGAATGCCTCATTATGGAGCTGAATAGGCTTAATTGCAATTGTATCTGCATTCAGCAATTAAATCTATTCACAACCCCAGTAGTGGGGCAATCAGGAGATGTTTGTACCATGCAGCTCAACTGCATTTCCAGCATGAGCAGGGCTCCGATTGCCATTTGGAGGTGCCTGAAGTGGTGTCAGACCACCGAGTTGTCTTTTTAATCCAGGTCCACCAGGGTTTCTCCTGGGCATATTTGGCTTCTTGTGGTTCTGTAGAAATGCAAGGAGCAACTCAATGGGCTCCCTTGCCCTTCTTTGTCTCCAGGATCACTAACGATAGGGCAGTTTGCAGCACGATGGAGGTCACTCTCATCTACAACCTGCACCAAGAGTCATGGTGCCAACGAGGCTGGGTGTCCTATGTCTCCAGACCTCATGGTTGGCTTCTCAGTTGTCTAGTAAAGAGTGAACACGCACTGCAATGTTGTGTTGCACCATTCACAGCAGATTCCTCTTCAATATGCAAAGTGTTGAGCTTTCCCTCAGTTATGGGCTTTTTCTCCTCAAACTCAGCCTATTTATTCTCTCAAAATCATGCAAATATGAAGTTTCTAAAGCAGAAATATCCCCCCACTACCTTGATCGGATAGAGTTTGCTCCTTCAGGCAGCCAGAAAGATCTCAGCCTAAATAACCCACCAGGCTGTGACGGCAGGGATCGAGGAGGATGATGATTAAGTGGCAGGCAGACAAACTCCCAGTTTCTTAACTCATATTTAATTACGACACCTCAAAAGAGATGTAGTTAAATGCTTTGGATATACAAGTCTGCACTTAACACAGGAGCAGACCCGTAACGCTCACATGGCTTAGACTGGCTTCAACCAGTGTCTTGGGGATTGCACCAGTAATGTGGTTTGTGTTCAAGCATGGCAAGGCCAAGGAAGAAGCTCCCAAACTTGTACCACCTGATTGCTCTATGTGTTACGTATAGGCACTAGCTGAGGTGGCCGAGTTAATAACCCCAGTACTGCACCAGGGCAACTCAATTTTCCCATCCTCAAGCCTCATTTGCTTGGCACTAGCTCAGGGATCTCTGCAGGCACCTGCATCACGTCCATGTTCAGGTCCTCTGTCCTAATCCACAAAGAGGACCGCAATGAGAAGCCAAGAGTGTCCTGCATCTCCACTCACTGTTGGGGCTGTTGAGGTGAGGCCCGTTTAGCCCATAACCTGTTTGTGTGGTGGGCCACCTTTCCCCAAGGAACTGGTCTCAGGCCACATGGTAGTTTCATGTTAGGTTGTTGAGCAGTAGATGGGAGAGATGTGAACACCTGGAGCTGAATGATGCCATATGTTGTTACCAAACCCTAGAGCCAAACAGCCTCCATCAAAAGGATAGGACAGGGGTGAAGAATGAAACTGATTCTTTAATTGTCTAAAAAAGGTGGGGCAGAAATACCAAACCCAGGCCAAATGCAAATCATAAAAATAAACCACGCTGAAGCTTATTTGATAGATTTCCAAGAGAGGCTTCTCAGCTATTCAAGCAATCAGCAATATTTGAAAGCAATCAAGTGAGAGTAAGGGAAGGCAAACAAAGAGGATCATTCATGTGCAATCGTCACTCACCTTAATGCCAACCATTTCTGGAGAGGAAAGACTTTCCATTTTCTAAAGTTCAGGCTTAATATTTAGCAAAATGTCTCAGCACCCACACATAATTCATCAGATAAAAGCCAGGAAAGCTTCAGCAGTGTTTTCTTATCCCCGACCACCTCTTGCCTTGAAAAACCTATAGAAAGGAAACCAGCCCTTGTTTCTCACGCCCTTGTTCTTTGTTAGCCTGAGGCCCAGACAGGAGTGGTGGGGCCAGTGCAGACACAGCAGTGGCCTTACCTTACAGGGCTGAGAGCCTGGACACGCTCCCTAGAGGCAAACAAGAGTTTGAATAAAGATGCTACATGAAGTCTCATTCAGACCAGTTGCGCCTTAAGGATTTGCAGTTCCCAGGATGGTTCTTATCACTCCCCCTTCAAGACAAATGCTCTCATTTCATAAACCGAGCCCCAAAATCACTGGAGCAGCTTTTCCTCTTGACCAAAATTAGCATCCCAGTCATTTTCCTCGCAGAGTTTTCCCACTTTGCCACCACCCCTTGCAGATCTCCTCCATCCATTCTGTTTA
The DNA here is from genome assembly GCA_017639485.1 of Pluvialis apricaria. NCBI lineage: Eukaryota > Metazoa > Chordata > Aves > Charadriiformes > Charadriidae > Pluvialis > Pluvialis apricaria. The sequence goes on along the minus strand of CM030007.1, from coordinate 220,450,076 downwards.
TCCACCACTTTGCTCTTTTCACATGAAGGTCCTTAACAGCTTCATTTCTTTGGCTTCTCCCTCCTCTTCTCTAACTGCCTTTCCCCAGCTTCCTAGGGCACCTTGACATCTCCATCCAACTGCACGGTCCTCCAGAAAGGCCCCCCATAGTTTAACCTGTTCCTGTCTCCATTGAACTCAGAAGAAATAGTTCCCCAGGACAAGGACACTGATGGCATGTCATAGCTCCATATGAGGAGCAAACCAGCTGCAAACACTGGGACTCACAGGCTGCCCAGAAAGGTTGTGGAGTCTTCTTCTCTGGAAATACTAAAAATCCACCTTGATTCATTCCTGTCCAACCTGCTCTAGGGGAACCTGCTTTGGCAGGGGGGCTAGATTACATGATCTCCAAAGGTCCCTTCCAACCTCAACCATTTTGAGTCATCTGCACTGACTTCACCTGTCTGAAAGTCACACATGCTGAGCTTGATTCAAATGAAAGCACACTGGCATCTAAGGACACCTGAGATGCCTCTAGCTATCTGGGACATTGACTTGGTCACTTCTTTCATGGCTTTTTGTACCTCTGCACAGTCAGGCCTTTAAAAAGCACCTGGACAGAAATAAACTTTTTTCTTATTTCTTCTCTCCCAAAGGGCCAACAAAAACTATGTAACAAAGAAAGACATAGAAACGGAGAAAAATCTGACCTTACAGAGAACAAGCCTGCTCCTTTCAGGACAAAGACTTGTGGGGTCACCTCCAAAGCACAAGGCTGTACTAAGACATGAGATGACCCAGGACTTCTGCAAGAGAGGCACTAAACACCCCACAGACACTCAACAAAGCTACCAGGAAGACTAAAGCCCTTTTATAGTGACCATGCCTAGCGCAGGTGCATCTCCACTTCCATCCTCTTCCACCAGCACCTGGGAGAGCTGTTACCTTGAATCGCTCCCAGCTGCTCTTAACCACTCCTGTTTGTCCCCAGCCTCTCCGAGGAGCTACTATATAAGTAAATTTTAGCCCTTTTCAATCTCAAACAGCTGCTCTGCAAAAACCTGTTATTTAAGCTTACTAGAAGTGATAATCTCCCTAGCTAGCATAACATAGTTAGCAGATGCCCACAGCTGTGTAGATGTGGATGCTGAAGCTCACAGAATGGTCAGGGCTGGAAGGCACCTCTGGAGCTCCCCCAGTCCAACCCCCTGCCACAGCAGGGACACCTCCAGCAGTGGCACAGGACGGCGTCCAGGCGGGTTTGGGATGGCTCCAGAGTGGGAGACTCCCCCACCTCTCTGGGCAGCTGTGCCACTGCTCTGCCACTCTCACAGGAAAGAAGTTCCTCCTCTTGTTTAGATGGAACTTCCTATGCTCAAGTTTGTGCCCGTTCCCTCTTGTCCTGTCACTGGGCACCACTGCAAAAAGACTGTTCCCATCCCCCTGGCACCCTCCCTTTAAGTATTTATAAGTATTGATAACATTCTCCCCTCAGCCTTCTTTTCTCTAGACTAAAAAGACCTAAGTGCCTAAGATGGGACATCTCTACAGATCTTTGATAAATTATGATTGTGGTGGCTTTCTTGAGCCCATGTACTTTTGGAAATGACCCAAGTGTTAACACTAGAGTCTGCACCAAGGCTGAAAAAAGTGTATGAGAAGCCTGGGGAGCTGCCTGACCACACAGTGACCTCACCAGGAGCTGACACTCCATATACCCTGTTCCGCAACACCTTGCAGACTCTGAGAGCCATGGATAGGGGCTGAAGGGCAAAAAACATGAGATGCTATGGGAAGTGGGATAGGGTTTAGACCGACTTTTGGTGTGGGGTGAAGGGGTTTGCTGGATGGAGAGGGTGGAAAGCACCAGCTCATCTCCATGCCCACCTCCTGCTGGGTCACAACAGCCATGGGTTTTGTAGCCAGTTTGGTGTCCCCTCCACTGGTACAAAGCACCAGGATGGAGGGAAAACTGCAGAGCCCACCTTTACCTCCCTGCCCTGTACCAGCTTGGGCAAACCATCTCATTTTGCTGCACCTTGATTTCTCCAGGGGTGGAACAAAGATGATTTAACATCCTTTGGATGCACACCAAGGTCTCTTAAGGGAAAACACTGAGATGGAACATGGAGCACTGCTTAGAGAGAAAAAAATACACATACATACAGGTATGAATCATAGAATGGTTTGGGTTGGAAGGGACCTTGAAGATTGTCTAGTTCCAACCCCCCTGCCATGGGCAGGGACACCTCCCACCAGCCCAGGGTGCTCCAAGCCCCGTCCAACCTGGCCTTGAACACCTCCAGGGATGGGGCAGCCACAGCTTCTCGGGGCAATTTGTTCCAGTGCCTCACCACCCTCAGAGTGAAAAATTTCTTCCTAATATCTAACCTAAATCTCCCCTCTTTCAGTCTGGAATGGGATTACATGAAGTGGGTCCTCCCGATCACTGCAGTTTTAACTGGTTCTCCCTGCAGACATTTTTCACCCTTTCATTTATTTATTACCATGCTAAGATTTGCTCATTTCGCAAAGAAAAATGCCAGTAGTGACACAAAAGATTGAACCGGTACCCAGGGAGGCAATAACAGCCCCCCCTTAAAGCAGTGATGTGGTTTTGGAGGAGAAGGGGATTGTTTCAACTCTTTGGAAAAATAATTAAGGAACAAGATGATATGACCAAACCTACTTCCCTACACAGTCGGCAGCAATGAGCCGCATTTGATCTCCAGCGTGAAACCAAGCACAGCCACTCACCACGGGATATCAGGGCAAGCGTGTACAGGCAGATTAGTTAAAGGAGGCAGAGGTTTGGTATGTGACACCGGTGCTTATCAAAGCGTGACCCTCATTCTGTGCCCTGTACAGGATATATTGCAAACAACTTTAAATGTTTCCACTCTGTATTATTCACCAACTTAGAGGAAAAAAAAGAAAAAAAAAAAAAGCAAAAGAAAAATCATGCAAACGATCTCCTTTGAACCATTAGTACCTTTTAGGCCTTCTAAATTTAGGATGACATAAATCTCACAGGAAAAGTGGTTTTTCTTTTCAAGAACCAGAAATAGCTGTTACAGTACTTCACTGGAGACCTTTAAACATGCATGTCCAGGAAAATAAAGGCACTTCTATATCACACCATGCAGAACTGGGGGGCAAATCCCCTGGTAGCTCTGAACCAGTGGATACATCACAGGGTAGCAGCCAGAGACAGTGACTCCAGAAACAGGAGCAGCACATCTGCATCACTAATTGCCAGGTTGGGATGTGTTGCTGCCAGTCCTAGAGCTAACTGGGCATACCGGTACAGAGTTGCATTGAAATTCAGAGACACGGACCAAGTAGGCATGGTGGGCACCGGTGGCAAAAATATCGCCAGGGATGAAAAAATGACCTCATTTTGGTAACTGAGCACCAAAGCAGACTGAGCTCTGGATTTCCAACCCAACAATCGTGCCCTCTTCTCTCAACTATGCAATGCTTTTTAGACCAAGAGGTCCCGACCTCAGAACTGGTGCACGCTCCCAGTGGAGTCCTCCTCGCAAAAATGGCCCCTATGGGAAGCAAAATGCCAAAAAAAGAGAAGTTTAAGAGAATTTGTGCTCTTGAGATGGCTATGCGTCATGGTTGCAGAAACCACTGATGCTGCCAGACTGTGGCAGCAAGGTCTGGACTCGTCCCATTTCAGTGAGCAGTCCACTTCAGGAGCTTAGATGCTGTTCAGTTTGGGTCACTCTGTCACGGGGGCAGGACAAATTTGGGCAAAATTCTGCTCTTAAAAAAAAAAAAAAATATTTTGGCTGGAGAAAAAAATCAAAAGAGTTGAAACATTTAAAGTTTTATCCATGTGATACATTTCCACTTGCCATTTCAAAGCGCATTTTGGAGCGCGGGACAGGGAAATCTATCATTTGTAGATGTTCCCAGCAAGCTGCTCCATCCGGAAACCAACGGGATACCAGTCCCTGAAAACACCTTCCTGCAGCCCAGCAGCACCCAGCAGCGAAGCTGTTAATACAGCACGATTTGCAAGTGGTACCTTTGCCCCTTGCTGTTGTGCAAAGGTCTTCCTTGCGGAGTTAAGGAACTCAGGCTGATTATTTTCCCACTCAGGTTGGAGATTAAGACCATTTTCCCATCTCTTCTGAAAGCTGTTTTCTCAGGCTGCTCTGCTCTATGAGCTCATTTTAGTCTGGCACGCAGAGCCAGATAGTATTACGCTCCAGGAACGGATATGATTTGCAATTCAGCGCATTAGGGACCACGGTAATTGCAGAGCAGGGTGACCCTTCGCTTACAATTCAGCAGCAATTTTGCCCGTCCTGCTTTTGTAATAGAATAAAGTCACGTGCAGCTGTTGATTTCAAGCCATTCGCAGTCAGTCAAAAAACGCGTTCAAAACTTGCCTCTTCCCTTTTTGCTAAATAAAAGAGGAAATAAACCAAAGAAAAGCCTTCAAAGAACTCAACTGTGGTTAAGCCTGTAAGTACCTATAAGTTAAGCCTATAAGTACCGGCAGACAATGAGGCGCAGAGACTCAGCCAAAACCTTCCCCTTGACTCTGCCAATGCCCACGCAAGCGCTGCAATATTATCTGCTTTAAATATGCAGAAATGTTATGTATTTTAAGCAAAGCAACATTAAATAGCTGTATGTTGTACAGATGGGGAGATTAAGGGCTTAGCTCCACGGGCAAATTACCGTGGTTTAACAAAAACACAACGTGCAACCAGAGAGGAAGCCTTGCAGCAAGAAAAACGCTCCTAAGCCGAGGGGAAAAAATGTTATTTTTGAGGCAGAGGTATGAGGTCATCTGCTTTAAATCATCCTGGCCATAGGCAGTGGAGGATCATGCACACAGGAGAACACACTGAGTTATTTAGGCTCAGCTGATGCTCAACAACTTGTTAAGACACAGTGGGTTTGGTGCCTTTGCCTAAAACCAGGTATTTAGTGCCATAAGAAGTGCCACCGGGCAGCTGAGACAAGCACATGGCTTGCAGTTATGTCTCAGGAATTAGGGGAGACCTCCACCCTCCTGCAGAGGCTTTTGGAAGCCTGGAGAGATAATCCAGAACCTGAAAATACAGTAAATATTTACATGTTCGGGCCACTGAGCCCATCCCCACGTCTGACCCCTGTGGCACTGGGATTGCTGTCAGCTAATCCTCCGGTCTGGCATGCCCTATGTCACCATCACTGGAGGGATCACAGGCGCCTGTCGTGTTGCTGCTGGCACTACTTCTCTTTAATTCATTAAAACAAAACCACAGAAGCTTACATTTCCAAAAAATCCTTACCATCGGATGTTGCATGTTAATGACCGAGCAGCAGCCACAAGGACCGTCCCCGCAGATGCGGCTGCTGTGACACATGACAGCTCCCACAGAAAGCAGCAAGGCACCAGCGGACCACTGGTGTCCCCACACGTGTACGTCTGTCACGCAGGAGCAGTGTCCGCAGCCTCTCCACCCAGTGGTGTCCCACCCTCTTCCTTGGGAGGATTTAAAATTTTGAGCCATTTCAAAATCTCCCTGCCTGCAAACCAGCGTTTTCCAAAAGAAATGCGTACAGGCACAGCTCGAAACATATCAGGGTTGGTTTTGGTTTTTTTTTCTGAGAAGAACATAATCCAGCAAATTCTCCTATCTGATAAAATACTTCAAACTTCAGTCATTTTAAAGCAAATAAATGAAAATGACCCTTTCAGGAAGCAGCCACACAGCTCTCTCTCACTTTGCCCTTTGCAGCATCTAAACTCCTGAGCCTAATGCTCTGAGGTGCTACGGAGCCACCTTCATTTCTGAAAAAGCATGATTTTAAAGATAATTTCCTCATCTCTGGTGGCCTGAGTTACAATTTTGGGTGCCTGGGAGCTGATATGAGACTCAGTTGTTGGTCAGAGAAGGATGGCTCTTGGCCAGGACACTGCATGTGATGGGAGTCCTGTGGTGCTCCATTAGCAAAAGTTGCCCAAGGAGTGGGTGGAAGAGGAGACAGACAGACAACTCATCTTCTGCCTGGGGCCCTGCGAGCTCAGTGCTTGCTCTGATGGGCACTACAGCACAGCTGAAGGACTGATCAGGTGCCACTGAATTGTAAAATCACAGTTTAGGTTGCAAAAGGAGACCCAGAGGACCCTTCTCCAAGCTGAATGGACTCAAATCTCCAAGCACCTCCTTGTACATCATGCTCTCCAGCCCCTGACCATCTCAGTGACCTCCACTGCACTCACTCCAGTGTATCAATAAACCTCCTGTACTGGGGAGCCCGAAACTGGACATCGTGCTCCAAATGCCACCACACAAGTGCCAGCCAGAGGGGAAGGGTCTCTTCCCCAGCCTTGCTGGCTTCACTCTTACTAATGAAGCTCAAGATGCAATCAGTCTGATTTGCTTCAAGGACACACTGCTAAGCACAGTGTCAATCCCTCCTTGCTCATTCTGGTTTTGGGTTTTTTTCACTCTTTTTTTTTTTTTTAACCTTTTTTATGTGTATTTCTTGGAAAGGAGGCATGTGCTGGTGTGTTAGACCTCAGCCCAGGGCTACCCATTCACAGAGATCGCATTTTACATCAGCTCCTTCCCCCTCGAGCAGCAGACGCTGCCTGTACTTGACAACCTTTCCATCCATCTCTGTCCCACGCCAGCTTAAAATTACAGCTCCGAAACTCAATTTGGAGATGTGGGGAGAAACAGGGGAGCTCCTGGCCTTTAAATTTAATGTTGCTCAGCAAGTCCATTCATCTTCCCTGTCAAACCACACAGTTCAGTAGCACGCAGCCCCAGCCATTCCCATGCCCGAAAGGAAAGTATTAAACACCCGATCACTTCAAGACCTCAGAGCGTCCTCTTGTTCTAGGACATAGAGCTGGAAGTGGTGGGAAGGGTCATCCATCTCACTGTCTTCACATATACCCTGAAGAAGGGCTGGGAAGTAGCTCACCAAGAAGCCAGTCCCTGTGGGATGGGGAGGGCAGCCACGTTTGCCCTCAAATTCGTGCAATGCGTGCTCAATCCAGCACCCACAGCCTGGTGCACCCTGACTGCAACCAACAGATGTTGAGGTTTCACCAGCTCAGTGTGCAGTCCCCATTGGAAGCATGTGAGCCCCCACCAGCAACTTACACCAGGTTCAACTGCTCATGTCCCAGTTTGCTCACCATCAACACCAAAAAGTCATAGAATCATAGAGTCATAGTATTGTTGAGGTTGGAAGGGACCTTTAAGGTCATCAAGTCCAACCATTAACCTACCCTGACAAAACCACTTCTAAACCATGGCCCCAAGTACCACCTCTGCCCTTTTTTTAAACACCTCCAGGGATAGCGAATCCACCGCCTCCCTGGGCAGCCTCTTCCAATATTTAATAACCCCTTCAGTGAAAATTTTTTTCCTAATATCCAACCTAAATCTCGCCTGGCATAACTTGAACCCATTTCCTCTCATCCTATCACTTGTCAGTAGGGAGAAGAGGTCAGCCCCCACCTCTCTACAACATCCTTTCAGGTAGTTGTAGAGAATGATAAGGTCTCCCCTCAGCCTCCTCCTCTCCAGGATAAACACCCCCAGTTCCCTCAGTCGTTCCTCATCAGACGTGTGCTCCAGACCCCTCACCAGCTTCATTGCCCTTCTCTGGACACACTCCAACACCTCAGTGTCCTTCTTGTGGTGAGGGGCCCAAAACTGAACACAGCACTCGAGGTGGGGCCTCACCAGTGCCGAGTACAGGGGGACGATCACTGCCCTGGTCCTGCTGGCCACACTATTCCTGATACAGGCCAGGATGCCGTTGGCCTTCCTGGCCACCTGGGCACACTGCCGGCTCATATTCAGCCGGCTGTCCACCAGCACACCCAAGTCCTTTTCTGCTGGGCAGCTTTTGAGCCACTCCGCCCCTAGCCTGTAGCACTGCCTGGGGCATACCATTCTTCTGCCAAATTTCATGGTAATCCCTGCCCGCAGCTCTGCTTTTGAGGGAGAGAGGGCTGGAGGCACCATATGTTTGAAATCACAGCCAGCCCCACCTCAGGGCAATGCACCATGTCTTCCAGTCCATGGCAAAACCGCGCAGCAAGGGAGGTGAGTCAAGATGACGGCTGAATGCAGAAGGACGAAACCCAGCATAAATGTAAGGTTCAACATTTTCATATCTCACATCTTCCCCGTGCATTGTTTGGAGCACATGAACCAAATCAACCACTTCCAGCCCGTACCAGGTCACAGGCTAGCTGAGGTGTTTTCAACAGGCAGCAATCAAAACACAACCTGCACATACTTTCTTCTTGTAATCTTTCTGCTTGGGCTCAGGCTATTAAAGCAACCGTAGCGTGGCTCTAGGGGCTGCCAAGGGGTTATGAAATGTCTCCTCTCCGGACTTCCAGTTCACCTCTGCTCACGACTGAAATCCATTAGCATCTATCAGCTATTTGATGCCCCACGCGATGGGATCCCTTCGATAGGAAGGCCACTCAAGGGGAGGAGAGCTCACCCTTCTACTCCCTCTAAATGCTGTTTGGACCCAGACGGGCTGTGCAGCACCATGTGAAGAGCCAAAAGCATTATCACATCAGTAGAATGCACACCGGGTCAAACCAGACCCTCATGAAACATCAGTGACTCTGACGGATTGTCACCTCTGGATCCAGGCTAACTCCACACAGCACAGATCTTTTTCTGTCTAAACCACAGGTTTTTGGGGGTTTTGTGGGTAGACTTCACACGCCAACTTTCTCTTCTTAGAGCACATCAGGTTCACCAGTTAAAGAAGCTTTCTTCTCACTGTCAGGATTTAGGGTGCCAGACTCGCCTTATACAGATATAAAGGGCCACAGTCTTCCATACCAACAACCTGAAGTGGAGAGCAATGATCCATGTACCACTTCAGCTCATGCATAGCAGCTTGTGAAGTGCCACTGTTGGAACTATGGATGTATTGAACAAAACCCACACCTTTGGGCACTGGATGTTCCCCTGTCTGGCATTCCACGACACCAACCCAGCAAGCACTGACCACCAAGAATGACCAAAACAGACCCTTCGAGCCATATACGAAATATATGGAAATGGTTTGTGCCCCCAAACTGATGTCACCACAAACACCCCTTTTGCTGGAAAGGTCAGAGATGACAAGTGTGAAGGACCATGGCCTGAATGGCCCTCCAGCGAAGTACCTGGAGTACCAACGTGGAGCATCTCTTGATGCTTCTGAGATTACTGTGGGGAAGAAGAGGAAATTTATCTCTTGTGATGCTCAGCCAGACCTCCAGACCGGTGTATGCCTCTCTCTGGAGGTACCCACATGCTGCCTGGAAGCCATCAAGATGCTCTATAGCTTCTATTCCAGCATGATCCCCCTGCTTCCCACAGGCAACCGTGCATTTCCCCCCCCATCCCAGCCTCGTTGCCTCTACCCCTGCCTTTCTCTTGCAGCATCACCTGGAGCTGAAGGGAACAGCCCTTTGCTTTCTGTTAAAGACACCTGCAAAGACATCTTCCTATGTCTCATCCATCCCTTTCTGCTGTTGCTAAGGGGCTCCAAGTCTTTCCTCAGTACCACAATCTTTGAAAACACTCTTAGCACGATTTGCTTGTGGGAACAAAGCAAATACGGTCAGTCTATCTGTACATCTATATCTTTGGCCTTTTGCCATCTTCCCTACAAAATTCCAAGCCAAATTCCACAGAAATCAGCAACCAGGGAGGGGCTAGAAGTGTCTCGGCACAAATATCCCAACTACAGGAAAAATCGGCATGTAGGTCCCAGAGAAACCAGACAGAAGGGAGAACTCAACAGCAAAGGCAACATCACTTGGCACACCACAGAGGGGAAATACCCCTTATTAAATTGCAGATTAATTAGGAACAACTTGTTCAGTTAAATCCCACAATGTGGAAGGCACATGTGCCTATGTTGGATGGGGAAAATGCCTTGATATTAAAAAAAATAAATCCTTTAAACAAGAAGTTACTAAATAAATGAAATTAAGCCCAATCAGAAGAAACGGGGACCTCCCCCATGCCTGCCCCTTGGAAATAATACAGAACACACTTCACTGACTGTAGCTGAATGCTCTGCAGGAGGTACAGGGAAATACCCTGCTGGGGTCCCACAGCAAGATGGGACTGGGAAAGCTGGGCTGGAGGCTCTGTTGTACTGGTCACACATTACATTTCAATTACTGGCACCATTTGGTAGCCCAGTTCACTGTCACGTCAGGCAATCGGACACGCGGCAGATGTCAGAAATTGGAAACACAGCAGTGAAGAGGTGGTAGGTCCCAAGACTGCACAGGGATAGTTATGCAGGGAGCGTAACACGTTTCTTCATGTGATGGCAGCATTTTGTGCCTCCTGGCGGTGTGCTCTCTGTTAGGGACAGCTAATCTAAAGCAGTTGGGTGGTTTGCACCAGATGAGGATGTGGTTATGGTACGTACCTATTCTGTCCATCCAGCCTTTAGCAAGGCAACGTGGACACGCTTGGTAGAAGCAGAAGTAAAACCTTCTCTAACTCAGTACAAATGCTTGTTCCAAGCTTGCAAGATGCTTCAAGTCCAGAAAGTCAATTTCTTTCAATTCCCAGCAGTCACCACCCACAAAGCTCCAGGGGTCTTAAAAATGACAGCAACTGGCAGATCAGAAGAGTAGGGGATAAAATATGCAGTGGATCATGGCTTGCTTGGGAAATACTTTCATTGAAAGTTCATTGAAAACAAAGAAATAACTTCTAAACACCTCCAGCCAGATATGGACTACGATCACCAAATCCCCCCCCCAAATATTAGTGAGAGCTCTGATGGTTTGACCTTATCCATCAAGACCTCAAAATGAATGGTGAGTGAAGGAGACTCTGTCTCCATCACGAGCAGATGTTGAAAGAATATAGCATGCTTGGTCACTCAAAAATGGACCTTCTAGCTTATAGTTAACTAGCAGCAGTGCAAGGCTGGAAGGCAGCAGGATGCACTGCCAAGTTGCCTCAGACACAAGCTACGTGCAATTTAATCCTATTTTTCATTATTCAGAGCAGACTTTTTAAAAATTCTGTGTCTCAGCTGAATTTTAGGTGAGTTCTAGCAGTTTACACAATTTTGAGAACAGGCGTAGAAGAAATGAGCACCTTCTTCATCTGAAGGGAGACAAGGAACAGAACCCTTCACCCTTCAGAGGTGTTGCATCGGGAGTCACTGGGCTAAACACAATGCCACAAATTGGTAATTAGCATCCTAGCAATTACTATCCTTGGTTGCGTGGACAATACCCACTGAACTTTGCTCGGTCACAGATTTACGTGGAAAACCCTGGAGTGGGCTTTACCCCAACCACTACTGATGGCCAACATGGCAAATACATCATGCGATGCAGTTGCACCACTGTTCAGCTGTCCTGTCCCAGCTCCCTCTGGGCTTTGAGTGACTGCAGGCTTATGTCGCAGGAGGAAACATCGAGCCCCTTCCACTACAGCTGGTTAGGGTAGGTGATGGGTTAGGCCAGGCTTAGCTACCCATGAATCATCAGTATGGCAGCCTGCTCAGAGAGGTCTAACCTGGTGGCAATGACAAGAAAGCCGGGTAAAACACCGCATCTTTGGGGTTACAGAGCATCATTCCCAGACCATTAGGCACTTCGGTGCTAACACCATCGCAGGTTAACAGTTAACGAAGGATGTTCTTTCCATAGCGTAACAAAGGCAGGTTTCATGTTTTCAGCAGGAAGCTCCTTGCTCTTGTAGTGGGAGCGTTCAAGAGCTGTGTCTGCAGGACAGTGGTTTCCATGTGGGATCATGAGTCTGGAAGCACAAATGGATGTGGGATCACAACCCTAGAAGCGGGACCACAGAGGGAAAAGCGTGGGCAGCAGGAGCGTACAAGGGCCTTGCAGGAGTAAGTGAGTATACAGGGCAGTGCTGTGCAGTCCCTTTTATTCTAGAAAGCAAGAAAAGACCTACCTAAAAAACATCATCATCATTTTTTCTCAGATGAGAGTACCTACAGTTTACAAGGCAAGAAAAGGAAAAACTTTTTAGTGCATCCCAAGAGCAGCTCCCATACTTGTGCCTCTGCAAAATGAGCAAAGAGGAGCCTTCAGTGCTCAGCTTGCCAAAGTGTAATTAGTGAAAGGATGCCCAAGGGGTCGCATAACCAGGTTGGGTAGCTCTGCTCAGCACCATTAATTTTTCCAGGAGCAAAAGGGAGCCCCAAAGCACAGCAGATTCCTGTCATAGCTGTATTCACTTGAGACGTCTCTCAGAAGGAGCAAATCCTCACCTTTCACCTGGGCTGGCGTTTCTATTTCACACTCGCACATACACACCTGCAACCCGACGATCCTGTGGACGCACTTAAAGGTAACAGTAAACTCAAAGTGATTGATCTCCAGATAATTTACCTTGGCAAGGAGGGCTACAAGTCAGCTGTCAAGTGGACTGACAGACGCTGCGCTCCCATACGCAGGAGTGAATAGCTTCCCCGGATACTGGCATGTCTACAGCATCAAGAAACTGAATTAGCAAGAGCAAAGATAGTGGTGCCTTAACACAGAGACTGATGAGGTCATGCCCTAAAAGGACCCCAAAACCATGTTCCCTCCAACCTGCACGTGGCCAAATGCCATTTTATTCTGGATTGTGTCAGCAGAATTAAAAGAAGAAGTTGAGAGGAAAAAGAATAAATGGCTTCTTGCCTTCTTGTCTATGTTTCTTGAACAGAGAAAGGGTGTCCTCTGTTATCAACCCTTCCTGGGGTCACTGCACAGCCCTTGGCATTGCTCTACCACGCACAGAAGTGCTTGTGGCTGTGCTACAGGGAATTAGATGGACAGTAGAGGTAAAAAGAGGGATAAAAGCCATTTATGTCATGAAACACCATCAGGCTGAAACTGCTACTTTAGAAGAGAAAGAAATGGAGGCAGCATAAAATTGGGCACCACGTGTCAAACCCTCCATGTGGTGAAGAGCCATCTGGCCACATACCTTGCATGGCTGAAGGGTGGGAGATGGCACCGTCTTTACTGGCCTCCCACCACTCCTCAGCAGAGTCCTAGGTTGCCCAGAGAGGTGGTAGATGGCCAATCCCTGGAAATGCTCCAGGTTAGGTTGGACAGGGCTCTGAGCAACCTGATCTTGTTGAAGATGTCCCTGCCCATGGCAGGGGGGTTGGACCAGATGACCTTTAAAGGTCCCTTCCAACCCAAACCATTCTATGACCCCAACTGCAAGCCAGGTGCAGCTGAGAGCTGTACATAGATTGCAATTCTGACTTACGCAAATAGAAAGAATAGCCAGTGATCATTAAAAATAATTAGAGCCACTCTTATACACAAGATTTTAAGCCTCCACATCAGATTTTATCTATCCTGTATATATTAGGGTGCAGGATTAGATCTAAGGCGGTGGAGCAAATTATCCCGAAATGCGCATCATACCCAGCACATATCTCCTGAATCCAAGAGTCCCTAAGAATATTTAGGGGACCTCACAGACCTTCTCTTTTTTGCCCTTTTCCAAATATATTTTGCTAAAAGTAGGATTTACACAACTGAAAATTCATTAAGAGGTCACAGTATAAAACTCCAGCACAGAAACAATAACAAGATACAGAATCGCCCCCACTTTCCCCCTTCGCAATATTTTTTGCTGTAATCTGAATCAAAATGAGTCACATCATCTCATCTCCTCACTTTGGACTGTGACCCACAGTCACTACAATATAGCGCTTCCATTTTCACTTACCTTGTCCATACGAGACAAAATGACAGGGGAGCGCCTGAAATTCGGCACACCATGCACCTGTAACGCATTTCGGATGGCTTCTTCCTCTGAAGCCTCGCCAGAGACTGAGACGGAGCTTGAAAAGGGAAGATGAAAACTCCAGCCTCTCTGGAGGACACACTGAAAATTCTGCAGACTCTGGAAAAACTAAGATAGCTGAGAGTCAACCTGCTGACTCTCATTCTGCCAGAGAGCTGCAGCTGGTGCCAGTGAAATATTTATGCAATGACAGCAGATGTTGCGAGCAAAGTATGAAGAAAGACATGAGAGCTGCAGTATTAGGTTGGGGCATCCAGTGCAGTGTTTGCTTCCCGCAATGGGCAACATCAGATGGTTAACAAGACTGAAGAGCAGGACAAGCACATGGAGATACCTCCATCTTCCCAGCCTCCAGTGACCTATCACTTAAGGACCTTCTGAGGGACAGACTGCATCTTGGAAATGTCTTTGCACTCAATACCCCGTACAAACTTTTCTTCTATGAATCTTCTTACATTGGAAACCACTTAAATTTTTAGCACTCCCAATGTCCCAATGAGTTCCACAGGTTTACTACATGCTGCAGGAAAATGTTATGTCCTTTCATTAGTTTTCAACCTCTATCTTCCTTTGTTGCCACTTATAAGAAGAAACACCAGAAGTTTTTAAAATCTGGGAGAAACATTGACTATTTCTTCCATATCCCCGCTGTCATCTCTAAGGCTTGGGAACATTTGTCTGTACATCAATGGCAAGATCATAAATAACATTTAAGCACCAACGGCGCAACCTGGATAGTACTGAAGTGCCTGTGCTCATGGAGAGACCAAAGAAACCTGGAAGATCCACACAAGCATCTCTTAACACAGAGGGCAGCTCAGTTCAACCCAGATCCTGGAGCAGCAATAAATGCAAATGAAATGTTGGCCCCACAATAAATATGAATATTTAGAGCCACTGGAAATCTCCAGTGTCTGCCTGGCATCAGACCCTTCTTGGAGACCTTGCAGCTAAGCAAAGTCCACAAGAGCATAGTATGGCTGGTGCCCCAAGAGAGCTGAACTTAGCTCCCTCCCATACGGGTCAGAGATGATGGCTAGGGTTCATCTTCAGATGGTCAACAAACAGGTTTCCCTTGGGGTTGAACCGCAGGGAAGTTCTACCATGAGCCCAGGAGACAAGGGGCAGACTGTAATTCATGTACAACCGGAGAGAAGACTAAGTGTCCTGTGCTAGGAGCACCCAATGAGAAACCCCACCAGCTTTCCCATTGCCTTCAAACCGTTCTCCCAATTCTCCATCCCTCATCCTGAGGCAGACAAGGATCATCTGTAACCCATTCACCCTCAGCAGCGCAAAAGCCCCATCATAACTGCCCTGTACAAAAGAGGAAACAAATCTCAAATTGTTCATTTCAGTGTAAAAAAAAAAAAAAAAAAGGTATGAGGGAGCTGCAGTGCTGCTAGCTAAAGGGTTAAATGTGGTGCTACCCAGAGATAGCTCCTTTCCTTGCTCATCTCCCAGCTGCTGGGCTCTGGCCTGTTTAATGAAGATTGATTGCCTTCAGGAGGCCATCTCTGTCTAGACTGCCTATGGCCCCTTTTCATTACCCCCACCCACGCAAGTGAACCCAGGACCCAGGCACGGAAAAATTCCAGGCAATACAGCAGCAAGAGATTAAATTGAGTTTTCTCAGAGCAAATAGAGCCAGGTCTTCACTGGCCCTTTTTTCTCAGGCACGGATTCTCTTGGGTCCAATAACAGCTGAGACACTGACATCATTTTGTCAATGGGGGCGCAGAGAACATCCCATTTTTCTACCCCGACTTGTATTCATGAAGTTTGCAGTGATCTACTGCCTCCAAGGCCTCTTGACTTTAGGTCATGACAGCACTAGGAAACTTGTGTCCTCACTGCATCAGCCTTGCTGAGCTATCACAGCCCCAGACCCACAGTCTGTGCACACGAGCCTGAAGAAAGGCTGAACATGTGCTGGGTTTGCTGCAGAGAGCTCCCTGGAGTGCAGGACATCTGCTTTACAGCCCCACCATGAGCCAGTGGGATCCCCACAAAGACAAGAAGGACATGAGATTATTGATGACTTGGCCAACTAAAGTCCTCAGACCATGCTTATGCTATTGAATAAGTGGACCATGGAAATGTCTTCTAGCCCCGAGGCCAACAGATAAAATATAGTTTCTATCCACAGAGCTAAATTATCTTTATAACCCCATCCTCAAATAGGAGTCATATATACACTGCCTGGCTCTTCGTCCATGCTTGCCCCAGACTGGCCCTGTGCATTATTTGTGAGTGCGATAGTTTGCTTGGGCTAAAGCTGTGCCAGGGACTGTGCAAATAATAGTGGAACAAATTTTCCATCCACTAATCTGGGAGTCCCCCAGTCCTGTGGCATGATGTGTCATCGATCCCCATCACAGGAGTGAACGAAAGCGACCTGTGGAGCAATAAATAAGGTGGACCTGGACACCATGGCTGTTTTCTGAACACGCTCTTGGAGACAGTGAAAGCAAAAAAGTGGAAGAAAGAGCATTGAACAGGAAAAGGTGGATGAGAACCAGACATAGGTATATTTCACGTGGGGAAAAAAAGTTTAGGGGAGCAGAAAGTTTCTAGCCCTCTCAGAAGGGATCTTGGAGCAACCTCCCAAAACTTTAATGGAGCCCATATGAAGCCACATCAAGTTACTCAGGGAGTGCTGTGTTTTCAAAGGTCTTTGACTATAAGACTTCTTCTGAATGGACAGGTAGGTCCAATTTTCAAAATCCCCTATGTCCTGCAGTGCACTGAATCTAAAGCTCGGTGCCATGAGGTCAGGAAGAACTCTAATTTCCATGATGTGGGAGCCAGAAGCAACACGGGTTGGAGAAACATTAATAATGGATACAACACCAAGATAAAGACGTTAGTGATGGTTTTCCTGGCTTTCACTGAGGGAAAAGTGAATTTGGGTCTAAAACTTACAACACACTGAATCAAAACACCAGTGCTGAACAGAGGAAGGTCTCAAAAGTGGACTCTAATGCTGCAGCTTGCAAAACTCTTTAATACCTAAAGATGTATTCCCTTTCAACTTCCTTGTCACCAAAGGCGTTTAAAGCAACAATTCTACCTGGGGTGAATGCATAGTTTAGATGTTTAATGGTAATGATTCTCTGATGCCTTGAGGATATAGTGAATTAGTGCATTAGTTCTTCATCCTAAAGCACGAGGGGGGGCAAACCCAGCATTAAATCATAGAAAATATGAAAAGATTTGCAAGGAGGGAGTGCTGGCACGGCTTAGCAGGGAGGACAAGCTGAGCTCACCAGTGTCACTTTCCAGGGGCAAGGTGGATCAGGACTTGGTGTACGGAGAGAAGCCAGTTAGATGTTAGGCTCCAAAGGAGAAGAAAACATGTCCTTGTTTTGATACAGATATCTCTGATTCACTTTCTGGACAAGAGTGAAAACAGTAAAAAAAAAAAAAAGAAAGAAAATCTCTTTTCCTCCTCTTTGCATGTCTTCAGGTTATTTTAATTGAAACACCTTTTCTATGAGAACCCATCAATCACCTCTGGAAAGTCATGCTTGCTCGCCTAAAGCATGGAGAGACATATCCAATGCGGGGAGACTCTCAAAAGGGAAAAGCGCTTCAGGTTGAAGTTCTTCCAGCTCATTTAAAGAGATGTCAAGTTTAACGATCTTAAGGAATGAGGAGGAGAAAGGGGGAGAGGGCTAAAAAAAAAAATGAATTAAGCTATTTCCAATTTTTCCCCCATCTCCCCCCAAAATATGCCTGGAGTTTTTAGCCTTTACCATTTTTGACAAGTAGCAACACACAGAGGCAGTTCTAGCACCAGTACTGCTTGATCAAGGAGTTCTGCCTTGGAAATCACCCAAATCAAACTTGGCAGAGAAAAATAAAAGGAAACCAAAAGGGGGAGTTTAAAAAGTGACAAAGAAGAGAAAGAAGGCCAGATCCTCCGCAGAGCAGTTTCTTGCATCTCCTCTTTGTCACGGGAGCCCTGCTGCTTTACACAAGCAAGGGACAGGCTCTGAGCATGTCAGAGAAACATCTGTAAGCGAGAAAACCAGCAGAAAATGAAATGTTTGAGACAGCAGGAATGTCTCCCGCTCCCTCCACAGAAACGGTGATCATTTCTGAAATGCTAAGCTGAGAACGTGCAAGTTGCTAAAATGTGATGCATTTAGCAAATAACTGAAATTGCTGAGAAAATATCTACCGAGGAGGGAGTGGGAGGAATATTTGGGGGACCTGGAGGTTTTTGATGGAACACATAATCCCAAGAATGTGACAATTTAAGGAGAGGAGAGAGACTTATCCCTTTTAACAAACCTAAAAATACAGCAGTGATTTATTTTAGTTATTTTTAAAGTGACGTGATGTCATAAAAGAAATGGAAATTTAAAGCTGATTACCACAAAAGGCTTCCCAACAGAGAAGCAAAAGACTCCTCCCCCGGCCAAAGCTGCAAAAGTCCAGGGGTTGGGGATGTTTTAGACAAAGCTGGTGAAAGTGGAGTAGCGCTTCTTGAATTTCTACTGCTGCACACTCTCGAAACAAAGGTGAAGGAATTGAGACGGGAAGTTCTGGAGAGCTGCACAGCAACAAGATGGCTGCTGGCAGAGCAGGCTGTTGTAGGACATGAGTTGTCTCTCCCAACTTGTTGACACCTGGGTTAGCTGAGTTTAGGTTTCAGGCATACAAAAAGGACCTATTCCTTACGGTTGCGCTCCCACAAATATACACCTACCATGAAGATACATAATATTGGAGAGGAGAGAGAGAAATCCCAGGATCTGTTCCCTTCTTTTGCCCTCACTGACGTGACATAGTCTCTGCCTATGTCTGCAGCTTAACTATCCCCACTATAAAATGAGATTAATAATAATAATCTCTCCAGCCCGAGGACTATGAATGAGAAGCTCATGTTGGAAAAGCTAGGGCAGGTGAGAAGTCCCCATCTTCAGCTGCATGTTTTCACCACTGCAGTCTGAATGCTCCTAGTTCATATGAGTGGGTATCCAGTTAAACCTACGCCTACGGTAGGTTAAGCTACAAGGGTCTGCACTTTGGGGGATGCTCATATCAACAGCAAACGGTATCTTGGTGTCGTGGTTTAGACCAAATTGGTCACTGGGGACATAGGGGACCCCAGATGGGACCGACAGGTGCTCCCCTCCACCCCTCTTCAAAAGAGAGGCAGAGGAGAGAAAGAAGACTTACAAGTTTAGAAGGAACTAAACTACTTTAATGAAATATTAACAACAAAAAGAAATAATGAAAAATATATAAAACCATATCAAGCTCCCAGGATGACAATCACGACACCGGCTGGCACTGGGGCAGTCCCAGGCTGGACTCAGTGACTGACGGGAACTGGATTCCGAATCTGCATTCAGGATTGGGACCAAAGGCAGAAGAACTGACAGAGTCCTCCTCAGACGCCGGCCATTGAAGGAAGAGAGGGCTGACCCTTTGATCCCTCAGCTTTTACACTGAGCGTGAGGCAGATGGGATGGAATACCCCGTTGGTCAGTTTGGGGTCACCTGTCCTGTCCGCTCCTCCCCGCAGGTGGGACCCCACTGCGCTTTTCCGCTTCCAACCCTCCAACGGGGCAAGTAACAAAGTTGGTTGGCCGTGGGTGTTACAGCAATGAATATAACCAAGAGCCTCTCTGCATCCCATGCCTGGGCATCAGCTCTAAACATCGGTCTGATCACTCTGAGAGAGCGAACAGTGTCTGCACAATGTGCTGTTAATTTCAGTAGTTAGAAGAGGCCCAGCTAAGAAGCAAAGTTACTGAACAAAATTGGTCCTGTTTTACCTCAAACCAGGACACTTGGCCACGGGATGACAATATTTGCTTACAGGTGCTGAAGAGGTGACGACAATAATTCCCCTAACAGTAGAAGCCTAACTCTCCACACTTCAAGTCCCACAACTGGTTGCTATCCCACTAAAACCCAGTGTGCTCTTTCCTCTTTTGCCCACACACTATTTCATAGCACGGGCTTGTGATGAAAAACAGAGGAAATAATAAACCCAAGAGTTCATCCTCTGCACATCCCTTCCCAACTTGTCAGAACTGTCACTGGTTGAAAATCTCTTCTTTACCTTGCAGGGAATTCAGTTACGGGGAACAATTGCCTGGAAGAGAAAACGAGTCCAGTCTTGTCTGCAGAGCCAAATACCACAGGAGTTCTTCATCTTTTAGTAGAAGGAGCAGCAGGATTGGATTCCGACATGAGCAGGGTCACAAATGGAAAGGAGAGGAGCCAGATGAGATATCTCACCTCAGAAGGAACCTTGCTGCGTCTTCAGGGAAATCATTTATAGGTGACCAAGTGTCTTTTCTAACTACTACTTGTTGAGTTATTCAACCCCTACCACAACCAAAGCCCTAAATCTGGCACCTTCCTCCCACACTGTGGATTTTCAGTGTGCTCAAAACTGATAAATCATCAGGAGCCATCTTACCTCATCTCTTAAGAAAACTGCAAAGAGAGAAAACAGTAAAGTCCAGGTCATGTCAGATGCCAGTTAAAAGGCAGTGAGTCCACCACCGCCGCCCACCACTCAACAGTCTGTCACTTTACCAGTTTTCCCATTCTTCGGACATGACCCGAACACAGGAACACAAGCCCACGGGGACTGGAGACAGTCCAATTTGCCAGTTCTGAATCCCGTCTCCAGAACTTCCAAGAAAAATATCGTTATTGTTGTCTTAACGGCTTTAAGCTGGAAGAGGGCAGGTTTAGATTAAACATCAGGAAGAAGTTTTTCACTTTAAGGGTGGTGAGGCACTGGAACAGGTTACCCAGAGAGGTTGTTGAAGCCCCGTCCCTGGAGGTGTTCAAGGCCAGGCTGGACGTGGCCTTGGGCAACCTGGTCTAGTGAGAGGTATCCCTGCCTATGGTAGGGGGGTTGGAACTCGATGATCTTCAAGGTCCCTTCCAACCTAAACCATTCTATGATTCTATGATAATGACATTGTTATTGGAGATGACACATCACACTCCATTTCAGCAGAGGAACCACTGCTGGCAGGGAGAGGAGCGGTTTGACTGAACAGTGTAAAACACAGATAGACCAAAGCTGCTGGTAAACAAAGGAAGGCCAAAGTGGAGCTCAGACGTATTAAAACTTGTTAATGCCTCCACTTGCAGTAATTCTGCCTAATAAAAGGCTTCTCTTTACCTGTGGCATCTCCATCTGACCACAAAGTCAGAGGTGAAGCAGTCTAAGGTGTAGCCAAAGTCGAAATCTAAGGTGAAATACCGAATTATTTGTAAGTTGTAGTTTACAGAGTTAGGAATCAGGCATTTCGTTAGCTCGCTCTGTCTGCATCTTTCAAAATCTGCCAGGACTGAAGAATTCACCGTCTTAGAGATGCTTAAATTAAACATGCTACCTTGGCAGATCGACTTCAGAGATAGTCACACAATACCAGTGTGACAGCTCTGCCACCACCGATACCCCGTGGTTTGAATAAGCATTTGCAGCACTAAAAGTACAAAGAGTTTCGGGCTGAGCCAAAGGTCAGTAACTGCTCTGCGACAGATTCACATCCTCTGTGGACCAGGCAGGGCAGAAGCCCTACAGACTCTGCACATCAGTGTTTATGGCAGAATTACCTGCCTTTTCCTGGCACACGTCGCATACGTATTGATTAGGAAAACAGATAAAATTGGTTTGATTGATTTGCTTCCCGCGCGTTAAGAACATGATTGGTTTACTTCTCGGAAAAAAAAGCCGTGCTATAGAAAACAAGAGAGCAAGAAAGCATTTCTGGGAAAGCTCAACTTTGAGAAACAAGGGTTTGCCTGTGTCAAAATGTCCCTGGTGTTCTGTCCGATTTTGCCACACCTCACAGGCTCAAAAAATGTTTTTCTGGAAACGAAACAAGAGAACTTTTCATGCAGGAGCTTACTGCTCTGTCTGGTGCCCCCCATCACTGCATCGAGAAGAGTGTGGCCAGCAGGTCGAGGGAAGTCATCCTCTGCCTCTGCTCTGCTCTGCCCTGGTAAGGCTGCATCTGGAGCACTGTGTGCAGTTCTGGGCTCCCCGGGTCAGGAAGGACAGGGAACTGCTGGAGAGGGTCCAGCAAAGGGCTACAGAGATGATGGGGGGATTGGAGCATCTTTCTTATGAGGAAAGGCTGAGGGCCGTGGGGCTTTTTATCTGGAGAAGAGAAGACTGAGGGGGTATCTCATCAATGCTTATAAATACTCAAAGGGAGGGTGCCAGGGGGATGGGAACGGTCTTTTTCCAGTGGTGCCCAGTGACAGGACAAGAGGGAACGGGCACAAACTTGAGCACAGGAAGTTCCATCTTAACATGAGGAGGAACTTCTTCCCTGTGCGGGTGGCAGAGCAGTGGCACAGCTGCCCAGAGAGGTGGGGGAGTCTCCCACTCTGGAGCCATCCCAAACCCGCCTGGACGCCGTCCTGTGCCACTGCTGGAGGTGTCCCTGCTGTGGCAGGGGGTTGGACTGGGGGGGGCTCCAGAGGTCCCTTCCAGCCCTGACCATTCTGTGATTCCATGATTCTGTGTGATTTGTTCCCAAAGCGAAGACTAAAAATCCACGATCCTTTGGGGAAGCAAGGCCTGACTGCCTGCACACCGGGGACTGGGAAAAGTGGCAAACTACTAAACAAATCTGGCTTCCTAAATTCCCTGTTCTTGGTTTCTCACTGGCAGGTGGAAGATGCCTCACAATGCGGTTTTCGGGCAGAGCTGCGGGAAGGATTTCTGATGCATTCAGTCAGCCAGCACAAACACCTTCACCCAGCACACTGAGTGTCCACAATTTTGCTTCGAACTGCATTTCAGAAGTCAGGAACTCAAAATGCTGCCAGGGCTCACTCATTCAAACCTTGAAGTGTTACAGATTTGTGCTAGGGAAGACACCGCCACCCCGCTTTTGGGCACTGTTTCCATGATGTGGAAACCTGTTTTGTTTTATTTCAGCCATCTCTGAAGAAAATCAAAATAACACCAGCAGAAGCAAGACGAAGTTTGTAGGTAGAAGTAATATCTTTTATTAGAGCATCTGCTATTGTTAGAAAAAACAGATAAGCCCTGGGCAGTAAAGAAAAGCTTTTGTCCTATAGCTGAAAGCTTATTTAATTTTCCAACTATATTATTTCAACCTACAAACCTCATCTTGTCTGTGTCCTTAGACCATCCTGGCTGCAAGAACACAGCCCCAGGAGCATCGCTGTCCATTCACAGTATGCAAGACGACTTGGCTGCGTTGCCAGCGAGTTAGTGCTCACTCCGGGGAGAGAGACAGGGCTCAGAGATCGCTCTTGCTCATCAGATGCTTACACTGACATCCCTGGGTGTCTGCCTTTCGATACAGTGAAGGTGAACTGATTTTTAAATTCCTTTTGAAACTGTATTTTTTAAATATTAATATTTTTTTTTTCTGTTTTCTGACATTGTCATTCATTTCACTATCACAGAATTGATGCGAACTGAATTTTGAATGGATTTATTTTTTTTTTATTTTAATGGGAGTGAATTATACTATTAGACCTTAGATCCATGATCAGGATCACTTGTGCAGAGTACACCAACCTGCAAACAGGGAGCTGGGCACGTTGGTCCAGCCTCACAGCAGGGATGAACCAATCTCACTCCACGCAAAGGGAAAAGGGCAAGTCCACCAACTGCATGTCTAGCCCCATATTGAGGTGACCTGGAAGTTTTTGCAGTGATCACAGAATCACAGAATCACAGAATGGTGAGGGTTGGAAGGGCCCTCTGGAGCTCCCCCAGTCCCACCCCCTGCCACAGCAGGGACACCTCCAGCAGTGGCACAGGACGGCGTCCAGGCGGGTTTGAGATGGCTCCAGAGTGGGAGACTCCCCCACCTCTCTGGGCAGCTGTGCCACTGCTCTGCCACCCGCACAGGGAAGAAGTTCCTCCTCATGTTAAGATGGAACTTCCTATGCTCAAGTTTGTGCCCGTTCCCTCTTGTCCTGTCACTGGGCACCACTGGAAAAAGACTGTTCCCATCCCCCTGGCACCCTCCCCTTAAGTATTTATAAGTATTGGTAAGATCCCTCCTCAGACTCCTTTTCTCCAGACTAGAAAGACCTGAGTCCCTCAGCGTTTCCTCATCAGAAAGATGCTCCAATCCCCTCATCATCTCTGTAGCCCTTTGCATCATCTTCATGGGCATGAGTATCAATACTTCTAAATACTTAAGGGGAGGGTGCCAGGGGGATGGGAACAGTCTTTTTCCAGTGGTGCCCAGTGACAGGACAAGAGGGAACAGGCACAAACTTGAGCATAGGAAGTTCCATCTTAACATGAGGAGGAACTTCTTCCCTGTGCGGGTGGCAGAGCAGTGGCACAGCTGCCCAGAGAGGTGGGGGAGTCTCCCACTCTGGAGCCATCCCAAACCCGCCTGGACGCCGTCCTGTGCCACTGCTGGAGGTGACCCTGCTGTGGCAGGGGGTGGGTCTGGGGGAGCTCCAGAGGGCCCTGCCAACCCTGACCATTCGGTGATTCTGTGATCCAATATGAGTCCCCATCCCCTAAGAACTAGACCATGAACTCCAACAGACTGAGCACTCTCCTCAGCCAGACAATTCATCCCAGAACCCACCTCGTAGTTATAACATCAGAAAAGATGTTAAATACTGACAAGCCCAGACAAGACTGCCCTCCCAGAGGTGCCAGGCTACAATGAACAGCTCAAAATGCTTTATGAGCTGACATTTGGGTTTTACTGTTACACTGGAGCAGTTCAAAAGAAGCAATTTGTTCTTTGGCTTAATGCATTTAGGAACCGAGGTGCTGCACATTTATTGTGGCAGAAAAACAACCTCCCCTCCCGTCCCCCCCCCCGGCCTTTGGAGCACAAAGAAAGCGAATGAAAGGCGAAGAAGTGAGCACCCAAGGTAGCAAAAGCTTATTAGTGAAGGGAACAGGAAAAAAATCGATCATTCTGACCTGTGCAGCAGCTGAGGATGTGGAAGCAGGAAACCCTGGAGACGTTACGAAGTGCCAGCAAGCCTGAGCAATCCTCTTTGTTTGTTGCTAATGAGCCATGGTGCTTTTTAATAATATATAAACCATTTAGAAGGACTTCATGGGAAGACCAAGGAAGTCAGTGAAGTGTCTCTACCTACAGCGAGGTCAGAAAACACTGAAATGTTTTGTGAAATGGGGGAACAATGAACTAGTGCCAAATACAGGCCAAGAGCTCAGCAAAACTGCTGGGGTCCCCAGGGGGTCTCCCAGATGATTGGATCCCCCAAAGTGTTATTTTCTGGCAGACCATCCTCCTAGGGGGTACATCCCAAGTCGAAACTCCTGGAAACATCACAAGAGAGGCCCCGGATCCCTTGGGTCTGTGACGCTTTTTTCAAGAGGTCACAGGGTCAGGGCAATCCCCAGCACAAAACCAGGCTGGGTGGAGAATGGATGGAGAGCAGCCCTGAGGAGAAGGACTTGAGGGTGCTGATAGATGAGAAGCTCAACATGAGCCGGCAATGTGCGCTGGTAGCCCAGCGAGCCACCAGCACTCTGGGCTGCATCCCCAGCAGCGTGGCCAGCGGGCGAGGGGGGACTGTGCCCCTCTGCTGCGCTCTGGGGAGCCCCCCCTGCAGCGCTGCCTCCAGCTCGGGGGCTCAGCACAGCAGAGACACGGCCCTGGGGGAGCGGGGCCAGAGGAGGGCCCGGAGATGCTGCGAGGGCTGAGCCCCTCTGCGGGGAGGACAGGCGGGGAGAGGGGGGGTTCAGCCTGGAGGAGAGAAGGCTCCGCAGAGACCGCAGAGCCCCTTCCAGTGCCTAAAGGGGCTCCAGGAGAGCTGGGGGGACTCTTCATCATGGAGGGGAGCCATGGGATGAGGGGGAATGGGTTTACACCAAAAGAGGGGAGATTTAGATATTAGGAAGAAATTTTTCACTCTGAGGGTAGTGAGGCACTGGCACAGGTTGCCCCGAGAAGCTGTGGCTGCCCCATCCCTGGAGGTGTCCAAGGCCGGGTTGGACGGGGCTTGGAGCACCCTGGGCTGGGGGGGACATGTCCCTGCCCAGGGCAGGGGGGTGGAACTGGGTGATCTTTAAGGTCCCTTCCAACCCAAACCATTCTGTGATTCTATCTGCAGGCAAAGCCCACAAGGTACCCGTGGATTCCTTATTCATAGCTATAGTTTCATAGAATCATAGATTTTTTTCCATTTTTTCAGCCATAGCTCATCAAAGCCCTGAGGACACATGCTCCAACCACCCTGGGTCTCCAGCCCCCAGGTAAGGAGTCTGGAACCTGGGATCTCCAGCTTGGAGACAGAGCCTAGAAACTCTCACAGTGAGCAAAAGAAATGGGCAATCCTGGCAGTTTCACCCCTGTCATTAGCTGCTTTTAGCAGCAGAGAAGCTGCCAAGGCTGTCACGTTCCCCAAAGAGCTGGAAATCATGAAAAGATGTGCTTCATTTTTGGACTTACCATAGTTCTTTGCAATGTGCTAATGGGATTTCACACTTGTGGTATTTAAAGACAAAAAAAAAAAGATTTGGGTCTGATTCAGATCAAAACTTTATTAAAAACAAAATGAATCGTCTACAGCATGAAAATCCCACTTTTTGATCAATACGGCTTCAATTGATCACAGAGGGCTTTGACAGACGCTTAGCTGGGCTCTCCACACAACTTTAGAAAAGAAGACGCTTCACCCCTGACTGATATGCAGCCACGTTAACAACAGAGAATATGAATTGCTCCCACTGTAAGAATGCAGGAACGCACTCTGTGACACAGGGATAAGGAGTAACAGGGCAACAACACAACCTAACAGGGACAAAATAAAACTGGAGGTGCCACAGATGCTATATGAAGCCCTGCAGAAAGTCCTGGAGAGTCCACACATTGGGGCTGGATCCTTGGAGTGGTTGTGCTGGTTTAATTCATGTTTTTACCATGACTTGGCACGACGTTGTCTTCATCCTGGCAAGAGAAGCCAAAGTACCCAGTCACACAGGCAAATTAATAGACACATCACTGCGGTCACTGCAGGCGCAGCACCTCGGGGTGTAGTTTGTCCTCACACCGATAACCCTCCCACCCAAACCCTCCGTCTCCAGCACCGCAGGGCCCTTCTCTCCCACCTCGATGTGTGTCAGAAACACCACCTTGTCCATCGCTCTGAACGGGTTATTTTTTCCCTCCACCTCCCCCTGCGAAGCCCTGGGCGGCTGCCGGTGCTGTCGGACCCACACGGTCCCCATGCCACCCCAACACAACCATTTGTGCACTTTTTCCTCCTTTCTCCCCTTCCCGGACCCTCTTTGTACCCCCCATCTCCTCCCAAGCACACAATTGCTTGTCAGACCCAGTTTTGCTCCCTCAGCATCCAGCTTTTCCAACACCAGCCACGGTGACATTGACCATGGCCGCAGCCGGGCTTGCCTGTGGCCCCGAGAGCATGGCAGGACCTCCCAAGAGGCTTCACCACAGGCCTCAGGCAAGCTCCACTTCACATCGAAGCCATAATTTCGTTATCTAAACCGAAACCGGCAATTAGCGGCTGTTCCTCAGTAGCGCGGCCGCCTTTGAGCTGCTCCCCCCTCCCCTCGCCTCTTTCTCCTCACGCCACCTCAGCGCCGGGCCCCGCGCCGCCATTACCGCCCGCCCCCTCCCTCGCGGAACTACAGCCCCCATCATGCCCCGCGGGGCGGTGCCGCCTGAGGGAGGCGGTGGCGGGTGTCGCGGGGGCTGCCGGGAGTTGTAGTCCCGGCCCTACAGCGGCGGCGGTGTCGGTGAACGAGCGGCGGGAGGGGAACGAACTACCGGCGCCCGGGAGGAAGCGGGGGCGGCGGTGGGCCGGGGCCGGGAGCGGGGCAGCGGCCCGGGAGCGGGATGCGGTGGCGGCCCGGGAGGCCGCCTCGCTGCTTGAGGCGATACCATGCACCCGGCCGTGGCGGTGGGGCTGGTGTTCGGCGGCTGCTGCAGCAACGTGGTGTTCCTGGAGCTGCTGGCCAGGTGCGGGGCCGGGGAGAGGCTCTGCGGGTAGAAGGAGGGGTTTTAGGGGCAGGAATGGGATGGGGGGGGGGGTCGGGTGAGGGTCCCCGGGGCTGGGAGGGCCGCAGGGTCTCCCCCCACCGGCTTCGGGACCTGTGAGGGGAGGGAGCGGCAGCGGCACCCAGGGGGTCTCCAAGAGATTTGGGGGGGGGGGGGGGGTGGGTGTTGTGAAAGGATTTGGGGGGTTATGAGAGGATTTGGGGGGCTGCGGGAGGATTGGGGGAGGTGGGTGTTGTGAGAGGATTTGGGGGGTTATGGAAGGATTGGAGGGGTGGGTGTTGTGAGAGGATTTGGGGGGCTGTGGGAGGATTGGGGGAGGTGGGTGTTGTGAGAGGATTTGGGGAGATGCGGGAGGATTCGGGGTGGTGGTGGGGGGCTGGCAGCCGGGGCTGGCCCTGAGGCGACGTGCGGCCCCGGCGGGGCGGCCAAGCCCCCCTCACAGCTCGGGGGGCAGCCCCGGGCCTCGGGGCCCCTCGTTAAGGTTCCCAAGAGCAGCCCCTGTGTGGCTTGCTGGGCCCCAGCCTTGCTGTGTCACCGTCTGATGGGGTTTGTGGGTTTTTTTTGGGGGGCTGTCCCCCTCGGCTTGGGCCCAGTCTGGTCCTTTCGTGGGCCGTTTGGGCATCCTGCACTGGGGATCTCCCATCCCTGCTGACACGGGGACCACCGCATCAGTCAGGCCCTAAAGCGTCCCTGCCACCCAGCTCTCTGATCCCAGCGCCTCAGTATAAGTAACAGCTGAAATCCCAAGGAGAAGACGCGGCAGGAGCTGGCTAGGGGTCCCCGGGGACTGCAGGCAGGGCTGAGGGAACATCGTCCATCTGGAAATGTGATCTTCGGCAGTGTCACGCGACTGCAAAGCCAACACAGTGAGGGCGAGGAGTCCTTTGTGGCACTCGGAGCGAAGGCGAATTGCCAGGTTGCAGAGAGAGGAGGGCTGACGTTTGGGGTACGTCCGAGCCCTGCGTCACCTTCCTCACCCGGATGGAGGAAGGCCGACATGGCTTGGAAAAAGTGATGGTCTTGGCTTTGTTTCCACGGCTGTTCAGCAAGCCATGAAGGCAAAAGTGCTAGACCTGACTGGAAAAAAGCAATGATTGAACTGGTTCTGTGTCTGCAATCATAGTAAGTCAGTGTGGAGCTGCATCTCCTGACCATTCAGTACTATATCCGCTTCAATCGTGCCCAGGCTTTCAAAAATAGTAGTTAAAACCTGTCCTTACTTCCTCCCTACCCATCATCGTCCCAGATTGTTAGAGGAAAAAGGGAGAGCCTGACTCAAAGCCAGCAGTGGGGGTATTTGCTTTGAAGCTGGAGGCCAGGACACAGGTACCTTAACACGAGGTTGCACAATCACTCAGCAATCACTGGATAATTCAAGATAAATCAAATCTTCCTGGAGGAAGAGACCTTGCGTGGCAAGTTGTCTTTCCTCTTGGGGATTGCTCTAACCTCTGCCTTTCCTGCCTGGCTTGTGCTGCAACATCAGTGAGGGAGGAGGAATGGGCCCCGTCAAAGTGAAGAAGGTTTTGGATCTGGCTTCTTGCATTTGCTTGCAAGATGCTTGCAAGACACAGTAGGCTTGTGTGTCCTCCAGCGAGACCTTAAAACAAAAGCGAGCCATGTGGCCCTACTCAAAGGCTGCATTAGGTGTCTAAACCTCAGAAGGGATTTTGAGCGGCAAATCCTAGAAGTCCAATTGCAGTTATCTAAGAAAAGCTGCTTTTTACACACAAGCTTCTCTTAAGCACTGCCTCTCATCTACTTTAGAAATTCCCCTGTTCCTGACAGCTCAGTTCCTGTGCCCCTCGCTTGCCCTGTTCACCTTTGGTCCCTAAATTGGGATAACACTCCTTATTTCTTTGGACCTTGGTGTTGTCTAGAGGGGAAAAAGTCCCTCTTGAAAATGAATCTTCCCATAACAAGCCAAGTCCTGGAACAGGGTCACAGGAAAAGGCAGTAACCAGACTTACAGTCTAATGGGGAATAACAAAAGTCATCGGAAGAAATTTGCTCAAGATTTACGAGGAAAGAATGAAGGAATGAGAACTGTTTAGTCTAGAGATGCCCGAGGACAGACAAAAGACTTTAAACATGTGGAGAATTGCTGTAGAGAAGAGGAGATAATTTTTTCTGCTGGGCTCTGGAGGCAGAACAAGAAATAAGGTGCTTAAATGGCTGTGAAAGGGATGTAAAGCAGGCCAAAAACACGGGTTTGCTCCCTCTCAGTGTAGCAAAGTGGGTTTGTAAGAGAGAGAGCAGGGAAGCTCCTCGATGGAGGTTTTCAAGACCAAGTTAAACAAGCCCCTGTCTGAATAACAGAAGGAGGCATGGACAGAGTAAGAAATGCCATCCAGTTCATCCCATTTCCCCAGTCTGGAGCAACCCAACCTGTTCTGCTGGTGTCCTTTACTAGTTATCCTGGAGGGTCTGTCAGAGCCATGATGCCAAAGCTCTGTGTGGCATGTACATACAGGCCTGGTTAGAAAGCCCGTGATCTGTTCTTCACCGTCTGAAGCTGTGTCCTTGTGAGGTGCCTTCTCTGTAAAAATGGTTGAGACTGTGGTAAATCTCAACGGGGTTTCTTCCCTTTATGGTGCAAATGCAGGGGGGGGTGTTCTTCTGCAGGCGCCTTTGAAGGAATTCTCTATGAAATGTGGAGTCTTCTGCAGTGATGGACAGAAATCTTTCCTGGAAAAGTGATTTGGATGTGCTGAACTCGGTCTGAGTGAGTACTCTGCCTCAACGTGCCCCAAACTGATGTGCAGAAATTGGGCTGGTCTGTTTGTGCTCTGCTGATGTGACCAAGAGCCCCACTCCAGCTGTTTCATCCCACCAGCTGCTAGGGCTGCTAGACGCTAACAGCCCAGGCAGCTCTGTCCTCGGAGCCAGGGTCATGGTTGTGTCGTAGTGTTTCTACATTGCTTCTGGAGGACTCTCTCTCAGTTGGCTACAGCTAAAGCAGGTCTTTGGTTGGTATATCCAGACTTCATGTCACTTCTTTTCGGTCTATCACTGTGTTGGATTGTGAGTCAAAGACATGGGCAGACACAGCCTGGGATTTTTTTTTTGGCCTTTTTACTATCAGTCAACACACAACCCTGTGTCAACACCTTACTGATAACGTGAGGTCATATGTACAGCAAGTGACTGAATGCAAGGATCTGTGAGTTGGGAGGAAACAAAGTCTGGTGCGTGGAAACAGTTGGTTTATTCCAAGTTTACACTTGCTTTCTATTCCCCTACAGAGATAAGGTTTACAGTCATGAAGCCTGGCCTCTGTCTATGGTTCAGTATCTCTTTTCTTCCCCCAGATAACTTTTGAACCTCTTAACCTCATTGCACAGCAGGGATTGAAGTCTCACGGACAATTAAGCTCTGAAAAATGTGAAAATTGGCAGATGGGTGGAGCGCAGGGGCTCAGGCTGGTGCCTGCCCCGTGGAAAATGCCAGGGAGAAGGTGGCCTTTCCAGGTGCTGTTTGGTGGCAACCACGCGCCAGCTCTGCATTAGCCAGAGCGCTGCTGCTTCTTCCGAGAAGTCTGGGGGGTGACATAGGAGATTTTGGAGGAGACCAGAGCTTTGGCTCAGCTATCCAGGAGACAGTTTGGTTATTCCTGTTCTCCGGTGCACCTCTCAGCTTACATTCTACAAAACTGTGCCTGGGCCCAGCCTCTGACTACTTGTGACGGCATGTTGTGTGAGCAAGCTGCGTGCTTGTGCAGCAGGGTGGGGATCGGGACTCAGCGGTGTGCAGCTTCTCCATGAAGTCCTTGGCCTCAGTTTCTGTCTTGCACCAGAGAAAGGGGAAGTACTCGCTCAAACTCCTCTGTCTCCCGCTGCGAATAACAGTGAGCTTTCTGATTATCTGATGTGTCACGGCCTCCCCTGAGCCTGCGGCTGACTGCGTGCCTCCCAGGAAATCCTCCCTCACTCCCTGTAAGCTGCTTAGGAAGGAGGGGAGGTCTGCATCAGGCGTGTCCGCTAGGAATGGGTGAGCAGTGTGCAGGGAGTGTTTGTTTAATGTCAGGCTGTTACGGGCTGTCTTGCCCTTGCGTGTAGTTCGTCTTCCCTCAGAATAAATATACAAGGTTGATTTGCTCAAAGGTGGTGTCATTTCCTCTACAAAAGTAGTGATAATTGCAGTGCCTGGGTCCCTCTGGGAGGACAAAGATGCTCAGCTAAGAGGGTCTCTTTCGAGTTAAGACTGCTTTGTGGCTTTCTAGACTTTGTGGAGTTTGAAAACTTCAGTGCAAAGCATGTGTCACATTAGCAAGCTCCCTGGCTTGCGTGACTGTCACGTGGCATTTAATATAACAACCTTTTTGGGCTCCCATGATGAGCTGTTGTAGGTTCCTTCTTGAACCTACAGCCAAACTCTTGGCATCCAGCAAATACAGGAGAGCAGACCGCTAAAGCTTGCTGGAGAAATTGAAAGCAGGTTCGAGCTCATGTTCACGTGTTCTGGGGATGGGGTACAAGCAGAACCATGGACGCTACGCTTTGCTCTGCAGACGCGGACCTGACCTCGGCCCTTCCATCATGCAGCGGAAATAAGGGCTGTTGGAAATGCTGCTGCCTTCCTCCTGGGTGGACTCATTGTTTCACCTGGCCTCCAACACACACAGCAGCTTGTAGGTAGGGAGAGAGCCCTATCAAAACCAGTTCCCCATGAGAAAGAGGGAGATCCAGCTTCAGTATGGTTATGTTGATGCTCATTCAGATTCTGTACCCTGTTGGGATGTTGTGCAGACCTGTATAACAGGTTGGGATGCGACCAATTTCCTCTTTCGCTTCTTGACCCAATTCATTGTGTGCCCCATCACGGGGGTGGCTGCTTGCTTTCTCTTTGGAAATGTTTGAGGAAGGGATCGCTGCTCATCTATCTACAAGTACAGATAAGTAAATAACTGCAGGGAAGTGTTTAAGAAAGGCAATGTGAGAACTTGGACAGGTAAAGTGGTAAAGCCCCTCCAGATTGATGCTCACTCTGGGATTATGAGCTGTTAGCCTCTTTTTATTGGAGCCCAATGCAGTGTTTGTTCTCCGTGGCATTGCTCTTATGCTTGTCTTTCTTCTCCGTGCCTGCAGGCAGTTTCCAGGATGTGGGAACATAGTGACATTCTCCCAGTTCCTGTTTATCGCAGTGGAAGGCTTTATCTTCGAAGCCAACTTTGGGAGGAAGCGGCCAGCCATACCAATAAGGTACAGTCGATCTGAACGCTTTTGCTAGGCACGAATTGACTGGCTATCTGTTATCTCAAGAAGTGTTTAATAAAATGGCTTATCCGTTTATCCTGTCTAAATCCCATCCATTCTGCAGCATTTGCGAAGCCTCATTGAGAACCTGTCATGCCTGATAAAATATGAACTCCTCATTTATCGAGAATTTTTTCATAGGAAATTGCCATCAGATACTTTCCTGTCCAAGAAACAGGGCAGTATTTTGCACAGTGAAGAATCTGCTGTGTTTGAAGAGCTCGCTGTCTCTCCAGGGCTTGGTGCAATGGGCGTGGGAGGGAGAGGTTTACGGGAAAGCCAGCCAAATTCACTTTTGCATTTCTCCATCAGGGCTGATCTTGTCCTGGCGATAGCCTGGCGTGTTCATGCTCTCCTCCCTGGCACTCAGTGGCTGAAGTGAAGTGAGGAGGTTTCGTGGGGTTCCTTAGCAGACTGCCTAGCCCGTGGCAAAACAGAGCGCTATGCTGAGTGCTTGGGACAGAGATCCTCATGACAGAA
Organism: Pluvialis apricaria; assembly: GCA_017639485.1. NCBI lineage: Eukaryota > Metazoa > Chordata > Aves > Charadriiformes > Charadriidae > Pluvialis > Pluvialis apricaria. The sequence continues at coordinate 220,416,548 of CM030007.1, read as the reverse complement.
AGCTGAGAGCAAATTTAGTGCCATTCATGGTTGCATCACAGCGAGGAATTTAAATTTGTGGAGGCTCTCTAGCTTAGGCATAGAACCGTGGAGGTGTTCAGCCTGGATTTGAATGGTTTCTCCTTCCACTCAGGATAGCGATGCCTGCTGGCAGAAATTGAATCCCCTCAAATCAAGCCTTGTCGTATGGCACTCTCCTTAGAAAAGAGGGGTCTGGAGGAAGTCCACGCTAAAGGATCCTGGCTGGGCTTTCCACAGTTCCCCTTTGCTTATAGGATTAGCACAAGCTGAGCCAGTGCATGTCAGCCTGCTTCCCATTCTATGGACTTCTCTGCTATGTCCAAACTGGATTGATCTCCTTGTTAGTCCTTGTCACAGACCCAAGAGCTAAATGGGCTCCTGCTCAGCTCCAGACCTTTCTTTTTGCCACTTAATCTGTTCCCAAGGTGTGTGTTGGCATCCCAGGGAGGTACGTGCACAGCCGTCAGCTGGTTTTTGTGTTTGTGTTTCAGGTACTATTTCATCATGGTGGCCATGTTCTTCACTGTCAGTGTGGTCAATAACTATGCCCTGAACTTAAATATCGCCATGCCACTGCATATGATCTTCAGATCAGTAAGTACCGTCATACCATCCTTTTCGTCCTCATGTGACATCTCTTTCCATCATCTCTGCAAGCGCTTTCCCTGGTGCATGTGATCTGCCGCATCTCTTGCCCTGAGGGCAGCAAAACCCTGTGCAAATACTAAACCCCAGCTAACTTGTGGGGAGAGCAGCCTTGCTCCGAAGGCTCAGCTCCGGTTCTCGCTTTCACAGTGTTGACCATTAAGTGTCAACATAATGTCCCTGAAGAGATGAGGCAACTGAGACTCAAACGGGCTTCATGTTTCCAAAGGTGATGGAGAAATAACAGTGAAAAAACCAAGCCCAGGCTCTGGCTGTCGGCCCTGGGTGGTCTGAATTGCCGGCCAAAGGGACCCAGCTTTCCCTTTCACCACACAGCCGTACCCAGTGGCTCATGTCGTAGTGTGAGTGTCTTGGCTACACACCCCAGGTCAGAGAGCATGGATTTGGCCTAGTTCCACCTGCGCTGTTACTGCATAGGCCTTTGCTTTCGAAAACGCTATTAAAATACATCTTCGCTTAAGTGTAGATGAGTGTCAGACTAAAAAATCTGTTAAAACCAAAGAAAATAGAGCCTTGGCTGTTGGGAATAACAAAATCTGCTGGGCAGATCTGCTGAACGGGGGCTATTCTCCAACAACGCATCATGGGGTTGAGATACCTGAAGTCAGGAGAGGTTAAAAAGAAGAAAGACAACAGTCTAGGAGCCCTGTCCTGCATTAACCGTGAGGGATGGTTTTTGTATTGCAGTCCTGCAGTCAATCTATGGAGCCATACTCCTCTTCCCAATTAAAAACAGCGATTTGGCCACGTTCTGGTCTGTAGCACACACTGAGTGTCACGAGTGGGCCAAAAAAGGGGGAAGCCCACTGGGCAGAAGATCCTAACAGCCTGTTTGCCCCAGCATCCCTGTTCCCAACCCACCCAGCTCGACTTCTCCTCTCTTCATAGCTGAAGTGAGACTCTCCTCACCCCGTCAGTCTCCCTGACTCTGTTCTGGCATTTCTGTTGGTGTTTTGGTGTCAGTTGTATTGAGTTTGCAGTGTTTCTCTGGGGCGGGCATCCCAGTCTGGGGAATTTTGTCATGCTGACTTTCTGTTTTGTTTTTCTTCTCCTCTCTCTTCTTTCCCAGGGCTCTCTCATAGCAAGCATGGCTCTAGGTATCGTAATTTTGAAGAAAAGGTAAATCACAAGCCTCTTTCTTATATCATCAGAGAATGCTTTGCCATTGACTTAATCCCAGCTGGTGTTTAGCGCCCTCCGCTTTCCTGTTAAACATTCTTGTTTTACTGATGGGGAAACTGGGGCACAGAGGTGGGCCTGGAGTAGAAGCTGGAGTAGGTCTGCATTTCCACCACCCCTCACTCCTTCATTTAAGGCAAGCATGGACTGAAGAGAGAGCTTTCACGTGTGTCTGCAGCCCTCTATGTTAGCTTTTTTCTTTCCTCTCACTTGTGTGAGGCTGGTGCCTCTCCTGACGGATGGGTGTGCTGGGTCTGGCTGGGATGGAGTTAACTTTCTTCACAGCGGCCCATATGGTGTTGTGGTTTGGATTTGTGGCTCGAACAGTGTTGATAGCACGCTGATGTTTTGGCTGTTGCTGAACAATGCTCACACGGTGTCAAGGCTTTCTCTTTATCCCATCCTGCCTGCCTCCCCCAGGCCTCCCAGAAATTGGGAGGGGATGCAGCCGGGACAGCTGCAATAGAAACCGAGGTAGAGGAAGAAGGGGGTTGGAGGGATTTGGGTTCCTACATGGCCATGCTTATGGGAGGTGGTGAGTGATTGCTTTTGCATTGGTTTTGTTGTTGTTCTTTCTCCCCCCTCACCTATTAAACTCTTTAGCTCGACCCACGAGTTTTCTGGCTCTTGCTCTTCTAGTCCTCTCCCCCATCCCACAAGGTGGGGGGAGTGAGCGAGCGGCTGTGCGGGTGCTTGGCTGCAGGCTGGGGCCAACCCACCACCGTGGGCAAAGACATCGGGACAGGAGGGTCCTGCCAGCTGCTTGGGGCCTGGCTGTGGGACCGATGTGGGCACATCCCCTGCCACTATGCAGGCATCCGCGCTGGCTTTGATCTGAGAGGGGTCCTTTGCCACAGGCAAGGAGATCTTGGTCCAAACGCTTCTTTTTTTGTGGCAGTTGGAGCAAGTTGGCCTTCCCTCCCAGCAACGGCCAGCGTTAGGTCATGGGTATGTGCCCATTGGCCCGAGTTCACACTGATGTAGTGGAGCAAAATGCAATGCAAGGGAGCGGTAGATGAACAATGCGAGGCTGGACTGAATCACTGATGTCTTTGTTCTCCCCTGTGCAGATACAGCGTATCTAAATACACGTCCATAGCCCTGGTGTCGCTGGGGATCTTCACCTGCACTTTCATGTCTGCAAAGCAAGTGGTAAGGCTTGGAAAGGCTCTGAGGTCATAGCTGTGAATTTTATTGACAGGAGGAGCTGCTGTCAGCACCTTCATCAGTCACTCCCTTTGCCTGACTGTTAGTGGAGAGACAAGATGTCTCCTAGCTCTAGATCTGCTCCCCAAAAACTCTTATTCCTGGTCTCAGTTTCCTGTGGTTTGGAGGGAAGGGATGCACACACATGCATGTGATTTAACTTAATTACGAATGCCTTTTATCCCGTGCTGTTCAGGTTGCTTTTTTTGCTGAGAATATACCTTTTTTCTTTTGCCACAGAGATAACAGCTAGAAATTGCTTTCTCTTGCCCTTACTGCAGTGTGTTGCAGTTAGGAGCAGGTGAATCTTAAACAAAACTCAGCCATCTATCTTCGCTCTTTTTATCCCACAAGAGATTGTCGGCTTTCAGGTTAGATTTTTCCAGCCCTGTTGTCATCCAACGTGACTTTCTGTGACCCTTGAAATAAAGTGCATGTATTTGGAGAACAGGAGGGAATGAAGAAAATCCATGTGTAATACTACTTTGGGCTTTTCCTAGGTCAGCACCCACAGCCTGATCTTGTCAACTGAAGACAGAAAAATGCCATAAAGTGGTAGTCAAGTGAAAATTGGTTGCACTTAATCCAGCTCTGAGAGACTGGAAATGAAACGGGGCTGTCCAACCTCCAAGTCCCCCATCATTTAATAGCTTTCTGTACTCTCAGAATGTCTGAGGAAGGTCTGTGCTGTGCAGCCTTGCTCTGTATTAATCCAGCTAAACTCTCAGCAGGCATGGGTGGGGTTTTGGTATAAAACGGACAGTTGTGGCAAAGGTGAGTAATCTGATTTGCCCTAAACCACAGCGTAGGAGAGTTGAGCCAAGTCGTGCTACCTAGAGTTTTACCCTTGGCTAACAGCATCTACAAGCCTGGTCTCCTCAATGTCTTGACCGCAAGCCAGAGCCCTGGTTTTAGTACCTGACTGGGGCTTGGCGGAGCCCTTGTTCTTTCCTGCCCGCTCACCTCCGAGATGGGGACAGAGGAGCCGGCCAACGGGCTCTCTGTGGGAGCTTAGTGGCACTGATTAGTTTTGTGGTTGAAGAGTTCTGTCTCTGGCCAAGCCAGGGCATTTCTTTCAGAAAAGCTACTTTTCTGATCAGACATTTACACTTTTTTGCTGGAATCTGGTGCGTTCCCTGAAGCAGGGTGGAGAGCAAAGTGTGCGGTAGTTGCTACACCTCCGTTCAGCCAGGGAAGCGACTGGAGAATGGCAGACCTTGGGCAGTCTTTGCTTTATGGGCTTGCGTGGAACACAACGCGCAAACCAAGAGTGAGGTACAGGCAGGTCCGAATGAGCTCAGGGACGTGGTAGCTCACGGTGACTGTTGTGTCTCCCCCCACCAGGCATCTAACTCCAGCTTAAATGAAGAGGACGGACTCCAAGTTTTCTTGTGGTGGCTGCTAGGTACGTGAGTGCCACATCTCCAGCTGACCTTGCTGGAGACAAGGTCAAGACTCGGCTCTCTGATGTCCTTGGCCATGTGGGTTGCGCAAAGCAGACTGTGGTGGGAGTCCCCACGCTGAGGTTAAGTTGTGCTGAGCCCCTGGTGGATGTTGATTTGCAAGGAATGGGGTTTTGTGGCCCTCATTAGCACCTTTGTGCAAGGAAACACTCTTAATTTGGCCAGCAAGTCAAATATGGGACCTAAAGGGTTTCTACAAGGTAGTGGCTTAGTGATGTAATGAGACTATAGCCACGCGTGTTTGCAGGTATCTTCTTGATTTCTCTCTGCAAAAGCAGCGCTCCCTGATAAACCTGATGCTGTGAGCTACGCTGCAGGGAGGGAGAGGGGCTGTAGCTGGTTCGAGTGTTCGTTCAGCACAGTATTTCACGGAGGAGCCTCTAGAGTCTGGCACTTGAGTCTATTTTTATACCTCCAACATAGATTTATCGGTGGCTTTTCAGGGAAACGGGGATTGATGTATTGTCAGTAGTGGCAAGCAACTTTATCCCTGGTATCCTGCCAGCTCCGCTTGCCAGGGCTGAGTCTCTTTTTAAAGAGGTGATCTTTTCAGAAGTCTCTTGGCATCTCAGCCTTTGTAATAAGATACCTGTGTCCCCAAGACCAGTATCAGTTTTTTGCCCATCTTATCAAGTCTGGGCGTTTTGGGTTTTTTTTCACTGAAAGCTAAATTGCGGGAGTCTTCAAACTTGAGCTATGCTGCGCTTGAGCAGTGTTGTAAGGCTGTACTTCTGTTCCAGGTATTGCTGCGCTCACCTTCGCCCTCCTCATGTCTGCCAGGATGGGGATTTTCCAGGAGATGCTGTACAAGCAGTTTGGGAAGCACTCCAAAGAAGCCCTTTTTTACAATGTAAGTCACCAAGTCTTTTCTTTTGGCTTTTCCTGGGCAGATAGAGCTCCTCAGAGAGTCCCTTCCCCTCCCACCCTGCACTCGGCACAAATCCAAAGGATCACACGCTGCACGGCTGGAGCACTGAAGGGTGTGCATGACGCCCAGGATGAGAAGTGGGGTACGTTCACATAATCTGTTAATATCATGGCTCTCATGGCTTTATTTTTCTCTCCAGCATGCGTTACCACTCCCTGGTTTTCTCCTCCTTGCCCCGAACATCTACCACCACGCAGTCCTCTTCAGCCAGTCCGGTAAGTGTTGCACAGATGGATTCTTGCTCCTGTATCTTTCTGTCCTCTGGAAAATGCTGTA